>OY294044.1:67457070-67746156 GCA_958510825.1 Brachypterus glaber | reverse complement strand
ATCCGTGCTACAATATTAGAAAACAACTAATAAAAATCTGAAAATAAAAAAAAAACTGAATAATTATATCGTAAACTCACTCTAAGATTAATCTTTCAAATATGGGCGGATGGGGTACCCAAAATCTAGTGTCCATAAAGGTTTCTCATACCCATTTGAAATGTTATAAGAAAATTTGCTTTTCGATTTCTTAGAAATTGTTCGTCCTGATTACCGATAATCTGATATTAAATTTTGTTTTCCCATTTTGAAAATTTTCAACATTTCGGAAAGTATTCGTGCAAAAAAATTTTTGCGTTTTATAACGTTTTGTGTCGATATAAATCAATTTCAATCAAAAAAAAAAAAAATTAATGGTCGGTCGGTCGATCGGTCTCTCCGGGAAATCTTGTCGGCACGATAACTTAAGAACGCTTTAAGCTAGAGACTTGTAATTTGGCATACAGGTATGTTACTAAAACTTCTCGCTCGGGATTGTTTTTGGTGAACGTTGTGGTAGTTGTGGGGGTAGTTTTCATGAAAATTGGTATATTAGGGTTTTTCAGGTTGCTGAAAGTGAATCTGATAATAAAAAAATTCTTGCTCCACCCCCTGAGGGGCAGGGGGTAGTTTTTGTGAAAATTGGTATATTGGGCTTTTTAAGGTTGCTGATGATAAAAAATCTAGCTCCACCCTAAGAGGCGGGGGTACTTTTCGTGAAAATTGGTATATTTTTAAATTTGCTAAAAGTAAATCTGATAATAAAAAATCCATTTTAGGCGCGGAGGTGAAAAATGGGAAAGCTCTTTTATGGGCAGTGTAGGGGAACAGGGGGCACAGTGAGTCATTGGGCACAATGAATCGTTGACTATAACTCTACCAATATTAGTTTTAGAAACTCCGCTTTCTAATGGCGCGCTAAGAACACGTTTCTCTAGAGAAAGGGTCAGTTGCCGGCAAACCTGCGTGGCGTGTGTTGAAGCGAAGAGGTGGCTGCATAAAATAAATAATGAAAGTATTTTTTTTTTGTTAATCTGTTAATTAGGTATATTTGTACTACTTTTACGTAAATTCCAGTGTAATTTGGCATTTTTATATTCTTTATTAACTCTTAAATAAGTGTGTTTATACAAATTTATCAGATATTTGGTATGTTTTTTTATGTCCACTTTGAACTGGTCTGGTTACTGGTGGGACACAGTGAGTCAAAGACGGATTGGACACAGTGGCTCATTATCCACTGTGCCTCAACTATGGTTAAATGTTCCTGTATATTTATAATTAAAATTATTGTAGGAATTTTACTTTCCCATTTTGAAAATTTTCAAAATTTATTCGTGAAAATTTTTTTTGTGTATTTTTGCGTTTTATGAGGTTTTATGTCTATACAAATCAATTTCAAGCAAAAAAATTGATGGTCGATTGGTCGGTCTGTCCGAGAAATCTTGTGGTCACGATAAATTAAGAACGCTTTAAGCTAGAGACTTTGGCATACAGGTATGTTACCAAAATTTCTCGCTCGGGATTGTTCACCAAAAACAATTCCGAGCGAGAACAATATTTGTTTACAAAAATTTGAAAATTTCATTATAAGGGTTTTTTATATTGTTGAAATCGAATCTGATAATAAAAAAATTCTAACTCCACCCCCGCAGGGGTGAGGGGGTAAATATTTTAAAATAAATTTCATATTTTCGATAAAATTTCAATATGGGTGTTTTTGAGGTTGCTAAAACTAAATCTTGAAATAATTTTTTTCCAAATCCACCCCCTTAGGGGTGGTGATGATTTTTTTTTAAATTGGTTTATACAATATACAATCAATGTATACATTTAACATTGTTTTTCAGGGTCTTTACGTTAGTTTATTTTGACTTTTGTTATTTTTCTTACTTAAGAGTTTCATTTTCAAGGTTTTAATTTACCTACGTTAATTAATTTTAAGTTTTGTTTTTTGTTACCAAAGAGTTTTATTTAAGTTTATTTAACTATTAGGTATCTAAAATAAACATTTTTTTTTAATTAATAAATTGACTTAATTTATTTAAATATCACGATTAACTGTACCCGATACTGACTCGCTGTACCCCTTGCAGTGATTCACTGTACCCCGTACTGGGGGCTCAGTGAATCAAATGACATACTGTCAAAAAAGTACTTTTAAAAAATCATGGTCTATTCATTTTTAATTTAAACCTGCAAATTATGTTAGCTTAATTATTATTGTCAAAACTTTTAAAAATATGCGCTCTGAAAAAGTAAGTGACTCACTGTGCCCCCTGTTCCCCTATTATTAAATTTTATAAAATTATTTGCATGTCAAACTCTGAGGTGTCTGGGAAATGCGAAAACTTAAAATTTCTAAAAAAATACCCAGCAGCGACGCTAAATGTGCATTTTACAAGTCTTTCTATGTCTAATTAAAGTTTTTTTTTTAAATTAATTGCTTTTTAATTTGTATAAAATAAATTGATATTTAAATTCTCAGGTGAAAATGCGTGACCTAAATATTCTAAAAAAACTCCTGCTGCGCTAAACTTGTTTGTGAAAAAACTTTTTGTTGATACTGTTAGAAATCTGTCCCCCTATGAAAAATACTGTGGGCATCCCTGGCTCAGCTTCCCAAGAAAAACCCTAGGTGCGCCCCTGATTAATCAATTTATCCAAAACTTTCATTAATCTGGAAAATGTATATCGATCGAGAAGAAATTTAATATGTAGATGTAGAAATTTAATATGTAGTATACTCTAGTCTCGTTTCTAGTACTATTTATACAATTGTAATTAATTATTTACTTAAAAGTAAAACGTGATTATCATAAATAAAAGCTTTTCTGGCCTAGTGTGGGGATGTTAAATTAATTTTTTTAATTTAGTATTTTTTTATGAATAAATTTTTTTTGCCTTGCAGCTACGTAATAGTATACAGCCCTTTGATTTTATGGTTTGGAATTTGTGAATAAAAGATTTTGAATATTGATTTCAGATTAAAAGTACACGTTAGCTAGTACCTAAACAAATTGAGTCTTGTCAAATATATATTTTGTTTGTTACCTTAGTTAAAAATGAATCAATATCTTGAATCTCGTATCCAAACTGCTGTACTTCCTCGTTCCAACTTTTAATCTTGCCAATTTTTTGTCTTCGTTTTTCTCTGTATTCACTGAATCTGCTATCCACATTCAAATTTGACTCGGATTTAGTCCTATTTTGAGTCCTATTTTGAGTTCTGATTATTCTACATGAATTTTTTAAATTATCATAACTTTGGTTACACTTATTATTAATACTATTACACTTGTTTAAACTTTTTACATTGTTTAGGGTGGTTTTTGGGTCCTTCTTTTCTTTTTTTCTTCGAGTTTTGTACTGGAATTTGATTGGTTGCTCCGGGTTGGGATTGTGGGTGGTTTCTTGACGATTTAGAATTCGGGAAAATGGTAACTTTGATTTGCCACCCATATGGGATGACCGCTGCCCCATATCATTTAAAATGTTTTACTGTTTTTTTTACTGTTTTCATCTGAAATTTTATAAACATTTTACTTGTTTTGCTGTGACATTTTAGAGACATCATTTTAGGACGCCCATTAACAAGTAATAAAAAGACACTTTTCTTTTAGTTTGTGTTTTGCATTGTTTTATTTTAATCCTTTTGCAAAATATATTTATAAAATGTTAATGTTCAATTTATGTAACAAGTTGTTACTAACAACTTTACGTATTTATTTATTATAATTTATAATATTAAAATGTTATCTAGGTATTTAATATTTATAGGCCATCTTTTGATTGAATGAAATTTTATTTTGTCACTAGTGATAAAAACTCTTATAACTAACTATACTTAACTAGTTAATAAAAATAACATTCAATAATAATTATTATTTTAAAACCGAAACGGTTATAAAATCACAAATATAAAAGGATTTGAAAAATCAGAAAAAATCTTCAAATATATGGCACAAAAAAAAATTAAATTCATTGGACAGTTAGACCATATTTAATGTTTTCAAAACGTAAGGTTTTTTTACTTATCTGACGAAAAATAGTGATTTTGAAAAAACAAAACTAGATACATTACAAAAAAATATTAGAAAATCTTTCCAAATATAAAATTTTTAAAACGAAAAAAATAATAATAAATCAAATTTTTAAATAAAATACTTTTTTCTACGATCTAATAGAAAAGTTAACATTTCTACAAAAACAAATTAAGTTTGCTGACCGAAAAATAACCTATTTCTTAGCATTTTACTTTTCTGCTCGTTACCATGACAGCAAGCGCATTTGAATTTTTCCGTGCTAGAGTGTAGGCAACCGGCAAGTCAATCGTAAAACAGCTGTCAACTTGTCAGTGTCAAGTGGTTATGGTTATGGTTATTAGGGTGGAGGGTAGCTATCTACACGCACTTAGGCCACTTAGCTGGGCCCATTGTACTACCTCCCTTTGGTCGCAGCATTTAATTTAACCTCTCAGCCATCCAATTCTTTGAATATATCTAAGAAGATGTCTGGGAGTGATGCTGCTTATACCGGCCATGTCGAGCCAGTCCTCGTCTAGCATGGACCCTCTTATTAAGGCTAACGCTGGACAGTGACATAACACATGTTCCATTGTTTCCTCTTCCATGTAGCATCCTCTACAGATGGGGTCGACTGGCTTCCCCATGATGTTAAGATGCTTATTTAGTTTGCAGTGACCTGTTACGATGCTTGCAAACTGTCTTAGGTTATCCCTTTTTAGTTGCATACAAAAGCGTGCTGTCTTTTCACACGGAGTGGGAAGGGCTGCTCTTGCATGTTTACAGTCGTTTCTCGTAATCCAATTACGGGTGTGTTTTATGTGGGTTTCTTGATTAATGAGAGCTGTTTTAAAAGCGACAGATATTATGGGCTCTGGACCAATAGGTACAGAGCCTGAGCCTGCTCGTGCCAATCTATCAGCTTCTTCATTGCCTACATTTCCATTATGCCCCTTTACCCATGAGAGTGTAACAGTATTAGAAACTGACGCTTCCTCCAGGGATTGGTGACATTCCAAAACTAGCTTTGAAGTAATTTTGAAAGACTTGATTGCTAGTATGGAAGCTTTGCTATCCGTAAGAATAGTTATTCTTCTATTACTGATTTCCCTTTCAGAAATAGCTCTCGCAGCATTTCTTATGCCTATTACCTCTGCCTGAAAGACCGAGGCATGCTTGCCAAGGGAAATGCTTATTTCTAACTCTAGATCTGGGCAGAAAACTCCTGCACCTGATCCTTCAGTTGTCTTTGAAC
Organism: Brachypterus glaber; assembly: GCA_958510825.1. Taxonomy (NCBI): domain Eukaryota; kingdom Metazoa; phylum Arthropoda; class Insecta; order Coleoptera; family Kateretidae; genus Brachypterus; species Brachypterus glaber. Next base: position 67,740,897 of record OY294044.1, on the reverse strand, counting down.
CATCAGTGTACATGACAATGTTAGGTACGCTATCAGTTTCTTCTTTAGTGGAAGCATAAGCTTGGTATGATCTATTAAAGATATACCTGGGAGCAACTAGATCGGTCTGAGATTCAAGAATGGGAGCCTGTGACACAAACCGTTCAAGAATAGACTCATGTCCAGTACGCGTTCCTCTTGCATTCCACGTACTATTTGCTTTCAGCCTAAGGGCTGTCTTTGCGGCCTCACCCTCAACAAAAATATTAAGGGGAGGAATACAAAGCAGAGTCTCTAAAGCTGCAGTTGGAGTTGATCGCATTGCACCGGTTATACTCATAAGAGCTAGTCTTTGAATATGATTTAGTTGCGTTCTTGCTGTAGTCAGTTGGGTTCAGGGCCACCATACAACTGAGCCATATGTTAGCATAGGCCTTATGACAGCGGTGTACAGCCAAAGGGTGATCCTGGGAGACAAACCCCAAGATCTGCCCAGTGCTCTACGACACTGCCAAAAAGCTATGCATGCTTTTTCTGTTTTTTGCTTAAGGTGTGGTCCCCAACACAGTTTGCTGTCAAGAAGAATTCCCAGATACTTTACTTCTTTGGAAAAGCTGATTTGTTTTCCGAAAAGAAATGGGACTTTGAGGTTTCCCAGTTTCCTTTTCTTAGTGAACAGGACCATCTCAGTCTTGGCTGGGTTAACCGAGAGAGAGTGATCATCACACCATTTCTGTAGAATATTGAGTGCGCGCTGCATGTCAGTGTCAAGTATTATACTATATAATTTGCTACGGGATGTTGTGTTCTGCCATTTTTTTAATATAAAATTATTATTTATCTTTAATCAAATCTCAATTTCGTGTTCTAAATATTTAGGTATGTGTTAAAAATTTGTTGTTAAGGAATTATGGAGAGTTACTGTGATGAGTGTTTTTCTTCTAAACCACCAGATTTGCAAAAAATTGTAAGTGCTGAGACCTTGTAAGGTAACCTTAAGGTAAGGTTATAAATTTACTGCCTGAAATTTATTTATTTATTTATTTATTTTAGATCGTAAAAAAAAACGTTATTTGTATTACGAGCGCAAAATGTGATTTCTGTCATTTTGCGCTCTTAATACAAAAATAACTATTTCCTCGAGGGGCTGACCGCGTCTGAAATTTGTACAAAAGAGTTCCTTTTTGCAAAGAGTTCCTCCAGAGTTCCTCCTTTTTGCAAAGAGTTCCTCGAAGTTCCTCGGAGTTCCTCCAGAGTTCCTCGGAGTTCCTCCAGAGTTCCTCCTGAGTTCCTTTGGCTTGTACAAAAGATTTCCTCGCGGTCAGCCCCTCGTATTTCCTCTAGTTATTTTTTTTCTAAGAATTTTTTTTAAAAAAGTTAAAAAAAAAATAAAATTCTTATTTATTTATTTTTTAATGGTTTTCGCCCTCTTTGGTCCTCTTACTTGAACTCCGATTTATATCAAAAACAATTCCAGCCAAGAATATTTTCCCGGTTACATCGACGCGGAAATAATCCTTTTTTGAATAGTATATAAAAGTTCGCCCCCCCTTTAACTTTTGAACGGCTTAAGATATCGACTTGAAATTTAAAACACTTAAATGACATGACCCAAATAATTTTTTAGTATTTATTTGATATGCTTAAAAAATTTTAAAATTATACAATTTTAAGGGGTTATTCTACATCATAAAATATGACAAAAAGTTCCTATAAACATGTCTAAAAATACGTCCTAAGGGAGATACGCCCCTTTGAATCTGGCTAAAAAATTCGGTTTTTATTTAATAACTTGGAAACCCTTTGCATGTGAACTAATCTTAATAAGGCCCATCATATGTTATTTTTATATACTTATTTTAACTAGGGGCGTGCGGAACGGGGGGGCTTATCAGTTTTTAGCCCCAAACTTTTTATATGTATCTTTTTTTTAATTTTTTGCAAAAAATATAGATTCTTTGAGTAAAAATACATAAAAAAATTTCATATAGTTTTCATATAGGAGCAACCGTTTAAAAAAAATTCAATTAAGAGGAAGTTACATTCTGTGCCACCAAAAATGTCACTTTTTAAAAGGCTTATTATTACTTATTTAATATTAAATTTAGTTTTTTCGGTAAAGAATACTTTTTTGCTTAATTTTTATTGTAGAATCGCCCTGCAGAATGAACATTTTATTGGTGCTTTTTTTGTATAGGTACTTTTAAATATAAAAAAAAACTTTAAACGCCTGTTTCTCAAAATGCCGTTTTTCAAAACGGTTCTAGGGATTAAAAAAAAAACTATTTAACATATTGACTTTTTCGGCAGTTTGTCGAAAATCATGTTGGCGAGTTCGATAATGTATTTTTTTTTTCAAAGGCTAATTTATTTAATTTATTTTTTATTCCCCCTTTTTTATCCGTTTTTTGGTCGGAAAAATGGCATGTTTTTGTTATTTTTACTAAATTACGCGTGGAATTTTTGTTTTTTGGAATTTTGACTTATGGCGACACTCGCGACGTAATTGTGCTGTTTTGATTTTTGTGTTTCAGTTCATTGGGGGCGGAGCTATCGCTGGAACCGTTTCCCATGTTATTTTTGAGGTGTCTAACTTAAAAAAAATCCAAAAATCGTCAATTTCTTGCCTCAAAAATCAGAACAACCCCTTAAAGAAATTTTGACGAAAATCCCTATTTTTGGGGCTTTAAAATAACTCAAAAATTGCTCCGAAAAAATAAAAAAATATGTGGGCGGATAAAGAATGTTATAAGCTTTAAAATGATGAATCACTTGACCCTCCTTTCCTTTTATTAAAAAAATACCCCCTTGTCCCCCTGTCTTAATTGTGCCCCCTAAGCATACCAAATATATAACAAAAATTATTTGGGTTATCTTATTTATGTGTTCCAAAAAAGTTGATATCTTAAGCCGTTCCAAATTTAAAGGGGGGGCGGACTTTCGACACGCTGTGTATTATAAAACAGAGAGAAACATAAAAAAAATATAATTAAAAAAAATACTAACGCAATTGCGTAAGACTTGAGGAAAGTAAAAAGTTCAAGTTTTTCAGAAAAAAAAATTGTCATACGTAAAAATATTTTACCCTTTTCGCCCACCATTTCCCCGCCCAGATTTTTACCGAAAACAATCCCAGCCCAGAACTTTGAATAAGAAACCTATTGTTTAGTCTTAAAGTTAGACTTAGTCTCAAAAAATACTAGCGCAAGCCTTGGAGAAATGTAACAAACATTTAATTTACCTTTTTCAGTATAGTTAAAGCAAATTCTTATTAAAACTCACAATGTTAAAAAGAAAAAATTTTGTCAGAAAAAAATCACCATGTATCACCAAACATCGACCGGGCAAATAAAGTGACTTCGGCAAACGCAATTGCGTAAGACTTGAGGATAGTAAAAAGTTCAAGTTCAAAAAAAATTGTCATACGCAAAAATATTTTAGCCTTTTCGCCCACCATTTCCCCACCCAGATTTTTACCGAAAAAAATCCCAGCCGAGAACTTTGAATAAGAAACCTATTGTTTAGTCTTAAAGTTAGACTTGGTCTCAAAAAATACTAGCGCAAGCCTTGGAGAAATGTAACAAACATTTAATTTACCTTTTTCAGTATAGTTAAAGCAAATTCTTATTAAAACTTACAATGTTAAAAAGAAAAATTTTTGTCAGAAAAAAATCACCATGTATCACCAAACATCGACCGGGCGAATAAAGTGACTTCGGCAAACTGAAGAGTACGTACCAATAGCACAATTACCGCCTTGTGTTTTCTGACGCGGTTAAACATCTTCACATTTACGCGATTCAAAATTCTTGTTCAGGACAAAAGGGAATATTACTACTAAGCTTATAAGAGTGCCGATGTATTGAAATCTTCGCCGATAAGTAAAAATCTTTGACCATGTTTTTTTTCACATTTCTCGACGTATTAGACCTTTCTGAGTCGAAATCAGTAAAAAAAAATTTTCGTCCGTCTGTCTGTCTGTCTGTCTGTCTGTAAACTCGATAACTCCATTTCTAAATAAGTTATCGACAAACGGTTTTTTGCATATTGTTTCTTATCGTATTTCGAAGAGCTGATTAGATTTTGGGGGTAAACGATTGGAGGTAAGGGGGTACGAACAGGGCCGTAGCTATGGGGGGGGGGATGGTGGGGAGCCTCCCCCCACCTATCTTGAAAAAGTTGCATATTTTATGGATTAAAAACATAAAAGTTGCATATTTCATGGGTTAAAAAAAATAAAATAATAAATATAAAAGTTGCATATTTGTTGGGATTTTCAAAAAACTTGCATACTTCGTGGATTCAAAATATATTACTTGCATAGTTCATGAAGGGCGGGACCTTGTGTTTTTAGGCTTAAAAAAGTTGTAATTTTTGACCTCCTCCCCCCCACCAAATCTCCTTCGCTACAGCCCTGGGTACGAATGAGATAAAACTCCTATTTTTAGCGTTTTTTGGTTATAATTAAGGCAATTATTATTGTATTTTATTAATTTAGCACTTATATGAAAGATAATTTTTAATTGGTCAAAAAATTTTAACTATTTTTTTCTTAAATGCATTGTTTTCGAGATATTGGCGTTTAAAGCAGGCAGACGTTTTTTTAGCATCTCACTTATTAATAACCCGAATTCAAAAAATTATATTTTTAATGAAAGCTCCTTTTAAGCCCTATAAAAAAAGCTATATACAGTTTTTTGCTAGAATATAACGTTTTGGAGATACAGACTTTTAAACTTTAATAAATTATGCAGGTGTATTAATGCTTGCCTATTCACGTGATCACAAAACTTTGCTTTTCGTAACGTTTCAAATTAGTGCCAACTGTTCAGTTGTTTTTTTACTTAGTACCAACGTACCTGGTGAGTTTTTTATTATGTCCACCCCCAAAATTAAGATTAATCTTCATTCAATAAAAACGAAACTTTGGTCATTTAATATCCATTCAATCTGAGAATGCGACTCTGACGTCACAGCGCGTAAACTAAATACCACTCTGTAGGTTAATTGAAACTTATTTCTTAAGATTTACTAAATGATTATTGTTTATGTACATTTTCTGTATAATAATTATTCAGTTACACTATAGAGTGCTTTTTAAATTAGGCGCTGGTACGTCAAAGTCGCATTCCCAGAATGAATGGATATTATATAGTTTTATATTTTCTATAAAATGGCGGATTTAATTTTTTTGTTTCACTTCTGGTTTTGCCAGAAGTGGCATAAATCTGTATTTTTTACATTTTTGAATTCAGCCGAAAATTCTGTGCATAAAAAACCGATTGTATTTTTTTACTTTTTTTACATTTTCGTTTTCATCGTATTTATAAAAACAAAATTTACATAATTTACCTTGTTTTTACCTACTTAAGCTTAAAAAAAAATAAAACTAATATTAAAATAAAAATTAGAGCTAAAAAAACGGTTTTTTCTCCCGAAATCCTATTTTTTAATGTCCATGTAAACTTTATTGTAGAGAATTTTTTCGCTTTATTTCTTATGCCAAACTTATTATGTACTTTGAAGATTAAGTAAGTAAAAAGAAGGTAAATTATGACTATCTCGATTTTATACGATAAAAACGAAAACGAAAAAAAAGTAAAAGAAAACAATAAGTTTTTTAAACATAGAATTTGCGGCAAAAGTCAAAAAATGTAAAAAAATACACGGTTTTCCATTAAAAAAAAACTATTTTTTTTGCTACTACTGGCGAAACGGGAAGTGAAACAGAAAAATTAAATCCGCAATTTTATAGCCAATGTAAAATTATATAAATCACCAAAATTTAGTTTTTATCGAATGAATATTAATCTCAATTTTTGGGGTGGGCATAAATAAAACTCACCCGATAGATATGCTGTAAAATTATTTAAAATACAAGTTTACAGAATATATTTTGTAAATTTCCACAACAAATCATGTACTTTCATCATTTCTAATAGATTTTACATAATATTTTCTGTAAAAACTGGATAAGCTAGCTCGAGATCTTTAAAATTCTCTAGCACGTAAACTATTAAATTTTGGGAGTTGTCCCGCAGATACTTTTAATCAAAAAGTCAAGAACATATCCAAAATTCAGCCAAATCGGACCCAAACCACTTTTCCATAAGACAGGCACCGCGGTTTTTTTTAAAGAGCTCTAGAACCTAGATTTTTGTGAGTTTTGTGAGCTACACAGATAAAAATTACAGAATTCCCATTTTAAGTTATGTAAAATTTCACATAACTAAGCGCGAATATTTTCCAACTTAAAATTGAGAAATTTCCCAAACTTCCAAAAAACTCTTAATCTTGCAAAAATGTTGATGACTAAAAAAAAGGTCCTCGCCCCCAAAAATTTTTTTTACCCGTCAGAAATTTAGTTGGCTAAAAAAAAGATTCTCACCTCTGACAAAATACCCAACTGTTCTACTCACATTATCCCAACTATAATCCAATTTTACCAACTGAACAGTGGATTTTCCCAACTGAACAGTGGATTTTCTCAACTCGAGCGTGGTTGTGGACCGGTTTTGTTTAGTTCCTTTGATTCTTTGGTTCCTTTTTACCTTCTTGGCTTAGAATTGTGGGCAGTACTTATCTTTAGCAGGAAAAAATACCGCCGATAGGAATTCAAATGCCCGTACGATATTGGAGTTCCCACCCTTTGGCCATGAGGGCGTAAATTATAGAGTATTATAGAATTCATAATACATTGTAAGTTTCTGACATCTTAAACACAAAATTGAGACGAAATATTGCAAATTAGATTCAGGTACTTTACCGCGAAAAAAAGTTAATATGATGGATTCCGTTAGATATATCCACTTTGTAGAGAATCTTTACTACACTGAAAAAAAGTACATTTCGACGTGTAAAAGTTTACACGTGAGTAAATAAAATTACGTTTTGTATGCCGAATTTTTTTAAATTAAATTGCATGTTCAATAGGGGAGACCGGGCACATCTTTTTGCTTAAATAAGTGTAACTGTTTGATAATTGATTTAAATCAAAGTTCTAAAATTGGGTATTATACGTCAGGGTTTTCTTTATAATTTGACAGTGTAGTTTAAAAATCTTTTCTTATTTTTTACTAACCTTTTACAAAAAGTGTAAAAGTGGCCACTGTACACCATAGACGGTGTACAGTGGCCACATATTATAATAATAAAAAAACGTATAATATTAAAAAAATAAACTTTGAATTTGTAATGCATTTAAAAAATAATAATACACAAAAAAAATGATTCAGGACTATCTTTTTGGTTAGTTTTAAGTGAAATTATAAAAAAAACTAAAGTAAAATAATTTTTAATCTAAAATAAACCTATTATCCATGGATAAAATTAAAATATTGCAAATTCAATGTTTAGTGTTTAAGTAAGTATTGTTGACGGGTGGCCACTGTGCCCCAAAATAAAAGTGGCCACTGTAGCAGTTTGTTGTTGTAAATCAAACAACTGCATTCGTTTGTAAATACGGAATACGTTTAGTTTTTTGTTGTTATATTCTATGCAATATATAGTGGTTGGCGCATATACAACTATTTATTGTTGTACACAAAAAAATGATCCTTTGCGGTAATGACATATGAAATTAGCCAAATGCTTCGCACTCTTGAATACGTCCAAAGGCGCCTTCTCTTAACCTGAAAGTATAAATAATCGCTTTCCAAGATCTTTCTGATTCTTTAACTTAAATTTCTTGATCTTGTGTGAAATGCAAGTGGTCTTGTCTCGAAAGAAAAATTCTTGGGCCAAAATATTATTTAATTTTTAAAAATCTTAAAACAAGATAAATAGTTTTTGCCTCAAATGCGCCAGGTCCAAGAGAATTTTAAAAATATTTCAAAAGCGACACTTTTCTTGGGACAAGATAAATACTTTTGTTTGAAGATACACATCTTTTAAGCGAATAACTGCCAAGAGTGTTGACTACTTTGAGCCAAGAACGTCATTTTTTTCAGTGTATAATTTAACAAAACTGTTAGTACTAAACAGATTGGTTTTTGGCAATGAAAAAGCTTGCTGTCCCTCAAAGTACCTCGCTCCATTTCGAGGTTCGGTCGCTCCATTTTTATGTAAAAGTGGTTTCGGTAAGATTTGGCTGAATTTTGGATATGTTGTAGTTCTCGACTTTTCGAGATAATTTACACAAGTAAAAAAAACTATAACGTTATCTATAGTTCTTTTACTTGTGTAAATCATCTCGCATATATTCAAAAATGATTACGAGTTTCTCTCAGGCCGAATTTGAAAAATTTTAAACCACGTTACTGTAAAATAAATTTACTAAAATTAATCTTAAGTGTTTAGCAAAAATAAAAGATTTAAAAAAACACACACACAATTTTAAAATAAATGTTGTAGTAATAAGTCACGAACATTTCAGGGTATTTGTTCCACTTATTTTTTAACAAATAACATGTTCTGAGATAAATGTTTAATAATTTGTTCCAGTTATTTAAATAACAATTGTTAAAATTGTAAATTTTTTTTGGTCGAAAATTTAACCATAAAAATTATTTGGCAAAATATTTATACACTTTACAGCGAAAAACCAACCGCGAAGACCATTACCGCGATCGCCATTACCGCGACAAGCCATTACCTCGCATGTCCTTTACCGAGAAGAACATTACCGCGCAGTTCATTACCGCGAACGGTCTTTACCGCGTATGACTTTTACAGCGAAAATCGTTATACATTATTTTTATTTTATGTAAGGGCATTTCTGTGGGATTGATGGCAGTTTGGTTTGATTAGTTTTGGTTTGGATTTTTATTGATAAAGCTGAAAGTTTACTAAATGTACCTATATATCTGTGTTTGGGTTTTTTATGTGTGTTTTTTTTTAATTTATATCGACTGATTTGTATAAATGGTTGATTAATAATCAGTTTAGTACGAATCGTCATGTCGATCGAAATAAGGAAAAGTGATAGGAACAAAGACCTCGCTGTATATAAACATTTCATATACAGAAAAGAAAAGACTGTTAAAAATAAAAATAAATTGTAATGCGTAAATTACGACGTGCTTTGATTCAAGGGGCGTTTGCATACTTCGGACGGAAATGTTTTAAAGCAAACTAGTAATGGCCACAACCCTGACCCAGCAAATATATCGGTTAGAACTGTTTGATTGTTTTCTGAAAAATATTTATTTTTTTTTATTTAATCTTTTTTTCTTCAAAAAAAAATTAAATAATTATGCGCGTTGAAGTCCATGCGCGGTTTTGACCCCTTCGCTGATATTTTCTTCGCGGTAAAGTCTATGCGCGGTAAAGTCCATGCGAGGTAAAGTCCATGCGCGATAAAGTCCATGCGCGGTAACGGTGGCGCGGTAACGATTTCGCGGTAATGGAATGCGCTGTAAAGACCCCTACCCGTTTTAAACAATACATGTATCTGATAAAAATGCTTAGTTTCGGAGGTTTGAGCATTCTTCAAGTAAAATGTATAGCCACCAGAGCCGGATTACCTATTGGCCGGTAGGGCAGGAGGCCCAGGGCCCACCGACCGGGGGGGCCCACCCAAGACTGTAAAAATTTATATATTTAAAAAATAGTAATAATGCATAAAATCATCATGATCATCGACGCTCAGAAAATACCCTTAAAGATCCAAAGAAATATGGAGACTAAGCCTTCCAATGTATCCAAAATAGCATTTGTTATTTTTTTACTCGGGAATTATACCTCCAAGGGGCCTATTTTAACCATTCTTGTGCAGGAAATCTAAAACAAAACATACCATGTATAGGCCCCCAACTATAGAAAAGCCTCATACAATAGTTTATACTTTATTTATTTATAATCCCCCAAGAACGATAAGGGCACCAAAACGAACAGTGCCTTTTCCAAATGGAAGTAGTAACAACTACAATAGGCATATAACCTAGGGTTAAATGTTGATAATAGGGGGCCCCCAGAAATTATGCGGCTCAGGGCCCACTGCACTGTTAATCCGGCTCTGATAGCCACTACTGTAACAGGGCTTCTCTTACTCTAAGAAAACTATTTTTTGCAGCATTTTAATCTTTTAATAGGCAATTTTCTTGTTTTTCTATTTTAGTAATAATTAATTAAATATCTACGCCCAAGTTAATATTATTTAGATTGAAATTCCGTTAGTTGCATATGTTCATAAATTTCCACATACAGATTGTTTTATTTCTTTCCATTATTATTCAAATAGCATCTAAAGTCTAAAATAAATGATTATTAGCATTTATGCAATAGATTAATAATTATACAGGAAGCAGAAAAAGTTTTTCTGAAAAACGAACGCAAGCCTTTTAATTGATCGATCTAATTGGCTCAGTTGTCCACATTTTATTGAGTTATAAAATCGTCATGAAAATTTCATGATGAAATAATTACCGCTCACGACAAAGTTGCCTATTATATCTGTGGCTCATGTGCACAGATATATTTATGATTCGTTCTTCTTATTTTTACTATTTTGGGGCGTTTCCCTCAAAGTTCAAAAAAAAATTATATTTTAGTATTTATATTAATGAAATAAATATTGTGCTAATTTATAAAATTGAGAAGATTATTTTAAATACATTTTAAATATTACAACAACGACGAAAATCAGTATAACTTTTTACAATAATTTTGTTAATTGTGAAATGAGGAACTTTAAAAAAATTGGCTTGTTATCGACCAGTTTCGAAAAGTAGACATTCGTAGAACACGAGTGGTAGTGGGGATAAAAACAGTCAATTGCCAATTTTAAACAAAAATAAATAAAGTTTTTTTTAACTATATACAGGGTGTCCCAGACAAATCAAGAAGTGAGCACAAACAGAAGTTTTCTACTTGCTTTTGTTTTTGAAATATAGCTTATTTAAAACCATTTTTATAAGTAATTTTAATTTAAATACTAAAATTTAAAAATAGGTTTATTCTTTATACATTGATCATGTATGAGTGCTGCAGCGAAAAGGTTTATCAGCAAAAAAAAAAATCGATGTTTTATTTTTGCGGTTTTCGATTATTACATTTTATCATTAACGTAAAAAAAAAACAAATCAATTTTTTTGCTAATAAACCGTTTCCCCGCACCACTTACATAATTTGTATTTAAATTATAAATAATTTTATTTGAAATAATCCAAATTTGTTATTTTATTAAATCACAATAATTTATTTATTATAATAAATGCTATGGCATCTGCGGTTAAGGGTTTTAATTACCCACTATTTCCTAGATGGAAATACTATATTTTTTAACCCTTTAATCTGAATGAAGTTCATTTAAGCCTTATTATACTATTCAAAGCCAGAGCCGGCCTTTGTATGAATCAAGTGAACCCCTTGCTACAGGGCGCGAGACTAGAGGGCGGTTTTTTCAGCCTGAACTTTTTTCGAGGGCGTTTTTTTTTGTTAGGGGCGCTAAGTTTTGGTAGAAACCGTCAGTCAGAGAAAAAGCTTTTTTTCGTGAGGGTATTTTTTGGGCGCCAATTTTTTTTGTTTGTAGGGCTGCCAAGTTTTGGTGGAAACCGTCAGGGACAAAGCTTTTTTTTAAGGGCGTTTTTTAACTAGGGCGCCAAGTTTAAGGCTTGCTTTAGGGCGCCGAAATGCAAAGGCCGGCCCTGTTCAAAGCGCCTGCGCTAGAATAGTATAATACGGTAGTTTCGAATTTCCCAAAATCGCCAAATAACGTGCTAGACAAAAAATTCTTGAATACAAATGTGTTTCATGAAAAATAAGAAAATATCCGTCTGTGCGACTGTCCGATGTCACGTTTTTTGTAGACACGATAACTTAAGAACGAATAGTCCGATCGACTTGAAATTTTCAGGAAAAATCAAGTTCTATGAGGGGAAGATCCCTATTGTTTTTTAAAGTAATCCCCCTAAAACAAAAAAGGTTCAACTTTTTTCAAAAAATTAAATCATTAAAATTTTGGTTTTCAACATTTTAGTATTTAATTTTTCGTCCTCGAACCGTGGAATTTCACCTTCAAATGAATTTTTCTCGAAAACGGTTAATCCTACAGTATTTCAATAAGAGTACCTTTTTATGTATTTTGATCTGAGGAATCATATTTAAAAAATAATATTGCAAAAAAGTTACACAGAAAAAAGTTTGGGACAAAAAACTGATCCCCCCCCGTTTCGCACACCCCTGGTTGAAATAAGTACATGAAAATAACACATAAAAACGGGCCTGGTTGATATATTTCAAAGGGTTCCTGAGTTATTAAATAAAAACCGATTTTTTTAGCCACTTTCAAAGGGGCGTAGCTCCAATATGACGCATTTTTAGACATATGTTTATAGGAACTTTTTATCATATTTTATGATTATCTGTTAAAATGTCCGACGCTATTTCAAATACACCGTGTATATAAGAAAAAATACCCAAAACCCAAAAATTACATGGAAAAGTTATGTTTTGTACCTAAAACATTTTTCGTTTTGTTTTACAGCCTTGAGAAAGTTTATATACAATAAACGAAACTAGTCGGCAAATATTGTTTTTTGTACGTTTCCAACACCCAAGAACCGCAAAATTAAAATTCATAGAGTGATAAAAAATCATAGTTTTAAAGGAATTAATTAATTAGTTATAATAATTTAATATTATTATGATTTCTTTAGCCAATCAAAATAAATTAAAGAATAGTTTAATATTATAATCTTTTTTTTTTAATTGTATTTAAAGCGACACTTAAAAAAAATTGTATCTCAGAAATAAAAGCAAATTGAAAACTTTTGTGTAGGCACACGTATCGCTTTGAGTGTATATTGACCGACATAAATTTTATTTTGATAGCTTTAAAAATAACTACAAAAAACCAATGATCTGTCTTAGCTGGGACACCCTGTATTTTAGGAAAAAAATTCAAATCCAGGAATTTTTCAAATTTTTACCTCTCTTAATTAGCCTAATTAGATTAGGGAATAAGATGCCAAAAGTAAGTTTTATTTAGGTTGCCTACTCTTAACAAGCCTAGATCCCTAATAGCACACTTTGTTTCTAAGAATATTCTGAGAAGGAAAGAATGTTCTTAGGGGCTGTTCAAGAATGATGTCACCTCCATAGGGGGGAGGGGGTGTTGGTCAAAAGGTGACGAAAAGTGAAGAAGGGGGGTATTTTTAAACAATTTTAGTGAAAATACTTATAGTAGAAATTTTATAAAAAAACTACGACATAAAAGACTGGAGTAAATTTTACTTTAGGCGTCGCTCTACAAAAAATTGTAATTATTTTTTCCCCGTTCCTTAAAATAAGATTTAATCACCAGGAGCTCTGGGCCTATTCAAAGCTAAGTTGTACCCAAGATTTTGGTTTATTTGTTGATTTATTGATTTAACCTATAGGTTTAAAAGTTTTAAAATATATTAAACCCGTATTTAACTTTTTATAATTTTTATATATTTTTTTAAATAAAAAAGTTTAATAGTATAGTTATTTAATTTTTAGTTCCTAGTATATGGAAAATATAATTGCTTAAATGAGATCCTATTTTTTTTGTCCGTAGACGCTTTTTTAAATAAAAGAAAATAGTAAACCTATTATTATGGGAACATATCTAAAAAAAATTAGCGCAGTGGGGGGGGGGTCTGCCAAAAGGTGACGTCATTTTTTTGTATTTTATAGGGGGGTCTAGGCAAAGGTGACGAAGGGGGGGGGTCAAAAATTGGTCAAAAATAGGTGACGTCAGCCCCTTAGAAATATCTAAGAATATTCTTTGTGCTATTAGGGAAGACGCTTAATCGTTCTTGTATGAAACACCTGGTATTTAGGGACCAGATAATTCGCAAATTTTTATATTAACCAGTAAAGATAGTCCCAGAATTCGACCGGTGTGGGAGTTTCGTTTTTGGGCTTAGCCAGTGATATCGGTCGAAATGGTTTCAGATGGTGCGTGCGATGGGCGTAAACCCATCGTGAGTTCCACGGACTGACCTTCGACCTCCACTTCGCGGTGAGAAACAAACTTGAGCTATCTTTGGTCCGGGAAAAATAAGATCAAATTTTCCCTGTTTTCAAAGGTGGTGCCATGAGGGGTTTGGAGTGGGATATTTCCCACTGTAGGGTAGTTGGGAAAATTGGACCTTGTAGTTGAGAATTTAGAGTTTGCCTACTAAGTATTGTTTTTAGCAAAACTGTAGATCTGGAAAACTTGGAAAAAACTAATATGGAAAATTTTATGTTTTTCGAGCAACCATAATGGTCGGTTTAAGGTCGGAATGAATTAGGAAAATTAATTAATTTTAACCTATGGTTCATGCTTAGTGTAACTTACACTAAGCAGGGCCGTAGCTATAGGGGGATTGGGGGGAGCCTCCCCCCACCTATCTTGAAATAAAAAAAGTTGCATATTTCATGGATTAAAAACATAAAAGTTGCATATTTCATGGGTTAAAAAAAATAAAATAATAATTTTTTAATTTTGGGAAAAAAAGTTTTAAATTTTATGCCTTAAAAATATAAGAGTTGGGATTTTTTTAGAATAACATTTTTTGCATATTTCATGGATTAAAAATATAAAAGTTGCATATTTTTTCATGGAATAAACATAATAAAATAATATATTTTTAATTGTGGTAAATTTCATGTATTAAAAATATAAAAGTTGAGATTTTCAAAAAACTTGCATATTTCGTGGATTCAAAATATAAAACTTGCATATTTCATGGGTTAAAAATAATATTATTATAAATTTTTAATCTTGTGAAAAAAGTAAACTTCATAGATTAAGAAATATAAATGTTTTTTTCGATAATAATTTAAATTTAAATTAATCCTCTTTTTTTAAAAAGCTTTAAAACTTAAAAGCATAAAATTTTTAAAACAACGTTTATTTTGTTATTTAGAAAGGGGTGGGGACTTTTTTTTATGAATGAACTTTTTTTTTGAGAAAGGGTGGGACCTTTTTTTTTAGTCATGAACTTTTTTTTGCCGAGTAAAAAAGTTGTTTTTAGGCTAAAAAAAAGTTGTAATTTTTGAATCTGAGGTCGGAATTTGAAAGTTAGCTCCCGTTTTCAACATAACCTCAAAATACATATATCATTGCGAAAAGCACGTTTTTTGAGGTTATGTTGAAAATAAGAGCTAGCTTTCAAATTCTGACCTCAGATTCGGATTCAGCGGCTCAAAATACATAGGAATTGACTAGTCAATTCCGTCAGAGATCCAACTTTTTTAATTTCGTGTGGCTCTGTTATCTCTGCAACTAAAGGTCCGATCAAAAAAAGTTTTTTACAAAAGATTTTTATTTTATTAAGGAAAATTAAAAAACAGTAAAAAATATATATTTTTTTATTTAAAAAAAAAACAAAGTTGACCTTGAAATGACCTTGAAAACGTAAATATTCTTAAAAAATAAATACGCCATTTTGTTTCCCCTATTAAAATAAACGTTTTTTGTTTGACATTTTTTTTTCTAAAATGCATAGTATTCGAGTTATTTGAAAGTTTCAGGTTAAAAAAAACACCCGGTATAATATTATTATATTATTTCAATAATTACACTGTGCGACATAATCGAGGTTGATCTTTTAGGCAAGAGATCTGTCAGCGTCATTTAAAAATATAGGTCTAATATAGTCGAGTCCCCAAGGGGTTTCGCTACTTTAGGTCATTTAATCGATTTTTTTTTAATTTTTTTCAGCTCACGCTAATATGCAAGACCCATTTTTCAAGTTAGCGTTTCATAACTTTGGGAGGTGAATTCCTATCAAAAGACATAAAAAAAAGTCTTAAATAGGGTGCATTGGAAACTTTAAATTAAAAAGAATCGCTTAAATGACCTAAAGTAATGAAATCCTTTTAGTCTAAGAGCCCATGGCCGGCTACCTGTATGTATTTGACCAGACCTGAGTTTTTGTACGTTAAGGCCCCTATACCTACCATACATAAGTAGGGGACTCACTAAGCTCAAAGTGGTGGACGCGTCGAGCGCTCAGGTAAGACAGGTATCGATTTTTGACTAATTTTAAATCCATTTGACCACGTCTGCCGTGTTCAATATAAGTTTTTAAGACTATACTAAATAAAATATATCAATGGCAGATCTGGTCAAATACTTTCAAAATTTTATTTTTTTTAGCATTTTCAAAATTGTCTGCCACAAAGTAAAATGCGCGATAATGGTCTGCCATTCTTATTTTCCGATAGTAATAATAATATATTTTCAAATTTTAAAACGGCAGACGTGGTCAAATGGATTTAAAATTAGTCAAAAATCGATACCTGTCTTACCTGAGCGCTCGACGCGTCCACCACTTTGAGCTTAGTGAGTCCCCTACTTATGTATGGTAGGTATAGGGGCCTTAACGTACAAAAACTCAGGTCTGGTCAAATACATACAGGTAGCCGGCCATGGGCTCTTGGACTATTTGGGGACTCGACTATAATGGTCCTAAATTAACGACTGACGTTGACAGATCTCTAGCCTAAATTTTTTGTCGCACAGTGTTATTGAACACAAATCCAAAAATGTGATTTTTTTTAAATTAGTTATGTGTTTGTTTGCAATTATTGAGAATGCGCCGGGCGAGTATCGTTTTCGATAAAAGCCCCAAAACAAATGCAAGTTGATTATCAATATTTATTTATTTATCATTTAATAATTACATCGTATTTCTCGGTCTTTAGTACATTCAAACCATATGAGACGCGCAGACCTTCGTCACTAGAAAATATATGAGTAGATGTGCCAAAACGTGCAATTTTCAAAACTGGATGATATTCGGAGAAATATTTATTGCAGGGCCGGGATTAGAATTTCTTGAAAAGGTGCTTAATCTATTTTTTTCCTTGCTCAATAAAAGACCTTCAAAATAAGGCTTATTAAAGCCGTTGAATTCGGATTCTGACTCTTCTAAATATAAAAAATTTGAATCTTGTCCCTTCCCAATTATGGACATGGGACCCAACCAAAATTGATTGGGTTCCCGGTTATTAGTAATTATTGATAGATATATTGAAGACCTACATAAATGACAGGAGGAACAGGTAACTAATTAAACTTTTAGGTATATTTGCATGGTAACACGTGTTGCCTCAGTAGAAGCCACTGCAATGACTATAGTAATTTCACCGGGGCTAATATACCAGCCCCGATCTCCCCTACTTACAATTAGTTACCTACTTCAAAAAATTAATCAATTAAAACCTCATTGAAACATAGCAGGTAGCAGTATTTAACAGTAATACACAACAATAAACAATATTTCATTGAAATGGAAAATAAAAGAGAGTTTTGTAAAAGAACTGTTAAAATTGTTCGATGTAATATACGGTCGTTATCCTACTATAAACAGTTGATTACAGTAATTTTCAAGATTTATGTTTGTATCTGTCCAACAAAATAAAATTTTCTAATAACAGATTAATGTAGGCTATTTCTACGTACGTTTAGACATTGTAAACTAGTTTTCTATCAGTGGCGGATTCAGCACAGTTTCTATCATGTGCTTCTTTTCGTCCTAGATTTTTTATTTTTTCTCGTGTAGTATTAAGCGGTACACGGAGAGAAATTTAGTAAATGAAATTCGAATAACACGAAGATTTTTACCGTGTATGAGGTAAAATCGGGTAAAATTTACCGGAAATTACTACGACCAAATCAATATTTTCGTATATATTACAACAATTAACAATTTATTTTTTTATTTATTTAATTGAAATTACTACATGTATATGATTATCACTGATGATAAAATGAGTGAAACCGAGTTGCAGATTCAACGAATCCGAACGCTAAGTTGAATCTGAAAGTTCGGTTTCACGAATTATATAATCAATTACACAGGACCACAAAAAAAAATAAACTTAGTTTTTCATAAACCAGACTAAATTTTTTCTACGTATTTTTGGGCGAAACAAATATGAGGCGTATAGTGCAAGAGTGGCCCATCTCCCTTTATGGAAATATAGTGGCTATTTAAATTTCTCCGATTTTTTAATCTTTGATCTAGGACGCATTATTTTATTTAAAACTTTTCTGTCAGGGTTTTTAGACTAAACCAACATTAAGGTAATGTATGACAAACAAATTTATTTTACTTTCTTTACTTTCTTAGAGAAAAAAATTGTTGGGTCACTATTGCACTATACATTGTGTTCATTCTGGGCCACTACGAACGAGATCTGACCTTCAATTAACATGTTTTTTTGAGTAGATCTAACCTCACATTTTACTTTGAAATTTTAATTATTTTTACATGTGCAAGAAATGTTCGTTATTTAATAACAGAATAGTCAAAATATCATAATATTAACGCGTGTCGTGTCGCTCCGCTCCGCTCACGAGTAAAAATTAAAATATCATTGGTTTTTAAAAGTAAACAAATATTTAAAAAAGTGTTACATGTTTAATAAAACTGCTTTGGTGTTAAATAAAAAAAAACTACATAAAGACTAACGAATAAACTAAAATTACTAGTTAATCATATACTACATAGTTAATGCAAGGAACAGTGCCGTACACAAAAAATTATGGCAAGTATCTGCAACAAATGTTTCGGGACACTAGACGAAGATTATGCGTTGTGCGGGGAATGTAAAGGAAAATACCATTTCGAATATTCGGTGGACGAAAGGTCATATAAAAATCTTTCAAATACCAAAAAGAAGCTATGGAAATGTGCACAATGTACAACAACTAAAATTTCTACTAGGTCTCAAAAGTCGAATGAAGAAGATGACAACAGTCTAAGACCATTGTTAATGGACTTAAATAAAAAAGTCAATGATTTAATTTCTCTAAAAAAGGAAATAAAAGAAATTAAAGAATTAAAAGTTTTTATGAGTAACACGTATGATTCAATAAAGAAAACCACCGAAGAAAATAATACGCTTATAACATCGCTAGTTAATCAAATTAAAGAGCTTACTGAGCAAAACAAGAAAAAAGACGAAATCATAACCAATTTAGGCATCAGGTTAAACAAATTGGAACAGCAAGAAAGAAAATATAATATTAAAATCAGTAACATTCCAGAAGATGAACATGAAGACTGTAAAGAAGTATTTAAAAATATCGCAAAAAAATAGAAGTGCCAATAAAAGAAGAGGAAATTGAAGCTATTTACAGGCTACCAATAAATAAAGAAAAGGTGAACCAAGGAAAAATAAGACCAATGCTAGTTAAGTTCTACTCTAGATCTAAAAGGGATGTATTTTTACAGAAAAAAGTATTTGAAGATGATAATGGCAAAATATACATAAATGAAAACGTAACAACATATCATAAAACGTTACTGTATAACGCAAAGCAGAAAGGTCAACCTTTGGGATATAGGTACATCTGGTACAAAAATGGTAAAATCTTGGCTAAAAAAAGTGAACAATCTCCAATTATACATATCGACAGCGAAATGGATCTAATTAAAATCAAGTAAGGCCGGTCCTGTCTAGGTATAAAACGATGTTTAATCTTTATTCAATGGATACTTTTATTGAACGAATCACAACTAAAAAAAACTTAACAGTAAACAATACCGAAAATTTTAATTTTTTGCATAAAAACTTTATCTCTGAAAATAATAACTTTACCTTATTTCATAGTAATATTAGAAGCATTAATAAAAACTTTGAAGAATTGGAGATATACCTAAATACTTTAAAAACTAAATTTGATATTATTTGTTTAAGTGAGACGTGGAATTTAGAAACTACACACCTTTTATCTTACAAGGGTATAACACTTATTATAACCTAAGTAAATTAAACAAAAATGACGGTGTTGTCATTTTAGTTAACAATAATTTAATTCATGATGTCCATATAATATGTTTAACTGGTAGCCTATAATACATGTGGGCCACTCTTGCACTAATAAAAACGATAATTTTAATAAAGCAATAGTGCTTTAAATGCTTGTATCGTGCCAAAAAGAAAACCCTTTGTTATGAGGGTGGTATGTAATGAAAGATATAGATGTCCTTATTACATTTATAAAAAAATCAAATCTCAAAAAAACACATATGGGCCACTCTTGCACTATACGCCTCATATAGCAATCAACAAAATTCTTGAGATATATCTCAAAATGGTTTTTTTATATGCATTCAAGGCAAAAAAAAGATTTCTTTATGAAATTATTGATAAATGAAAATGATTCATGCCATTACTTGCAGATTTTAAATATCTAGCCCAGTTAATTTTTTACATTGCCATAAATCCCAAATATGGTACTTTTTTCGTGTTTTTCCGATATATTTTATTAAAAAATTTTATATAAATTAAGTATATAGATACAGCCAAAAATTTATATATGTAATACTACTTCATACATATGCTTTATAAAAAATGTACATATTTATTTTTATCTTCAGTGGTGGAGAGTCTGGGGTGGGTTTAACGTTGCACATGTCAAAAGAAATATCATAAAATTGTCTGATATCCTTAACCAGACTGTTTTATCAAGTTTTTTTAGCGATTTAAACAAATTTGACAATAAAAAACCCTCGAAAAAACCTCACTGATCCATAATTTGGAAAAATTTTATTATAAGCTGGTAAAAATATAAAATTTTACCGTGTTTACGGGGTCAAAATTGATCAAAAAGTGCATTACGTAATACTTGAACGGCTCTATTTTATTAATTATAATATATTATTATAATGCTTTCCGGTAACAATAAAATCGGAAACTATGTATACATAAATATATTTATGAAAAAAAAAAACTAATTATAACTAACTATTTTTGTCCACCATATTGAATCCGAAATTTTATTTATTGAAAATGTATTACTGTTTTTAAAATGGACGACTTCCAAACGCTGGTTTACCAGTTTTGCAAAAAAAAAAACATTATTTTCGGTCTTATGATAAAATTTTGCCAATGTGTGTGATTTTGAAACAAATTGAGGATCAGGGAGGTCATTTTATGTCAAATTTCTTTAAATCACTAAAAAGAACTGGAGAAAAACAGTCTGGTTAAGGGTATCAGACAATTTTATTTCTTTTGACATGTTCAAAGTTAAACGCCCAGACTGTCCACAACTGGATATAAAAAAAATTGTAATTTTTTTGTAAAGCATATGTATGTGGTAGTATTACATACATAAATTTTTGACTATCTATATTATTTATATAAAAATTTTAATAAAATATATCAAAAAAAAAAGAAAAAAGTGCCATATTTGGATTTTGCGAACGTGTAAAAAATTAACTAGGGTTGATATTTAAAATCTGCAAGTTATGGCATGAACAGTTTTTATTCAGCAATATTTCCATAGATTTTTTTTTCGGCCTCGAATGCATAAAAACCCCATTGTGCTCTAAATCTCAAGAATATTTTTCATTGCCATATTCGTTTTCAGCGCCCAAAAATAAATAATTTTTTTTAAAATAGTTTTGTTTATGAAAAACAATTTTTTCTGTCGTTCTGTGTTATTACTCATTTCACGCATCAAATTTGGAACAGAATGAAATTTCGCCTATTGGCAATATTTGAAGTTATAAAAAAAATTATCAAAAAAAGGTTTTCTAGCGATTACTGCTGTTAAATGTGTCGACACATTTAAGAGTATACCCTAAAATAAAAATGGGGTTTTTGAGGAAAATTACTTTAAAGTTAGTTGGACTTACCTCATTATTGCACCAACAAAATAGTTTCAAGTTATGAGTAACGTATAAGAAAAGTATGCCCTTTTTAATAGAGCAAACCGTTTTAAGCTATCTCAATTAGTATTCAAGTTATTGCACGAGAAAGTCAACTTTTCACAAAAATTATTTTTTATGGAAAGTTTTTAAAAAATGATATCTCTGGGTTTTTTTTTAGCAAAATCCTCCAAGAAATCTTTTAATGGATACTTAAGGAATAACTTGTATCGCAAGTATGCCAAATTTCAGCCAAATCCGTCACTATAGTGCATTAAACTTGGCCTGGTTGAGTCATATACATGTATGTACATATATGTATATTAGTAATTTACTATAAATAATTTTTAGGTAAAAATTAAAAAATACATATCAAATCATAACTTTATTATACAAAAACTACCTTATAACATAATTAAATCTAAACATTAAGTATATTTTAGTATAAAAACAACTTAAACATCTGTAAATACAAAAAATAAATATTTGTAATTCTATAATGCAGAGTGCTTTATACTAACTTTTTCTTCAGTTAGTATTAAACGCTCTAATCTGAATAAAATAGAACTTTTGACTGGAGGACATTATAAATAATATTTCTAAGACCTTGTTAAAAATAAGCGTTTCCAGCTTTACCGTTTAAAGTGTAAAGCTAGAAATAAGTATTTTTAACCAGTTTATATTAATGAAGGAAATAATTCTGAAACACTTTTATCCCAAATATCCTCTACTTCACTCGAAACTGGAGAGTCCAAGGATTCGTATCCACAGTCTGATTTTGGGGAAACACTTCCACAAAATTGGACTTGTGGAATTTGTAATAAATTCTGATTATCTGTAACTCTCAAATTTGAGTTATCGATCTTTATTTCTTCTGGAAGTGTAACTTGTAATATATCTTGAGTGTCTGTAACTCTTAATATCGACTTATCAGAACTTTCGATCTCCATTTCTTGGGAAATTGTAACTTCGTTTAAAGGACAACCATTTTCATCGACAATTATGGTTATGCAATTCGTGTTTTCGTCAAAAGTTCCATAAATAAGATCATCATTTTTCTTTGCTGTATTTTCTGTTTTTACAGGTTTTTTAATTTTTGGTCTGATTTGCTTGAATTTTGGTGTTCTGTGAGATTTTTTTGGTTTTTCTTCTGGTAGTTTTGCACTGTAGTTATGATGTAAGAGAAGATATTTCGAGATATCTTCTTCTACTTTACTTCTACTGGATTCCACGAGTTCTGATGTCTGCCCCACCATTTTTCCAAGTAAATCTTGTCCAGCTTGTTTTGATTCCTTAAAATAAAAAATAAGTTTATTAGAAAAATATTTTTTATTCTAAATAATGTTTTTAGTATAATAGGGTTTTTGATTATTATTAAACATACACATCATATAGCAACATAAATAAGCAATAAGTATATTGGAAAACTAGGTGATGCTACTACAGACAAAACAGGTACTTAGTATCTTAGTAAAAAGTGGTGGACAAAAGGAAATATACAAATAAATAAAAGATTATTCCAGCAAATCGTCCATGACTGGCTTTAAATAAAATATAGATTATTATTAGCTAGCTTAAGGCGTTCATAAGTTATCATGCCCACAAGATTTTTCGGGTAGAATGACCGACAAAAATAAATTGACCGACAGATCGAACGACCGAGCGACGGACCGATCGACCAAAATACCGACCGACTAAATCACCGACCGACAATTTCTTTTTTGCTCGACAGTGATTTATATCGACGTAAAACGAAAAAGTACGCAAAAATTTTTGCACGAATACAAGGCTTTTCAAAATTTTGAAAACATTAAAATGAGATACCTAGGACAAAAACTGAAAGTGTACCAGTCGAAGTACACTCTCGGTATTGCAATATATTGTCAAGTTAGTCAGTTTATAATGCAATGTAACATAAGCAACGAAGTCCCTTGTAACGTAAGCGACAAATATTTTATCTTGTAATACATAACTCGGAAATTGTTAAAGATTTTAAACATTTTAGCTTGATTTCTTAAAAATTTTAAAATGCAACTTTAGTTTTAAAATGATCACAAATTAATGTTTTGTTACTTGGTTATTTTCCAAAAAATAAATATTGTATTTAAATATTATGTCTTTTAATATAATTGACAAATTTATACATATATAAAAGTTAAAATAGGCGTAATATGTAACGTAAGCAACGCTGGAATTACTCTAAATATACCTTAAAAAAATAATTTTCAAATAAATCTCGATCGTTGATTCTGGGAAACTTTTGTATATTCGATAATTAGTAACTAATTTTTTATTACATTTTTGCCCACCACTTTTATTTTCAAATAGTGTCAACATATATTTTCACCTTTTAATATTAAAGTTATTTTTATTATTCTTAATATCAATTGACAGCGTAGTATATCTAAAATTAAAAGAAAAAGTTGTAAAAGCTAGTTTTGATTGTTTTTAATCAATAATATTATTAATTTCGTCTGGTAGTATCGATTTTACAAAAACGTTTGAATCAGTTTGAATATTATAGCTATCTAGATACAGTGCATTTTTTTAGAATATAATATTTAAAAATTGCAAAAAATTGAGATTATTATTCATATTATTCTGTCAGCTGTAGTTACAGAGAAGTCATAATATTAAGGGTGTTTAGTCCCCAAAAATTGTATATTTTAAATACCGACAAAACTGGTGAATAGTTAAATGTTTTTTTTTTGGAACCCAACAGTTAGTTAAAACCCTACAGGTTAGTCAGAAATTTTTCTCTCCCAATGTTTGCCTATTTTCTTACTCCATGTGACATATTTAATTTTTTTACTTTTGTTCCACCCGTCTGACCTCCCTCATAATCTATAGATAATTTTTGTCTGGATATTATCAAAGTTTCTCATTATTGTTTCAAATCGCGGTCTAGGTAGGTTGGATAGGTGCAAGCTATTATTCACAAATTTGATTTAAATTTTGCTTGTGTGACTGAAACTTGCTTGTTTGTGACTGACACTTGTTTGTTTGTGACAAACACAGTGTGAGTATTTGTCCCACAGTTCATTTTTAGATGGTATTCGAAAAATAAAATACTTCCTACTAACATGATTAACTCTTGGTTTGCGTTGGCAAGTCACTTAAACTTGATGTCTGTTCAAGCTCAACATGCATAGTTAGTCCTATCTACTCCCTTGTAGTCTTGTGATAAGAGTAAAGAAGCAACTACCCAGCTTACCTATTAGGGTGCTCAGGACCTACGGAATTGATTGGGGCCCACCCCTCAAAATTGTTCCTTTAGGTGAAAAAACAACCCTGATTTTTTTTTGTTTTTTTTTTAAATATTTAGATGTTACGCCCGGCGTTTTTTAAAATAGAAAATCATGTGAAGGATATTTATTTTTTTAAGTATATACAAACTTTGATATTGGGCGTTTATGGAACGAAAAAGTGTTTCTGCATAATAAAAGAATATTCTCAATTTATGCCTCTCTACAAAAATAAAACGAATTTTTTATGGGGTAAAAATGCTAAAAATTGACACATTAGGTTAATAAAGGTTACAAAAAAATGCTCATTATTGTTTCAAATCGCGGTCTAGGTAGGTTGGATAGGTGCAAGCTATTTTTCACAAACTTGATTTAAATTTTGCTTGTGTGACTGAAACTTGCTTGTTTGTGACTGACACTTGTTTGTTTGTGACAAACACAGTGTGAGTATTTGTCCCACAGTTCATTTTTAGATGGTATTCGAAAAATAAAATACTTCCTACTAAAATGATTAACTCTTGGTTTGCGTTGGCAAGTCACTTAAACTTGATGTCTGTTCAAGCTCAACATGCATAGTTAGTCCTATCTACTCCCTTGTAGTCTTGTGATAAGAGTAAAGAAGCTGGGTGCTTACCTATTAGGGTGCCCAGGACCTACGGAATTGTTTGGGTCCCACCCCTCAAAATTGTTCCTTTAGGTGAAAAAACAACCCTGATTTTTTTTAGATTTTTTAAAAATATTTACGCCCGGCGCTTTTTTAAATAGAAAATCATGTGAAAGGTTTTTTATTTTTTTAAGGACATACAAACTTTGATATTGGCATTTATGGAACAAAAAAGTGTTTCTGGATAATAAAAGAATATACTCAATTTTTATGCCTCTCTACAAAATTAAAACGAATTTTTTATGGGGTAAAAATGCTAAAAATTGACACATGAGGTTAATAAAGGCTAGAAAAAAATGAACTTTTTTTCCAAAGAGTTCTTTTTTTCTAGGGTATTCTTCAATATGTCCGAATTTATATTTACTTATTTGAAAAAAAGTACAGGGTGTCCAAAAAATAATTAAATAACTCAATAAAATTAAAAAAATGCATTAAATTGCAAAAAAATATCAATTTTGTAGCAAATAAATAAAAATGTTTTCAAAATGCCTTGTAGTATGTTATATTATGTAATAAAACACATTATGTATTTTTTTTTTCAAAAAACGTGTAGGGCGTTTATTTTTAAAAATCTAAAAAAAAATCACATCACCCAGTTATAAAAATAAACACATTTCAAAGCAATTTGTACATATTATTATGCTTTTTGGCCAAATATCATCTCTTATCGAAATAATTTTTTTTACATTTTATGGGATTTTTTTTATGGACATCCTGTTCTTTTTCTTACAAAAATAAATATGGGGCGTTAATTGGTACAATCAATGAATTTCTAAAAAAAAAAATGAAAAAAAGTGATACATGAGAAAAAATTTTAAGTTATCTTTTTTGTAGTATAAATAAGCTTCATACGTCAATTTTTATAATGTTTTTACTCTGGTAAAGCCATTCATGTAAAGGGGTAATTTTTTTTTGAATGTTCCCTTATTATTCAAAAATAATTTCCCCTCCTTAAATCGCGTGATTTCAACGTTTTTATATTTAAATAATAATAAAAAGGCTTAACATGTTTTCTCTCTCAAACCGCCGGGAGCGCCTTCTAAATATGTTTTTAAAAATGAAAAAAATTGAGGGTTGGTTTTTGACCTAAATGAACATTTATAGAGGGTGGGACCCTAAATAAATTCATCTTTTAATTTTGACTGGGCACCCTACTAACCAGTCCCAAGTAACACAGTAACTGTAAAGTATCTCTCACCGCTCTTTCACAGCAAAATTGCAGCTATATGGCTGTAATTTTGCTGCGTAAGAGCGGTAAGAGATACTTTATAGCTACTTGGGGTGCTAAAGATAGAAAATTAATAAAAATCCCTTACTTCACTATCTGCTTTCTGAGCAGCAGTTTCCAAGTCTCTGGCGATATCTTGCAGAAGGCTTTGTGTGAGCTGTTCAAGAGAGGAGATATCGACTTCGTTGTCGAGTTCGTCGAGCAGGTCCGGTAGAGAAGGCAGGCCAGAAGCATCTTCAGCAAACAAACCCTTACTTCCTCCTGGTGGGCTGCCAAAATCGCTGCTGAGCGTGTGGCCGTTCCTTTCGGTCGAAGGAGCTGGGATACTGTAGTTCCACTGACGGCCTCACGTTCACCAGAACGATTTTGGTGTTTCGAGGAGGGTTCCTGAAAGAAAAAACACGAGGTTAGAATTTAGGGTGCACAATTTTTATTAAGTTATGTAAGAATGTTTTTTCTTAAAAAAAGACTCGTTCTATCAGTCGTTCTACTCCCCGGTTTTGAAGAATACGTCTCTAGTTGTCAACAATTCTCCACGTATAACTTGTACATTTTATATGGTCTTTTTAGTACCAGTAAAAAAATTAAGTTTTTAAACTCTTAAAATCAGTATTCTTTTTTTGACACCAGTACTTTTTAAATTCTTTGCTTTTTTTTTCATTTTTATAGTCTATGACAGAAAAACGTTGATTAAAGTTAAATATATTGTATATATACAAAGTTTCTCACTTGGTTGCACTTGCTGCAAGGTGCCTGTAGCCTTTTCATGAGCTCTGCGTTTTCCCCTGACAATTTTTCATTTTGTTTTCTCAAAGCTTCACATTCTGACAATAAGGTTTCGTTTTTGTCAAAGACTTCTTGTAAATTTGATTCCATTTGTTCCATTTTCATTTTTTTACGATCCCGAGAAACTTGGGCTGCTACGCGATTTTTTAGTTTTCTGAAAGTAAAAATGCTTTTCTATAGAATAGATCGATCTATTAGATCCATTTTTTTATTTTCCCTTTTTTTTTTAATGACTATATGACTATACTATTGTATTCCAGACAAAAATGTGACAATTTATAACTTTAATATATTTGTTTTTAATTCAAAAAGTTTTGGTTCCCCCGGAATTTTGAAAAGTCGCCGGGGCGCCTATGTGTGAACGCTTTTTTAAAAATGTTACGTTGTTTACTTTAATTATTACGAGTGCTTTTATCGCTCGTTTTATCGAAATTGTAGATAATACTATTTAAATAGGTTATGATACCACTAGCGTCTACGTCCCAAATTCAACTAGGTCTTTCGCGCTGTTGCCAAATTGTGCAATTTAATATATCTTTGGTTTTTGGTTGTTTTGGTGTTTTTTTTTTGTTGCAAAAAACACCAAAACAACTAAAAACCAAAGCAAAAAACAACCAAAAACCAAAGATATATTAAATTGCTCAATTTGGCAACAGCGCGAAAGACCGAGTTGAATTTGGGGTAGAATTTTTATTAAACTTGGCGCCCCTACCAAAAGAAAAAAAGACACCCTCCGAAAAAAAGCTTTCTCTCTGAGCGTTTCTATAAAAATTTGGCGCCCCCTACCAAAACAAAAAATCACTTCCGAAATTTTGGCGTCCCTATAGGGACTTTTGTATACAATATAAAACAAACAAAAACACCCTCCGAAAAAAAAGCTTAGTACGTGAGCGTTTCTACAAAAATTGTCGCCCCTACCAAAACAAACAAAAACACCCTCCGAAAAAAAAGCTTTGTCCATGAGCGTTTCTACAAAATTTGCCTACCTACCAAAACGAAAAAATACCCTCCGAAAAAAAGCTTTATCCCTGAGCGTTTCTATGACGCCCCTTGGCGCAAAATACCAAAAAAAAAACACTCCGAAAAAAAAATCTTTATCCCTGAGCGTTTCAAAAAATTTGGCGATACCAAAACAAAAAAAAAAATGCCCTCCGAAAAAAAAATTGTTTGCACACACACTGTTATTTTTATTTTTTATTTAAAATAACAAAAAAATATACCAAATAAAGATTCTACCCCCCACCCATATCTACGCGCTTGAATATACCTACTACACAAGTTTCATAAAACTTGCATCATTCAAATTAAACATTAAATTCTACTATAATTTAGAGAAATTTACTGATACCTAGTTATCAGTGAAAACTTATAATATATTCGCTACATCACAATTTAATGTGTATACACATTACACATGTAATTTAAATTATAATTACATATCTGTTGTCGTAAGAAAATATCGGTCTTCAATTTTCAAAAAAAAAAAAAAAAAATAAATAATAATAATATAATAATAATATAATAATATATCGACACTCCCAAGCAACCAGGATATAACTCAAGTTATACCCATTTTGAGTTAAACTCATAGGTAAACGCCTTGAAAAAGGACACACATGGTGGTACTACTCAGGTTTTATCCACAGTCCACTTTAAGCAAAAGTTTACTTAAAATCACTAAAGTAAAAAATTCTAAACTTGAATATTATCACAAATAAACAGTAAATAAACAATAAATACTTAAACAATTTAATAGAGAATTTTATAAGCTTTCAAATGATGTATCACATGACTTCCTTTTCCACTTCAATCATTTACCCACCCTTAAATAAAAAACAAAAAATATTTTAGAAATTTAGCTGTCGTGAAAAATTACAATATATGAGTTACGGCTTTGTTGCTTGGGGGTATCGATATCGATCCATATTAAACCAATTTATACTTATTTTATTTTATAGAATACGATTCGTAGTCTAAAATTATTAAATATTCATAACTACCTAATTATTGCAATCAATATCCAATTATTAGTGATAAAATCAATAAATAAAAAGAAACTCTTGTCCGCAAGACCGCGACTTATATTTTTTTACGCACTGAAAAATTTCTCAGGCTTTTATCAAAAAAATATGTTCACTATTTCTGACAACGTATCACAACCTATTGCGGTTAATTAATCAAAAATATTTCTTACTTCCTCTGTAATTTTTCTTCCCATGTCAAATGATCCAATCTCCGTTTTTTGGCTCTGACAGGCATCTCAATATTTTGATCAATAACACTGAAGTTATTGGAGTTTATGTATTTTAATATTTCTGGGACTGTCGACATATTGTTTTCTTTAATTTTTGCAATATTATTGTTATTATTTTGTTATTTGATAATATTTTTAAATATTTTATTTCTCGCGCACCACTTTAATTCGTTCAATTCTGATGTTACTTCTAGAATATTTCGTATAGTAGCAGAGAAATCGAGTTGGCATTTACGTCATCACTTGAAGGTATGTGGTGCTATCGGATTGGTGGAAAAGTAGTATGTTGCGCATGGTTTGAAGTCCCTTTGCGTTTCTAATCATTTTCCAACAATAGAAATATGACTAATGTTAGTGTTCTGTGATGTAACATCACTGATGTTAGTACAATATACAATGCGAGTCTAGGATTTGCGTTTAGCCAAGACTTGTATATTTTAGAGAAACTCTCGGATAGGTCGCTTTTTATTTATGGTTCCGTTTAAAAGCCAAAAACAAAAATAAACAAAACGAAAAATCTGAAAAAAAAATGAGAAAAGGATCTGATAAAAAAATCTAAATAAAAAAAGTACAAAAATGAAAAAAACCATTACAGCACTATATTTGTCATGCATTTGTATTATTACGGTACGGTAAAGTCTTTAGAGCTGTTAAAGTATCTCATGAACATATGAATATTCAACCCTGAGGGCGCATTAATATAATTCCACCCTGCCCCATTATAATTTTTTTTATCAAAATTTAATGGCAAAGGCACTAAATTTTAATAATATTTAAAAATCTAGTTTAAATAAGACAAATTCCATAAATAAGTTAAAAATAAAATCTACCACTACACCCGCTCTCACAACTTATCCCCAACTTATTTTTTTTTAAACACTCCCATATTTTTTCGGTTGCGGTTGCGGATAGAACTTGGGCTTACAAATACAATGGTATATTATGCTTTCTATTTTTTGGATTTAAGGAGTGGTAAAAAACGTTTAAAAATATAAAATATAAAAAAATTTGACAATACTTTTCGTATAAACCAGTGTCTAATAATCCTTCACTCATAATGTTTAATCCCTAGATAAAGGATTAATTAATTAATTAATTTTAAAAACATTTTTCTCGAAAAAAGTTGCTTTTACAGTATTACACTAAGAGAACCTCTTCATGTATTTTTACTCAAAGACTCTATAATTTGCATAAAGAATGCAAATAATTTACACTGAAAAAAATTTTAGCTCAAAAATGCGGTAAGCCACAACCGTTTCTCACGCCTACCCTATCTAAAATTTCTAATAGGTCCTAATAAAATCTAATAAAAATATTAGTCGGTTTTATTAGATTTTATTAACATGGTTTAAAACCGACTAAACGATATAGTCGGATTAATTAGGAACTTTCTGTTTTTCAACTTACAATTAAAAACATTAAATAAATTTTATTAGTTTGTAGTAGGATTCCTAATCGCGTAATATATTTTAGTCGTTTTAAGTCGGATAAGCTTTTATTTTAATTTAATAGGATTTTTTTTTGCATATTTTAGTCGTTTTAAGTCGGAACTTTCTGTTTTTTAACTCACAAATAAAAACATTAATCATTTTTTATTGGTTTGTAGTAGGATCCTAATTGCGTAAGAATTTTAGTGGTTTTAAGTCGGATAAGCTTTTATTTTAATTTATTAGAATTTTTTTTGCATATTTTAGTCGTTTTAAGTCGGATAAGCTTTTATTTTAATTTAAAAGGATTTTTTTGCATATTTTAGTCGTTTTAAGTCGGAACTTTCTGTTTTTTAACTCACAAATAAAAACATTAATCATTTTTTATTAGTTTGTAGTAGGATCCTAATCGCGTAATAATTTTAGTCGTTTTAAGTCGGATAAGCTTTTATTTTAATTTATTAGTTTTTTTGCACATTTTATTAGAATTAATTCGTAACAGTTTTTATTAAAAAAACTTATTACTTTTCCAAAGGAAAGTTAGTAAAAAAATCGAAAAAAAATTATTGCTTTTGTTTACGTTTCTCAACGTTTTATATCCAAAAAATATGATTTCTTTAAAAAAAATTTTTTTCTGTCTGTCGGTCTGTGTGTCCGGGAAATTTATGACCAGGATAACTTAACAACGTTTCTTGCTAAATACTTCAAATTTGGACTATGGGTTGATCCAAAGTTCTAGGCTGAGATTGTTTTTGGTAAAAATCGGGGTGGGGTAAAATGGGGTTTGGACTTTTTCAAAAAACTTTTTTTTTTCAATTTATTTTTCGTTATACGAAAAAGGGAACTTTTATGAAAATAATAACATTTTTTAAATTTTTTTTTTGTTTGGAAAACATTTGTTTGAATTTTTTTTGTTGAAATATTTAAGGATTCGCAAGGCCGTATCCAGGGGGAGGCCCGGGGGGCCCGGCCACCCCCGAAATCCTAAAATTTTATACGAAAATCTAAAAAATTTTAAAGCTTCTCCGGGACCCGGGTTCAAGGCCCGGCGTTGATAGTTTCTTTTGGTTTATAATAAATAGTTTATACTTTATTTTTACTCCCCCAGAACGATAAGGACACAAAGCGATCAAATATGCTGGCTCTTTTCCAAGTGGACCATACACCTTCAAATTCGTAAAAATTTTCGCCTGCGGCGCTAGAGTTTTCTTGCATTTAAACTTTAAATACACTTTTAAAATTAAAATAGACTATAACATTTCTAAAAAAATTCGCCTACCGCGCTATAGCTTTTTTACTCCCCCAAAACGATAAGGGCACAAAGCGAAGCAAATATGCACGCTCTTTTCCAAGTGGACCATACACCTTCGAATTCGTAAAAAAAATTCGCCTGCGGCGCTAGAGTTTTCTTGCATTTAAACTTTAAATACACTTTTAAAATTAAAATAGACTATAACATTTCTAAAAAAATTCGCCTACCGCGCTATAGCTTTTTTACTCCCCCAAAACGATAAGGGCACAAAGCGAAGCAAATATGCACGCTCTTTTCCAAGTGGACCATACACCTTCGAATTCGTAAAAAAAATTCGCCTGCGGCGCTAGAGTTTTCTTGCATTTAAACTTTAAATACACTTTTAAAATTAAAATAGACTATAATATTTCTAAAAAAATTCGCCTGCGGCGCTATAGATTTTTTACTCCCCCAGAACGATAAGGGCACAAAGCGAAGCAAATATGCACGCTCTTTTCCAAGTGGACCATACAGACCCAGGTAGCAAAATAACATGACATTCACGTGAAAGTCACGTTAATATGTGACATGTGATGTTAAGATTGTAGTCTCATTTAACAAGAATGTAGCATGGTGGGGATGTCCTAAGTCCGCCCCTAATAACATCACACAATGACATCCCGAAAATAACGTGTTTGTGACATTATAAATCCACATTCCTGTTATATCTAATATCTTATGGATGCCGTTACTGGTACTTTAATATTTAAATAATATTTTAGGATATTAGCCTTTTCTAAATTAAAACCATTAAAAACGCTATAAAAAAATCGGTTTTAAAATCAATCAGTAATTGAAACAATCACAGATTGAAAAAGATTCTAAATACGAAATTGCAGATTAAGCGGAGAATATATTCCTTTAATCCGTGTCCGTGGTCTTGAGAGCCCCCTATCCATTGGAAATCGTATAATGTGTATACAATTTCCTTATAATAATTTACTCTATCAACATCATCTTATATCGATTTTTTTGCTTCGAACGTCGGTGAGAAGCAAAATATCATGACATTCACGTGAAAGCCACGTTAATATGTGACATGCTATATATTCACAGCGTTGCTAAATATTTGTTATTAAATAACATGGTTGTCACGTCACACGTGTTACGTTGCAAATGTGATGTTAAATACATGTTATTTTTCAATATTATGTGATGTTATGATTTAGTTTAAAAATACACCCAAAAGTGATGTTAATTTCTTGTAATATAACATCCCTTGCTACCTGGGGATTCAAATTCGTAAAAATTTTCGTCTGCGGCGCTAGAGTTTTCTTGCATTTAAACTTTAAATAGTAACACTTTTAAAATTAAAATAGACTATTTAAACTTTAAATAGTAATACTTCTAAAATTCAAATAGGCTATAAAATTTGTAAAAAAATCGCCTGCGGCGCTATAGCTTTTATACGTTCTTTTTTATTGGAGTTTATATAACTTAAGCTTGAAATATGTTAATATTTTCGCCTACGGCGCTAGAACTTATACCACTGTTTTTAAATTTAAATAGACCAGCGCAGTTGTAAAATTTTTTACCTGCGGCCCTAGAGTTTTCTTGCATTTAAACTTTAAATAGTACCACCTTTAAAATTTAAATAGACTATAAAATTTCTAAAAAAATCGCCTGACTGCGGCGCTATAGCTTTTTGCTCCCCCAGAACGATAAGGGCACAAAACGAAGCAAATATGCAGGCTCTTTTCCAAGTGGACCTTACAGCTTCAAATTCGTAAAAATTTTCGCCCACGGCGCTAGAGTTTTCTTGCATTTTAACTTTGAATAGTAATACTTCTAAAATTCAAATAGGCTATAAAATTTGTAAAAAAATCGCCTGCAGCGCTATAGATTTTATACGTTCTTTTTTATTGGAGTTTATATAACCTAAGCTTGAAATTTGTCAAATTTTCGCCTACGGCGCTAGAACTTATACCACTGTTTTCAAACTTAAATAGACCAGCACAGTTGTAAAATTTTTTACCTGCGGTGTAGTTTTACTACATTGAATTAAAAAAAGGCCGGAAATTAACAGAAGTAAAAAAAATGAAAAAAATTTCTCCTGCGGCCCAATTTTCATTCTTTTCGAGATTTAGGGATAAAATGTTTTGGGCCCCCACCGAAAAAAAATCCTGGATACGCCCTTGAAGATTCGGACTTGGTTCTAATAAAGCGAGGAACGACAAAATCCTAATATATTTTTTTAATTCGGTTTAAGTCGGATTTTTAAAATAAAAAGTGTTTCACTAACCGACTATAACCTAATAAAAGCTTCCTAATAAAATCCGACTAATTTTTTTTTATTCGGTTTTATTAGATATTTTCGATAGGGTAGGCGCGCGCCTCCAGTAAAATTTACTTAAAATAATTGAACTTAATAATACTAAACCACATGCAAAACCTCTTCCCTCTAACCCAAGGGACTCTAAAGATATAAAAAAAAAACATTTTTGGTAACCCATTTAATGGGCCACAACCAATGAACTCCTCTTCCATATAAGAAATACACTATAAGAGAAAGTCAAATACGTGACCGTGAAAAGTATCCAGGACCCGAACCTGTGTTTTGGCTTCTAGGTACGACTGAGCGATGGCGCCAGCTGTATATGAACTTGATTGTTTAGTGGGAGTGGGGTGAGGGGTAGTATATCTGTCAAAACAATTGAAATTTTACTCGTGAAATTTTACTCGTGATTTGCAATTTATTGTGCTTTTATACCGAACTTTTATTGTGATGTAATACAAAATGTGTATTGTACCGTTTTGCAAGGATCAGTTAAGTAAACGTCACCGTTTTCCTAGTGATGCAAACTTATTTAATGTGTGGGTCAAAAACATTAATAGTGCCAAGTTAAATAAAATGACTAAAGGCAGGGACTGACCCTGTCTTGAAAAGCTTCTTATTATTTTGACTGAGCTATTTAGGGCAGGGACAGCCCCTACACAAAAAAAACTTATCGATTTGACTGAGCTGTTTAGGGCTGGGACAAATGCCCTAAAAAGCTTCTTACCATTTTTACTGATATGTTTAGGGCAGGGATGGCCCCTATCGAAAAGAGCTTATCAGTTTGACTGAGCTAGCCTTAAACAGCTGTTTAGGGCTGGGATAGCCCCTGGCCAGAGAAGCTTATCGGTTTAACTGATTCATATTGTTTATCTGTTAAATGTAGGAATACTAATTATAAAAACTTTGCAAATGTGCTCTGCCTTTAGGCAGTATATTCTGTATGACACTCAATTATATATGAAGGCAAATGTTTACTCCTCATATATATTTATTTATAATAAAAAGTTAACTGTTAAAAGTACGACATAATTGTTTTAATTTCCTATTTACGTTTAAAATAAAATATATAAAAATCAAAGCCAAGTGTTTTTTTTTTTTAATTATATAGGTTTATTTAGCAAAAGATAAAATTTCATATTTTTAAAGTTTAACAAATTTTACATTTAATTAAAATTTCGATTCATATATTGTTATTTTTAATTAATGTGCGGGTTAGATAACCCACTTGTTAGACTTTAAAAATTTGTTTTATCTTTTGGTGAATAAACTTAAAGTTTTAAATAAAAATACAGAGCTTTTCCCAATTTTTACAAAATTGATTTGGGAAAGCAATAGTAATCTTTATTACCGACTTCCGTAGGTTATCTGTATTATCGGCTGTCGTTGACCGTGAATTTAGTGAATTTTAAAAAACAACGGCTAATGGCGGTACAATAGTTTTCTATCTCTATCATTTGACTTTCTCTTATAGTGTATCAGAATATATTTAACAAGTGTAGATATATTCTGTAGTGTATTTCTTATATGTCCTCTTCATTGCTTGTATTGCATTTCAGGCTACTTGCGCCATCTATTAAAATATTTGTGAATAAAATTCTTTCGTAAAAATAAAACAGTTTACTATAATACCTGCAACGTCGGTTTGACATTTGAAAGCAGTAATCTATGTTTGAAAGCCTTATTGTTTATTTTTAAATTAACAACATTTAAAAAGTAGTGAATCCGTATATTTAGAAATATGTGAATAAAAAAAATTACTTATTTTATGAAATGTCATAGGTTTCACATAAAAATAACCTACAATTCTAGTCAAAATGAGCAAAGATATTCAGTATCTATCAGCTACATTTTATATTCTGTGCTTTCAAATAATTCTTTCGAATTCACGAACTTCCTATTTATGGAGACTCAATGGGGATAAGACTAAAATCATTGAAGTTAAGACGTATCAAGAACACAGCATAAATAAGCATGAAGATGATGATTTATTCAAAATACTTGCCTCCACAGAGTTTTTTGGGGACAGGTGGATTAGAAAATCCCCAGTATCATACGATTTCTGTGATGAGTGCCAAACTGAATAGTAAGTATAATTAGTATTGACAATAGTTGGTGTTTAGAATTATGAGACTATTGCATTAATCATAAACTGGGTTTTCATCAGTTGATTGAGAAAATCGCAATTTTTTAAGTTAGGTAACTTTAATGGAGGCTATAGTTTATAAACAATAGGGCTGAAATTTTCAGACTATTTTGTTTCTTTTGATATTAAAAATGCAGGATTTTAACAGTTAATTCCTGATTTTGTTCAAGGAACTTGTAGAATATTTTATGCTGATTGGTGAACAACAATAATTTAAAAATAATAATTTATCATTTATTTTAGCGATTTTAAAAATAGTACAAATCTTAAACAAGGTTTAAAATTAGAACAAAAAAGTGTAGGCTCTAAACCAAGTTCTGTAAATGATGAGTTAAGTTGTGGAAAGCCTGTGAATTTTACTTATTACGATAATTTAGTTGGTATACTAAATCGAAAGAAACACAGTTGTGTTCCAGAACCACAAGTCATTCATTATTTTGTTACTTCTAATAGCAAAAAGTTTAAAAATAGGCAAGACTTGGATATAGATTTATTGAAGCAAACACTTAAAAAGGTCAAAAAGGAGGTAAATATAATACAAGTATATCTATAATAAAATACAGAATTTATTTATAGCATTATCCCTTAAAGAGGTAGGCAGGGCAGGTGGAAGACAAAAATGTTAACTGGGCAAAACCCTCAGCTCAGCTCGGCTGCCCCATTTCAAAATACAGTAACCTAATTTGGACCTTTTGCCAGTATTTCCAGGTAAGTTTGCAGAAAAAATCCAAGTCCAAAATGTGGTTACTGTTTTTTTGAAATGGGGCGGCCCCTGCAGGTCCCTGGCCAAAAATGTGTGAACTAAATGTATCTCCCTCTAAAAACAACGTTGTTTTTGTAGTTAACTACCAATGGCATTTCTTTAGGGGCTGTTTAACATTTAAGTCACCAGGGCATCTAGCTGAAAGTAATGACCCATATAAAGTGTTCAAATTTAATGTTATGATAATGAGGGAAAAGTTGTTTAAAAACAGCTAAAATTCGGTGACATAATTGTTGAAGTATCAAAATAAAACAGTTGAGGACTAAAAAGAACCTTATCACCTCCAAAAACCAACCCAAACAAGTAACATGTTTGTGCCCCTCATTGTCCTCAACTGGTCTCCCAGCCTGGGGATAAGGGTCTTTTCAACTCAAAAATTATTGCGCTAATTTTTTTACCGCTCATGTGCGCAGACAGTGATTTTAACTATGTAGTTATGGGGTTGGTCTGTGGTTAATAACCAGCTCACTGGTTATCCCACACAGATAAACAAAAATATAAGTTGTTCATGTTCAGAATTCTATAAAAAACACGTGTATTTTTTATCCAGTGTAATTTTGACCCGAAGGGAGAAAAAAACATCTAAAACAAGTCAAATA
This sequence comes from Brachypterus glaber, assembly GCA_958510825.1. Lineage (NCBI taxonomy): Eukaryota > Metazoa > Arthropoda > Insecta > Coleoptera > Kateretidae > Brachypterus > Brachypterus glaber. Next base: position 67,702,680 of record OY294044.1, on the reverse strand, counting down.
TGTTAATTAACCATAGAAAGCATGCATCTCATACACAATATAAAATACTCGTCGCGCGGTATTTTTTTGGCGCGGTAAAAGATGGCTTCCCCTATATCTGTTTTTTTAGAGTCCGGCCAAAAGGGACTAACAACCCTGTAACATTGCTGATTTTTTTTTTCGATTTTTGTTTTTTCAGAAAATGTTTTTTTTAATTTTTTTTGTTTTGAAACAGAACAATTTATTTTTGTTATTTTGTAGAAGCCAAAAGCTGTGAGTACATACATACAACTCGGAAACTATTGGCGAATACAGGGCGACTGCTGTCACGCCATAGAATGCTTCCGACGCGCTTTATCTCTAAGTCCTCATCATGCCGAGGGTTTACTAAACCTAGCAAGAATATTATTCGCTCTGCAATACCTAGACGACGCCATATATCTCACACGAAGATCCCTAGATGTACATCCGTCAGATAGGGGTGCATGGCAACAGTACTTTACTCTGGGGGAGATTTTCAAAGCATATGGACATTACCATGATGCCGTCATACATTTTAAGCATTCCTTGGAGCTAAATCCTGGATATGAGCCAGCTATGTCAGCTTTGAAAGAAATGAAGGAAATGCCAGCCAGCAGTACTGTTCATGCTTATACGATTGTTATAATAGCGTGTTTGGTAAGTAACAAAATGGATTTTGGTACACAAGAACCGCGTTTTTTAAGGAATTTTTACTGGGTTTTTCTCAAAACAGGCCATAGTTTGCAAAAAATCCATTTTTAACAGATTGTCCCCTCCTTTCGCGATAGCCCTGAAAATTACGACCCTATTTTTCCATTGCACACGCTAATCTTGAATACAAATTAAGTTTTAGTGAATTTTCAACGCAAACCAAAAGTTAATCCTGCTAGTAGGAGGTCTACATATCGACACTCCCAAGCAACAAGGACGTAACTCAAGTTAGACCCATTTTGAGTTATACTCATAGGTAAACGCCTTGAAAAAAGACACACCTGGTGGTACTACTCAGATTTCTCCACAGGCCATTTTAACCAAAATTTTACCTAAAAATACTAAAGTAAAAAATTTTACACTTGAATACTATCAGAAACAAACAATAAATAAACAATAAATACTTATACAGTTAAATAGAGAATTTTATAAGCTTTCAAATGACCAATCGCATGTCTTCCTTTTCCACTTCAATCATTTACCCACCCTTAAATAACAAAAAAATATATTTTAGAAATTTAGCTGTCGTGAAAAATGACAATATATGAGTTACGGCTTTGTTGCTTGGGGGTATCGATATTATAAAACCATTAACAGTAGAATCTGAAGTGCTCGGTTTCAGAAGACTGTTGGTTTGCCTTGGCAAGTCACTAAAACTTAAATTGTATTCAAGATTAGCGTGTGCACTCTTCTGAAATCATGCTCTATTCCATAAAAACCAATACAATTGTAGTTAACTTCCTAAAGAATACTTAAAATCTTAAAATTTAATGTCAAATTTTATCAAAACACCACTTTTAGTTTTTTCTGGTAAAACAAAAAGCATCACTTTCATTTAATATTTTTTTTAAAAGAAATATACATACTGCGCGGATACCGTGATGGCACATCTGGCACTCTGATAAGCCTTTGTATACACAAAAATATGTTAAAAACGCTATGTACTTAAAAGTAAAAAAGTTAGTAAATGAGGCTCATTTTTACCTACCTATCTTTAAAAATTATTGTTACTATAATAATTTTTTATGTAGTAATATTTTTTTCTATGAGCGTGCGTATGTTCGCATACATTTGCGTTTGGAAAAAACTTTTCCGCGAGTGGGAAGTATATGCGTGCGAAAGAGTGAATTTTTCCAAACACAAATGTATGTTTTTCCTGTATTTTTTTAAATACATGTTTCCACACGCATTTAGAAAATATTATTATTATTAATATTATTATTTCAAGTTCAGTTCACTTACGGAAAGTATCTTTTCCGCACTTGTCTGTACTCCGCTTCGCGTATGGAAACGTGAAACTTTCCGCAATTGTTAGGAAAATACCCTAGTATAAATTTAACGTTAGATAAACGTTTTGTTCTAACGCGTATTTATTGTATGTCCCGATTTATAATGTTAGTATTCCTAACGTTAGAATAACGTTTATCTAACGTTTGGTAAAACTACTTACGTTAGATAAACGTTATTCTAACGTTAGACACTAACTTTAGGCATTTAACATTCAAACCACATTCATCTTACGTTAGCTTAAGTCGTTTTAACGTTATTTTCCACCAGGGTAACTATAAAAACTTTGTTTCTTAGGTATTGGGTGTCCTATTAGTCATTGTATCATCCTTGGATACTGATGATAATGGGGCAAGACCTTCCAGACATTTTAACAAAGCATTAGCTATGAGGTCATTAAGGTTTGGAATGACACCAAGACGTAAAAGAGGTACATCATAAAATAAACTATTAATCTCAAGCAGCACAAGAGGTTGTATGGTTGTAATAATAATATGAACTTAATTGCATAATCACAATACACAGTTACACAAATGGTCATTGCCAAAAGTCCTTCAGCCTAACTATGGTTATAATAGTATAATGATATCATTAGGTACACTAGATATCATCTCATTATCATAACATTTTCTAAAACTCAATACACGAGTTAAACGGCTGCCATATATAAAAGTTCACCATGCGGAGATTGCGAGCATACATTTTTGTGCTACTTGGGGTTCACATATTTATTTTTGTTTTGTAATGAAACTTTTTTTCAGTAATTTAACATTTATTTATTATTTATTTGTACCTGTCATATGCTCATATTAAAATAAACACATTTTTAAGTTTAAAGGTAGTTTGTATTAAATTTTGTGCTTCCAAGTATCTAAATCAATCTTTTATGTGCTTTTCAAATTTAAAGCTTTTAATTTTTGGATTATTTATTGGTTCTAAAAGGGCCAATGTCAGTTTGTCAATAGCACTCGTTTTTAAAATATTACATCAGAGTTGACGTAAAAACGCCCTTTGAGAACCAAGCCACAGATTTATTATTTATTTATTGATAATAAAATATGTAAATAATAATAGAAAATTAAAGGCTTTAAATTAGGAGCGTATTTAGTCTCTTATTCGGGCCTAACATAACGTTATAAGCCAGCGCAATATATAAATAACGGCACATCAAGCCAATCACGGCATCGTATGTTATGTATTATGCTAGTTATGCAAACCTCTTTCTACCCAAGTAACGATTGTAAGATACTTTTGATTTATTTAGGGTTTAAAAGTGCTTAATATGTTCAATAAAACGATATTGGTTTGGACTTAAGATAAACTAAAAGTTCTTAAAGACCACACTAAATTAAAAAAACTATTTGCTCCTAATGCCCTATTGATCTTATACTGGTTTTATAATAGTCTTGACATTGGCTATTTTAAAACTAATATGCTTTTTTAATAATAGGATTAAATAGCAAGTTGGTTTTAAAACAATCCATTTTGGAACAAATAGTTTTAATGTAGTTTTATGGAGTACCCTTGATGTACTCATTAAAATCCATTAAGAAAACTATTTTATCTTAAGCCCATATGCTCAATAAAATTCCACGTTAAATCTAAAAACATAATTTTTACGTTTTAAAGAGTACATTAAGAATATTTTAAAGCTCAAAGGTTTTAATTTAGTCAATTTGGTTAAAAGAAATGCCTGTTGAATTTTTGACGACTGTTAAAAATATATATTTAGAAGTATTTTATTATATTTTGTCACAAAAGTGCCATCCATTGATAAATTCTTTACCAGAATAGTTTGCATTTGAATATTATTTATGATCTGCTTTATATATGGCGTTACGTTTAAAATATTACCACTCTGCCATTATAGAGACTTGCCGTTTTAACTATTTCACACAAGTATATTTTAAATGCAAAACGCCAGTTAATAAGTTACTATACATAAATTTAAAGTTCCCTTGAAAAATTCTTTAACCCTTATAAAATTAAAACTAAATGGTTTAATATAGTTTTAAAATTTAGTATTGAAGACCCTTTTAGGATGGGCCCTTTTGGGCTGGAAGCTGCTTTATGGTGGTCCTAAGGCTGACCTGAAGATCATTTGGTTGTATTCAAAGTTTTAAAGCGACCTTGGAGAGCCCAATAAGAGCATTACTTCGGTAGACCTTAAGGTGAAAGTCAAAGAACTTTTACCTCAAGAAGTAATTTCAGACCAATGTTTATGAAGGTGTCATCTTTTTGTTTGTTTGTTTATTTACTAACAGAAACGCGATACAGCTTTGTGGTAAAATGTAGATGTCACTAGTCGACTTTCAGGCTACCTAGAAGCGATGTTGCGTAGTTTCCACCTTATCATGAATTCAAATCATTATACTTAAAAATGTAAAAAACTTTATTGTGTATACTTAGTATAGTATTACTATAATTATGTTTAATAATATAGTATATTTAAATCTATTAAAATTAAACTACTAGTTCATATAAAACTCATACAGAACTAATGTTTCTTAAAATTTACAATAAAATATCCAAAGTATATGTTTCCAATCGGCAACATGTACCCCTGTCAGTCATTTTACGACATTAGACTGTGAGTTTACACATTGTTTCTCTCTCTCTTTACGCGTACTAAGTGTAAACAATAGTTACTTCCCACCAGCCCCTCACCATAGTTGGTTCATGCTTCAAACAAAGCATACGGTAGATTTCATCATGTTCCTTCTTGAGGTAAAAGTTCTTTGGTGAAAGTGTATGTGAAAGTAAAGACGTTGTTTTTATATTTCCTGGTTAAATAGTTTTAACGCTACTTACATTCCGAAAAAAGGTTAAATTATTATCCATAGGAACAAAAAATATACGGTGCAAAACGAAATTTCGTTTGCTGTTAACAGCAAAGAAAATCCAATAAACCAGTTTTTCCGCCAAAAACTTTTCATATCTGTATAGCTTAAGGCTACATTTGGAATCAGGGGAGAACTTTTTGACAAAAATATAAGTAATTAGTTCAAAAATACATAAAATACACCGGCACACAAAAAAAAAAATTGAGTGCGGCAGACCAGACTAGTCAATTCTTACGTATTTTGGGTCGCTGAATCTGAATCCGAGGTGAGAGTTTAAAAGTTAGCGTTCAAAATGGCGGATAGGATTTTTTAAAGTGGCTCGGATTTTCTTGAAACTTGGTACTCGGGGGTTTTTGGGTTCGCTTATTTCTAATCTGGTGCCAGTTTTCCAAAATTCAAAATTGGACATCCAATATGGCGGATTACATTTTTTAAGGTTGTTTGGATTTGATTAAAACTTGAAAGTTCCATGGTACTCGGGGGTTTTGGGGTCGCTGATTACGAATCGGGTGCCAGTTTTCCAAAATTCAAAATAGCGGATTCAATATGGCGGATTAATCTTTCCGAGAAACTTTAAAAAATCTGGCGGATCCAATATGGCGGACCAAAAATGGCGGATTTTTTTAAATTGATCCGATTCGCTTAAAATTTCGTACTCGGAGGTTTTTGGGGTCGCTGATTACGAATCTGGTACCAGTTTTCCAAAATTAAAAATTGCGGATTAAATTTTATAAATAAAGCAGCAAGTATATCTTATAAGATATAAAAAGTAAGCGAAAAAAATCTTTTAAAAGAACCAATTTTCAGCACCATTTAAAAAATGTTTCTCTTCTGTTTTTAAGTTTAAGTTTGGTACCATTGAGTTCGCCTATCATTACTTGTTTATAAAATATATAAATCTTGTGTTCCATCCAAAATGCCAAAAACGGGCTATTTTACCTTTTGACTCTAGAATTTACTTTTGTATACAAGTTTTTAAATAAAATGGCATACTTAGGTAAACCGTAAAATTACACGTGAAGTGTAAATTTTGAACCAAATTCGGTTTTTTCTTTGTGGTGTATGCATACCGCGGTACCAGTACCGAAAATTTTGGTTAGAAACCAATTTTACGAAGAAAAAGAATTGCACAAAATTTACAAGGTAAATTTTACATTTTACATAGTTACGAGTAATTAAACAAATATATTTTAAAACCGGCTCATGATAGAACTCAATGTTTGTTGTTAAAATACTTTGTTTTCAGCTATTATGAGGCCATTTAGGCCCAGAGCTTCTGGCGAGAGATAGGTCACGTTTTCCTTAACCTCGCCCCCACGAACCCGGATGTTGCATATCTTATGATATGGGGTGATGTGGTTAGCATCACGCCTTAGGCATCCGTCTTATTTCCCCTTGTTCTTAACGAACGCAGGTACCCAATTCTTTATAGTAGCTGGGTAGGCGACTTCGCCATATTTGCACTGCCATTCAACGTAACTAAATGACTGCACAGTGTATCGGGCAAGTAGAGTCGAATTAATCAATTAATGAAAATATTTTCCTCTACTCCGCGGGGAATCGAACCACCGCCTCTTGTGACTAACGGTATACTTACAAGCGCTTTAGACCGCTAGACCACGACATAAAGATAAAAATTAAAAAAAAAAGTTTTTATTTTAAATAATTAAGGTTACAAAGCATAAGACAAAAATAGGAAAAATAAGAACATTTAACAAAAATAGCAAAATCCTATGTTTAATTGATAATTTTAAGATACATTTGTATGTAACGTTAGGACATTTCAAAAAACACAAAATTTAGAAAATTTTAAGTCGGAAAAATACCATAACAAAATTCAGCGAAAAATTTCAGCTTAAAAATAAAAAAATAAAATTGGGGTCCGCCCACTTTGAAAATAAAAAAAAATTTCTATCCCTGTTAAAAAAAAAAGCAGAGACCAGTATGATCCAGTAGATTCGGATTCCCTTTCTACTGGTCTCTACTTATTTTTTTTAACAAGGTTATTAATTTTTTTATAAGGCACGATTTTTTTAATAAATAATATATTATTTGCGCAAAATTTCAACTTTAAAAAATAAAAATTTAATTTAAGTTCATTAAAAAATTAAACATGAAGTGGGATGGGCTAATTTTATTGTTTTGAGCTGAAATTTGGTACAGAACATAGCAATTTTTTATTAATTTTGTAAATTTTTTAATTCAAGTTGGTGCATGCCAAATTTTGTTTCTTTAAGCTGAAATTTGACACAGATTTAAATGTTTACATTTCGCACAATATGGTAGACCAGATATATTTGATTAAAAAAACAGTGCCTTATAAAAAAATTATTTTATTTATTCTTTTCAATTTTCAAATTTCATTTTGTTGGCACGAAAAGTGGCCCTCTGGCTGTAAAAAAACACTTTTTTTCAGAAAACTCCGGGACACGTGTCTTTCTTCGGAAAAGTCCGGCCCCCGTCTTCTTCTGACTTTTTCTGGGCTTTCTATCCTTTTCTACCTTTTTATAATATTTTTTAAACCTCGTGCGTTAAATTTCCAACTTTATGTACATGAGGGGATTTTTAATATCAATCTTCTTGAAAATAATCTAATAAAACATTTTTTTTGTCCAACATTCACCGGACGTGGATGAAGACTTTTTTATTATCAAATTTAGCTGCTCAAAAACACCAAGTTTATGAAATTATTGTAAAAAAAATAAAAATATATTAACTTTTGTCACTAGGTGTGGCACGGCTAACCTTAAAAAAGTTAAATGGAAAGTCAAACCACCCCATTTGTTGATTTTAGATGTTTTTGGGACATTTCCAAATAGTTTTTGACAAAAATTGAAATCGCTTACGAAGCCGTTTTGAAATAAAGTAATTCTTCTACTTCTTCTTCAAGTTTTTCCTGACATCACAATACGGAGTTTTTTCTATGACACACCCTATAGCATAGGTACTACCCATGATACTCAATATTATCAAGACCATTCACACGCCTACTTTATTAATGTCCAAAATAAGACGATCGTAATTTTGGACATTAACAAAGTAGGCGTGTGAATGGTCGTGATTGTATTTATTATTATGGGTAGTACCTATGCTATAGAAACTCCGTATTGAGATGTCAGGAAAAACTTGAAGAAGAAGAAGAAGAATGACTTAATTAAAAAACGGCTTCGTGAGCGATTTCGATTTTTGTCAAAAACTGTTTGGAAATGTCCCAAAACCAACAAATCCGTGGTGGTTTTACTTCTCATTTAAATTTTTTAAGGCTAGCCGTGGTGTATTAACAATTATTATTATCAGATTGAGTGTCAGCGAACTCAATATCAATTACATTTTTGTAATAAAAATAAAAAGGGGTATTCCGCCCCCTTGTGTGGGGTTGCGAATGTTAAAAACCTATAATTATCTTATAAACCATTTAAAATTAATAATTACAATGTGTCTTATTCTGGATTTTTTCGGTCTTTTTTTAACTGCAAAAAGTCCATGGAAATAACCAGTTTTTTTATGTCTTTTTCTAAAGGTGTTTTTTCCAACCAGCCTTGATGAGGCCCCTCAAGGGGAACTTAAAATTGTCAAAAATCGTGTTTTTGAAATACTCCAATGTAATGTAACCCTTACAATATAATCAATAGAGAAAATATAAACAATGAATGAATTAAGGCTGATCATGAATTCCCAGTCGGAACATATCGTGTTGAATATAGTATGAGTTTCCTAATGGCTTTAAACAAAATATTTGCGAAAACGCATGAGGGTGGTCATCATCACACTGTAATAAATAAGAAAAATTTAATTATAATTGACATTTTTTTTCTACTACCTAATTAAGTGCTAGCTTACATATTATCTACCGTTGTCAAAGCTTGTTTATCTTGGAAACCAATAAGATCAGTGAACTTATTTATTATTGACCATTGTTTATTGACGACAGTCAATAATAACAAAAAAATTTAAGACAACTACTAACTTTTTTCAACTTATTTGTCAAACTGACAGGTAAGTCAAAATAATTTTTTAATTTTGTTATTACTGATATTTTGCGTTATTAGCTTTAGATGTAGAAAAAATAGTATATGCACCACGTATGCGAACTGTCTTAAGTGTTCTCGACTGATTTTTTGCCTCGACAAAAATTATTATATTATGCACCTAGTATGCAAACTAAGTCTTTAGTATTCGAGACTGAAGTTTTTTTTGCTGAGACGGGCTCGAGGCAAAGAATCAGTGGAGAAAATTAACGATAGTTCGCATACGTGGTGCATAGAATTTTTTTTCTACTACCTAAAGATAGTAATTCCCAATATCACTTAAAAATTATTTTGACATAGCTGTCAGTGTGACAAATAAGTCGAGTAAATTTAGTAGTCATCAGTTGTCAAGATAAACAAGTGTTGATAGCGATTAATAATATGTTAGTTAGTTAGTTAGTTAGCACTTATTTAGGTACTAGAAAAAATTAAAAACAAACAATTAAAAAAACATTCCAAAAAAGTTCATGCCAAAAAGATATATAACTTCAACGGCTGCCATATTTAGAAGTTTATAAAAAATTTACTAGACGACACTACTGGCAGGCGGACTCCGTGCACTATAGAATTTTATCAATCGCCGCATTTCAAGTAATCCACATGTATGGATTATTTGGCCGGGATTGTACATACCGGGTGTGTTTTATTTATGTCCACCCCAAAAGTTAAGATTAATCTTCATTTGATAAAAACGAAACTTTGGTGATTTATATAATTTTACATTGGCTGTAAAGTGGAGGATTTAATTTTTTTGTTACACTTCCGGTTTCGCCCTATTTAAACGAGGAGAATATAAAAAATAGAATATAAAAACTAAAAATATACTTTAAAAGCTTTAAAAAGCCCAAAAATCGGCCCAAAAAATACTAGACTTCCAATAAAGTTTACATGGACATTAAAAAATAGGAGTTCAGGAGAAAAAAAAACGTTTTTTTTAGCTCTAATTCGCTGTTACTAATCAAATTTTTATATTAGTTTTATATTTTTTTAAGCTTAAGTAAATATACCTTAAAAGCTTTAAAAATCCTAAAAATTGTTTGCTATGTTTGATGCTAATGGGGGGGCGTAGCTCCCCTATTTAAACGAGGAGAATATAAAAAATTGAATATAAAAACTAAAAATATACCTTAAAAGCTTTAAAAACCACCAAAAATCGGCCAAAAAAATACTAGACGTGGAAATAGCCACGTCGAACGTTCAAATAGTCGCTTCCAATAAAGTTTACATTAAATAATAGGAGTTCAGGAAAAAAAACGTTTTTTTTTTTAGCTCTATTCGCTGTTACTAATCAAATTTTTATTTTTATATTAGTTTTATATTTTTTAAGCTTAAGTAAGTACAAACAAGGTAAATGATGTAAATCTCGTTTTTATACGATAAAACTGTATATCGAATTTTCGGCTGAATTCAAAAATGTAAAAAATTACAGGGTGTTCCATTTTAAAAACATATTCATGCCACTTCCGGCGAGACCGGAAGTGAAATAAAAAGAGTCAAATCCGCCATTTTATAGCCATGTAAAGTTATATAAATCACTAAAGTTTCGTTTTTATCGAATGAAGATTAATCTTAATTTTGGGATGGGGCATAACTAAAACTCACCCGGTATGACTGGTACCCTACTACTAAAATTTTAACGCAAAAAGTACCATAATATGGTAATATTATGAGCAATCGCGATTTATTGATTGTTATTTTACACTTAATTTGGAAATCCGTTATACACAATGTAAATTTTATTACATCTGTAATGTAAAAATACATTTTTATTTTGCAGTAAAACCATTACCATTTGAAGTTTATTATTTAAAGCGTTTAAATAACATATCGACTCGTAAATTTCTAAACCTCGTATCTATCTCACAAAATCAAGTTTCGGTTCCTTGTAGTAATAAAATCCGTATACTATGTATACATAATTACTGGTAACTTATACAAACTCCAATTCATTACTCGAATATAACGTAACATATAAACTAATAGGAATAATTAATTGGACTTTTTGTATGTTATCAGTCACCATCTACAGAGTTTATTAATACAAGGATCCGAAACCGATTTTTTGATATACGAGGTTTCGAAACTTACAAGTCGATATTTATTTTAGTAAAATTAGAAAGTAACGTGCAAACACCTTAATCTAAATTAGTTTAAAAGTTGGAACAAAACAAAAATCTGTCACGGTTCGAAAAGAAGAACTTCAGCATCATTCTCAACATCATCATTCTAAACAATCAACAGTGACATTTATATGGTCTGTTTTTTCAAGCAAGATAGTAAATTAAAAATCGCACAGATAATATTTTTAAAACAGATCCGAATATTGGATGTGTGAATATACTGCGTAGTTTATTTTATAAAACATAACTATATTCTATACACAAACATATACTATAGTAGAGAAAAAGATGCAAGTCGCTTGCAAAACAACTTTACACTACAATATTTCAAGAAATCTTTGACATAGCGACTTGAAACTTGGAACAAGTTTTGTTTACTACTTATAAAATCTTTGTTCCAAATTTCAAGTCACTGGGTCAAAGCGTTTTTTAAATATCGTAGTGTAAACTTGTTTTACAAGCGACTCGCATTTTTTCTCTTCTTTATTCAAACCTGTTGTAAAAATATTTACTGTGAGATTTTTAATTTACTATCTTGCTTGAAAAAACAGACCATAAAATGATGTTAATGTAATTACATTACATGTTTGTTTAACGTTGTACCATTCTAATGCAGTTAATTATGCAGTCCAGGGACTCTCTTATTCTTGACCATTCGAAAAATATTTCACATACGCAGTTGCTATGATACAACCAATTACATATTAGCTATCATAGGAACTGCGTGTACGAATTATTTTTGCGAATAGTCAAGAATAGAGCTGCAGGACTTGTGGGGCTAGTAGTAAAGGGAACCACCGGCTTTAATTATTAATTAACTGAAAAAGGCATTGGCTAAATAAAGGTCTAATAACCCGTTCGGCTAGTTTCCCTATGACACTTAACTTAAGTGTGGAGTTGGGTGATTGAATGAAAAAGCAATATAATTATTAAGAAAGAACATGGCACAACTTATAGGGAGTCCCTGGCCCTCGATGAAATTCGCTAAATATTTTATATGATTTAGTTTTACTTGTTTAAAAGGAATTAGGAACGTTTCAAATACTTTGTACAGTTTTGTTTTTTCTATAAGTTTACTTACCTTAATAATTAAGAAAAAAAGCTTGCAAGCTTGATTGGTATTGGTATTGATATATTTTAATATATTCTCGGTAATATAAAATTTATTCAGCATGGCTTTTAGAGCACTTTTTCAAGTAAATTGTTCTGTATAAAACTTTAAGGTGGTCAACATCAGATGTTCCCAATGGGAGAAAATAAAAAAAACAACAAATAGCCAACAGCCCAAAATTTACTTTCAAGAAAATTCCAAGTTTCGAAAACTTTTAAGAAATAAATCATATAAACAGTAACCGAACCAAACCTGTAACCGAACTGAAACTAAATTAACCGAAACCGAACCATAACCGAAATTATTATGATATCATAGTTTCTCGAAACCGTAACCAAACAAATAAAAGCAATCGGTTACCAACCCATTTTAAATTATAAAGGCAGTTTGGAAAAAATTATACAGGGTTATTCAGAAATAAGTTTGAGAAATTTAAGAGGTGATTCTACGTTAAAAAATATGAAAAAAAGTTCCTATAAAGGTTGGTCTGGAAATGAGCTACTTTTTATTTAATATTTCTGGAACCCTATAAACCACAGTAACGAATTTTTGCACATGCTTTAACATCGATAATAGCTATAATTTCATGTAATTTTTATTTGGTAATTTTAAACAGGGGCGTGCGAAATGGGGGTGGGCGATGTCATTTTTTTGCCTCAAACTTGTCTTCCGTAATTTTTTTGACATTTTGTCAATAAAATATTAATCTTTAATTAAAAATACATAAAAAGGTACTCTTTATGTAACACCGTAGAGCCAACCGTTTTCGAGAAAATTGCAATTAAAGAGGCAATTTCACGTTCTGGGCATCAAAAATAGGAACTAAAAAATGCACCAATAATAATTTCAATACTGCAGGGTAATTCTACATTAAAAACTACAAAAAAAACTTCCCATACCCAAATATACAAAAATCGATTTTAAGGGACAGTCCCTTAAAAAGTGCTACTCTTTAAGAGGCTGTAGTACTCTTAAAACTGATTTTCGAACCTAGATGTATACAAGCTTTTCTTCACAGTTTTTAATGTAGAATCGCCTTGCAGTATTAAAAGTTTTATTGGTGCATTTTTAGTTCCTATTTTTGATGCTCAGAACGTGAAATTGCCTTTAATTGCAATTTTCTCGAAAACCGTTGGCTCTACGGTGTTACATAAAGTGTACCTTTTTTATGTATTTTTAATTAGAGATTCATATTTTTTTGAGAAAATATCAAAAAATCTACGGATAAAAAAGTTTGGAGCAAAAAGTGACATTGTCCCCCCATTTTGCACGTATCTGGTCAATATTACCAAATAAAAATTACATGAAATTATAGCCTTTATCAATGCTAAGGCATGTGCAAAAATTCGTTACTGTGGTTTATAGGGTTCTATAAATATTAAATAAAAACTACTTTTTAGATGTACCCTTAGGAGGGTCGTAGCTCCATTAGGGCTCATTCCCGGACAAACCTTTATAGGAACTTTTTTTCATATTTTTTAATGTAGAATCACCTCTTAAATTTCTCGAACTTATTTCTGAATAACCCTGTATATTTGTTTGATTAGCAATAATTTTTTATAAAACATATTATTTAGCGAATTTCACTGAGGGCCAGGGACTCCCTATAAGTTGTGCCATGTCCTTTGTAGTCGAAGAAAAAGACACGTTTGGAAAAGTTGTTACAGAATATAGTAGGTATTCTAAGAATTTTGATACTACTATTTCCTATTTTTCGGTGAATTTGATTTGAATATGAATAATATTATTATTTAATATTGGCAATTTTTTTGTTCTAACTTAAGTGTACAGGTGCCAATTTTTTAAAATCTTCAAGTACTTTGACCTACCTCTAAACATTAATCGACTTGGTTCCCTTTTTAGATTACACCTTTTTTACTGAGAAGAAACTTCTAAGCAAGGGAGCGTAGTGTGGATCAAAATATTATCTGTAATGATTTTTGCTGTATGCTACGCACTTAATTGTACTTTTTTACGCTGAATTAAGATATGCTTTTAGTTTCCTATTAAATCTGGGTTATGCACTCGAAAAATTAATGATTGTGTGTAATACTTTTTTTTTAAGTTAGGAACCAGACACCGCGAATGAGTAATAAACAGAAAAAAGCAAAAATATACAAAATTAAAGTTAATTTGTTAAAATAGAAAAGTTGACAGACTAACATGATGTTAGTAACATCCCTAATTTCCCTACTCCCTAACAACTCTACCCAATAACACCCATACTCAACAACCCTACTCTATAACATCCCTATTCCCTAGGAGGCATTTGGCTTAGAACACGAGTGACCCGGTGCACGCACTGCCTCTCTCTTCAAATTTAAGAAGAGAGAGAGAGAGAGAGCATTCACTGGTTCATTGCACTATATGCAGTAATTAATGGGGCCGCAAAACGTTCAAATGGGTGCCCGCAAGTAAAAATTTTTTCTAATTTTTATCTTCTATAAAAACATGTGACTAAAAAAAATAGATTTTCTTCTGCAATCAATATCTAAAAAATCAAAGCTCCTTCTAATTCCTTCTTTACAAGCCCTGGGCTGAAAAATTAAAAGGGTCCCTGCCATTTTTTTAGATTGGTCCTTTCCTAGAAAATTAAGGCGGTAACTTCTATATCCTTTTTTTGCAGGCCTTTTCCTATAAAATCAAAGCAGGCCCTTTTAATTAATTTTTTTACGGGCCATTTGCTGAAAAATTAAAACGTGCCCTGCCAATTTTTGTTAGGCTGGTCCTTTGCTAGAAAATTAAAGCGAACCATTTCAATTTATTTTATATGCGGACCCTTTGCTATAAAATCAAAGAGGGCTCTTCTAATTCCTTTTTTTACGGGCCCTGCTAATTCCATGTGTTTAAGGGTTCTACTAATTCCTTTTTTTTACTGGTCTTTTCTGAAAAATTAAAACTAGCCCTGCCAATTTTCAAGAGGCTGGGCTGGCCCTTCAATAGAAAATTAAAGCGGACACTTCTAATTTCTTTTTTATTCAGACCCTTTTCTATAAAATCAAAGCGGACCCTTCTAATTCCTTTTTTTTACGGGCCTTTTGTTGAAAAATTAAAACAAGCCATGCCAATTATTGTTACGCTGGCGCTTTACTAAAAAATTAAAACGGACCCTTCTTATTTATTTTTTATGCGGGCCCTTTGCTATAAAATCAGAGGGGCCATTTTAATTCCTATTTAATAGGCGGGACATTGGAAACTATTAACAGGCCCCTCTAATAAAGTAATATCAGGCATTCACATCATTCACAGTTAATACAAATAATTATAAATAATAAGTTGATATAGAGGGACCTGTAGTATATTTTGAGTGGGGACCGGGTTGCTGTTGCAGCTCAGCGGCCCGGGCCAATCCGATGCTGGTTGTTATGGAGTTTGGAAATTAAGAGTAGGAATGTTAGTCTGCCGAAAAGTTAAAAAAAAAATAGTGATGCATAAGATGCATAATATAAACGTAATACGTACAGCCGTAATGGGCTAAACAGAATCATGAAGAACAAGGCGGAAAATATCATGTTGAATAAAAAAACTTCCTTCAAATGGTTTCAGTACAAACATCTGTGTATATGCTTGAGGAATATCATCATCTGTCTGATTAAAATTAAATTATAAATAGGTATTGAAAGTTACACCTACTCCTATGGTCTGTTTCATCACGCAAGATAGTAAATTAAAAATCGCACAGTAAATATTTTTACAGAAGGTTTGAATAGTATATGTTTGTGTATAGGATATAGTTATGTTTAATAAAATAAACTATGCAGTATATTCGCACATCCAATATTCAAATCTGTTTGAAAATATTCACTGTGCGAATTTTAATTTACTATCTTGCTTGATGAAACAGACCACAGTAACAATTTTTATTAAGTCTTGAGCAAGTCTGGCTCAAGATTCTTGATCAAATAACTGCATCCAGATTTTGACAATTCTGGCACAAGATAGGTACTGTTGCCTTTTATTGCTCAAGAATTGTCAAAGAATTGCTACAGATAATTCATCAAGATTCTTGGACAAGTCTTTATCAAGAATGTAGCAAGCAAAATTGATAAGAAATCGAAAAGCGATCTCTATCATGATCAAATTGTACTTTAGAGTTCTTGACCAAGAATCTTGTCAAATTGCTTGCTACAGACTTGACAAAGTATTGCTAAACTCTCTGTTTCCAGAATCTTGCTAAAGTCTTGCCCAACTCTGATACAGAATTTTGATTAATTCTATTGCTAAAGAATTGTCCAATTCTTTACAAAGAACTTTGTCAAGTACTCTGGTCAAGAAACTTGTCCAAGATCAATGTTACTAGGGTATGGAGGCCAAAAATAACTTTTTTGAATTCATCTTGGTAAACCCCTTAAATTGTGGACTAATTTGGAAATTGTGACATTAGTTTGCATTTTTTGTTTGATTATTTTTTTAACGTTTTTATTAACCAATCATTTAACCATATTCCTGACCATGTATTTATTTCTGTCCATAGTGGAAAGTGTTTACTTATAAAATCCTACTGAATTTTTACATATGTAATGTTTGTCTTAAATTTAAAAATAAGCAAAAACGAGTTGTGAAAGATATTAACAAAATGCTTGTAAAAGTATAACATACCTACTAATGTAATATATTATATTTGCGAACATGGAGTGGATGAGTCCATTTTGTGAAGGCGTGCTACTCATGAGTAGCTACTACAAATTTTATGAATTTAAATGACAGGTAAAATGTTTTTTTTTTATTTAATGTTAAAAAATAATCTATTAATCGGAAATAAATTACTTGTTTTTATTCAAGTTTGTTGCCGCTAGAAATAATTACTCGTAATTTTTAATCTCTTGTGTGATTTTATTGTAAACATTTTGGTTTGGACTTTTTGTCATGAAAAAGGCTAAAAATAAAATATAAAGTTACCCTAACCAATTTTTTTAGGAGACCCCCAGCAAAACTTTTTGGACTTTGGATTTGGGGCTTACTTAGATGAATATTAAATTTTCTGCCTCAGTATAACTGACAATTGAATTGAAGTAAGATTTTATATGAAAAAAGGGAAAAACGAATGCGCGTCAGACTTCATCCTGCCCACTTACGAATTATTTGTATTTCTAAAAACATTTTAAATAATCGACTATTGTTTGGTTAAATGTTTTTAGAAAGCATTGCGGGAGGCTTTTTGCGCCATTTTTTCATATAAAATTTACCTCTACTACATATTTGAATTAATTTCTTACCTGTAATCTACCTAAAACATTAATTAAAACACCACCATCAAACATTGGTTGAGAATCTACAGCTGTTATTATTCTATTTATTTTTTGAAACGTTAATGCCTGAAAAAAAATAAGAAGTCAAAAACAAACAAAAATACTGCTGCCCACATAAGAATACCTTTCCCTATTACAGTTCAAATAAAAAACTCATTTTTTTTATTCTAAAAAGGAAAAAAAAAATCAGTGCTGTGGCTAATTTCTAAAAGGGCCAATATCACTTTGTCAATAGCAGCGTTTTCAAAATATTTTATATTATATCAGAGTCGACGTGAAAACGTTGCTATTGACAAAGTAACATTGGCCCTTTTAGAACCAAGTCACAGAATGGTATTTGTTGTTGTTAAAGTATCCTGTAAAAGTTGGTAAAATGTCCGCCCAAGTTGGGAAATAGTTTGGTTAGTGGGAAAGATTAGATTAGTTGAAAGAAATTTGTTGGATAAAAGTTTTTTTAGAGATGAGACTTTTTTTAGTCATAAATTTTTTTGCTATGGGTAAAGCTTTTTTATTCAGACAACAGTTGGTAAATTCAGTCAATAGAAAATTTTTCTTTATCAGTTGGTAAATTTTGGTATCACCCTCCAAACCATAGACCCTTCAATATGCCCCTGAGTAGTGCTATAATTTATATTTATTTTTTGTTGAATAGAGAACAAAAGAGATATAAAACACCATTTTACATACTAGCTGCAAAAACCATTTAAATAGCATTTATAGTTCAGCAGATATCTACAAGACAATTTTTGTGAACAGAGACAGATGGACAATGAGAGAAATAAGGCTCTTTGGAATATTAATTATAATTGGGCCGCATTAAGCAGAAAGCTACCAACAGAGATAGTAAATTGTTGAACTTTTTCTCTAATAACTTTTAAACGTTTTGACTAAAACACTTAAAATTAAACATTTCTTTCACTTGTTCATGTATCAGAACATGTACAAAATATGTAATCTTAAGTTAAATTCCTGTAAAAGATTTTATGTAAAATGTTCCGTAACCTACTGTCATCTCGGAATGCGGGTTGGTAGCTTTCTGCTTAATGCAGCCCAATTGAGCACATGAAGAAATTTTATTTTGGATAGTATATTGGGATGAAATGCAATCAATTTAGGGTCACTCAATTGATTGTTACTTTGTCTTGTTTGTGTGTTTATGTATTTTGGTGGTGGGTTGGTTTGGACTTTTTCAGGCAAAAACTACCAGAAACCCAAATCGACACTCCCAAGCAACAAGGACGTAACTCAAGTTAGTCCCATTTTGAGTTATACTCATAGGTAAACGCCTTGAAAAAAGACACACATGGTGGTATCACTCAGATTTCTCCACAGGCCATTTTAACCAAAATTTTACCTAAAAACACTAAAGTAAAAAATTTTAAACTTGAATATTATCAGAAATAAACAATAAATAAACAATAAATACTTATACAGTTAAATAGAGAATTTTATAAGCTTTCAAATGACGTATTGCTTGGCTTCCTTTTCCACTTCAATCATTTACCCACCCTTAAATAACAAAAAAAAATATTTTAGAAATTTAGCTGTTGTGAAAAATGACAATATATGAGTTATGGCTTTGTTGCTTGGGGGTATCGAAATGGCTAACCACCAAAACACTATACAACTGATCAAGTGACCCTAGGTTTCACAGACTTGAAATATGACCAATAGTTACTTTTGTGGTAACACCAGTTAACCTGTATGTATCTCTTTCTCTGTTTAATTGGTGAGTTAAAAAAAAAGAAATACATATTCCCCTAACTTGGTTAGTAACTGCTGCTCCACAAAAAATTGGCTATTGTCTAATTTAATCAAATGTTTTGTCATAAAACTTTTGTGTAACTACTAACTCAATCCTATTTGTATGGACAATGGTTGTCCATATGGACAATAACAATTATTCTGCCCTACTACGCTAGAAAGCAGTAACTCCATTTGTTGCCTAGCGATGTTTTCACATCAACTCTGATGTAATATTTTGAAATTGCTGCTATGCGACAAATGGAGTTACTGCTTTCTAGTGTAGTAGAGCAGTATTGGCTGATGGATGGGTAGATGAATGGAAGGATTTTTTATCTTGTGTAGTAAGCTGTTTTATCAGAAATTCTGATTCAGAATGAAATGTTATACTCATTTACTATACTAATCCCTTATTATAGGTACTAAAATATCGTTAAAAAGCATATTTTGGAGGGATTGTTTTTTGTATAATTTAAGGTTATGTTCCAACTTACATTTAATTTTTCCATAATTTTAACAGATCCTTGGAGCTGAACTCCCTCGAAAGTCATAAAAGAAGTTTCTACCTGTAAGTTTAAACCATATTAGAAATTTATAACTGCGTTGTATTCGAATTACTTACGTTGTACATGTTTGCCAAGTTAAGCCTTTGGTTAGGGTCGTCAAATAACGCATAATATTGCTGTACAAAACCTTTTCCTATTGCTTCGTATTGTGGATTTAAAGCCATATTACCTCTTAAGCCTAGATTTTAAACTAATTTATGGAAAAAACTAAAATTTAACCCCCAAAAAAGGTAAACCGTCTCTCACACAGGGTTACCGTTGACAGAATTGACTTTGATAAAACGAAATGTCACTAGAAAAGTACGTTCCGCTGTAAAAAAAAATGTAACCAGTTACGTTCGTGAAACAAGTGTTTTCAAGTTTATCCATGTCCATCCAGAAATTTCATTCTTGCAAGTTGCAGAGATTTTAGAATTTCGTTTTGTGATAAGAGGTATTTATATCTTAGGTATGGAAACCCGCAAATAGCGAATCTAAGGGCCATTTGCACCAACTTTTAAATTGGGATTATCTTGAGTAAACTGAGTTTAAGTTAAAAATACTGAATTCTGATTTGACCTTTAATTTAATCCAAGATTAAAGTTCGACCAACATTGGTGCAAGTTGCCCTAAGTCTTATACTCTAAGAGCCAGTTGCAAAAAGTCCGAATTTCATTGTTCGGATTACTGCCTCATTCGGAGAATCGAACATTCGGGTTATCGCGACATTAACTGTATAATAAACGCGTAGGCCCAAATATATAAAAAAAAAATTGAAAAAAGAATAAATGGTAACCAGCTCGCCGACTAAACTAACTTATGACGTTAGATAAACGTTGTTTTAGTAATAGATCCCTAACGATACAGACAAAACATTCTCCTAACGTTAGGTAAAGTGGTTTTAACGTAAATTTCTATAAGGGAAGTCCCTTGCTTAAGAAAAATAATTACTTTATTTTATTTGCAATACGTTTTTCGGACTATATGGTGAGTCAATATAATCAACTACCCAGTCCGCACATATATGGATGCAACATGGTAAAGAAAGATTTTTTAGGTAACATGTGCCATATTACATGAGACATAACATACATATGTATGCTACATAACATGCCCTATAACAGAAAGATTTTTTACGTTACATGTGCCATATTACTTAAGATGTAACAT
Organism: Brachypterus glaber; assembly: GCA_958510825.1. Lineage (NCBI taxonomy): Eukaryota > Metazoa > Arthropoda > Insecta > Coleoptera > Kateretidae > Brachypterus > Brachypterus glaber. Next base: position 67,681,873 of record OY294044.1, on the reverse strand, counting down.
ACATATGTATGATACATAACATGCAATATTGCATGTTATGTATCATATATATGGTACGAGAACATACACGATACATAAAATGTTATGAATTCAATACTAAATATGGCGTCTATAATATTTTAATTTTTATAGGTTAGAATCACTAATATTCTTAAAATTGTTGTTAATAATAAAAGTTTTACCCTTAAGTAGTAGAAACGCATGTATTTTTAGACAACTAAACCGATTTTAGATAATTTTAGACAAAAAATTAAAATATATATATTTTTTTTTAAATTATTATTTGCTATTTTTTCTCTAAAAATTGGCTTTTTATGTGGCCCATGATTTTTAAGCCTGGTAGAAAGTTTGCTTTCACAGTAAAAATGCACATCGTATAAGAATTTTGCCTGATGGATGCTACATATAAAGATATTTATATACTTAAATTATTAGGTTTATCAAAAAGACGTAAAAATGTTCACCATGTCTAAATCTATGATGCACTCCATAACAAGTAAAATTCGGAAACGCCTAATTTTATTGTTATGTACCTAGTATGTATCTGATATGTAGCATGTTATGTAGCTGATACATAACTTGAGGCGGAATTGTTAAAGTCCAAGGACTATACTTGGACTATAAAAATTACATGTCTGCAACATCACATAGAACAGTGGTTATGTATCTGCTATGTTCCTGCCATGTATTTGTGTTGACTGGGTATTGCATTTCAGAAAGTTCAATATCGACACTCCCAAGCAACAAGGTTGTAACTCAAGTTAGACCCATTTTGAGTTATACTCATAGGTAAACGCCTTGAAAAAAGACACACATGGTGGTACTACTCAGGTTTCTCCACAGTCCACTTTAAACAAAAGTTTACTAAAAATCACTAAAGTAAGAAATTCTAAACTTGAATATTATCAGAAACAAACAGTAAATAAACAATAAATACTTAAACAGTTAAATAGAGAACTTTATAAGCTTTAAAATGATGTATCACATGACTTCCTTTTCCACTTCAATCATTTACCCACCCTTAAATAACAAAAAAAAATATTTTAGAAATTTAGCTGTCGTGAAAAATGACAATATATGAGTTACGGCTTTGTTGCTTGGGGGTATCGATATCATAAAATGAAATGTTGTTTATTTCATCTAGAGGAAAGCTTAATCAAAATGGTATTATGCAGGAGAGTTTCAATCATGGCGTTTTCCCGGTAAAATGCATTGCCAATCCTAAAAATTTTGATGTTTAATTTGAAAAGGGACTCTATGGTGATATAATGATGTTTAATTTTCTTATTAGGTTGGAAATATACTATTATTTATAAAGAAATTCAATCTGCTTGGCGAAAGAATTTTTGAAAACCGATATTACATTCAAAAGTTAACTTATAATTATAAGGTTTACATACCATAAGACAAAAAGATGGACAGACAGATAGACATTTTTTTACTCTTTACACTTACCACCTCTAACTAGAATAGTTGTGCTCTTTTCCACACCACCCAGGAGGTAAAGCACTAGGTGCGTTACGGTTAACGTGCCGTTCCCCAGTGAGAAAACCTCAGTTCCCCTCTGAGGATCCCTCAGTAGGCCTATACACGTGGAGTGTAATCTCGTCAGGCGACAATTTAACATACACTATATATACCTAACCCTTGTATGACAACTGCCCACTTTGTAAGTTCGGTCTCACCGATGTCAGGGTTGGTACTACTCTCTCTTTCGAGATACCTGGCGTGTATGGGAAAAAGTCGACCATCCAGAGAGAACACCTCAAATGTCCGTCTGTTCCTTTGTCTTTTGTTCGCGGTTATCCTTTCCCCCTTGAGGGAATTTTTGCGGATATTGACAACCTGTGCGTGTAACCCTACCTATCCATTCCCCCTTGGGAATTTTTGCTGATATTGACTATCTGTTCGTGTAACCCTGCCTATCCATTCCCCCTTAAGGGAATTGGTGCGGATTTTGGCTATTTAACTATATACTAAATTAAACCTAGGGGAAACTATGCCAACAACCCGGGTTCGTTTCCCGGGTGGGGGAAATTGGCTTGGCTTGAATGGAAAGAAAAAACCTTAACCTTAAAAAAACTTACTGTTACTAGCTGTCAATTTTACCTTAAGGAACCTTACAAGTTCTGATTACACTGTCTGTAAAAGTTGTCCTTCAAAGATCTAAAAAATAAAATAACACATTGTACCGTAATTAATACGTTCACTGCCAACGGCTAGTTTTGACAGCGGAGCAATGGGTATGGGCAAGGGAAAAATAGAAAGAATTGATTAATGTTGTTAGGGGCGCCAGTTACTTTAGCTTTTACTCCTTTAGGTAAGTAACAACCTAGTGTAAATACTTAAGCTTTTCAGTTTGAGAAAATATAACCCCTAAATAAAATAAGATAATTCATTTGAGAAATTTATTATAAATAAACTTAATGAAAGCACATCAAGTAATGTATTAATATATATAAAAAATATGTGTAATTATATTAAGATATAATTAAAGAAATCTTAATAAAAATTACTAAATTCAGAAATCATTCGACTTAAATGTATAAAGAAAACATGAAGTTCAGCAAGCACCAAGAAATGTATGTAAACAACAATCATTTCTTGCAGTGTATAAAAGTCATGCTTAAATTAGAAATCATTTAATCAAAAGTATGATATTTAATAATTAATAAATGAGATTAAATGTTTTAAAAAAAAATAAGTACCTAAAAATGAACAAAAGCCAGAAGGGCATATAGTATTAATCAATACTATATCAGATCTGATAAAGTTTACAGTTATAAGAATATTGAAATAAAAGAATTTAAAAATATGAAATATTGCTTTCAAAAGTTTTCAGAATGAGTACTTAGCTGGTTTCTGCAAAATCCATGAGGTATGAATTCCATCGTCTCCATCTGTACAAGTCTCCCCTATGCTGATGAATTCATTTCTCAAATGAAAGAAAAAAAAATATAGGCTGTCCCATCTACTTTGGAAAAATCATCTTCCAGGATAAAATGTACGATTGAAAATGTTGTCCGGGATAAAATATACTTTTGAAAATTATGTCCAATGTAAAATTGTCTGCTAGACGGTTACATAGAATTTATCTATGCCGAAAATTACAGAACCATGTTCCAACAGAACATCACTCCATGCGGAGAACTTGTATATCAAATATACCAAAATAAACTTCAACTTAAATTAATGTAATTCCATATTAATGGTATAGAAATGGTGAGTAATTAATGGTAATTAATTAATGTAGTAATAATGGTGCTTAATTAATGGTGATGTCATACTAAGTCTTCGATGTCCATCGAAACGTTATAAATGCGTAATTGTAGAAAATAACAGTTATAATATCTTCCGCATTGTTTAAATATTCATTTTCACTAACTTTAAATAAAAATACATGAAGGATTACTTCGATGATTACAGAAAATAAACACTCGTCAAAATGACACCATTTTGTATCAAGGTTGCTTCAAGAAAGAGCGTAAAATCCTATTTCTGAACTATTAGCGACATCTATGCAAGTCATTATCAACTACACTTTTACCGTATAGGATTCCTAATAAAGGTAACGAAAACTACATCAAAGATAATAACAAAAGAATATTTCCTAATAAATCCGTATTAGTGATATCTAACCTCAAAATATTACTCTAAGAAACAAATATAAACAATACTTATTGTTTATCAGCAAAACTAATAAAAATACGAACAGAATACTAATTGTCCTGTGAACTAAGTATAAACAAAATACTGAATCTAAGTGAGCAGTTCCAGCAAACTATTTTCAACAAATTCTGGATTATCCCGAAGGAATAAGCATACGAAACTTTCCAGGAGAAACAAGCTACAGATGAAAGCCAGTGAAATCCAACCCTCAATAGACTCTGAAACATATAAAAACCAGGTAAGTCCATAGACAAATGCACTATAGAGAAATAAGTCATATGATTCTTTATTATTAAAAATCATATTCTAATTATGTTTTCTTTATGTTATTTTCAGGTAGAACTATGGAATAGAGACTCATATGGTTAGAATTCAGTTCCTGCTACAAAATAGTCCCAGATACAAAATAGTTCTGTACGTACGTAACTATTTATATACAAAATAAACATAAATTATAACGTAAGTAAACGAATAGTTTAATTAACCCTTGCTATATTACAAAGTGACGATTTATATCGTTACACATGCCCCCTCCAAAAATAATAAAAATATTTAATATACAAAAAATATTTTTATACCAAACTCTATAACTATTTAACTTAAATAGCTAAAATATATACTATATTTTATTTAATAAATCAACAAAAAATACAATACTTTATGTAAATCATTTGAAATACTACTTGATAATTAACAATAGCTAAGCTTGATAACTACGTGTATCATCCGCCTACTCTTATGTAGAACATAATTTTGGGACTTTATCGGTGTGTGTCATAAACAGGTAATTGTCATAATCAGGTAATTGTCATAATCAGGTAATTGTCATAATTAATTTTGTTTTTCTTTTTAGCTAAGTTTTATCAAGATAAAAAAATAGACTTGACTGTGTGCACCAGAATTCTCTTCTACAAAAAATATATTTATATATTTTTTTACTATATACAAAAGTTTTGGGTACCCTTTAAATATTTTCAATACATTGATATTTTTTTAAATATCATTCCGAATGATACTAAGAAAATATTCTTATTTAATAAAATCTAGCCAACTGAAATGTCACTATTCGATCCAAAATATTTCTTTAGATCTTTAACATGCCAGTCGCCTCTATGACCATCTGCATTTTCCAAAATATACACTAATTTTGACTTTTTCGCAACAACTTTGCAAAGTATGTACTTTGGAGCAAGTTTTGCAGCAAAACTTTTACTAGCATCTGAGAGTACTTTGTTTCGTCTCCAAACTTTTTCACCTATATCAAAATTTACTTCACGCTTGCGCAAATCATAAGTACGCTTATTACGTTCATAAGCTTCATGTAAATATTTCTTTACATCAATAAAAATCTCTTTAAGATTTCCCAAGTCTTGACTATACGAGTCTCTGTCACAAGGTTCTAATTTAACACCATCAGTTGATGTCATTTTGCCATAATAAGTTCCTGTGATAGGTACATTCCTCCCAAAATTAAGAAATGCCGGCGTATACCCCGTAACTTCATTTACAGACGTTCGTAAAGCTAGACCTATTTTTGCTAAATTTTTACACCATTCTTTTTGATTATCTTTTATATATGATCTTATAGCAGTAGAAATTGTGCGATGTTGCCTTTCCGTCGGATTATTTTGACTATGGTAAAGTGCATTAAACCAAATTTTCTGTACATTATATTCATCTGCTAATTTTTTAAAAACTTTACCAGCAAATTGTTTTCCATTATCGACAATTAAAAATTGACAGACTCCGTAAACTAAAAAAACTTCATTCTCAATGAATTTACATATTGCATTTGCAGTAGCTTCCCTTAAAGGATGTAATAATGTATACTTTGTAAACCAGTCTGACACAACTAAAAGATAACAAAAACCTTTAGAACTTCTGGGAAATGGTCCCTGCAAATCACATGAAATAACTTGCCACGGATAATTTACTTCCTTTTCACGACCCATCAATCCAAAACGTGCAGAATTACTAACTTTTTGTGATTGACAAATATTACAACATCTTACATACTTTAAAATATCTTTAAGCATTTTTGGCCAAAAATATGTTTCTGAAATTCTATGAAAAGTTTTAAAAAATCCCATATGAGAAGCTAATACATCGTCATGACATTCTTTTAGTACTTGTTTACGACATTTTTGAGGCACTAACAATTTCCACTCTATAATATTACTTTTTACTTTTGTCTTGGTCGGTATGAACTTATAAATATTATCATCAATAACTTTAAATTGCGGATATGAATCTGGACTCTTAATAATTTTTTCCCTCAACTGAATATAATATTTATCACTATTATAATCATTTACATTAAAATTAATTAAATTTACATCTGGAAAAATTGATTTTTCTGGTTCTATTCTATCAAAAGCTCTGGATAACCCATCAGCTACTACATTTAATTTACCTCTACGATATACAATATCCATATCATATTGCTGTAATTTTAATGACCATCTAACCAAGCGACCAGAGGGATCTTTCATATTACTCAAATATTTTAATGAAGAATGATCTGTAATTACTGTGAATTTAACACCTTCAATATATGGTCTAAACCTATCTATAGCAAACAAAACAGCTAAACATTCCTTTTCACCTACAGAATATTTTATTTCACTACGTGTTAAAGCTCTACTAGCATAAGCTATTACTTTTTCTTGACCATCTTGCGTTTGTGTTAATATGGAACCGAGGCCAACTAAAGAAGCATCACATTGTATAACAAATGGTAAAGAAAAATTGGGACTTGCTAAAGCCGGAGCATTTATTAAAGATTCCTTCAACAATAAAAAAGCTTTTTCTGCATCAGTATTCCAACTAATGGCTTGTTTTTTACCTTTGCCCTTTAAAAGTGAATTTAATGGACTAACAATTGTTGAAAAATTCCTAACAAATCTACGATACCACGAAGCTACACCTAAAAATCGTTTTATTTCTGTACTATTTGTTGGTCTAGGATAGTTTATTATTGCTTCTACTTTTTGCGGATCGGTTCTTAAACCAAAATTATCAATTACAAAACCTAAATACTTAAGTGATTTTCTAAAAAAATTACTTTTTTCAAAATTTATTGTAAGATTAGCAGATTTTAATTTTTCATGTACTATTTGAAGTAATTTAATATGTTCCTCAAATGTTTTTGATACTATTATAATGTCATCAATATAAACAAATATATTTGGATAAAAGGAGAAAGGAAAAAGTTTATCCATTAATCTTTGCTGACTTTGTGTTCCATTTTTGAGTCCATAACACATTACATTAAATTCAAATAGTCCCCTACCAGGTACGGAAAATGCAGTTTTTTCTTTAGCAGTTTTTGTAAGTGGAATCTGCCAAAAAGCATTTTTTAAATCTATACTTGATATATATTTTGCATCGCCTAATAAACTTAAAATGGAGTCTATCCTTGGTAAAGGATGTGAATCACCTTTTGTAATAGAATTTAATTTACGTCCATCAAAACAAAAACGGTATGTACCATTAGCTTTTTTTACTAATAAAACTGGTGAATTAAAATCAGAATAAGATGGTGAAACTATATCATCTTTTAACATTTTATCTAACTCTTTATGTAAAATTTCTATTAAATAAGGTGACAAAGGATATTGACGCATTTTAAAAGGTTTATTATTTCCTGTATCTATATCATGTTCTATTAAATTTGTTCTACCTATTTTTTCGCTATATAATTCTTTAAATAAACTAACAAATTTATCTGCTATCTTTTTCTGTTCGTCTGTCAAGTCACATAAGCCTACTGAATTATCTTTATTTATATCCTGACTATCACTGTTATTACTGATCACATTCAAATTATTAATTTTATTATTCCAAGATTCATCAGAAAAATCCAGAGTCATAGAAAACAATTGTAAAAAATTCACACCAAAAATAAAATTTGTTTTCAAAGAAGGAACAACCAAGACTTGTAAAATCTTAACTTCATTATCTACTTTAATAGGTAAATAAACAACACCAGTTACTAACTGTTTAGATTTATCAGCTGTAGTAACATGCGGTATAAGACATTTATCAATTTTTAAATTAAATTTTTCTAAAATTTTAATCGCGTGACCACCAGCCACTGAACAATTTGCACCTGTATCAATCAAAGCTGTTATATTTTTATCAAAAATATTTACTTTAATATATGGACGGTTATCTCTAGGTAATTTAATAAAAGAACTTTTATTAATTACAGACAAACTATACGGTTTATAAAAATTTTTAACTTTATCCAACCAATCTTTCCATTCATTCAAATAAAAGCGTTTATTTGTTTCTGCTACACTTGATTTTTGTAAAGAATTGATATTACTTTTATTATAATAAATGTTTTTACAAAAAGTAGTTTTGTTATCCTTTTTTACCTGACTGTCATTATTATTTTTAGCCTTTTTATTAAGTGAATGCCGACTAAAATCATCCACTTTCCTATTTAGTTTTTTGTACAGGAAGGGCAATTTTTAAAAACTACATCTTTATATCCACATTTATAACAAAACTTTGTTCTTTTAGCTAAACATTTGCTAAAAATATGATTTGGTTGGTTACAGTTATAACAAATTACTTGTCTACTTTTATTATTACTACTATTACTACTATTCTGTGTATTATTAAAGCTTTGATTGGTACTTTGACTAATTTGAGAAACTTGACTACTATTACATACTGAACTTTGACGAGTAGAGGAAGATGGGGTAAGTTTGGACACTGTGGTATTATGACTACAATTACATTTACTACTAAAATTTTGACTTATATCTGAACTTAGGACATTTACTTTATTAACTGTTTTATTTTTTGCCACACTTTTACCTGCTATGCTCTTTTGTTTTAATTGATAAGCTTCATCTATTCTTTTACAACTGTCTTTTAAATCTTCTAAATCATTTATTTCTATAAGTGATAATGGTGTAAAATAATGTGGTAATATTCTTTCTCTAATCGTCTTAAGTCTAGTATATAAACTTGCAGCATGAATTAAACGTTTAAACAAGGTTTCCATAGCACCTATAAAAATTGCGATAGATTCATCGGGATTTTGATATCTAGAACGGATATCATCCCATGTTCTATCATCTATGTTAGCTGGAAGAAAATCTTTTTTTAATGCTTGAATTATTTGAGACCACGAATTTAAATTATCTTTAATTGAGAGAAACCATGACAATGCTGGTTCTTTGAATAAGTCATATGCAGATTTAAATAACATTTCGTCTGTAACATTTCTACTTATTTTCATATATTCAACTTGCTCAATAAAATTTAAAACATTAGACTTTCCATCAAAATTAATATTCCATTTATAAACTGGTACTGATTTTAAATAATCATTATCTTTTTTACTAGAAACATTAGGACTAAACTGTGTACTATTATGTAATGAAATATTATTATTTACTTGAGTAAGATCTGAATTTTTACCAGATTTTTCATAAAGATCTAAAATATCTGCTTCTATTTCTAAACAAGTTGCTTTAGTTATTTCTAAAAATTGAATACGTCTAACTTTATTTTCTTCTACTTCAGGAAAACGTTGCAGACGATTTGTTACATGTACTAAATAAGATTTTAATTTTCTTAAATCAGCTAAACTATAATCACCATGATATTCTACAATTTCTGAAGATATACTATCTAAAATTCTATTAATATTTTCCACTTCACTGTTAAAATTAAAAGTCGGATCTACATATTTTACTTTAGGATCTTCCCTAGCTATGGCTCTACCTAAAACTTTAATTCTAGATGCTCTATTATTTTTTGCTGTTAAATGTCTTATACGAAGTTCATAATTTACCATTTCTGCAGTCAAAAATCTAATTTCCATTTTATCTAAATCGTCCATTTTGAATATTTATTTTTCAAAATTATCTTTAATTTACTCAAAATATTTATTTTATTAATAAAATATTTATACTGTACCACAAATTATTTTTTTTTTTGTGTACACTGTTCAACAAAGTTTTTGCATACTTTGGAAAATTTCCCAAATATGTCAAAAAAATACTAAATTATTATTTATCTCAATTGGACAAATTAATAATTATAAATAGTCTCCAAAACTACAAAATTAGCTAATATTTATTTATATCCTTCGCATAAATAAATACCCTATTATCCATTTATTTCTATTGAATAAAAGATAATTTCTAGAAAAACTGAACCCACGCCAAAATTTCTCTATTCCATGTTATTCCATAAAATTCAGAATAAACATAAAAAACACATATCTGATATATCTTATCAGATTAACTCTAGTTTGACTTAATTTTCAACAAAAAATATTTTATTCAACAGTTATATGTAGTTTTTCTCAAAATGAACTTTAAGTTACACTGAAAAAAATTAAGCTTTAGATTTTTATAAAAAATACACTGAGAAAAATGGAGTAAAATTAAAAAAAACAAGTGTTCTATCTATCCAAATACCACGTTCTTGGGCGCCAATATTAGTGTACCGTAATTAATACGTTCACTGCCAACGGCTAGTTTTGACAGCGGAGCAATGGGTATGGGCAAGGGAAAAATAGAAAGAATTGATTAATGTTGTTAGGGGCGCCAGTTACTTTAGCTTTTACTCCTTTAGGTAAGTAACAACCTAGTGTAAATACTTAAGCTTTTCAGTTTGAGAAAATATAACCCCTAAATAAAATAAGATAATTCATTTGAGAAATTTATTATAAATAAAAACTTAATGAAAGCACATCAAGTAATGTATTAATATATATAAAAAATATGTGTAATTATATTAAGATATAATTAAAGAAATCTTAATAAAAATTACTAAATTCAGAAATCATTCGACTTAAATGTATAAAGAAAACATGAAGTTCAGCAAGCACCAAGAAATGTATGTAAACAACAATCATTTCTTGCAGTGTATAAAAGTCATGCTTAAATTAGAAATCATTTAATCAAAAGTATGATATTTAATAATTAATAAATGAGATTAAATGTTTTAAAAAAAAATAAGTACCTAAAAATGAACAAAAGCCAGAAGGGCATATAGTATTAATCAATACTATATCAGATCTGATAAAGTTTACAGTTATAAGAATATTGAAATAAAAGAATTTAAAAATATGAAATATTGCTTTCAAAAGTTTTCAGAATGAGTACTTAGCTGGTTTCTGCAAAATCCATGAGGTATGAATTCCATCGTCTCCATCTGTACAAGTCTCCCCTATGCTGATGAATTCATTTCTCAAATGAAAGAAAAAAAAATATAGGCTGTCCCATCTACTTTGGAAAAATCATCTTCCAGGATAAAATGTACGATTGAAAATGTTGTCCGGGATAAAATATACTTTTGAAAATTATGTCCAATGTAAAATTGTCTGCTAGACGGTTACATAGAATTTATCTATGCCGAAAATTACAGAACCATGTTCCAACAGAACATCACTCCATGCGGAGAACTTGTATATCAAATATACCAAAATAAACTTCAACTTAAATTAATGTAATTCCATATTAATGGTATAGAAATGGTGAGTAATTAATGGTAATTAATTAATGTAGTAATAATGGTGCTTAATTAATGGTGATGTCATACTAAGTCTTCGATGTCCATCGAAACGTTATAAATGCGTAATTGTAGAAAATAACAGTTATAATATCTTCCGCATTGTTTAAATATTCATTTTCACTAACTTTAAATAAAAATACATGAAGGATTACTTCGATGATTACAGAAAATAAACACTCGTCAAAATGACACCATTTTGTATCAAGGTTGCTTCAAGAAAGAGCGTAAAATCCTATTTCTGAACTATTAGCGACATCTATGCAAGTCATTATCAACTACACTTTTACCGTATAGGATTCCTAATAAAGGTAACGAAAACTACATCAAAGATAATAACAAAAGAATATTTCCTAATAAATCCGTATTAGTGATATCTAACCTCAAAATATTACTCTAAGAAACAAATATAAACAATACTTATTGTTTATCAGCAAAACTAATAAAAATACGAACAGAATACTAATTGTCCTGTGAACTAAGTATAAACAAAATACTGAATCTAAGTGAGCAGTTCCAGCAAACTATTTTCAACAAATTCTGGATTATCCCGAAGGAATAAGCATACGAAACTTTCCAGGAGAAACAAGCTACAGATGAAAGCCAGTGAAATCCAACCCTCAATAGACTCTGAAACATATAAAAACCAGGTAAGTCCATAGACAAATGCACTATAGAGAAATAAGTCATATGATTCTTTATTATTAAAAATCATATTCTAATTATGTTTTCTTTATGTTATTTTCAGGTAGAACTATGGAATAGAGACTCATATGGTTAGAATTCAGTTCCTGCTACAAAATAGTCCCAGATACAAAATAGTTCTGTACGTACGTAACTATTTATATACAAAATAAACATAAATTATAACGTAAGTAAACGAATAGTTTAATTAACCCTTGCTATATTACAAAGTGACGATTTATATCGTTACACATGCCCCCTCCAAAAATAATAAAAATATTTAATATACAAAAAATATTTTTATACCAAACTCTATAACTATTTAACTTAAATAGCTAAAATATATACTATATTTTATTTAATAAATCAACAAAAAATACAATACTTTATGTAAATCATTTGAAATACTACTTGATAATTAACAATAGCTAAGCTTGATAACTACGTGTATCATCCGCCTACTCTTATGTAGAACATAATTTTGGGACTTTATCGGTGTGTGTCATAAACAGGTAATTGTCATAATCAGGTAATTGTCATAATCAGGTAATTGTCATAATTAATTTTGTTTTTCTTTTTAGCTAAGTTTTATCAAGATAAAAAAATAGACTTGACTGTGTGCACCAGAATTCTCTTCTACAAAAAATATATTTATATATTTTTTTACTATATACAAAAGTTTTGGGTACCCTTTAAATATTTTCAATACATTGATATTTTTTTAAATATCATTCCGAATGATACTAAGAAAATATTCTTATTTAATAAAATCTAGCCAACTGAAATGTCACTATTCGATCCAAAATATTTCTTTAGATCTTTAACATGCCAGTCGCCTCTATGACCATCTGCATTTTCCAAAATATACACTAATTTTGACTTTTTCGCAACAACTTTGCAAAGTATGTACTTTGGAGCAAGTTTTGCAGCAAAACTTTTACTAGCATCTGAGAGTACTTTGTTTCGTCTCCAAACTTTTTCACCTATATCAAAATTTACTTCACGCTTGCGCAAATCATAAGTACGCTTATTACGTTCATAAGCTTCATGTAAATATTTCTTTACATCAATAAAAATCTCTTTAAGATTTCCCAAGTCTTGACTATACGAGTCTCTGTCACAAGGTTCTAATTTAACACCATCAGTTGATGTCATTTTGCCATAATAAGTTCCTGTGATAGGTACATTCCTCCCAAAATTAAGAAATGCCGGCGTATACCCCGTAACTTCATTTACAGACGTTCGTAAAGCTAGACCTATTTTTGCTAAATTTTTACACCATTCTTTTTGATTATCTTTTATATATGATCTTATAGCAGTAGAAATTGTGCGATGTTGCCTTTCCGTCGGATTATTTTGACTATGGTAAAGTGCATTAAACCAAATTTTCTGTACATTATATTCATCTGCTAATTTTTTAAAAACTTTACCAGCAAATTGTTTTCCATTATCGACAATTAAAAATTGACAGACTCCGTAAACTAAAAAAACTTCATTCTCAATGAATTTACATATTGCATTTGCAGTAGCTTCCCTTAAAGGATGTAATAATGTATACTTTGTAAACCAGTCTGACACAACTAAAAGATAACAAAAACCTTTAGAACTTCTGGGAAATGGTCCCTGCAAATCACATGAAATAACTTGCCACGGATAATTTACTTCCTTTTCACGACCCATCAATCCAAAACGTGCAGAATTACTAACTTTTTGTGATTGACAAATATTACAACATCTTACATACTTTAAAATATCTTTAAGCATTTTTGGCCAAAAATATGTTTCTGAAATTCTATGAAAAGTTTTAAAAAATCCCATATGAGAAGCTAATACATCGTCATGACATTCTTTTAGTACTTGTTTACGACATTTTTGAGGCACTAACAATTTCCACTCTATAATATTACTTTTTACTTTTGTCTTGGTCGGTATGAACTTATAAATATTATCATCAATAACTTTAAATTGCGGATATGAATCTGGACTCTTAATAATTTTTTCCCTCAACTGAATATAATATTTATCACTATTATAATCATTTACATTAAAATTAATTAAATTTACATCTGGAAAAATTGATTTTTCTGGTTCTATTCTATCAAAAGCTCTGGATAACCCATCAGCTACTACATTTAATTTACCTCTACGATATACAATATCCATATCATATTGCTGTAATTTTAATGACCATCTAACCAAGCGACCAGAGGGATCTTTCATATTACTCAAATATTTTAATGAAGAATGATCTGTAATTACTGTGAATTTAACACCTTCAATATATGGTCTAAACCTATCTATAGCAAACAAAACAGCTAAACATTCCTTTTCACCTACAGAATATTTTATTTCACTACGTGTTAAAGCTCTACTAGCATAAGCTATTACTTTTTCTTGACCATCTTGCGTTTGTGTTAATATGGAACCGAGGCCAACTAAAGAAGCATCACATTGTATAACAAATGGTAAAGAAAAATTGGGACTTGCTAAAGCCGGAGCATTTATTAAAGATTCCTTCAACAATAAAAAAGCTTTTTCTGCATCAGTATTCCAACTAATGGCTTGTTTTTTACCTTTGCCCTTTAAAAGTGAATTTAATGGACTAACAATTGTTGAAAAATTCCTAACAAATCTACGATACCACGAAGCTACACCTAAAAATCGTTTTATTTCTGTACTATTTGTTGGTCTAGGATAGTTTATTATTGCTTCTACTTTTTGCGGATCGGTTCTTAAACCAAAATTATCAATTACAAAACCTAAATACTTAAGTGATTTTCTAAAAAAATTACTTTTTTCAAAATTTATTGTAAGATTAGCAGATTTTAATTTTTCATGTACTATTTGAAGTAATTTAATATGTTCCTCAAATGTTTTTGATACTATTATAATGTCATCAATATAAACAAATATATTTGGATAAAAGGAGAAAGGAAAAAGTTTATCCATTAATCTTTGCTGACTTTGTGTTCCATTTTTGAGTCCATAACACATTACATTAAATTCAAATAGTCCCCTACCAGGTACGGAAAATGCAGTTTTTTCTTTAGCAGTTTTTGTAAGTGGAATCTGCCAAAAAGCATTTTTTAAATCTATACTTGATATATATTTTGCATCGCCTAATAAACTTAAAATGGAGTCTATCCTTGGTAAAGGATGTGAATCACCTTTTGTAATAGAATTTAATTTACGTCCATCAAAACAAAAACGGTATGTACCATTAGCTTTTTTTACTAATAAAACTGGTGAATTAAAATCAGAATAAGATGGTGAAACTATATCATCTTTTAACATTTTATCTAACTCTTTATGTAAAATTTCTATTAAATAAGGTGACAAAGGATATTGACGCATTTTAAAAGGTTTATTATTTCCTGTATCTATATCATGTTCTATTAAATTTGTTCTACCTATTTTTTCGCTATATAATTCTTTAAATAAACTAACAAATTTATCTGCTATCTTTTTCTGTTCGTCTGTCAAGTCACATAAGCCTACTGAATTATCTTTATTTATATCCTGACTATCACTGTTATTACTGATCACATTCAAATTATTAATTTTATTATTCCAAGATTCATCAGAAAAATCCAGAGTCATAGAAAACAATTGTAAAAAATTCACACCAAAAATAAAATTTGTTTTCAAAGAAGGAACAACCAAGACTTGTAAAATCTTAACTTCATTATCTACTTTAATAGGTAAATAAACAACACCAGTTACTAACTGTTTAGATTTATCAGCTGTAGTAACATGCGGTATAAGACATTTATCAATTTTTAAATTAAATTTTTCTAAAATTTTAATCGCGTGACCACCAGCCACTGAACAATTTGCACCTGTATCAATCAAAGCTGTTATATTTTTATCAAAAATATTTACTTTAATATATGGACGGTTATCTCTAGGTAATTTAATAAAAGAACTTTTATTAATTACAGACAAACTATACGGTTTATAAAAATTTTTAACTTTATCCAACCAATCTTTCCATTCATTCAAATAAAAGCGTTTATTTGTTTCTGCTACACTTGATTTTTGTAAAGAATTGATATTACTTTTATTATAATAAATGTTTTTACAAAAAGTAGTTTTGTTATCCTTTTTTACCTGACTGTCATTATTATTTTTAGCCTTTTTATTAAGTGAATGCCGACTAAAATCATCCACTTTCCTATTTAGTTTTTTGTACAGGAAGGGCAATTTTTAAAAACTACATCTTTATATCCACATTTATAACAAAACTTTGTTCTTTTAGCTAAACATTTGCTAAAAATATGATTTGGTTGGTTACAGTTATAACAAATTACTTGTCTACTTTTATTATTACTACTATTACTACTATTCTGTGTATTATTAAAGCTTTGATTGGTACTTTGACTAATTTGAGAAACTTGACTACTATTACATACTGAACTTTGACGAGTAGAGGAAGATGGGGTAAGTTTGGACACTGTGGTATTATGACTACAATTACATTTACTACTAAAATTTTGACTTATATCTGAACTTAGGACATTTACTTTATTAACTGTTTTATTTTTTGCCACACTTTTACCTGCTATGCTCTTTTGTTTTAATTGATAAGCTTCATCTATTCTTTTACAACTGTCTTTTAAATCTTCTAAATCATTTATTTCTATAAGTGATAATGGTGTAAAATAATGTGGTAATATTCTTTCTCTAATCGTCTTAAGTCTAGTATATAAACTTGCAGCATGAATTAAACGTTTAAACAAGGTTTCCATAGCACCTATAAAAATTGCGATAGATTCATCGGGATTTTGATATCTAGAACGGATATCATCCCATGTTCTATCATCTATGTTAGCTGGAAGAAAATCTTTTTTTAATGCTTGAATTATTTGAGACCACGAATTTAAATTATCTTTAATTGAGAGAAACCATGACAATGCTGGTTCTTTGAATAAGTCATATGCAGATTTAAATAACATTTCGTCTGTAACATTTCTACTTATTTTCATATATTCAACTTGCTCAATAAAATTTAAAACATTAGACTTTCCATCAAAATTAATATTCCATTTATAAACTGGTACTGATTTTAAATAATCATTATCTTTTTTACTAGAAACATTAGGACTAAACTGTGTACTATTATGTAATGAAATATTATTATTTACTTGAGTAAGATCTGAATTTTTACCAGATTTTTCATAAAGATCTAAAATATCTGCTTCTATTTCTAAACAAGTTGCTTTAGTTATTTCTAAAAATTGAATACGTCTAACTTTATTTTCTTCTACTTCAGGAAAACGTTGCAGACGATTTGTTACATGTACTAAATAAGATTTTAATTTTCTTAAATCAGCTAAACTATAATCACCATGATATTCTACAATTTCTGAAGATATACTATCTAAAATTCTATTAATATTTTCCACTTCACTGTTAAAATTAAAAGTCGGATCTACATATTTTACTTTAGGATCTTCCCTAGCTATGGCTCTACCTAAAACTTTAATTCTAGATGCTCTATTATTTTTTGCTGTTAAATGTCTTATACGAAGTTCATAATTTACCATTTCTGCAGTCAAAAATCTAATTTCCATTTTATCTAAATCGTCCATTTTGAATATTTATTTTTCAAAATTATCTTTAATTTACTCAAAATATTTATTTTATTAATAAAATATTTATACTGTACCACAAATTATTTTTTTTTTTGTGTACACTGTTCAACAAAGTTTTTGCATACTTTGGAAAATTTCCCAAATATGTCAAAAAAATACTAAATTATTATTTATCTCAATTGGACAAATTAATAATTATAAATAGTCTCCAAAACTACAAAATTAGCTAATATTTATTTATATCCTTCGCATAAATAAATACCCTATTATCCATTTATTTCTATTGAATAAAAGATAATTTCTAGAAAAACTGAACCCACGCCAAAATTTCTCTATTCCATGTTATTCCATAAAATTCAGAATAAACATAAAAAACACATATCTGATATATCTTATCAGATTAACTCTAGTTTGACTTAATTTTCAACAAAAAATATTTTATTCAACAGTTATATGTAGTTTTTCTCAAAATGAACTTTAAGTTACACTGAAAAAAATTAAGCTTTAGATTTTTATAAAAAATACACTGAGAAAAATGGAGTAAAATTAAAAAAAACAAGTGTTCTATCTATCCAAATACCACGTTCTTGGGCGCCAATATTAGTGTACCGTAATTAATACGTTCACTGCCAACGGCTAGTTTTGACAGCGGAGCAATGGGTATGGGCAAGGGAAAAATAGAAAGAATTGATTAATGTTGTTAGGGGCGCCAGTTACTTTAGCTTTTACTCCTTTAGGTAAGTAACAACCTAGTGTAAATACTTAAGCTTTTCAGTTTGAGAAAATATAACCCCTAAATAAAATAAGATAATTCATTTGAGAAATTTATTATAAATAAACTTAATGAAAGCACATCAAGTAATGTATTAATATATATATAAAAAATATGTGTAATTATATTAAGATATAATTAAAGAAATCTTAATAAAAATTACTAAATTCAGAAATCATTCGACTTAAATGTATAAAGAAAACATGAAGTTCAGCAAGCACCAAGAAATGTATGTAAACAACAATCATTTCTTGCAGTGTATAAAAGTCATGCTTAAATTAGAAATCATTTAATCAAAAGTATGATATTTAATAATTAATAAATGAGATTAAATGTTTTAAAAAAAAATAAGTACCTAAAAATGAACAAAAGCCAGAAGGGCATATAGTATTAATCAATACTATATCAGATCTGATAAAGTTTACAGTTATAAGAATATTGAAATAAAAGAATTTAAAAATATGAAATATTGCTTTCAAAAGTTTTCAGAATGAGTACTTAGCTGGTTTCTGCAAAATCCATGAGGTATGAATTCCATCGTCTCCATCTGTACAAGTCTCCCCTATGCTGATGAATTCATTTCTCAAATGAAAGAAAAAAAAATATAGGCTGTCCCATCTACTTTGGAAAAATCATCTTCCAGGATAAAATGTACGATTGAAAATGTTGTCCGGGATAAAATATACTTTTGAAAATTATGTCCAATGTAAAATTGTCTGCTAGACGGTTACATAGAATTTATCTATGCCGAAAATTACAGAACCATGTTCCAACAGAACATCACTCCATGCGGAGAACTTGTATATCAAATATACCAAAATAAACTTCAACTTAAATTAATGTAATTCCATATTAATGGTATAGAAATGGTGAGTAATTAATGGTAATTAATTAATGTAGTAATAATGGTGCTTAATTAATGGTGATGTCATACTAAGTCTTCGATGTCCATCGAAACGTTATAAATGCGTAATTGTAGAAAATAACAGTTATAATATCTTCCGCATTGTTTAAATATTCATTTTCACTAACTTTAAATAAAAATACATGAAGGATTACTTCGATGATTACAGAAAATAAACACTCGTCAAAATGACACCATTTTGTATCAAGGTTGCTTCAAGAAAGAGCGTAAAATCCTATTTCTGAACTATTAGCGACATCTATGCAAGTCATTATCAACTACAGTTTTACCGTATAGGATTCCTAATAAAGGTAACGAAAACTACATCAAAGATAATAACAAAAGAATATTTCCTAATAAATCCGTATTAGTGATATCTAACCTCAAAATATTACTCTAAGAAACAAATATAAACAATACTTATTGTTTATCAGCAAAACTAATAAAAATACGAACAGAATACTAATTGTCCTGTGAACTAAGTATAAACAAAATACTGAATCTAAGTGAGCAGTTCCAGCAAACTATTTTCAACAAATTCTGGATTATCCCGAAGGAATAAGCATACGAAACTTTCCAGGAGAAACAAGCTACAGATGAAAGCCAGTGAAATCCAACCCTCAATAGACTCTGAAACATATAAAAACCAGGTAAGTCCATAGACAAATGCACTATAGAGAAATAAGTCATATGATTCTTTATTATTAAAAATCATATTCTAATTATGTTTTCTTTATGTTATTTTCAGGTAGAACTATGGAATAGAGACTCATATGGTTAGAATTCAGTTCCTGCTACAAAATAGTCCCAGATACAAAATAGTTCTGTACGTACGTAACTATTTATAAACAAAATAAACATAAATTATAACGTAAGTAAACGAATAGTTTAATTAACCCTTGCTATATTACAAAGTGACGATTTATATCGTTACAACATTATACATAAAAATTAAAACTTTAATTAAATCCTTCTTTCTGATATATCTGAAATAAATAATATTTACATATTAGTATTAGTCTACCCCAGGTTATTCTACACGCCCCATGCTACCTTAAAAAACATACTATGTTATTATATTAAGGATATTATCCTTAATGTTTATGTTTATAGGCCTATAAACTTCCAAAAACCTACAGTTAATATACCTAGCGTATTTTTGCATAAAACAATATGTAACTATCCTATAATTTTAATCTGATTGTAGATTAAAATTGTATTTGTACCTGTAAAAAACAATAATACCTGAAAAAAATATAACCAACGAAAATATACTAAAAAACATATAAAAAAAATATATAAAATATAACATTATAAATAAAAAACCCTGAAAAAAAAAATACATAAATATAACCAAAATTATTATAAACAATATCCTTAACAATTAAAAAATATTAATATACCTAGTAAACTTTCAAATAAAAACTAATATTACATTATAATGTAATTAATACCTGAAAAAAAAAATGTTAAGAATATTTAACCTAAGAACACTTTTTTTTTCAAAAAATACCTAATGCACAATATAGGCTATTAATTATATAGCATTATCTGAAAAAAAGAAAATAATAAAACCAACATTGTATAATATAGTTCTTCATTATGGGGTTTCTATAGAACATATAACCTTATCATTTTAACCCAGTGATATAATGCCTAAAAGAAAATAATAGTACCTACCTGAAACAAATAAAATACCTGAAATAAAAAATAATACCTGAAAAAAAAATATACATAAAAAAATATGTGTGTAAAATAAGAACACAAACATCACAATAGAGTATATAATAAATATAGTTCTTCATTATGGGGTTTCTATAGAACATAGAACCTTATCATTTTAACCCAGTGATATAATGCATAAAAGAAAATAATAGTACCTGAAGGAAATAAAATACCTGAAATAAAAAATAATACCTGAAAAAAAATATATAAAAATATATGTGTGTAAAATAAGAACACAAACAACCCAGTCCGCACATACATGGATGCAACATCACAAAGAAAGATTTTTTAGGTAATAAGTGCCATATTACATGAGACGTAACATATATATGTATGCTACATTACATGCCCTATAATAGAAAGATTTTTTAAGTTACATGTGCCATATTACATAAGATGTAACATACATATGTATGATACATAACATGCAATATTGCATGTTATGTATCATATATATGGTATGAGAACATACCAGATACATAAAATGTTATGAATTCACCATATGTAGGTACAGTTTATTAATAATAATCCGATCGACTTGAAATTTTCAGGAATAATAAAGTTGTCCGAGAAGATCCCTATTATTTTTGAAAGTAATCCCACCAAAAACAAAAAAGTTATGGAGGGATAAAGTTAAAAAAAAATCGAAAAAAGCTGAAAGAATATTCCTATTAACGTATTTTTTTCAGGAAAAATTACTTTTATTATAAAAATCAATTCCACAAAAACAAATAAAAAAAATTAAAAATTTTGAAAAATTTAATTTATATTTTTTTCAATAATTTTTCGTTTTTCAAAAATCTTAAAAAAAACATATTTTTTTAAATTTTTTATGAATTTTTTTAATATTGCTTGTTTAAAACTTCAGTTTGGTTCGACTCGGATAAAACTCACAAATAAGTTAACCAAATTTACTTTTTTAAAGTTATTTTGGAAATCGACAAATTCCCATAAGCGTTGAATACGAGTATCCGCATTCGCGGTATAACTAATTATGTAATATCTTGTAAAATACAGAAATCAGAGATGTGATTTCAATGGAAATAGAAATTAGAATTTTGAAGTTCCCGCCAAGCAATCTAGCCTACATCCTTTGACCAATTATTGGTCAAATTATAGTAGTAGAGTATGGCGTCATAATTAACCGTGGGAATAGTGTTTTTGTGTTTGCAAAAGCTGTTTTTTGAAGAGTGTTTTATGATAGGTTAGTAATAAAATTATTAGTTTATACAAGTTTTATAATCTACATAATCGTAATACTTTTTTTAAAATTAACCTCAAAATAAGATTTCAAATTATAATGGATTATACTTTTTTAGTAAAATGGAATATGCAGTTGTGTCGTTTGTTGGAAATGATGACGTCAGTGACATCCCATGGGATGGATGATGCATCCCCACACAAAAAATGTTTCCCAATTAATTTCAAAAAAAGGTACCTATTACCTATAAAAACGGATGATGCATCCCAACACAAAAAATGTTTCCCAATTAATTGCAAAATAAGGTACCTATTACCTATAAAAACGAACAGATAAAATAAATGGAGAACATTTGAAGTCATTGTGGTATGTTAATCTATATTCATGGGTAAGCCGTTTGCTGAGAATTATCAGGTTCTATGTGACAGCTTTGATGAAAAAGAGATATACTTTTTTTATTTATTTATCCTCAAGGAGTTGGGATCCCTACTGTAAAAGGCTGAGTGTACTGGAAGAAAACTAAAACTTGTTCTAAATGTATTTTGCGAGCTAAATCTCCTGCGAAATCTTGTGTACAACCCTCGCGAAATCTTGCGAAATTCCCCGAAATCTTAAATATTTAACACGTTGGCTACCATGAGAGTCGCCAGCAACTCTCGGTATTTTTTTACATTGGTACCCGTGTATTAGGGAACGTTCAAGTATTATGTAACGCAAATTGTACCAAAATTAATACACTTCATACCCATACTTCATATTTTGGCTATTTAGGGGGTAACACACCCCCTATTAGGGGGGTAGCCAAAATATGAAATCTCTATAATCTATAATAACGTGAGAGCCGGGGTATGAAGTGTATGAATTTTAGTACAATTGAGTTATGTAATACTTGAATGTTCCCTCACCGGCTACTCTCAGTAGCATCATATTGTAACTCTTAAACTGCCGAAACAAAAGCATCCATGGATGCATATTATAGGTGTGGTACACCAGAAGTACTACTTATGTCATATTTCAGTGAGACACGGTAATATTGGTGGAAAGTTGTAAAAAATGTTTTATTAATATCACAGCTACACAAACTAAAGTTGGATCTCCGACAGACTCTACTAGTCAAATTCTATGTATTTTGAGCCGCTGAATCCGAGTCGGAGTTTAAAAATTGGGTCCCATTTTCAAAATAAACTCAAAAAAATATCCTTTTTGTACTTTTTCGCTAGGTTTTTTGAGGTTTTTTTAAATTTCGACTGCAGATTCGCATTCGGCTCAAAATATATAGGAATTGACTAGTTGGAGTTCCATTTTTTTTTGTGGCGCTGTATTTATTTTATTCTTAGAGATTTTGAATGAATTATTTTTTTGTATGTAATTAACGCAAAAACGTATAATATATATATACTAAGTATATTATACTTGAAAATGTAAAATGAATTATTTAGTTTCTTTTTTAGAATTTTCGAGAAATCTTGCGAAATCCCGCAAAATATTGCAAAATCCCGCGAAATCTTGCCAAATCCCGCGAAATCTTGCCAAATGTTGGGCAATGCAAAATTTGGTGTACGCGAGTTTGTATGAGATTTACCCCTCGATATTTTGCATTATTACGTTTTTTTTTTTTAATTTTAAATATTTTTTTTTAGAATATGTTTATTTTATTATACGTTTTTAAAAAAAATGTACAAACAGTCACCTTTTTTAAAATATATATTATTCAGAATATGTAATATGTAGTTTTAATTTTTTGTATGTATACCTGGCAGGACAACCGAGTGTTTAAGATATATTTTTATTTTTTCAAAATAAACAAAATTAGGACTTCGACCGGACCCTGTAGATATCGACTTTAGATTTCGAATAGGTAAGTGGCACACAAATATGTATTTCATATTTGTGTATCATTTACCTATTCGAAATTGGAAGTTTATATTTGCCGTTCAACGGGGGTACGGGGGAATTTAAACATCCATGTTACATATCACCCATATAATTTTAATGTATTAAATACCTCTCATCCATATGGCAAGGGATAACTTATGATGTATTTGGTATGTTTCTGCTACATATCAAGGAGTATAAAAACGACATGGCTGATACCTCTCATCCATATTGCAAAAGTTATATAACATGTTATGTACCTGGTATGTAGCTGATATGTTACATGTTATGTACCTGATACATAATTTGAGGCGGAATTGTTAAAGTCCAAGGACTGTACATGGACTATAAAAACTACATGGCTGCAACATCACATAGAACAGTGGTTATGTACCTGCTATGTACCTGCCATGAATTTGTGCGGACTGGGAACACATTAATAAGAACAATGTTCTTTTTTGATTAAACTGTAAAAAAATATTTATAACACCGAGGTGACTTCTGACGGGATGACTTCGGACACCTTTTCTCAAAATCTTCTGAACCAAAGCACGTGTGTAAAAGTTGTGGGGTTGTGTGCTCAAGTTGTGGGGTTAATTTCCACAACTTTTACACACAAACGCACACTTTTACACACGTGCTTTGGTTCAGAAGATTTTGCGAAAAAATGTCCGAAGTCTCCTACTCCGTCCGAAGTCACCTCATTTGATGGTACCCGTAAAAAATATTATTATAATAGGCTCTATACTCTTGGCGTATTTAGATTCCAAACTATTTTGCTTTTGTGCCTTATATTAACTGTGCCTTTGGGCACCACTCTTCTATTAGCACTACTTCCACTTCCGTTGTTTTCATTGCAGTTAAAAACAAACTCACATAGATTTTGCCTATATCCTATAACATATTAGTGTTAATTATACACGGGCTGATATTTTAAAGGGTAGTGGATGGTAACAGAACACATCTGTTAGTTTTTCACTGGATGATTTGCGTAAGGGGTGTCCGATATCTTGAATTTTAGGGGTGAGTTGCTTAATATGCATCTAGCGATAAAAATGCGTATAACCAATTTTGTTAAGGAGGAAATTTCCAACAATTTTTATTGGGATCATTTTTTTAATATATTAATAACAATGGTTAAGCCAAATTATTAATCGGACGATATGAGCTCTCGAAATTCTCTTTAAGTTTCATATACTATTAATTTTCATAGGTACTTTGGTACGGTTACAGAGGGCGCAACCGCCCACTGTAACCGTAACAAAATACTTGAAAAAGCATAAAATATAATACTTCAAGAGCTACAAGTTTGCTCATAACCACTTTTATCCTTCGATGAATAATTTGGCTGAAAAATCGAAAAAAACAATTTCACCCCCAACATGGCCATTTTTAAATATTTATAACTCGATTGTTATTAATATAATAAAAAAATATCTAAACAAAAATTGTTGGAAATTTTCTACTTAACAAAATTAGTTATATGCATTTTTATCGTAAGATGCATATTTAGCGAGATAACCGCACTCACCCCTAAAATTTAAGATAGCGGATATCCCTTACTCAAATCACCCGGTGAAAAACTAACAGGAGTGTTCTGCTACTATGCACTACTACCCATTAAAGTATCAGCCCATGTACATTTATTGCAATTTAACATAGGAATTTTTCGTTATTTGACTGGACTACTAGGTTTTCTTACCTGTACTGTCTCTGTTTATATGACTGACTTCTCCAGCTTATGTAGTTCTGTAACAAAAAGATTTAGTTTAAAAAAATTACCTCAAAATAACCGAGATCAAAGTTAAATAAGAGTTTAAATAAAATAACTTAATAAGTTATTAATACGTTTTTGGACGTTAAATCAGCATCGGACTGGCGGCTGTAGGACATAACGAGTTCTCGGATGGGATTTTTTTTTGATAAAAATCGGGCTTAAGATTGGTTGCATAACAAAAATTCGTTTTTATAGGTTTTTATTTTTTTTAAGTACTTTTTCGAAAAAGTGTAATATGAAACTAATCCGTATTTAATATAAGAGTTTAACAGCGGCCATATTTAAAAGTTCACAAAAAATGTATGAGGTGAACTCCGTGATCTATAGAAATCTATTATTTGCCGCAATTATCAAGAGACTGATAGAATTCTATAGTGCACGGATCCGCCAGTAGTGCCATCTCGTAAAAAAATTAATTTAAAAATAAACTTTTAAATATAGCCGCCGTTAAAGGCTTAGTTTACACCATGGGTACTATATTTTAAGTCCAGGTACTTTTTATCTACCTATCTGTGTTTACAAAATGCTATAAACAGAGATAGATAGACAAAAAGTACCTGGACTTAAAATATAGGACCCATGGTGTAAACTAAGCCAAAGTGCACATAATAGTGCACTGTGGGAACGTTTAAGTATTACGTAACGCAAATTTTACCAAAATTCATACACTTGATACCCCGGTTCTCGCGTTATGTAAGGCAGTAGAGAATTCATATTTTGGCTACCCCCTAACACACCCCCTATTTGGGGGGGGGGGGGTAGCCAAAATATGAAATCTCTATAACGTATAATAACGCGAGAACCGGGATATGAAGTGTATGAATTTTGTTACAATTTGCGTTACGTAATACTTGAACGTTCCTTTTATAATAAATACTATATTCAAAAATATTTCAAAAAGTAACTGTTTTATTTATTCACAAGTCCACAATTAAACCCCAAAAAAAAAATAAAATTTAATAATAATGAAAATTCTAATCCAAAATAACACAGCCACACAAAAAAAAGGTCCGGATTTTTTTTTGGAGACCATTTTATTCCTATGTATTTTGAGGCACCTCATCCAATTAGTTTTGGAGATAACCTAAAAAAAACCTTATTTTCGAGTAAAACGAGCGTAAGGGAACGTTCAAGTATTACGTACGCTCCTAGGGGGGAGGGGTCCATTTTGGAGTGGTACGCCCATGTTAATGGTATATGAAAATAGCGTTACAGGGGGGGTGTCCAAAATGATCAAAATTTGCGTTACGTAATACTTGAACGTTCCCTAACATTTTTTGAGTTTATCTCCAAAACTAATCGGATGAGTTGCTATTTTGACCTCAAATTCGGGTTCAGCTCCATAAAATACACGGTAATACAGTGGTCTCCAAAAAAACACTTGACATTTTTTTGTGTGGCTGTGTAATTAAAAATTGTTCAAAATCGTTTTAAAATTACTTACATTTACTCGCGGTTTAAAAATTATTCCTAAATACACTATAGTATTATAAAAAAACACACAATACTGTTTAGAACAAAAAACAAACAAAAACGATCCACTTTATTCGGCAGACTGTAATGAAATTACTAAAATATTTAGTTTACAATGGCACTTGTTAAAAAATTACATAACATTATCATATGAGTCAGGAATATCGTTGCCGATTTTATTATAATAAACTTTAGAAAGTTTTGTGCAATGATACCCAATGAACTTGAGGAGTGGGGGAACAGGATTCCAATACAAATAAGTAGTGACACTACGTTGGCAGCCATTAAACGCATTCTTTATTCTAGGGGGTTCAAATTTTTCACACTAGGTGGTGCGATTTGGTAACTTTATAAGGAATTTTATCATCAGAAATTGTAGTCTTTGTTATCGTACTAGTTTTTCCTGGTAATACTTGCGGTTGAAATGTTGATATCTTTATCTGTGAATAATTTATTATATGTTTGAGCATTTTTGAGATTTTTATATGGTAGTTTTTTTATTTTTAATAATTTCCGTAGTTTAAGTGTATATATAGTTTTTTAGTAAGTGATCAGTATACAAGAAAAACTTTTCTAATTATATCTTGCTGTGTCATTGGCTACCGCAGTGTAAAAAGAATAAATCTGGAGAAAGTTTCATTTTTTAAGTAAGTTTAAGTTAGGATTATATTGACTTGTACATTTTGCATTTATATGTATATAAAACCACAAATTTAGTGAGATTTAATTTATAGCCAGGGTTTTCTATTTTACAGGTTTCCAAAAGATAAAGCATTGTTGGAGCAATGGCTTGATATTTTTAAAATACCCAAATCTACATAGGTATACTTTTTCTGAGAATAAATTTGTTTGCTCAAGGCATTTTAAATATGATGACATGGTTTTTGGAAAAGAGAAAGTACTTCTGAAGAAAGCCAGAGTTCGAACCTGAAAAAATAGGGTGTGTATTTCAAAAATAAGATTTTCATATGTACATTTTTTTATTACAAGTATTTATACAATAGAGTGTCTGGAGTTCCGACCGATTTTGCACTGTTGTATATCTAAATTATCTACCGAGTTCCCGAAGTTAGGTTTTTAAAAAGGAAATAAATTTATTAATTTATTTAGATAGAAAAATACAAGTTCGTTTATTGATCAAAGCTAAGTACAGACTAAAGTTTTGGAATATACATTTTAGGTATCTGAGGTGAAATGCTTACAAAGCTATTTCCTAATAAAGAAATGTTTATAAATTATAATAAGCAGAAATGATATTTAATATAATAAAGGTGAGTGACTGCAGGTCGTTAACTCCTCCCTCCTTTGAATGAAGCTCCCCCTGGGAGGGAAATTTTCTTCCCCTGTGGTTGAAGTTCCATTTCCTCTGGAGTGCTTTCGCTTGGTTTTCTTTGAAGTTGTTTTCTCAAATATTTTGTGAGAAAAAAGGCACATACGCTGACCAGAATGATATAGAGTGGGATGGTCATGTGTAATGAAAAGTTTTGTTTTTCCTCCTGGACTGGGATGATGTTGTTAAGCGGGATATTGCTTAAGGCCTTTAGGGTTCTTAGGCCAATTTTAAAGTTTCTTACTTGCTTTTGGGCTGGTTTGAATGATAACCCGTTGAGTAAAAGTGGTTTTCCATGGGAAGTTTGTTGGAATTCCAGTTTTTCTTTCCGGAAGTTTATTTGGCAGTCTTTTCCGTTTATTAGGAAAATTCCTTTTAGGTTATGTACTTCGGTATCGCTGCTACATTGGACTTGTAGCTTTTCTTCTGCTGGGAAAACGGCTAGATATTGGTTTATTTCTGATATGATTTCGATGTGGTTTTCGGGAATGTCTACTTTTGTATAGGAGCAGGAGTGTGAGACTTCTTTCAGGATGATGTCTCTCTCGCAGGTTATATCCTGATTTGCTTGGAAGTGATTGGGACATTGGTACAATTTACCTTTCGTACAAATGTCATTTAGAGGTATAGTTATGTCTTTTGACATTAAAATATAATTTATTTAAGGAATGATTGTAACAAACTCAGAATTAAATTTAGTGGGAATAGGGATTAAATGGTTTAAGTTAAAATCTTTTTCATAATTTATGGGAATAGAAAGTAAATAAGTAACTTTTAGGGGTTCAATTTTACAATGTAATTTAATAATATTTTCAAAATCTAAAATATTTTCATAACTTACTTCAAAAGGAAGTTGGCTATGATAATGATCCGAAATTTTCTTTAATTCATAGAAAAGCTCGTGAGTTTTTATAATGCTAGGATGGAGGGAACCCATCTTGCAAAAAGTTAGCGAGTTTTCAATATCTACTAAAATATCTAAAATTGAGTTATAAACTATTAAAATTTGATTATGTAACTCTTGTGAAAAAAGAACAAATAATTCATTTTGGACTTTTTCAGTTAGGAACTCATTAAGTTGCAAAATTTTCTTTTTCAGCAAATTTTCATTATACTGAATATCTAAAATTGTATTGTTAAAATTTTTGATAATATTTTGGTTAATTGAATATTCATTATTTAATTGGGTTTGAAAATTTATTTGATTATTTTTTAAGTGAGCTAAAATACGACTTATTTTTTCTCCGAAATCGTTATCTAAATTTCCTGTGACTGATCGTATAACACTGCCGAGGCCGTTTATTAAACCTCTTCTATCTCTCTTAAAACTATTTTTATATTCTAAGCTTATGTGACTAAATTTTTCTCTAATTTTATCCTTAGTGAAAATAATTATTTTATTATAGTTTTCTAACTCTAAGTTATATAAGGTTTTATTTAAAGTTACTGTACTAAGTTTACTATACTCTACGTTTAAATTTTTGAATTGGTCATACAGGGATTTAAGGTCATAAAAGTGTACAAGGGTGTGTTCCGTACGTTGTAGTTTTGCAGGGCCAAGGTTGACGGGGAGTATTCCCAAGTTTTGGGTGATATTCTTTATGTCGGCTGTCCATCCAGATGCGAAGGACCTGGAATGGGTTCATTATTAGTTTTTTCGTCCGTCAAATTTCTAAAGTTATAGGGTTTTTTCCTAGGTCTTTTAATATTTGAGAGGTGAATTTTTTCTACAGTATTGTGGTGGGTTGGGGTAATTTTGGCCGTTTTAAGATCAGGGTCAAGACTTCTAATTTTTTCTAGTTTATATTTATTTTTTGTTTTACTTTGTTTTTGCTTATTTTTAACAAAAACTTTGTCAGGGATTTGGGGCAAATCTTCCCTGTTTTCGTTACACTTATTAATAACTTTTTCTTTAGATTTTTGAAGTCCTTCATTAATTTTTTGGTATAGTAACTTAACTTTTTCTTTGTGACTTAAAATATAATTATTCATAATTTGTTTATCTAATTCTAAACTAAAAGGGGAATTTGTTTCTAAATGACCTGTCAAAATTTCTGAGGGTTTTAATTTTGTTGAACTGTGTATCGTATTGTTGTATGCTAAAATTGCGTAATTTACCTTAATTTCTACAGGTTCATTTTTAAATTCCTTTTGATTGTTAAATAATCTGATATGCTCTATTAGGGTGGAGTGAAAACGTTCAAGATTTGAATTCGAGTCGGGGTGTTGAGAACTTATAAAGTGTAATTTTATTTTATGGAGCTCCAGAAGTTCTCTGACGAGACCACCGGTAAAAGAACCGCCATTATCCGAGACAATTTGTTCAGGGATTGTATGGTGTGTGAAAAATTTAACTAAATTGTTAGCCACCTCAATATTTGTTAAAGTGTTTAATTTATAAGCCTGTGCGTATTTACTAAACGCATCAATTATGGTTAGAAATTTAGTTTTTTTCAAGGCTTATGCTGTCTATATGCAAGGTTTGAAAGGGTTTAACAGATGTGGGGGTAATATTAAATTTTAGATTAAGAGGGTTTCTATCATATTTGGTGATTTGACAAACATCGCAATTATTTATGTAAGTTTGTATCGACCTTCGTTGATTAGGCCAATAGTATACTTCTTTTATACGATTTTCGGTGCCATCAAGTCCCCTATGATTTGTTTTCCCTTCGTGGTAATCTTTGATAAATTGAACTATTTCTATGTCGTCCTGTACGTCAATTAAAAATTTCGTACACCTAACTAGGTTAATTTGAGAATTTTTAAAATGAGTTTGTAGGACTGTGCTAAATTGCTCATAAATTGGGTCTTCGAAATAAACGTAATATTTAATATTTGGTACAAAAAATTCTTTCATTATTTTAATTATGTCATTTTCAAAATTATTTTTTGATATTTGCACAAACATTCTTTGTTTGGTTTTGTATAGGGAAATTATAAAGGGTTCTATTGGTGCCATTTCCACTTGTGATACAACAACTTGGTGTTTGCCATAGTTTACAGGGCAAGTTATTATGGGAATATTAATTATGGGGTGTTCCGCTTGATTTGAATGTACTGTATTTAAGTCGGTATTGTCTGGTTCTCCAAAGTCTATAAGGTCATTATTCGTATTTTCATGGTCACCGGGTTCAACTATAAGAGACATATTATCTGCGGTAATATGATCCTTATCTTTGTTTTCGTTATTTAGTTTCTGATAAAATTTTTCCATGTAATTCTCTAGGGCGTTATCGTTTGTTACGTTTATTTCTACGCTAGACAGTTTGTCTAAGGTGTTAGCTATTTTATGAGTTTTTGAAATGTCAGTGTCGTAGATTAAAATTTTAATTTCAGAATTTTTAAAAATTAATTTTATTAAATTAAATACTATGTTCCAGTCTAGTTTGTCAAGACCGGATGCTATTTTAGGCATTGCTATAATGTTATCATTAAAATCTAGACAAAGTTTTTTCAGACTTATTAGTGCTACAATAACGGAGGTATAGGTGGGTTTATCCCTAAAAGTGCCCTTAGTAATAAGATAATAAATATTTCTTTTGGGGTATCTTAGATAAGCCACCTCTCCTATTTTTTTATTTTGGGTTTTTAGCGTATTAATATGATTAAACTTTTTCCTAAAATCTAGGGCTATGCCTTTACTCATCGTTAGGCATTCTGAAACACAGTGTGCTAGTGAAATATTTTCGTTACAGTTAAATAGGTTATCTTGCAAAGTTGTAACATTTGGGTTTTCGACAGACATGTTATTTTTAATTATTTTACTAATGACTGGGTGTTGCTCTATAATTTGGGAGTACGACTCTAAATTATTAATTTCAACTCTGCTAAGTGCGTCTGCATTTGTGTTTAATGAACCTTTTTTGTAGCTGACTTCATAGTCGTATTCTTCAAGTTTTAAGCGCCATCTTGTGAGTTTTGAGTCCGGTTCTTTTAGAGAAAAGAGCCATTGGAGTGGTTTATGATCTGTCAAAATTTTAAAGCGTCTGCCATACAGATAGGGGCGAAAGTATTTCACGGCCCAAACTACAGCCAAAAGTTCCCTTTGGATTGTGCTGTATTTAGTCTCTGCAACATTGAGAGTTCTGCTGGCGTAAGCTATTGGCATATCTTTCCCAGCTACCTGCTGCGAAAGGACCGAACCAATTGCGAAACTACTGGAATCAGTACTAAGAACGAAAGGCTTAGTGAAGTCAGGATATTGCAAAATAGGTTCATTTGTCAATAATGTTTTGCACAAATTAAAACATTTAATATAATCTGGGTCGTTTACGTTAACTTTGTTACCCTTTTTTAAACAGTTAGTAAAAGGTTTCGTTATTTTAGCGAAGTCTTTTATAAATTTTCTGTAGTAGCCTAGCAATCCTAAAAATGCTTTGATTTCTTTTTGAGTCTTGGGGATCGGGTAATTTTCAATTGCTTTTATTTTATCGGGGTTTGGTTTTACGCCTTCTGGGGTAACTATATGTCCAAGAAAAGATATCTCCCTTTTTAGAAAATCGCATTTATTAATTTGTAATTTAAAATTTGCATTGCGTAATCTTTGAAAGACTTGTCTCAAGTGGTCCAGATGCTCCTGTAAGCTGGAGCTAAAGACTATTATGTCATCCAGGTACACCAGGCAAAATTTATTGAGTATGCCGCGTAGCAGGTTGTCCATTGCACGTTGGAGCGTGGTTGGTGCCGATTTTAGGCCAAATGGCATTCTAAGAAATTCGAAGTGGCCACCTTCAGTAGAAAAAGCAGTTTTCTATATCTTCAGGTGCCATTTCTATCTGATGAAATCCGGATGCCAAATCTAATGTAGTGAAGTAAAGACAGCGTCCCAACTTATCCAAAAGGTCGGTAATATTAGGAATTGGGTATTTATCCCCTATGGTTTTATCATTGACCTTTCGATAGTCGATAACAATACGCCATCTAGGTTCCCCACTAGTATCAGGTTTTTTTGGAACTACCCATATTGGAGAACTCCACGGACTGTAAGAGGGGCGTATAATTTTTTGTTTAAGAAGGCTATTTATTTGTTTACGCACCTCTTTTCTATGTATTTCGGGATATCTATAGGTTTTCGAATAAACAGGAATTTCATCTGTAGTTCGAATGTGGTGCTTAACTTTACCCGTATAAGTTAGTACATCCCCTTCAATATAAATTAAATCGCTATATTCCTTAATTAAATTTAAAATGGCTTGTTTTTCTTCCGCATTCATGTGGTTCATGCGTAAAGAAGAAAAATCAAACGAGCCTTTTTGGAACATAAAGTTATTAAAATTTTCACAAGGGCGGTGTTCATATTCGTTGAACTCTTCCACCCCAATAGAAATATCGGAATCAAAAGAAATATTTTTTTCGCTACGATTTACAATACTACAGTTTGTAGTAAAATTTTTTACGTTACAAACGCATTCTGGTATTTCCAGACCGTTAATTTTCGTGTAAGGGATGAAAACATCGCCCTCTTTAATATTTTTAATTTTTAATTTAATTATTTGTTTCGTCCCTGACGGGACTTCAATGCAATTCAAAGAATTAGCTACGTTAAAAAAATGAATTTTTATCCTACGTGTAGGCGTAATTAATACGTTATTGTACAAGTCAATTACCGCATTAAGTTTCCTAAGGTTATCTAGACCTAAGAGAATATCGAAATTTTTATGAAAATTAAATAGATGAAATTTTAATTCTTTGCCGTAAAAATTTGGGATCTTTGTACTATGCTTTTCCAAAGAACTTCCATGAGCACTAGAAATTCAAAAAGGATCATCGATTATATTTTCTGAAAAAAATCTTTTTGCAATTTCGGGCTTAACGAAACTTTTCGTGGCACCGTTATCGATCAGAACTTTTAAATTATGTTCGGGAAAAATAACATATGATAGCTCACTTTTAGAGTCCGTTAGGCTCATTAAATTAATTTTTTCTAATTTTCCGAGGCTAGATTTCCTAAAAAATTTTCCGAATTTTCATTTTCCGGAGTTTTATTTGATTTTCCCAAATGTACGTTAAAATTTTCTGGGGGAAATTCCACCATAGGTTCGTTTTGCAAAGTGAACAACTCTTCTACCGTATAGTTAGGGCTGTTTTGAGTTAAATTTTGTCTAAAATAATTATTTGTTCTATGTGTATTTCGAGTAGATACACTCATTGGCGTTGGTTTAGGCAACGGCTGGTTAGGGTTAGGTTTAAAAACATTTATATTTTTTGAACCAGAGCCGGGTTGATTAGAAAAATTCTTATTTTGATTTTGGAAATTTTGGTTGGGATTAAAGTTTTGCCTAGCATTATGGGCAAAATTTGTTATTTGTAGGGGCCTTGTTGTTTGTGGGGGGTAACGATTTGGACTTTTTGGATTTCTAAAATTTCTCTGCGGGATCTGTCTATGATTTTCCCGAGGATTTTCCGTAACAAATTGAAAATCATTAGTTAGCATATTAAGTGCAGAATTTAAATCATCAGGATTTTTCGTCAGCATTAAGGATCCTATAGGTTCTCGTAGGCCCCTTAGTAGAACTCTTAATGCGTATTTTCGCAGATATCCTGTTATTATAGGTTTTTCATTATCATCCCCATGGATATTTAAAAACGCTATTTGTAAATTGAGGTACATAATAATTCGGTGATAAAAATCAAAGACAGATTCCGAAAATTGTTGTCGTTGGTCAGTCATCTCTATGCTTAAACTAAACACATCACGTTTATCTGAATAAGTGTTAGTTAAAGCTATTTTAAGTCCCAAGTACTTACTATGCAAGCAGATATTTTTATTGCTGCATCGCCTTTTATTTTGGAAATTATACTTGACATAAGATATTCGTTTTGAAAGTCTGTCGGGTCTGTCGTATTATAAAATTTGTTTACGAGTTTTTCGCAGATTTCTATGAATCTAGGGAGAAGCTCTGTTTCTCCCCGAAAATCTGGGATCATATTAATATAGTCCTGTTTAAGGACGGGTACAACAGGTTCGTTTCCTGTAGCCATATCGTTAATATTAAGGTTTTCAAATGAATTTAAAATTTCTAAACTAAAGTTATCAATTAGGGTTTGTTCTAAATCTAATTCTGAGCCTGCACTTGAGCTAGAACTTGAGCTTGAAATTTCTTGTCTAGGACCTCTAAAAAACATAGGTACTTACAGTAGAATTGTGAAGATCGTCCCCTGGTACATTGGCTGTGATGTTCACTCACACTCCTGGATGTCCTGGCTGGTCCTGTCTTCACGGAATTTTTTCCTGGTTCTTTTTTTCTCTGGTAAATCGCCGAACCGATACGAATTTTTGCTTAATTCGCCCAAAGAAATACCGACTGCGCCAATTATCTACCGAGTTCCCGAAGTTAGGTTTTTAAAAAGGAAATAAATTTATTAATTTATTTAGATAGAAAAATACAAGTTCGTTTATTGATCAAAGCTAAGTACAGACTAAAGTTTTGGAATATACATTTTAGGTATCTGAGGTGAAATGCTTACAAAGCTATTTCCTAATAAAGAAATGTTTATAAATTATAATAAGCAGAAATGATATTTAATATAATAAAGGTGAGTGACTGCAGGTCGTTAACTTCTATAGATATTAAAGATAACGTAACCTAACTCTTTGGTGTAGGTCAGTTTTTTTTGCTGCCTGTTTGGTGTTTTTGATGCCTTGCCCCCATTTAAACGGGGGCATAGTCCCCATTCAAACGGGGAGAAAACAATTCTGACCAAAATATACCTTAAAAGCTTTAAAATTTTTAAAATCAAGTGGTTGGAATACTAGGGGAACGTTCAAGTATTATGTAGGGGGAGTCATTTTGGAGTGTTACGCCCATGTTAATGGTCTAGGAAAATAGCGTTACAGGGGGGGGGGAGGTCCAAAATGATCAAAATTTGCGTTACGTAATACTTGAACGTTCCCTAGCCCCAGAGCTAGAGTTTCGACTGGTTGGAAGTTATGACTCGAAGCTCCCATAATAAAATTCATTTAATTTTAGATCAGTGAATGCTACTTTATAACTAAATTATGATGAATTTAATCAAAATTGACACTGAATAAAAAAAGTAATAAAATTATTAAGACTATGGTCACTTGATCAGTTGTTACTTTGTCTAGTGTTTTGGTGGTTAGCCGTTTGGGTTTGTGGAAGATTTCACCTCAAATCAAAAGCCCAAATCGACCAAACACCAAAACACACTAACACACCAACTAGACAAAGCAAAAACTGATCGAGTGACCCTAATTAAGACAATTTACACGCCAGTACCAAAATGTATAAGAATGAAGGTTTGAGAAAATATTCAACTGCTATATGACCTACCTTGTTTTTTTTATTTTATTAGTTATTTTTTTAATTCTGTCATTATTTTTTTAATTTTATACATTTCTGTAATTTTTTCAAATAGAAATATGTTTTTTTGAGAAATAAATGTTTTGTATACCGTTTTTAAATCCACTGACATTGTACATAACCCTAAAAACTTCATTGTCAATAAAGCACGGTGCTTTAAGCACCAGAGATAAGTTGGTCTCTGAAAGCACCAAGATGAAAATTCCCTATAAAATTACCAAATCGCACCACCTAGTGTGAAAAATTTGAACCCCCTAGAATAAAGAATGCGGTTAATGGCTGCCATTCATATTAGCCACTTGTTCAGACGCCATTCCTGTTCCCCCACTCCTCAAGTTCATTGATGATACCGCTCAAAATGGGGGCCCACTTGGGCATGCTCAGCTGCAGCTTAGTTTCGATATTTCAGCTGTCGTAAATTGCCCCTCCCCATTTAAAAATTTTCCGTTCCCCAAAGTTACTCATAATTGCTCAAAGTTAAAAAATATTTATTTTAATAATACTGGTCTACAAAAAAAGAAAAAAAATCTTCACCAAAGACCAAAACCTATCATGCGTTAAGTATTTTTGTGTGCTGATGAATCCAAAAAAGTTTACTTTTTTAGTCCAAACCAATGTCTAATAAAAACCGGGATTTACTCTAAATCTACGCGGTAGAAAGTTTTTTAAATTGAAAATTCGGTTTCAGCACACAAAAATACTTAAGGCATGATAGGTTTAGTCCTTGGAGAATATTTTTTTTTTGTAGAGCAGTGTAATCAAAATTACTTACACTCGCGGTTGAAAAATTATTCCTAAGTAGTCCGACAAGCCATATATAGTTAGTGTAAAAACACAAAACATACACTAATAACGTTCAGAACTAAAAACACGGAACGATCCACTTCATTCGGCAGACTGTAATGAAATGAACAAGATTAAATTTAGAATGCCTTTTGTTAAAAAATTACATAACATTATCATATGAGTCAGAAATATCTTTGTTGATTTTATTATAATAAATGTTAGGAAGTTTTGTGCAGTGTTATTGCTCAAAATGGGGGCTCACTTGCGCAGATTAATTTTGAGATTTCAGCTGTCGATCACGAAAGATCCACCTCATTCGGCAGACAGTAAT
This sequence comes from Brachypterus glaber, assembly GCA_958510825.1. Taxonomy (NCBI): domain Eukaryota; kingdom Metazoa; phylum Arthropoda; class Insecta; order Coleoptera; family Kateretidae; genus Brachypterus; species Brachypterus glaber. The sequence goes on along the minus strand of OY294044.1, from coordinate 67,643,883 downwards.
GAAGTGACTAAAAGATTTAATGTGAATGCCTTTTATTAAAAAATTACATAACATTATCATAAATACAGAAATACGGTTGCCAAATCTATTTTTTTTTTCGAGCGTTTTAAGTTCTTTATTGTTAGTGGCACCTCCCCAAAATGGGGACCCAACTTGGGCCGCCCAAGCATCTGGGGCCCACAAATACTAAATTAAACTAAATTAAATTTAAAAGTAGTTCAAATTATCTATTTTTTTTTAATTTATAAGTCAATCCAATATAAGACAAAACAATTTTAAGTGTCCCACCTTTTTCCGAGAGAAGTGTATGATCAAGAAGAATATAGGGGAACAGGGGGCACAGTGAGTCATTGGAACTCTACCAATATTAGTTTTAGAAACGCCGCTTTCTAATGGCGTGCTAGGAAGACGTTTCTCTAGATAAAGGGTCAGTTGCCGGAAAACCTGCGTGGCGTGTGTTGAAGCGAAGAGGTAGCTGGCATTTTTATATTCTTTATTAACTCTTAAGTGTGTTTACACAAATTTATCAGATATTTGGTATGTTATTTTATGACCACTTTGAACTGGTCTGGGGACACAGTGAGTCAAAGACCGATTGGACACAGTGGCTCATGATCCACTGTGCTTCAACTATGGTTAAATGTTCCTGTATATTTATAATTAAAATTTTTGTAGGAATTTTGCTTTCCCATTTTTAAAATTTTCGAAATTTAGGAAAGCCCTGTATTCGTGAAAAAATTTTAATTTTTTTTCGTATTTTAGCGTTTTATGTCAATTTCAAGCAAAAAAAATTGTTGGTCGATTGGTCGGTCTGTCCGGGAAATCTTGTGGGCACTATAACTTAAGAACGCTTTAAGCTAGAGACTTTGGCATACAGGTATGTTACCAAAAGTTCTCGCTCGGGATTGTTCACGAAAAACAATCCCGAGCGAGAACAATATTTACAAAAATTTGAAAATTTCATCAATGTATACATTTAACATTTTTTTTCAGGGTCTTGATTTACGTTAGTTTCTTTAGACTTTTGTTTTTTTTTTCGTACTTAAGAGTTTCATTTTCAAGGTTTTGATTTACCTACATTAATTAATTTTAAGTTTTGTTTTTTGTTACCAAAGAGTTTTATTTAAGTTTATTTAACTATGTAACTAAAATAAACATTTTAATTAATAAATTGACTTCATTTATTTAAATATCACGATTAACTGTACCCCATACTAACTCACTGTACCCCTTGCAGTGATTCACTGTACCCCGTACTGGGGGCTCAGTGAATCAAATGACATACTGTCAAAAAAGTACTTGTAAAAAATCATGGTCTATTCATTTTTAATTTAAACTTGCAAATTATGTTAGCTTAAAGATCAAAGAAACGTAGTATGAAAAAAAATCTGAGATATTGTCAAAACTTTTAAAAATATGCGCTCTGAAAAAGTAAGTGATTCACTGTGCCCCCTGTTCCCCTAAACCTTATTTGTCAACAAGATTAGCTTCTAGAGGGGAACAAACAAACATACACAGAAACATTTAATAGTAGCCATCAAACATTGGTTCGTTGGCCGCCCGTTGGAAAACCCACATTGAGCCTACATACTGCCCCAAAGACTTATACAGCACTTTTACCACTATAGCACCAAGCTAAATTTTCTATTTATTTTATATAAAAGTCCATAATTAGTCCACCGAAAATAAAATTTAATAAAAATAAAAAATTTAAACCAAAACAATGGAAATGGTTAATGGTTTTTGTTTAAAAATTGTACAAAATCGTGTAAAAGTTGCTCATATTTGCTGAAAAATATTTATCTTAATAATCAAAATTACTTACATATATTGGTGGTTGAAATGCGATTCATAATAGTCCGATATAGTGTAAAAACAAAAAACGTACACTAACACTGTTTAGAACTAAAAACACACAAAAAATCACGAAAGATCCACCTCATTCGGCAGACTGTAATGAAGTGACTAAAAGATTTAATGTGAATGCCTTTTATTAAAAAAATACAGAAATGCGGTTGCCAAATCTATTTTTTTTTTCGAGCGTTTTAAGTTCTTTATTGTTAGTGGCACCTCCCCAAAATGGGGGCCCACTTGTGCAGATTAATTTTGAGATTTCAGCGGTCGTAACCCCCCCCATTTAAAAATTTCCCGCGCCCCAAAGACTTATACAGCACTTTTACCACTATAGCACCACCCTGCTGAAAATGACGGGTCTGGGCGGGTATAAATGGTGCAAAAACCCAAGGGCGTAGATGAGGGGGGTTAATGGGGGGTAATTACCCCCCCCCCCATAGGCGTGGGCGCCAATTTTGTTTGCAGGGCGCCAAGTTTGGTAGAAACCGTCAGGGACACAGTTTTTTTCTTGTTGGTATTTTTTTGGGCGCCAAGTTTGGTAGAAACCGTCAGGAACAAAGCTTTTGTCTTAGGGTATTTTTTTGGGTGCCGTCATTTTTTTTGTAGGAGCGCCACGTTTGGTAGAAACCGTCAGGGACAACGCTTTTTTTCTTGTGGTATTTTTTGGGGGCATTTTTTTGTATGCGCATAAAGCTTTATTTTAGTTTTAGGGTGTTTTTTTTTTGCTAGAGGCGCCAAATTTGAGTCTTGAAAAGCCGGCCCTGGGTATTACCCCCCCCATAGAAGAATAAGATCTACGCCCTTGCAAACAAGTTAAGCATATTCCAACTTTGATCTTACGAAGCTATAAAATAGAGTTTTTAAACAAGCTATAGAAGTAAATTTTGTGTTACGAATTATAAAGCCAAGTAATTTTGAGGCAGATATTTTATATGATATGGGAAAGTTAGTTTTGAATCAAAAATGACACCAAGATCTTTAATTTCATCACACCTCTCAATAACAACATTATTTATATTCTAATTATAAATGGTTGTGATATAAGTGTATAAGAAACAGCTTTGCACTTATTAATATTTAACTTCAATCTATTTTCACTACACCAAGAGTTGATTTTATTTAATTTTTCCTGCAAAAGATGACAGTCATATATATTTTTGATAATGTAAAATATTTTCAAATCGTCACCAAACATTAGTTTAAAACAGATTAATATTAGTAGCAACCCATTGATAAATATTAAAAATGGGCCGAGATTGGACCCTTGAGGGTTCCAGATGCGGGAGAAATTAATTTAGACATAAAACCGTTATATTGAACATACTGAAGTCTATTAAACAGGTACGATTCAAACAGTATCCATAGTGGGCTAAAGCCAATGCATTTTAAACAGTTTAATAATACAAAATGATCAATATGGTCAAATGCTTTCATTATGTCTGTGTAAATGACATCAATTTGGCAACCTTTATCAACATTCTTTACCAAGATGTCATTAAAACTGGTAAGGTTGGTAACCGTGGACCTTTTCTGCATAAATCCGTGTTGGTTTGGAAAGTATATTTCTAACGTCGTTATAAATAAACTTATAGAGTATACTTTCAAAAACCTTCGCGAAGTTACATATAATTGAAATTTCCACAGGTCAGGGAAAATACCGGACTTTAAAATTAAATTAAATAAAAAACAAATAGTGATTGGATCAGATAACAAGCGCAATCCTTGACTAAGAAACTCGGTATTTTATCAACGCCACATGTTAAGCTATTTTTTAGTTTTTCACACGCAGTTAAGATGTCTTTTTCAGAAAAAAAGTTGAGATATGTAGTGAATATGTGGTACATAAAACAATACAGAATTCACAAAAATATTTTTTATTTGCCATAAACAGGTCACATTATGACCAACATTTTTTTGAACAACTTTTTTGTCTAATTAATTTTTAGGCAAAGGTTATTTTGAAAATAATATTTTTTGTAATTTTTTAGATTTTTTATATCGTTTTATAAAATTAAATGAACCATTTTTCACAGGGCTTTTAAAAGTGCTAGTGGACGGATTTATTTGCCCTTGGTAAAAGTGCGGTACTTAAAACAAATACATAAAAATATTTTTTTTCGCTACCAGCCTAAAACCACATCTTTATTACTGTTCTTTTCATTGGTAGAAATATTATTTCTCTACCTATGACGTCAGAGGTTCTAAAAATAATGAAATTGCACCATGGTTAATAATGAATTTTTTGCACGACCAAGACTAAAACCTAATTTTACGCTTTCATTTTCGGGACTAAACTTGCCGTTTTTTTTCCTAGGGAATAAAAATCACGGCAACCTTGATAATATTAAAATATTATACTTACTATGTGCTTTGCTAGTTCAAAAATTAGGTTTGGTGGTGTTTTGTAATAAATTAGCGATTCAAACCAATTTATTTGATTTTAACAAAGAAAACCTTTAAAAATAACATTGTTATAACAATTTATACATAACTTAAAATTTATCATCTTCGTCCATTTTTTTGACGTTTGTGTCAACCATATTAAAAAACAATTGAAATCGCGAAAGCCATGAAACTGACTTTTCGCAATTTACAGGCATATTGATTAAATTACGAAAATAAAACAACCGATTTTAGACGCGTGATTTTTAATTTTAATTTTATCTACCTACCTAAATTATGTTTGGTCCTGCAAAAAATAGTGTATATACCTCAGGACTAAACTTTGATGTTTTAGTCCCTTGCATTTCTGTTTCCCTCGCTCGCAACGCTTGCTCAGGAAACACTAATGCAGCGGGACTAAAACAGCCAGTTTAGTCCCTTGGTATATAAATAACTATTTATTTAGCCGTTTTGGCATCTGACGTTTTACTTAATTATTAAATCACATTGCTATTTACAAGTATCTTTAGGCACCAAATTTATTTATTGCATGATAAATTAAAAAATATTAACTAAATTAGTACCTATAAAACATGTTTTACAAAAAACACTTTGAAAAGTGAAAATCATTGGTCCATCATATTCCACCATAGATTATACAACCCATATATTACCGTAAGGATCATAGATTACTACTACTACTATAGTCCGGTCGCCTTAAGAGTGGTTCACTGACGTCATAAAATTAATTCTTTGTAATCATTTCAGTCAATTATCGTGTAAAACACCTATACTAATAGGTCCGAGAAAGACTTTAAACAATAAACTAAACTAAACTAAACTAAACTAATGACGTCGGTGCGCACAATATTATAGTCGGAGTAAACGGATTTATTCCAGTGGCGTGTAAAAAAATTAATTGTAATTATTATTAGATCACCAGAATATTTCTGCCAGAAATGTCAAGTTATTCATTTGTTTTTTTTTAATGGCCGCGAACGGCCAGCGTGATATTTTAAATTTATAAGCTTTTTCATTAAATTTTAGTAAAATAAATAAATAAATAGCTAATTAATTGTACTGGTAGACTACCAGTGGTAGTGAAAAAAATATTATATTTTCCACGTGAGTGAAGATTTAACATTTTAGAACGCGTCTTTGACGCAGGTCAAAAATGTTAAACTTCTCTCACTTGGTAAATATATACTATTATTTGCTATACCAAAACACCTAAACAATTTAACTTGGAATTTAATAAAATCATTTACATTCCATGTCCATAACCACTGTATGATACAGTATGTATCCATGTCCATAAGCATGTCCGACTCCACTGTAACCGCCTTAAGAACCGTAATTGACAACTGGAGCGACGTAACTCTTGTAAACTGGGGCGGCTACAATGGGTGCGGCATAAGTTTTAATTATGTTGTGACAAGTTTGGTTTTTAATGCTGATATCAGCATTATGGCTTGATGGCCAACATTTTCTTTTATTATTTTTTTTGTTCAATTTTTTTTATAGACAAAATTTATATTATCAAATGTTTTATTTTTTAACTTAATTGTTTTTATTTAAATGAATAAGCCATTTTTATAGGGCTTTTAAAAGTGCTATATAGTATACGGATTTATTTGTTTTTGGTAAAAGTGCGGTACATAAAACAATACAGAATTGACAAAAATATTCTTTATTTGCTATAAACATAAATTACAGATCACAATTTAATTTAGAATTACATAAAATCATTTACCATCCATGTCCGTAACCACTGTATCCATGTCCGTAGCCATGTCCGATTCCACTGTAACCGCCATAAGAACCGTAACTGACAACTGGAGCCACGTAACTCTTGTAAACTGGAGCGGCTACAATGGGTGCTGCATAAGTTTTAATTATGGGTGTGGCATAAGTTTTAATTATGGGTGCGGCATGGTAGGTTTTTTGATGCTGATAAGATGTGGCTACTGGGACAATGTGTTTAACGATTGGAGCGGATATAATTGGAGCAGAGTACCCGTGTCCATAACCTCCTAATACAACATCGTCATGACCTCCATAGCCTCCGTAACCTCCATAGCCTCCGTAACCTCCATATCCCAGTCCCAGAATTCCACGTTTTTCCTTTTTGCTTTCAGAGGCTGAAGCAACAGCCAAAGCAGCTACAAGGCAAACCTTTAAAATAAACAAAATTTTATTATGATTATGTATAACATATAGTTTTGGAAGGTCTATAAACCACATTTTGTTATAAAAACTTCTTAGGTCATTTTTTTGGATTTTTTTTTGTGAAGTTGAGAAGAATATTTTATACTTAAGTTTAAACCGAGTTTTAAACTTTTATTTGTAAACAGTTATTGAAAGCATAATTATTATACATAATAATATTATGTATAATAATATATCTGTGGCTTGGTTTTAAAAGGGCCAATGTCACTTTGTCAATAGCAGCGTTTTTAAAATATTACATCAGAGTTGACGTGAAAAGCTGCTACTGACAAAGTGACATTTGCCCTTTTAGAACCAAGCCACAGACATGTATAATAATATTTTATTCTCTTCACAGCGCGCAAGGCTTTTCAAGAAATGTTTAAAGTTAAAAGTTTAACTTTAACATTAATTTTTAAACTCATTTAAATATTTTTAAACAGCATAGGTAATTATTTCAGAATCTGAATACGCGTTCTCTGGCTTTGGTGCGCGTTTCACCTCAAGAAAACAGGACACAGTTACTATGTCGCACTGTCACAGTACGACACAGTATGTATTTCCTGTCAAAGTGAAATGTTTTCATAAAAAAAGTATAGGTAGTTTCAATTTTCCAAAATCGCCAAAAGACGTTTTAGATAAAAAAATCTTGGATACCAATGCGTTCCATTAAAAAATAAGTAACTTTGAATATGTCCGTCTGTCCGTCTGATTGTCCCTCCGATGTCCAAACGAAAAATCAAGAACGAATTATCCGATATAAATTTGAAGGAAAAATCTAGTTTTATCAACTTTTTATTTTAAAAATAATAAAATAATATAGCTTAAAGAAATGACGGATAGAAATAATTTTTTCAGAAAATATTACTTTGATATAAAGAAATATTTTTACCAATGTTGAAAAATAAAATCATTAAAAAAAATAATAAGGGCGCCATTTTTTTATAGTTTAAAACGGTTTAAAACATAAAGTACCCGCAATTATCTTCACGGCTTGTTTATTATCTAATTAGGTTTATCTATAGAGAAACTTACCAAGAATTTCATTTTATTCACAAAAATGTTTAGTATTCACTAATTTGAAGACCAAAACTAGGTTTGATACATTACCATTACGTCTTCAAGTATATATACACATAAAATTTACCATAGGAAGGGTTACCATTGAAGATAATTGTAAGAATGCCACCACTACAGTATTTACGCAAAAAATAAATATTTTAATAAAAATCTAGATCATAGTGTGTATGTATAATTTTTTGACAAAGAAACAAAATTACCAAGGTTAATAGATTACCACACTTGCATTTTTTCATGTGATTTTGTCTTGCGTTTCCTTGAATGTGACCACTGAAAGTGCGGGGTATAAAGATTTAGTTCAATTGAACTAAACTCTCGAATAAACCAAATATTATTGCATATTGCTATGTAGCTCTATTCTAGAGTAGGGGAAGTTGGGTTAACTGGGCTACAGGGTTAACTGGTCCACCTGGATTTTATCAACTTTTTTTATTAGTATTGGCGCCTTAGGGCAAATTCTAGTGATATTTAGTTAGTAGTATTGTTTAAAGTATTATGACGGACCGTGTTGTCCACGTGTAAGTTTTAGTAAAGAAATTTCATTTTTTTCGACGAAAAGTAGGTATTTAACTTAACTTTTATTTTTTAATTACTACTTTATTATTAATAGGAGGATCTTGACTATATTTTACCTTATACTGAGTATTTTGTTAATTATTCTGCATAATTGCCGCCTTCTAATATCTTATTAAGTATTAAAATTTTATGATTTCATTCAGTCGTGTCCTTCAGGGTTAATTGGTTCGGGGTTAACTGGACCACTTATGTCAATATTAATTAGTTTTTATTCACAATAATTAAAATACAATACATTTTTGTTAGTGGACCAGTTAACCCTGAATAGTGGTCCCTATGGGTTTAACTGGTCCAGCGGGGTTAACTGGTTTATCGTTAATAAATTTTTTTATATAAATAATATTTGTCTGAAGTATTAATATGTTCTAACTATAGTAATAATCTACCTTTTGCTATAGAAAATATTTGAAATTTGTTTACAGGTTTTTCAAAAACTCGATAGGCAGGTTTGTTAGGGTAGGTAGGAAGTTTACACATTACACTTGGTTCACACACCTAGCCAAACAAACCTATTTATCTAGTAGGTACTCTATTCTAGGAAGGGTTGAGGTCATTTTAAGACTAATTTAAAAAAGCATTTTTTAATAGGTCAAAAAAATATGTTTCGTTAAAAATATCTCAATTTTGAACTACCTTTTTATTTTTTTAATAATAAAACTCGCAATAGAATAAAGAGCAATACATTTTCTATAATTTACTTTTAATACATATTTTTGTATAGTTGATATTAAGCTTAAAAGTTTTAAGTTAAAACGAAGCAAAAAAGATTTTTGGACGAAATGTTATTAAAAAAATATATATCATATAAATATTTCTTTTTTGTACCATCCTATAGAAAATTATAATATAACAAAAGCAAGAGAAGAAGAAAATCTACGATTTATGTGTAATACATTATTTGTGTAAAATTATTAACTAACGCTCAATTCGCACTGTAATGGAGCAATAAAATTTATAATTATTTATAGAGCGTTCGGGTTGGGCAATCTCTTAACTCTTTTTACTCCATGCATAACTTCATGACAACTGTCATTGAATATTATTTGATTACAATTGACATGAACTTACCAATGCTCTTTTAATGATGATTTGCCTAATATTGGTCCCGTGAAAAAAATTTCAGTTGTAAAATGTCATCAAAGTCTTTGTTGAATTATTCTTCAATAATAAATTTTTAATTAAAAAATAAATAAATGTTTTTAATTGAAAAAAATATTCAAACAATGTATTGATATTTTACAATGTGTCTAATTATTAAATATTACATATCACAAAATTAATAGTTTTTACATAACCTCCTTACAAACAAGAAACACTAAATTGTGATGGGTGATTCGAAAGTTGAACTAAACCTTCATTCCCAGACTCCGTGAGTGTCGCTCTTGAGAACGGTGGCGCAAGAGCACGATTTTCTTACACGAGAAACAATGAATAAAAATAATTACTTAAATAGAATCTTAAGGTGAGATCTTTAATTTTGATACATTATTAAAAATTTATTAATGTTATCTTTTTATTGCCAATTAATGATACAAGGGCCGTGCGAAGGTAGCACCACCGGAGCCTGGCGCCCCACATAATTGTTTTTTAAGGGGTGTCATAATCCTGATTTGTGGTTTACCAATGAAATATCCTGAAGCCTCGCCTGAACCAGAATAGGCTGAATAAACAAGGTGCAACTAAGAGCCAATATTTCGGGGTTTAACTAATCATTTGGGAGTGGGGGTGGGGAAAATTAAGAATTTAGGGGGGATAATTACAATTTTATTCTCGTCTTACAAAAATTTTGATTATTGTCCTAAACATTCATTTAGACTAATTTTTACTTGGGCAATTGCACCCATGCGGCTAAACATAGAATATATCCAGGCTTGCTGGACAAGATACCCAGGAGAGGGGTAAACCGCAGAGGAATTCAGGTGTACAAATTTCGGAGAAAATCTCAGAAATTCGAGGTAATCTTCCCTCGTATCCAGGTTTAAAATATCCAGACTAAAAAGCAGGTGCAACAAAATATCCTGGCGATAAAATATCTAAGCCTAAAATATTCCGACTAATTGTAAATACATCGTCAAAAGTCTTGGACCCCCATATTTTATGGAAAACCGAAATAAGATAAGATAAGATAAGTTTATTTATACGTTAACTCCAAGTTTTGCACAAGTCATAAAAAATACAGAAATAGTTTTTATTTACTTAGAATAAATTAATTTTAAATAAAAATAAAAGTGGAGGAATTTGAATCCAGGTACTCGTTAAAGCTGTAAAAGGCTTTATTTATTAAGGGCCACTTGCACCAAATTTTGGTACGGGATTAACTCAGCTAAACCGAGTTTAAGTTAAAAATGCTGCGTTCTGATTGGCCATCCGTCAATTTAATCCAAGTTTAAAGTTAAACCATCATTGGTGCAAGTGGCCCTAAGAAACGTTTTATACTGGTTTTAAAGCAGTTGGCATTTAGTTCTCTAATTTCAAGAGGTAATTTATTGAAAAAAATTGGGCCATAGTAGTTTATGGATATTCTAGACTTGTTTGTTATTAAAAAGTTTAATCTTAAAGAATTGTTAGTTCTTAAGTTATAATTATGTATGTCTCCTTCCTTTGTATACACGGTGTATTTGAAATAGCGTCGGAAATTTTAACAGATGATTCTACATCATAAAATATGACAAAAAGTTCCTATAAACATATGTCTAAAAATGCGTCATAAGGGAGCTACGCCCCTTTGAAAGTGGCTAAAAAAATCGGTTTTTGTTTAATAACTCAGGAACCCTTTGAGATATATCAATGAGGTTTTGCACTTCAACTAATCCTACTAAGGCCCATTTTTATGTGTTATTTTCATGTATTTATTTCAACCAGGGGTGTGTGAAACTGGGGGGGCTTATCAGTTTTTTGTCCCAAACTTTTTTCTGTGTAACTTTTTTTCAATTTTTTTTTTGAAATATGATTCCTCAGGTCAAAATACATAAAAAAGGTACTCTTGTTTTAATACTGTAGGATTAACCGTTTTCGAGAAAAATTCATTTGAAGGTTAAATTCCACGGTTCGAGGACGAAAAATTAAATACTAAAATGTTGAAATTTTGACCTGAGGAATCATATTTCAAAAATAAAATTGCAAAAAAGTTACACAGAAAAAAGTTTGGGACAAAAAACTGATAAGGCCCCCCGTTTCGCACACCCCTGGTTTAAATAAGTACGTGAAAATGACATACAAAGATGGGCCTTATTAGGATTAATTCACGTGTAAAACCTCGTTAACATATCTCAAAGGGTTCCTGAGTTATTAAATAAAAACCGACTTTTTTAGCCAATTTCAAAGGGGCGTAGCTCCCTTATGGCGCATTTTTAGACATATGTTTATAGAAACTTTTTGTCATATTTTATCATGTAGAACCTGTTAAAATTTCCTACCCTATTTCAAATACACCCTGTATATAGAAAGATTTTTTTTGACATAGACAAGGCACTCATAAATATACCAAGAGGGGAGTGTGAGAAAACCGAATTCGGTAAATTTATGTTTTAACTCTTCTCTGTATTTGGGGTTTGCCAGCACCCTAACACCACGGCGCTGCAGACCAAAAAGTCGTTTTAGGTCAGGTGAGTGCCCCCAAGCTAATATGGCATACGTACAAGTGCTCATGATTAATGAGTGATAGATTGATTTGCAGGTATCCAAATCAACAATTTTTATCATATTGTTAAGCAAAAAAATTGCTTTAGTTATTTTTTTGGAGTTAGTGTCGATATGTTTTTTGAATGATAAGGTAACATCAAACTGCACCCCCAAAAATTTTACCACCTTTTCCTTTTTCTCACTTGATAGCTGTCTCAGCGAAAATATTACGGTATCAGTTTTTTCTTTATTGAATGTTAACTTGTTTGCAGAAAACCAATCTTCAATAAACTTTATAACATTTTTCATGTCTGTTCTTAATATATCATAATTTTTATACAGTAAAGTATTAGTGCCATTTTAGTTGTTATAAATTGAATACACAGGGTGAAAAAAAAAATAAAAAAAAGTGTCAAAATTTAAATTTTCAATTTTTTTTAATTTAACAAAAAAAAATTAGACGTATATAGTAATTAACATTTTAGCACTCTGTATTACCTCTATTAAGTGTAGTTATTGTCATAACACGCCTAGGCATTGACAAAATGGGATTTTTGATCTTTTCTTGAGGAATATTATTCCACTCCACACATGTTTCATGGGATTCATGTTGCCCTGTATACGAGTAAGCTCCGTCCGACAGTTGTACATTATGCCCTCCCAAAAAATAACAGAATCTCCTTCATATGGAACGACAACTCGTGCAAAGACCAACTGTTCCTGCCTTTTTGGAACTCTCCAAATTCTAATACATCCACTATCATTAACTGGGCCAAAAAAGCACGTTTTGCGACTGACCAAATAACCAATTCCTATGATTACGTGCCCATTGTAGGCGGGCGGCTCTCTGGCGGACTGATAGTCTGGATATTCTTAAAACTCTTCCGGATCTTAGGTTTGAAGAATGAAGCCTTTGGGCAAGTGTAGCTCTGGAAACCACTCTCCTGTATGTCTCCCGAATGTGGTTTTGAAAGCCTCTAAGTGGAATGCTGCGGTTTCTACGCACAAAATTTGTTATGTAACATCTTCTCTAGCATCTGTGACCCCAGGACGACCAGTTGCCCGTCGAGGTTCAATATTTCCAGTTTCTTGGTATAAATTGACAATTCGAATAACGGAACTTCTCGGTATACCAAACCTACCGGATATTTAAGGATCTGATAGGACTTTTTCATGTAGGGCAACTATTCTAGCCCTATTAAATTGCGAAATCCTGTTTCCGGGCATATTTAATAGGAATAACACAAATTATACACTTCAAGTGTTTATTGATACAAACCCGAATTTGGATAATTTTTACAAAAAATTATCAGAAGGTATAAAACAGCAAAACAATGCTCTTGTTATAATACCTTTAACCAGAGGGGAATACGCATTTTGAAAATTTTTGTGGGGTCCAAAAATTTTGACGATGTGTTTAGTGCGACAAAATACGTTAAATATCGGGTGAAAAGGAGCGCCGGACTTTACCGCGCAGTCTATTACCGCTATCGTCATTACCGCGACAAGCCATTACCGCGCTTGTCCTTTACCGCGAAGGCCATTACCGTGCAGTCCATTTCTGCGAACGGTCTTTACCGCGTATGACTTTTATAGCGAAAATCGTTTACCGCGCCATAATTTATACATTATTTTTATTTTATGTAAGGGTTTTTCCGTAGGATTGATGGCAGTTTGGTTTGGTTAGTTTTGGTTTTGGTTTGTATTTTTATTGATAAAGTGGAACGTTTACTAAATGTACCCATGTATCTGCGTTTGGGTTTTTTATGTGTATTTTTTTTTTTAATTTATATTCATTGATTTGTATAAATCGCTGATTCATAATCAGTTTAGTACGAATAGTCATATCGATCAAAATATAATGAAAAGTACGAGAGGCAAAGACCTCGCTGTATATAAATATTTAATGTATAGGTGCCACAGATTTTACATACTAGATAAAATATTAACGTATTCAGAGTGACTAACACATGCGACTCTCCCTCTCTCTCGAATTTTAGTGTCTCTGTTTACAGTAACATCCACAGTTTAATTGGTATTATCTGGTGTTTTTTTTATTACGTTGGTTATCTTGGACAGTGAAGTTTTAACACAGACGTCAAAATCACAAGATGAGGTTAACTTTGAAAAATATAAATAAACTTTTTTTTGCCGATCTCGGTGGCGCAGTTGGCAGTGCGTCCGGCTGCGAACACTGAGATTGTGGGTTCGAGTCCCACATAGAGCATGGTTGTATAGTGGTTGTCTATGTATTGTAATATTACTTGAATAATAAATAAACTTGAACCTGGCTAGCGGTCCTTAGAGGCAAAGACCAAAAAGTGTGTAACATTTACGAATGTTACACATTTTTTAATTAAAAAAAAAAATAAACTTTTGATTTTTACTGAATATAAATCTAAAAACAATATATGACTATATATAAATATATAAGATATGGATTGTGGGGAATAATGTTTTATCACAGATCTGTGTTGACTATGGATAAAGGGTAAGTTAAAACAAACCAAACCAAATGGTGTAGTGACCATATCAGCTTTCTCAGTCAAAAAGGACCTATTATAGAGACCTATTGGAAAATCCCTATGCATAAACCTATTCAATTGTTTTGTTTTGTTGTTATAAGTTTAAGTAGAAAAATCTGTATGAAACGTAGGCATCTATAAGTTTTCTATGTTTTTGAACAGATATTTTCTTAGACCTACTGGAAATTTTTAGTAGGACAATCCCTATGAAACGTGTAAGTATCTATAAGTTTTCACATTTTTTTTTGGACAAAGGTTTTCCAAAAAAGCTATAGGTACACAATTCATAAAAAAAATCCTACTTCGACCTATAAAACAATTTTATAGGATTACATAAGCTATCTATAAAACATGTAGATATTTATAGGTTTTGGATGGGGATTTTCCCATTACTTTTTAATTGATAGTATTAATGTCTTTAATTGTAGAGTAATGAAATTATGCCATCCAGTATGATAATAACCAACAAACTTATGGACATAAGAATGCGAGTTTATATGCAGATAAGCATAAGGAAGTATGCATCAAAGAAAATATATAATACTAAAATAGCCTTAGCTGGAGCAACCTTGGGACATACGAAGACCTTTAAGACCAAAATTTTACTGTAGTAATCTTAATATATTATATTATATCAATTTTTATTTAATGTTTATACAGAGCGGTTCAAAAGTCACGCCCCCCCTCTTAACTTTTGAAGCAGTTGAGATATCGACTTCAAATTTGGAACTTTTAAATAAGACAACTTAAACCATCTTTTAGCATATATTTAATACTTTCAGCTCTTAAAATGTGGGCATGGGGGCACATTTTTTTAAATGGAAAGGGGGGTCGTTTAAAACATCATTTTAAAGCTTATAAAATTCTCCATTTAACTCCATATTTTTAAATTAAAAAAAAAATGGGTTTAAAATGGGTATTAATGTCAAAATTCCTCTAAAAAAAACAAATAATTTTTTAAAAATGCCTAATTTCATCATAAAAAAATGTTAATTATACTTTTAAACTAATTTTAGTTGACATAAATAAAAATTTATAAAAAAACTTAAAAAATCGAATGTTTTAGCACAAAAAATTGAAAAATCAAAACCTTAAAAAACGTTTTTAAAAAATTAAAAAATGTTAGTGTAAATAGAGAATTTTATAAGCTTTAAAATGATGTATCACACGACCCCCCTTTTCATTTAACAAAAATGTCCCCCCATGCCCACATTTTAAGAGCTGAAAATATGAAATATATGCTAAAATATAGTTTAAGTTGTCTTATTTAAGAGTTCTAAATTTGAAGTCGATATCTCAACTCGTTCAAAAGTTAAAAGGGGGGGGGGGGGGTGACTTTTGGACCGCACTGTATACATATTTCATATAGGATTAATCTTGGTATAAACTAAAAATGGATAGACGAGTAGTTAATTTTAAAAATTGTTTTAATAAATTAAGTATATAAATATATTAATAAATTTTATTATAAAAAAATTGTATGTAATATTTGGTAGAATAATATCAGAAACTAACATAGAGATTCTCTACTATGTAATATACAGAGTTGATACTTTCATTACAATAACAGGGTCGGACAAGAGTAATTTTAAATTATTTTTGGTGAGTTTCTTTAATACATACCTATGCCGAATAAGAAATAATAATGACCAAGTTGATACTTTCATTACAATAACAGGGTCAGACAACAGGAATATTAAATTATTTCTAATTTTTGGGCTGTTTGTTTAATACATAACTATGCCGAATAAGATTATGTCTGTATACAGACAATGCCGAATAAGAGAATAAGATTATGTCTGTATACAGACATATAATCTTATTCAGCATAAATATGTATTAAACAAACTGACCAAAAATTAGAAATAATTTAATATTCCTGTTGTCCAACCCTGTTATTGTATTGAAAGTATCAACTCTGGTCATTATAAATATGATTTATAATATATTATATCTTATACACTGTATGAGAAAATACAAATCGCACTTCACAGTGCGTAAACTAAATAGCACTCTGTATGGATATTTGCATATATTTCTGAAGACTTGATAAATAATTTTTTTTGGTATACATTTTCTATTAAAAAAAAAAATTTAAAGTTAAAAGAAATAGATGCCAGTGACCCTACAGAGTGCTATTTAGTTTACGCACTGTGATGTCATATTCGTATTCTCATAAAACGGTGTATACATATGATTTATATATCTAATATTAAAAATATTCTTACACAAGTGTCTATCACAAAAGTTTTTGTCAAAAAACTCTTTGATCACAAAAGTGTCTGTCTAATCAGTTTGTTTTACTAATAAGGGAAAATATAAATATCAATGATAAAAAAATAGTAAAATATTATAAACTGAATATAAATATACAACTGAACACTCCAATCCAATTCGGGTTTGCTCTAGGCTCTCTTGCCAGGTCATGTGGACTTCTAAATTCTGGTAACTTCCTTTCCGATATCTTTCCTCTTCTGATTTTCTACAATTAAGTTTTTATTTTGAAAGAATTTGGTTATTTCTACTGCTATGGATTTATTGGGGTCACAAGCAGGGAATTTAGGCTAATAGGGGTTGGGCATGTCTTAGCTAGGGCCCCATAGAAGGATGAATATTGTTGGGAGTGTCTTGGGCATTCAAAAAAGATATGTTTGATGTCTTGTATATTTCCGCACCACACCATGGGGTCTTCCTTTATGTAAATTTTAAACAAGTGGGAGTTGGTAAAGCAGTGTTTACCTCTCATATGACATATTTTTGTTCTTTTTTTACTGGTTAGTCCTAAGTTATTAACCATGTTCTCTTTTTTAATTCTGTCCTTTCCCAGTACATGCGTCCTTTTAAGGGACTCCCTTAATTTGTCCCATACTGTCCCATTCTTTTTTCCACTTCATAAATAGGATTTCTTTTGTTTCTTGGTTGTAATCACGGAAATGCGTTTTGACTCGAACCACGAGATTTTCCAGGCTTCATTCGCTATTCTGTCGGCTGCTCCATTTTCCGTAATTTTTGTATGTCCCGGAATCCAGCAAAAGTTAACAAAACACATGAACAAATCGAAAAAATCCACAAGCCAAACAAATTACTGAAAGGTAAACAAAAACGAAGGAGCGCCTAGTTATAGCTACCCGCACCCGAAATGCGCCTGCGTAGTAGAGGGCTAACCGTTTTTCAATATATTATTCTAAATCCAAACCAATCTTTTACAAAATAAAAACAGGCACAAAACCACCGTTAACCAACGCTAAAGTAAATTAACGTCCCGCAAACAACAAAAAACCAAAACAATCTCGGTGCGGGTAGCTATAATTAGGCGCTCGTAAAAACAATACAGAATAACCAACGTAAAAAAAATCACTAGGGAAATACCACATAATACCAATAAAACTGTGGATGTTACTGTAAACAGAGAAACGAAAATTCGAGAGAGATGAAGAGTCGCATGAGTTAGTCAAATTTTTTTGATCTTGCAATGGAATCCCCAATCTAGTATATGAGGTCTGTTATAGGTGCGTAAATTACGACGTGCTTCGGAGGGTAATGTTTTAAAGGAAACTAGTCATGCCCACAACCCGGACTCAGCAGCTATATCATGTGATTGTTTTCTTCAAAATATTTTATTTTTTATATTTATTCTTTTTTTCTGTAAAAAAAATAAAATAATTATGCGCGGTAATGGTTTTCGCGGCAAAGTCCATGCGCGGTATTGACCCCCTTGCGGTAAATTTCGTCGCCGTAATGGCTTTCGCGGTAAAGTCTATGCGCGGTAAAGTTCATTCGCGGTAAAGTCCATGCGCGGTAACTGTGGCGCGGTAACGGTGTGGCGGTAATGGACTGCTCTGTAAAGACCCCTACCCGGTGAAAAGAAAAGTTTACACAATAATTATAAATATTATAAGAATTATTATTATGCATTCGAAATTAAAAAAACAAACAACCTCAACCAAACCATTTCCAACCTAAGAAACCAAATCAGACATAGAATCCCAACCAATCCCCAAAAATCAACCCCAACCAACCCAAAACAACCTAATTTATTTAACTGTCTATGGTATAAAATACCTTTGTACTTAGGTCCCAAATGACAATAAAAATACAATACGATAAACCCAACCAAACGAATCCTAAGAAATTCACTTCCAAGCAAATCAAGACAAAATCATACCAATTTTTTTTTTCATATATGTCGCCAATATATTTTATCGCACTTGTTTTTTTTAGGATAATTTGTTAGAGGTATTTGGTCGCTAAACCCTAGTTTTTTATCTATAGATCTAGTCTTTGTTCGAATGAAATTGTTATAAGAAGTTTAAGTCATCTTTGCGATCATTTTGGGTGGGGATTTGTAAAGACAGTTGTTTACTTATAACATAATTTATTGAGTAAATTGATATAATTCAGTAAAAATTTAAATAAATATAATAGCCTGTCATACAATAAGCATGTTTCAAGAAAAAGCAAGACAAAAGTAACCAATCGCAGAGCGTTTTTTAAGGATATGTACTAATTAATTAATTAATTAATAAAAAGTACTGCAGTACTTTACTTTAATTATAATTTGGTTAAGTACCGAAAACTACAGGGTGGGCCAAAAAAACCGGCCAATTTTTAAACCATTATAACTTGTTTGCCTTTTGACCGATCTATACAAAATTTTGAATGAATAAGCTCAAAACATGTCCGATTCTGTAGGTTATTTTAATTATTTAAAATATTGTTATATTTTTCAGTAATAAGGCTTTTTCTAAAGGGGTTATTTTAAAGCCGTGGGGATTAGAGCAAAATGTATAATTTGAAAATTTTTCGCCTTCATAATGTTAAGTAGTCTTTCTTCAGTAGGTAAGTATATTTAAATTTAAATTTTAAATTATAGTTTATTTTTTATTCTTATTTTTCTAAAAGGCTACATATTGCAATAAATTAATTTTTAAGATAAAAAAACTGAATGAGTAGGCGTTTTATTTATCTGACATCTCTCAAAAAATAATCTGTCAATTTAAAAACTATTCAAAATTGCCAAAAATCTGTGAAAATGTCGAATTACATAAAAAAATAAGAAAAAAAGTAAAAGCTGAATTGTAGATGTATATTTTAAGGAAAATGGTTACGAAATAACAGAAAAATTACTAATGAAGTACGCACATTCAAAAATTGTACCATACACTATGAACATAACATAACATAAAAAAACAAGAAATTGCAAAAATAAATCAAGATTTAACTGTTGGCTAAATAAAAAAGTATTATATTTTCATTACAAATAAAATTAATTATTTTAAACACTGTTTTAATTATAAATAATATAAAACCATATAATTATGGTAGGTACAGGATCTTGGTTGGCCATTTGCTGTTAAAGTTAATATATTCTGATTTATCGATTTTCAAAAATTCACATTATCCTTCATCGTATGTTAACGTTTCTAAAACAAGCATTTTTTCTCGTTTTGACCAAAACTACACTTATTTCTTGTTTATCTACAGTTTTAATTTAAGTACATACATATATTCGTTTTTTATTTATTGCTCATCTAAAATATATATTTAAAATTATGTTTTTAATTTTGATTCGGGATTTTTAATAATTTTCAATTTAACATTATATTTTAGACGTCAAAAATAATTTGAGATGTGTAACAGACTACTTAATCCGTGTTTTTATGATATTTACTGCTAGCTGTACCCTTTCCAAAAAAATAATATAAAAAATAAAATACAATCTTAAGTTAAAAGAAAAATATACATAACTATTAAGGAAAGACCACTTAACATAATGAAGACGATTTTTTTTTTAAATTATACATTTTGCTCTAATCCCCACTGCTTTATAATAACCCCTTTAGAAAAAGGTTTATTACTGAAAAATATAATAATATTTTAAATAATTAAAATTATCTACAGAATGAGCATATTCATTGCAAATTTTGTATAGATCGGTGAAAAGGCAAACAAGTTATAACGGTTTAAAAAGTGGCCGGTTTTTTGTGGCCCACCCTGTACATGAGTCGTAAAAAATCATTTACGAGTCATGTAGTTTTCGGCACTCTTAGTATTTTTCCTTAGAAAACTCTCTGACGATCATCAATAACTAATTTCAAAGCATATTTCAGATATTTGACTGGTTGGTGATTTGGTCAAATTAATCTTGCCCATCGTAGGAGCAATTGAACCTTACCTAATTTACGGCGAAAGTTTTTTAAAAGTCAGCCACTTTCTGTTAAGTTTTAATTTTGAAACGGAATTATCATATCCATGATATGTTAAAATCAAGATATGTATATCTTATGCAGCCGTGTAAAAGCTTAGCAGTTTTAGGAAGGAAGTGGGTGACTTTTAAAAAGTTATATCTTATTCCGGCCTTATATCGACATCCATCTAAACTTTATCAATGCCTTCATGGCCTCGCTTTCCGCCTTTAAAGAAAAGGACCTTGTGCCTTATACGCCTCATACGTCCGAATCTTCCAGTTTTTTTTTGAAAAGTGTTTTTTAAACTATCATTTTTAATAGAGGGATATGCATTCAGGGGAAAATATGCTGTACATTAATTCCTCAAACAATTTGCCTAATTCGTCAGCTACAATTCCCCCGAATTCTCCAATTTCGGTAGAACTGTACGTTTACGGCTTGTGCACTGGGTATTTATTCCCCACTAATTACCTACTTATTTTTTTTCTAATTATCCACTATTATCCACAATTAATTCCCCTGATTCACCACCTAATTCTATTGTGCGGATGCCCCTCGATTTTGGTCATAAGGTCTCCTTCTCCGGAGTCAGTAATTAAACAATTATATTTTTTACAAATAATAATCGTGCAAAAAATATATTATCCACCGTGGAAGTAACGTTTAGTTTAGTATCTTAAATGCATTTTTTCTATGTAGACATATCAAACAGTAATTTCTATTCTTATTTAAATCAAAAGAATTGCTTTATTGTAAAAAACACTTAAAAAATATTAAATCTACAACATAATATAAAGGACGAATTAAGCAATATTTTCAGTAAAGAAACTGTACCTATATGTATGGGATATCATTTCAAAAATCAAAGCTAAAGTCGTATTTCAAGATAACATAATATACTTAATTACTAAGCCTGCGCAGCGAGATGAAAATAAATAATTTTCTCAGTTGGTTCGGACAGTAAACCAGCCATAAGTCTATTAGATAGATATTATATTTGATTTAACAAATATTATACCACTAGTATTATTATTATTATTATTATTTTCACAATTTTAAATACATATAATACATAAAATTGGTAAAAAAGGAAGAAAATTCACTCTGTCCCTTTTTCTAAAATTAATTATCCAAGAATTTCCTAACAATTCGGCATGTTTGCAGAATTGCTGTTTTTTGTAGAATTGTCATTAGTAATGGATTAATGTCTAACTTTTCTAGGTGTTTTGATATAGAATTTGAAACAGACCCATCGCAGATATTATAATGGGTATTATGATAACTTTCTGCAGTTCCCAGATGTGCTTGATCTCAAATGCCAAATTTACGTATTATTATTATTATTATTATTATTATTATTATTATTATTATTATTATTATTTATTTCATGCAAATATATATATATATATACAATATATCGATATTAAAAAGATATGGTCATAAAACAAATATTCTTCTTAGTGCTGGAATCTTCTTACAATACTGTAAGTTTTGTAGTTCGATGTAGGTTAATTTTGTTAATTTTAATTTACTAATTGAAGAATGAATCTTCTTAGGAACAACTCCCGTAGATGACATAACAATTGGAACTATAATGACTTTTTCTTGATTCCAAATCATTTTAATTTCTTCTGCAAGTAATAAATATTTTATTATTATAGGTTGAACTTAAATGTTTGTTTTTTGGTATCGCAATCGCAATCTATAATGAAGGTAATTTTTTCTTTTTTTTGCAGTAAGTATTATATCGGGTCTGTAATGTGTAATTTTTTTATCAGTTAAAATTGTACGGTCCCAGGTAAGTTTATAAAATTCTGATTCTAAAATATTTTCAGGTATGTATAATAGAGTATTTTTTCATTTAGTAGATTATATTTAATAGCTAATTTTTGATAGATAATTTTGGCCACATTGTTGTGTCTTATGGTATTATCAGTGGGAGCAATTATCGGACAGCTATTCAAAATATGTTCAATTGTTTCGTTATTCTGTCCACATTTTCTACAAATATCTTCTATATCAGGAATTTTAAGAATATTCTTCAGATAATTTTTTGTTGGAATAACTTTATCTTGAATTGCTTTAAGATATCCTTCAGTTTCAGCATATAAATCTCCTTTATTCAATACATACAGATAATAAGACAATTACCAGCTTTATTTTAAATAGATAAAATCAATAATGATCCCCGCGTGGCTTTTACTTTATTGAGTGGATAATTATTTATTTTACCCACTCAACTGTCACTTGTCAAATTATGTTCTTGTAAATGTCATTAAAATTTTTAATAAAAATATGAATTCCTAAGCTATTTATTGGATAAAACCTTGTATGGCACTCATGGGTAAACCGATATTGCCCTCTCGAAAATTAACCCGCTTGGCTTAATTTTCTTATGGGCAACATCTTACTTTACCCACTAGTACCATAAATAACTATTACTCAACCATATGTTTGATGCTTTTATGTCAACAGTTTCTTGATGTAAATCAGTGAATGCCGTGAATTGCTTTATTAGCCCATTTCTGAAAAATATCATTTTTTGTTTCCAGGAAAAATTGTAAATTTCTTTCACATATATTTAACGGGGTAAAATTTTGATCTGCTTCCGTAACAACTCGATTAATTAAACAATTATTATTATAAAAATATTCAAAAAGTTTTATTATTTGTTTGTTATGTAAATTTTGTAAATGTATAACGTGATTCTAAGATATTTGTAGAAATCAGTATTTTTCATGAAATCAATTTCACTGTTTTCCTCTTGAACAATTGGTTCAGTTATTTTACCTCGATTTATATGAATGATTTATCGAGGCCGAATTTCATATTGATATCTGTACTAAAGGTTTTCACAATTTCAAGTATTTTATTCAGTTGGATATTTGATGTAGAAAAAATTTTCAAGTCATCCATGAAAAACAAATGACTTATTTCAATGGAATTATTCAAACTTTTTAAGTTAAAGCCATACTTGCTATTTTTTAAAAGTATACTTAGACATTACAAACCAAATACCACTAAAACTGTCTTCTTGATAAATACCTCTGTTTATTTTTATATCTGGAACATGTAGGGATATTTCTTTATGTTTAAGTACGAGATTTGTAAACCATTTAGACATACAATATTTAATAATACTCTGAATTTTGGGATTAATTTTATGTAACCTTAGAACATAACAACCCAGAATGGGGTATTGAATCGGTAATCAATATAAGCTATATGAATATTTCTGTTACTTTTAGTTGCTTGTTTAAGTATAGTTGAGTCTATTAAAAGTTGTTCTTTACATCCAAATGAGCCTTTAATACATCCTTTTTGTTCTTCTGCTATTAAATTATTTCTATCTAAATGTTCATTTATTTTGTTCGTAATACATGACGTAAAATTTTTATAAATTGTTGGTAGGCAAGCTATTGGTCTATACTTAGATGAATCATTTATAATATTTTTGTCTTTAGGAATCAAATATGTTATAGCAATAGTAAAAAAAGGGGGCGGTTTTTTGGTATTGAAATTATTTCAGAAAAATATTTAGCCAAAGAAAAATGTGTGAAAAAGTCTTTTAAACCAAAAGTTTTGTAATTTATCTGGACCAGCAAATTTACACTTTGCTGATTTAGACAGGACAAATTTAATTTCCGCTTCGGAAATATTTTCATATTCCATATTATGTTCAATATTTAATGATATGTTATTAATCCACGTCGCTTTTCTATTGTGTGTTTCTTTATTATTGTATATTGGGGTCCAAAAAGTTATTAGTTTTTCCGCTATCATAGAAAAATTTTGTTGTTCTTCATTTTTTTCTATTTTTAAGTTACGATTTCTTCGTTTTTATTAAAAAGCCTATTTTGAATTTTTCAGTTATAATTTTTCCAATATCTGGCCAATCCTGATGAAAACATAGCTAATTTTTGTTTCGTTGTATCCATAATTTCTAAATCATTATTATTTAATTTTTCCAAATGGTTTTTATATTTTTGTCTGATAAATTGAATATGTTTCTGTAATTTTTACTTGGATTACACTGGTCGACAAATCTGAAGATTTCTCTAACTGAGATTCCAGACATAGGTTTATACTAATTTTGGGTCGCTGAATCCAAATCCGAAGGCCGTTTGTCTCCATTACCCTCAGATTTTTTTATATCATAAAAAAAGTTAAAATTAGGAAAATCGATTTTCTGTAATTACAAGAAAATGCTTTGACTTACCACATTAAAATTAAGTATGGTTAATAGTGGTAATATAAGTTATTTATTCCCCTACTTACCCAAAAATACAATTGTGTGTATGTCAGAGGCTTGCGTTCTAAAGTGTTTCTGTAATATATTTCTCCAACAAAATTTATGTTTAAGAATTTTACAATTTCGATAAAAAATTATTATTTATTGATTAATTTTACGTAAAAAACCTATTGGACCTTTTGATCAAAGGTCAATAGTTTTCGAGAAAAATAGGTTTAAACATATCTCTGCAAGTTCCACTAAGAAAAAAACTGCTGCCAACAAGATAATACTTTCTCCTATAGGTCTAGGTTTATTAAAATAAAAATAAAAATAAATTAATTAATTAAAAAAAAAAAATTAATTTTTTATTTTCCGAAAAAAGTCTCTTTTTTCATTTTAACGAAAAATAAATTGAAAAAAAAAAATAAAAAAAAGTTTTAACCCCATTTTACCCCCTTACCCCACCCCGATTTTTATCAAACGCACGCCTCTGACATATACACAATTGTATTTTTTGGTAAGTAGGGGAATAAATAACTTATATTACCACTATTAACCGTACTAAATTTTAATGTGATAAGTCAAAGCATTTTCTTGTAATTACACAAAATCAATTTTCCTAATTTTAACTTTTTTTATGATATCAAAAAATTTGAGGGTGATGGAGACAAACGGCCTTCGGATTTGAATTCAGCGACCCAAAATTAGTATAAACCTATTTCTGGAATCTCAGTTAGAGAAATCTTCAGATTTGTCGACCAGTGTTATTTGTTGATAAAAAACTTGCGTGTCTTCCAATATTTCTTCGAAGGCTGGAAATTTGTTGATCTAAGCTTTTTTTCCATGGTGGGTCTTTTCTTTCAGAAAAATTTGTCGAATTATTATTATTATTATTAAATGCTTAGTGGTATATTATAAACAGATATTTTAATTATGGTATATAGGTAACTAGAAGAATTAATGGAGCATGAAATAATACCATATTTCCATATCTAGTAGTGATATACAGATAAAACTATTTTCTTTCGATCAAATTACAGTACAATAAATATTATTGTTGCTACTGTATTCCTGAAAATCCTGTATAAAGATAATTAAAAAAAAACTGGTTCCATACCAGGAAAAGTCCTTGAACCGTCGTATGTTTTCTGGAATTTTTATTATCAATTATATAATATTCAAATGTACCAGAATAAATGGTTTTAAATAATTTTCGGCTTCAGCGCATAAAATTAAAAAATAGTGCATAATGTTCAGATTATTTTTTTTTGTGTTCCAAAAGAAATAATAGTTATTTATATACCAAGGGACGCGTAGCGAGCGAGGGAAACAGAAATGCAAGGGACTAAAACAGCCAAGTTTAGTCCTGAGGTATATACACTATTTTTTGCAGGACCAAACATAATTTAGGTAGGTAGATAAAATTAAAATTAAAAACCACGCGTCTAAAATCGGTTGTTTTATTTTCGTAATTTAATCAAGATGCCTGTAAATTGCGAAAAGTCAGTTTCATGGCTATCGCGATTTCAATTGTTTTTTAATATGGTTGACACAAACGTCAAAAAAATGGACGAAGATGATAAATTTTAATTTATGTATAAATTGTTATAACAATGTTATTTTTAAAGGTTTTCTTTGTTAAAATCAAATAAATTGGTTTGAATGGCTAATTTATTACAAAACACCACCAAACCTAATTTTTGAACCAGCAAAGCAATTCCCTAGGGAGAAAAACGGCAAGTTAAGTCCAGAAAATAAAAGCGTAATATTAGGTTTTAGTCTTGGTCGTGCGAAAAAAATATTTTTTGTAATTTCCGCTTCGGAAATATTTTCATATTCCATATTATGTTCAATATTTAATGATATGTTATTAATCCACGTCGCTTTTCTATTGTGTGTTTCTTTATTATTGTATATTGGGGTCCAAAAAGTTATTAGTTTTTCCGCTATCATAGAAAAATTTTGTTGTTCTTCATTTTTTTCTATTTTTAAGTTACGATTTCTTCGTTTTTATTAAAAAGCCTATTTTGAATTTTTCAGTTATAATTTTTCCAATATCTGGCCAATCCTGATGAAAACATAGCTAATTTTTGTTTCGTTGTATCCATAATTTCTAAATCATTATTATTTAATTTTTCCAAATGGTTTTTATATTTTTGTCTGATAAATTGAATATGTTTCTGTAATTTTTACTTGGATTACACTGGTCGACAAATCTGAAGATTTCTCTAACTGAGATTCCAGACATAGGTTTATACTAATTTTGGGTCGCTGAATCCAAATCCGAAGGCCGTTTGTCTCCATTACCCTCAGATTTTTTTATATCATAAAAAAAGTTAAAATTAGGAAAATCGATTTTCTGTAATTACAAGAAAATGCTTTGACTTACCACATTAAAATTAAGTATGGTTAATAGTGGTAATATAAGTTATTTATTCCCCTACTTACCCAAAAATACAATTGTGTGTATGTCAGAGGCTTGCGTTCTAAAGTGTTTCTGTAATATATTTCTCCAACAAAATTTATGTTTAAGAATTTTACAATTTCGATAAAAAATTATTATTTATTGATTAATTTTACGTAAAAAACCTATTGGACCTTTTGATCAAAGGTCAATAGTTTTCGAGAAAAATAGGTTTAAACATATCTCTGCAAGTTCCACTAAGAAAAAAACTGCTGCCAACAAGATAATACTTTCTCCTATAGGTCTAGGTTTATTAAAATAAAAATAAAAATAAATTAATTAATTAAAAAAAAAAAATTAATTTTTTATTTTCCGAAAAAAGTCTCTTTTTTCATTTTAACGAAAAATAAATTGAAAAAAAAAAATAAAAAAAAGTTTTAACCCCATTTTACCCCCTTACCCCACCCCGATTTTTATCAAACGCACGCCTCTGACATATACACAATTGTATTTTTTGGTAAGTAGGGGAATAAATAACTTATATTACCACTATTAACCGTACTAAATTTTAATGTGATAAGTCAAAGCATTTTCTTGTAATTACACAAAATCAATTTTCCTAATTTTAACTTTTTTTATGATATCAAAAAATTTGAGGGTGATGGAGACAAACGGCCTTCGGATTTGAATTCAGCGACCCAAAATTAGTATAAACCTATTTCTGGAATCTCAGTTAGAGAAATCTTCAGATTTGTCGACCAGTGTTATTTGTTGATAAAAAACTTGCGTGTCTTCCAATATTTCTTCGAAGGCTGGAAATTTGTTGATCTAAGCTTTTTTTCCATGGTGGGTCTTTTCTTTCAGAAAAATTTGTCGAATTATTATTATTATTATTAAATGCTTAGTGGTATATTATAAACAGATATTTTAATTATGGTATATAGGTAACTAGAAGAATTAATGGAGCATGAAATAATACCATATTTCCATATCTAGTAGTGATATACAGATAAAACTATTTTCTTTCGATCAAATTACAGTACAATAAATATTATTGTTGCTACTGTATTCCTGAAAATCCTGTATAAAGATAATTAAAAAAAAACTGGTTCCATACCAGGAAAAGTCCTTGAACCGTCGTATGTTTTCTGGAATTTTTATTATCAATTATATAATATTCAAATGTACCAGAATAAATGGTTTTAAATAATTTTCGGCTTCAGCGCATAAAATTAAAAAATAGTGCATAATGTTCAGATTATTTTTTTTTGTGTTCCAAAAGAAATAATAGTTATTTATATACCAAGGGACGCGTAGCGAGCGAGGGAAACAGAAATGCAAGGGACTAAAACAGCCAAGTTTAGTCCTGAGGTATATACACTATTTTTTGCAGGACCAAACATAATTTAGGTAGGTAGATAAAATTAAAATTAAAAACCACGCGTCTAAAATCGGTTGTTTTATTTTCGTAATTTAATCAAGATGCCTGTAAATTGCGAAAAGTCAGTTTCATGGCTATCGCGATTTCAATTGTTTTTTAATATGGTTGACACAAACGTCAAAAAAATGGACGAAGATGATAAATTTTAATTTATGTATAAATTGTTATAACAATGTTATTTTTAAAGGTTTTCTTTGTTAAAATCAAATAAATTGGTTTGAATGGCTAATTTATTACAAAACACCACCAAACCTAATTTTTGAACCAGCAAAGCAATTCCCTAGGGAGAAAAACGGCAAGTTAAGTCCAGAAAATAAAAGCGTAATATTAGGTTTTAGTCTTGGTCGTGCGAAAAAAATATTTTTTGTAGAAAAATAAAATAAAAAACTTGAATCACCCAAGGTTGTAAAGGTATGGCATTTTGCTTATTTTTTTTTACAGAAAAGTGGGGGTCAGCCAACATCACGTCATCCAAGTTCTATATTAGTGCGCCGCAAAGCGCCGTACACGTGATGTCTGATCAATGATCAGTTATCATCCACCTTACAAGTGAATAATTCGATCGAATAAAAAAAGTTTTATCTGTATACATTACATATGTATACATTTAACACAATAAAAACCCAATGTTAAATATTACAAGCAAACCATCGGCTTCTTAGTTAAAATATTACGTAAATCGACCTTATATGATATATTATTACCAAATGAATTTTATGAACTAAGTAATTATTAACATTTAATAAACTTTAATATGTTTTCTTTGCTCGTAAATATCTACCACACTCTCAATTTCTCATTTTTCTCCACCTTCTTTCTTGATAGTGTAGGCTAACCAACACGCCAAAATAATTCCGAAAACCTAAAAAATAAAAATTCGAATTTAGTTAGGAAAGTTACAAAAAGAGAACCAGCTGAACAGTTGCAAGCACCTTCTCAAAACATCGGCACTAGGCACTAATTTGAAACGTTAAGAAAAGGAAAGTTGTGTGATTCACGTGATAGGCAACCATTAATACACCTGAATAATTTATTAAATTTTGAAAGTCTGTATCTCCAAAACATTATATTCTAGCAAAAAACTGTATATAACATTTTTTATAGGGCTTAAAAACAGCTTTCATTTGAAATACAATTTTTTGACATCGGGCTATAAATAAGTGAGATATGCTAAAACAACGTTTTACTGTTTAAACGCCAATATCTCGAAAACAATGCATTAGAGGAAAAAATACTTGACCAATTTAAAATTATCTTTTATATAAGTGCTAAATTAATTAAATACAATAATAATTAACTTAGATATAACTAAAAAACGCTAAAAATAGGAGTTTTACCCCATTCTTACCTCCTTACCCCCAATCGTTTACCCCCAAAATCTAATCAGTTTTCGAAATACGATAAGAAACGATACGCAAAAAACCGCAAGTCGATATCTCATGTAGAAATGGAGTTATCGAGTTTACAGATAGATGGACGGAAATTACTGATTTCGACTTCGAAAGGTCTAAAACGTCGAGAAATGTGAAAAAAACATGGTCAAAGATTTTGACTTTTCGCCGAAGATTACAATACATCGGCACTCTTAGTAGTACTAATATAAATCATATAAATTTTGCCAACTGCCACAAATGTCCCTTTTACAGGGACCGAGGAGAACCGTCCAAAATGATCAAAATTTGCCTTACGTAATACTTGAACGTTCCCTTCCTTAAAAAATGCATCAAATGCGTAGAATTTTTTGAGTGAATATAATTCCTAGGTCCCAAACGAGAGGATCCTCTCATGTTAAACAGATTTGTTAAATCTGCAACTCCGTTTCACTCCTTTTATCATCAGAGTTGATACTTTCATTACAATAACAGGGTCAGACAATGCCCATTAAGATTATATGTCTGTATACATTACATACATTACAATAACAGGGTTAGACAACAGGAATTTTAAATTAGTTCTAATTTTTGGTGAGTTTGTATACAGACATATAATCTTATTCGGCATAGGTATGTATTAAACAAAGTCCAAACCAAAAATTAGAAATAATTTAAAATTCCTGTTATTGTAATAAAAGTATCAACTCTGTTTATCATCGATGATAATCATGTCACTATGGTCTGTTTCATCAAGCAAGAGAATAAATTAAAAATCGCACAGTGAATATTTTCAAAACAGATTCGAATATTGGACGTGCGAATATACTGCTTAGTTTATTTTATAAAACATAACTCTGTACACAAACATATACCATTCAAACCTGTTGTAAAAATATTCACTGTGCGATTTTTAATTTACTATCCTGCTCGATGAAACGGGCCATAATAATAATACTTACTTGAATAAAAGCAATTCCTATCCCCACTCCAGTGATAACTTTAGTGCTTGAATGAATTTTCATTTCCAGTTTATCATAACAACCCTGCTTGTATATGTATATTCTGTCTCCTGTACAGTAGTTTGATGGTTCGCCCATCTGAGAATCCGAATGACAACAGGAAGATGGAGGAGTAGGGTTTTTCCAATCGTTGTAATTTTCCACACCACAACATTTTAGCTAAAATAAAAACAAAAAAATAAAAACTTGACTACACAAAAATATCTGTCTTGGACTTTGGATGAACCAGAGGAGTCCTCTCAGCAGAGTCTTAACTATGGTCTGTTTTATCAAGCAAGATAGAAAATTAAAAATCGCACAGTGAATATTTTCAAAACAGATTCGAATATTGGATGTGCGAATATACTGCTTAGTTTATTTTATAAAACATAACTATATTCTATACACAAACATATACTATTCAAACCTGTTGTAAAAATATTTACTGTGCGATTTTTAATTTACTATCTTGCTTGATGAAACGGACCATAGGGCGTGGAATGGTGGCATTTTCCACGTGTGCAACACTGAAGGGGGTCGCCAAAGACTAAAGAATGTACCTAGTTACTTTTAGTTATGAAGAACATTGTATTTTTTTTGTTCATATTTAATTAATAATTTCATGACATTTGACCTCAAATGAGAAGGCTTTTTTATTTTTGTTACTTAACCTAGAGTCTGTTCCAGAACTCGCGTACAGAAATTTGAGGGTATATTAAAAACCCTCTGGAAAATATGAAAAAAATGTCAAAAAAGATCCATCTTCGTTCAATTCAAAAATAAGAACGCTTTAAGTGGACCAATACTGTTGCTGATGTTAAATTACCTTTAAAAGTTAAATTTGTAGCTATGGAAGCAAAATTAATTATTGCAGGTACATATTCTGTAGGTTGACATGATTAATGTGACATAAATATTTATGAATGTAAAAAAACCACCGCCGGATGGAGTGACCCTATAAAAATAGAATATTTGATAGCCTCTGTCAGTTTTGTCAAAATTTAATAACCTAAAAAGATTCTAAAGTTGAAAGTCTCAAACAATGCACGCGTCAACAATTAAAATGCAACCATAGTTACTAATAAGTAGGGAAAAACTAATTTGTAGGTAAGTTAAAATCAGCAACAGGATTGTTTTTGAAAATTTTTTTCATATTTTCCAGAGGGTTTTCAATACACCCTCAAATTTCTATACGCGAGTTCTGGAACAGGCTGTATATAATAAAAAACTTTAAATATTTCAGTTATTTTTATATTGGATAGGGGGCGCAAACAGATCTAGTTACGGCTCTGCCTCTCAGAGGAAATTAAGCAGATTCCAAACAAATTAAAGTATTTTTTTTTTAGTTTATTTTTTATATAGATAGTGCCGATGATTTGAAAAGATTGCTGCAACTATTGATCTAGTTTTTAACATTTTTTTTATTTTCTTACTAACTAGATTTTGAGTTAAAGGGTTATTTTTTTTTCTAAACAAGAATAATTATTTTTGATTATTTTCCTCATATATTTTAAACCAATAAATTTTTTAAAAAAATGTCATAATTGACCAATCCTGTGAATTTAAAAGCGATTAAATAGCATCTCGCTATTTAACAGCGATTAAATAGCATCTCGCTATTTAGATAAGTGACTATTATGCCGATAGCTCAAAATTACCAGAAATACAGCTGCTTGTTTTATCTACATTTTTTTCAGGAAAATCTTAAAATATACCCCTCCACCTAATGATTTAAACCACCTAAACTACAATCAGCTGTATTTTTGGTAATTTTGATTTTAATCAATGTTTTTAACTTAATAATTCATAAAAAAAGCTCTCGACCTGCTTTTTATAATGAATTAATAAATTTCAAACATTTTCTAAACAAAATTAACAAAAACACAGCTACTTGCAGTTTAGCCGGTTAAATCATTAGGTCTCGGGATATAACCTATGATAATAATAATTATTAACTAATTATAATCAGTTCTGTTACTTTTTTCACAACATTGTCTACAAATTAAGTTAACTCGACTCCAAAATAATTCCGATTCCGAGATTGCGATCTCGATAATCTCGGGACTGATATTTTAATACCCGGATCGTAACCCTAATCCCAAGCTAACCAGCTATTGCTTGGGGTCGATGACACTTTCTGATAAAAAGTAAAAATATTTAGTTTATTTTTAGCAGAATTAACTCCCCATGTTTATTATACTCCTCGCAGCTTTACACAGAGCCGGCCTTAGTATTTTTTTTAGAACCGTCATGACGCGTCAGGGACTTTTTTTGCTAGGAGCGCCAAGTTTGGATTGATACCATCAGGGACAACCCTTTTTTTTGCCAGGGGCGCCTAGTTTTGGTTGAAACCGTCATGACGCGTCAGGGACAAACCTTTTTTTTGAGGGTGTTGATTTTTGCTAGGGGCGCCAAGTTCAAAGCTTGCTTCAGGGCGCCGAAATGCAAAGGCCAGCCCTGGCTTTACACTAGTTTTTTACTTTGGTACTCGAAAAAATAAAAAAATTGTCCAAAATCAAAAAAATTTGTACCAAAGTGCGTTATATAAAATTTTAAATAACTTTTAATAATGTTCGTCCGTCCGTCCGTCTGTCCGTCCATATCTCACGTTTTCTTCTCAACACAATAACTCAAAAAACAATAATTCGATCTTTAACACGTTGACTGCCGACGCACAGTGGTATAGAATGTAGCGGTCGCGTTCAAAATTAATTTCTCGCTTTATTAGTAGAGATAGAAAACTGATTTTAATTTTATTTTGCAGAGGACTGTTTAAGCTTAAAAACGATGTATTGAAAATTTATTTTTCTTTACATGTTCGCTGCTGGTTGTAATTTGTATAGTGCCCCCAACACCAACAAATGGCGTCACGTATGCGTCATCGGCAGTGAACGTGTTAAATTTTTAGTAAAATCAATCTTGGTTTGGACACGAAGCCTATCGAAAATAAAAAGAAACCTCAAAAAAAAAAAAATAGGAAAGTTATGTAGAACTAAACATTAAAAAAAGTTGAAAATAAAAAAAAATCCAAAAAAAATATTTTTTTCAGGAAAATTTACTTACGTCTCAAATTTGAAAAAAAAATCCCCCAAAAACAAAAAGTTATAGGGGGTAAACTTTTAAGAAAATAAAAAAACCAAGGAAAAGTGCAATCAACTTAATTTTTTTAGAAAAAATTACTTTTATTTAAAGGATCACACAAATTTGAAAAGAAATCTCCAAAATAAAATAGTCATGGAGAGCTGAACTTTTAAAAAATCGTAAAAAATTAAGGAAATATGCTATCAATGTAAGTTTTTCGCACAAAATTACCTTTATTAAAAGAGCCAATACTAAAAAATAAAAAAAAAACAATCTAAAAACAAAAAGTTATAGGGGGCGCCACGTAAAAATTAGAAATATCCTAATACAGTTTAAGTTCATTTAACTTAAAACTTCATCGGGAAAAAAGCATATGCGAGAAGTATACTATAGAATGCGAAGCATTACACATCTTCACAGATTGTTTCTCTGAACGTCCTTTGGTAACCCTTGTTTTATGCAAACACGCTCTGGACTTTTGATTAGCTATATTGTCGATATATCTGCTGATAAGGGTTTGTGTAAAACTATTTTTATTTAGATATTCAAGAAAAATAAACACGCGAGGTTCAGTGACATTGGTAAGTTATGGTTGAGTATTCGGCAAAAATAATAAAATATGCTTTTTTTAGGTTTTTTTATACAGTGCGGTCCAAAAGTCACACCCCTCTTAACTTTTGAACTAAGATATCGACTTCAACTATCAACTCTTAAATAAGACAACTTAACCTATCTTTTTGCATAGATATATTTGATATTTTCATCCCTTTAAATGTGACAGGGCATGGGGGGGATTTTTTTTTAATATATCATTTTAAAGCGAGCTTATGAAATTCTTTATTGAATTTTTTTTTAATTTTAGACTTTTTTTGGTTTAAGATGGGATTGAAAATGGTTTAAATAGGGTTGAAAACGGTTGGGGTGGGACAGGGCCGTAACTAGGGGGGGCTAAGCCCCCCTTGGCCTTGGTTTGGACTAAGCCCCCCCTGGCGTATTCGTTGAGCCACCCCGGGCGTTTTAAAGCTACCTACCTATTTACTTTTAACCTTATATAAAAATAGAATTTAGAGATCAGAGATCTAAGCAAGAAAAAATAAAATTAAAACTCATTCTAAGGTTATTTTAACCTTCAGATTACTATTTTTTTGCCTGCGGCGCTGTAAATTATATATGTTGTAATCACAATAAACAAGCGAGCCCCTGCACCAGCCAAAATCTTTAGCCAAAATCAAATGTATGAAAAAATTGAAATTAAAATAATTTGCTTATAAACGGTCTTTTATAAAATAATTTACTTTTTGAATTCTGGGCTGTTTGAAAAATAAGTGACCTTGAAATTTCTAAAAAAAATTTCCTGCAGCGCTAAACTAAATTGCCAGCCATTTAAAGTAACACGCGTATCAATAAAATTAGAAAAATTATAAAATATTAAAGTACTTTATTTTAATACTATTAAAACATATTATGCAAATTAAAAAGAAATGGCGAAAACTTATTTGTTAGCTACTCGGAAGAAAATCCTTGATTAGCAATAAGGGAACGTTCAAGTATTACGTAACGCTCCTAGGGGGGGCCCTGATAGCACAAAAGCCTTCTAAGAAGATTCTTAAAATAAATAGCTGGAAGGACAGCATGTTTCTTAGAAGCATATATATTCTAAGAACGATTAAAGAAATGCAAAGGATACCCTTTTAATTGTGCTGGTAGTTCCTAAGAAGCTTCTTATAAGCCTCTGTATTAAATAAGAACGTTTTAAGAAGCATGTTAAGAATGTTCTTAGAAATAGGTACATGTACTTTTAAGAATATTCTTAGCATGCTTCTTAAAATATTCTTATTTGATGCATTTAAGTAATAATATTGCGCATGCGCAAACAAAGTAGGTTGGCGTTTCAGATTTCTACATTAATGTAGTTTTTCTCTTTCTTTCAAATATATTTTATGATACTCGATCCTTTTCATGGAGTGATATCATAAATTTGGACATGTCGAAAATTTTTACGTCTTTGTGATAAACCTAATAATTAAAGTATTTAAAAATCCTTAGATATAGCATCCATTTGGTAAGATTCATATGCGATATGCAGTTTTACTGTGAAAGCAAACTTTCTACCAGACATAAAATTCATGCGCCACACAAAAATCCAATGTTTAGAAAAAGAAATAGAAAATAATTATCATTTCAAAATATAATAATTTTAATTTTTTGTCTAAAACTATATAAAAATCACTTTATGTCTAAAAATATATCCATTTCTACTACTTAAGGGTAAAACTTGTGTTATTAACAGTAATTTTAAGAATATTTGTATTTCTAACCTAATAAAATTAAAATAATATAGACGCCATATTATTATTCTAAAAACATTCCCATTAGAATATTTTAAGAATATGTATTTGGGAATATTCTTAGCAAAATACTCTAATCATGCTTAGCATCTGCACTACAGCATTATTCTAAAAATATTCCCATTAGAATATTTTAAGAATATGTTTTGGGAATATCCTTAGCAAAATACTCTAATCATGCTAAGAATGTTTAGAGTAGAAGCACTTATGCTACTACAGCAGTGCACCTTTTAAGAACATGCTTAGCATGTTTACAGCATTATGCTAAGAACCTTTTCAAGGCAACGATTAAAAAACCTTCTTAGGATGAAGTGTGTTATCAGGGGGGGGGGGGGGTGTAATTTTGGAGTGTTTAATAGTAGTAATATTTTCAATTTATTTAGTAATAAAGTAATACAGTATTAAAAACATTGACCGCCTAAACCTGTTAGCCTGTTACGCCTATGTTAATGGTATAGGAAAATAACGTAATACTTGAACGTTCCCTAATGTAGTGTAGATTTTTTATTAAAAGGTTTTAAAAAATAATTTACTCAAATTCTTTCTTTTAAATTCATAAAAGTTTTGGCTGCGGTGCTAAACTTAATTAATAAATTGAGGTTAGTGGTATTTAGTATATTTAGATTTCAAATATATATTAATTTGTTTTGTTATTAATTTTATTAAGTTTTCAATAGAATTGGGTCTGGTATCTATTTTCAGCGCCCCAGGCAATTTATTTAGAAATCTAAAAAAAATAAATTTTAAGCTGTTGGGTCCTTTAGATTTCTAAATAAATTTTAAGCTGTTTGGTCCTTTAGATTTCTAAATAAATTTCCTGCGCCGCTGAAAATAGATACCAGACCCAATTCTATGAAAAACTTGTATTTAAAATAATTTATAAATAACTTGTTCATGAGTTTATGATTTATAAAAGTTTTTGCCTGCAGCTTTAACATAATTACTGATTACTTAAGTCACATGGGAATGCCTCCGCGCCGCGGCGCAGATCAAAAAATTTTAATTAAAATGTTTTATAAATTAATTTGCGTGTCAAAATCTCAAGTGTTAAGAAAACGAGTTTCATGAAAAATTATAAAAAATTCCGCCTGCGCCGCTAAACTGGTTTTCCTATAAGGTGAAATTCTTAGATATCTGAAAAATACTAAACCTTATGACTTTCAAAAAGTTTCGCTTGCGGCACTAAAAAATAATATTTGGACCTTATAAAGGCATATTTAAATAAATAAAAGTAAAAAATTTGAAAAAAAACTAAACCTAGGAAATGAACTTTTATGGTTAAAATTAAAAAAAACATTAAAATATTGCAAATTTTAAAAAATGGCTAAGGCGCTCATTCCGTACTACCCTGGTGGCTGAGCCCCCCCTAGATTTTTTCTGATTATGGCCCTGGAGTGGGACCCCCGAGCTTTGAAACCCCGGCTTCGGCTAAAAATTTACTATTAATGTTATTTTAATTTAATTGAATTTAATTTTTGAAATAAATTAAAAAGAAATGATAAAAAAAATAAATAAAAATTTAAACGAAATTTTATAAAATTTAATTTTCAATAAAAAAAATCGACTAATTCGTTTTACCTTTTTCTACGAAAGCAAATCAAAATCAGCTGACCAATTTTTAATTAAAAGGTTATCTATCTTTTTGAACTTTGAGCTGTTTGAAAAATGCGTGTCCATGTCCATGCGGCGATAAACGGAGTTGGAGTTATTTATTCATTGTACATGTATGTGTATTACTAGCCCAGCGTCAAAGGCAATATTTCTAACCCAAAATCAACTAAAAGCTTTGACAAAATCCCAATAATTACCAAGCCATGAAGGTATTTAATACTACGTATTGCATTATATACTATTCACAGTGGATATTACATTTTCCCAAATAACGCAACTTAAAAAAGTAAAAAAGAAGTTTGATTTTTACTCAGTTTTATTATTTTTTCATGAAAAACGTATCCAATAATTTTTTGTCTGAGACGTTTATTTTTGCGATTTTGGGAAATTCTAAGCTGCCCTATAACACTATTCTATCGCTTACGCGCTGTGAATAGTATAATAAAGACATTAAATGAATTATTTTATGAAATTTTCATAAAATAACTCCTTTTACTAAGTGAGGTATTAAAATTAGCTATGTTTTTTAAAGAAAAGCAATCCAAAACAAATGGTATAATTTAATTTGAAAAAATATTAATTAAAAGGTTTTGTAGAATAACTAGTCGTTAAGCCTGGTTTTAAACAGAAAAGTTCATATTTAAACCCATGAAATCAATGGTGGCGCCTTCGCCAATTTTGTAAATTTTTACAATTATACCAGTAATTATAGTTATTAAAAATTTACAGAAACTATAAGTGAGGGGCACCAATTTTAAGTTACGCCGTTAATCCGGTGGGTAATAAATATTCGGAAAGAGTGCCGTTATCTGGGAATTTTCAGGATATACGTGACATCACTAGTTACCTTCTTCTGTAAATTATTCCAAGCCAGCTCCTCCACGTTACTATTCGAATAATTTGCCATAGATTTTCCCAATGTCTTTTTTAAAGTATCTTGAAAATCTGTTTTATATGTAGCTGCTGCTATACCACAAGCAAGTTCTATGATGAAGATTATGAGAAGAAGTACTGCAAACTAAAAAGAAAGAGTATACGTATTAAGTCGACACGTTTTGGTTTGAAGTCGTACTGATGCATTATAATGGTGCAGGTCACTTGCAAAACAACTTTAAACCACGATATTTCAAGAACGCTTTGACATAAAGACTTTTTGGAAAAAAGTTTTTGTTTCAAATTTCAAGTCTCTGTGTTAAAGCGTTCTTGAAATATCGTAGTGTAAGGTTGTTTTGTAAGCGACCTCCACCATTAATACGACCATATTATGAAAGCATTTCATAACACCTTTTTACAGCTTGTAAAAGCTGATATAATATATTGTATTTTATATCAAAGATCAACATTTAATGACTTTTTTTAATTTTTTTTTTAATTGAACTATAAAACATTTCCATCATCATCATGAGTTGAGTCCCAAGACTGATTTTAGACAGCTCGAGGTGCCTAAAATCTTCATTTCACCATAAGTATTCAATTATTTTATTATCCTAAAATTTCTACTACTTACATCCAGTATCGTATCATGGGTAGGTGGGAAGGGGACAAGTTCGATCCAATGCGAAAAAAAGTAATGAGCTCTGTGAAAACTTTGAAATAATTTGGGGGTGGAGGGGAAGTTGAGGTCCCTTAATAAACTGTTCATTTCCTAACAACGCAAAACGGAGCATGCACACAAAATTTTTATTTTACAGGAGAAGCAAAAATGTGATTTTTTTTACAATGATATTTATACTTAATATTAATTATATTTTAATAGTGTTTGATTGTCTTCATCGTTTTATGTAGTTTTCAACAAAAAAAAAACTTGAAATAAGGCCCTAAACAATAGCCTTAATTATCAAAAGAGCCCAACCCACACATTTCTTTTAAGGTTTTTTTTTAGCATGAAATCTTCTCTTTGCTAGTCTTAAATAGGTTCATAAGCCTTTTTAATTAAGAATTGTTAACGGTAAATATCTGGGTGGGGCAAAAAAATCACGCGTTTATTATAGGTTCATAACCTTTATGAATTAAGAATAGTTAACGGAAAATATTTGGGTGGGGCAAAAAAACAAATTATTAAAATTTGCACCACTAACCTTATTTTCCAATGCATTTTTTGCCACTTCTAGTAACATATTATGAATTTGTATTAACTAGAGCGATAAAGTTCGTTAAATAGTACCCGTTTCAAGCAAAAACCGTATTTCGAAAAAAATGAGGGTTAGGCCCTTGTTAGTTGCACTCTTCATTTCGATACCCCCAAGCAACAAAGCCGTAAGTCATATATTGTCATTTTTCACGACAGCTAAATTTCTAAAATATTTTTTTTTGTTATTTAAGGGTGGGTAAATGATTGAAGTGGAAAAGGAAGTCATGTGATACATCATTTGAAAGCTTATAAAATTCTCTATTTAACTGTTTAAGTATTTATTGTTTATTTACTGTTTGTTTCTGATAATATTCAAGTATAGAATTTCTTACTTTAGTGATTTTAAGTAAACTTTTGCTTAAAGTGGACTGTGGAGAAACCTGAGTAGTACCACCATGTGTGTCTTTTTTCAAGGCGTTTACATATCAGTATAACTCAAAATGGGTCTAACTTGAGATACAATCTTGTTGCTTGGGAGTGTCGATTTGTTCAAATAAAATTAAAAATTAAATGTAAATAACCCGCCTCTTCCTAAACTTACCGCGTGCTTGTTAAGAATTGTAAACAAAAATGACAGTTCCCGGTGTTAAACGCTTTCTTGACATCAATAAAACTATAAAGGTTTCTTTTGATTCACTTTTTTTGTTATGGGCGTTTTTAGAAATAAATGGTCAGGTATGAGTAAAATCGGGCATAAACTTTTTTCTACTATCTAGGTAAAAAGTTCGACAAAGCACAAAAATGTTTATGACATTTTTTTGTAGAGAATTATTTGAGCTTTCTTTTGGAATATATATTTTTTGCATACGATAATTAGCAACCGAGTTATAGATAAAAATTCTGGTTTTTGCCATTTTTACCCCTTTTGGCTCCCTTACCTCACCTTAATTCACTTCTCTATATAGCTATACTTCCATCATAGCTAAAAATAACGTATTAGTCCTTATTATAGGAGGCCTTGAAAAACCGAAATTAGACAACATGATGCATCAATAAATAGGGGTAAGCAAATAAAGGTTAATAATATGTATTTAACATTCATAATATGAAGCAAACTAAAGTTTAATTATTAAATTATTAATAATAATTAATAAATACACTTAATTTTACAAGAAAAATATATTAACAATGTATATTCTAACCCTGAAGATGATTTAATAACTTTGGTACCTCAGATTAATGTTTCATATTCATTTCTTCGCATTTTTAAACATTTCACTTTTTCTAAAGGCGTTCTCTTTGTTTTTCCTTTTCGCTTTCTTTCGGTTTACTTTTTGTTACTTTTGAATACTCCAGTTTAAAATTTTTTTGCTTTTTTAGCCATAAATTATTACTATAAAGTTGCGTTCTCACAATGTGGCACATTTTAAAATAAAATTTATTTTTCTATTTTGCGACTCTTATAAGCTCATAATCACATGCATTTTGCGTGTTCTTATAGGCCCATAAGAGGTCTGTACTTTTTGTTCTTTTGGGTTGGCAACAGACCTGGCCTATCGATTGACGTTTTCCGTGCAAATGTCAATGTCACTTTAAAGATGCATTTTCTACAAAATTTTGTGTTTAGGTTATTTTTACCATGTTAAAATTATGGCTTGGTTAATTGCAGTAAAAAAGAGAAGAAATGACTATAAAATATATCAAAATATTTGTTCTTAGACTTTCAAACATGGTGTAAACTGTAATGCCAATCCAAAACAAAAATCCCTAAATCAGTCATCAATTTAAATGTAAGTTTTTTTAATTTTATAGCAAAATAGAAAATATTGTATAAAGCACTCGTTTCATAACACGTTTTTAGCGCACTAGTACTTTAGAAAACTCGCCGCAAGCGGCTCGTTTTCTAAACTTGTACTCGTCCAAACGTATGTTATGAAACTAGTACTTTAATATACTATTAATGTCAAAAACTGTCATAAATAATGCGATTAAGTATGCACTCGAGTTAAAATCTGATCTACATCATTGCCTAATGGTCATTTTCTAAGGTTACTAGATAAAAAAATAATACGTTATTTTAAGCTATGACGGCAGTATAGTTTTCCTTAAAAGTTGGCCTATATTTTTTTTTTTAATTTTAACTCTTATAGTTTCTTACGAAGAGTCCCCCCCCTGGGTAAAGGTCCAAATATTCTCTATAGAGAACTACCTCCTTCGGAGGGTTACGGTTTTCGTTTTTGAGGCACGAAACCCTAACAAGACTAATTGCCGATATATACTTACCGACATTAAAAGATTGTATGACTCCCGAATAGCTCCGAAGCATCCCAAAAATGCAACTACAAATACAATAGCTCCTGCAACTATTAAGACAATCGGAGGGCCAATGAGGTCATTGTCTACGAAATGGTTAAAATCTGACACATCAGAAAGGACCATTCCACCAGCAATTATAATTCCTATACCAGATATCTGTAAAAAAATTACGAGGAGTTTATTTATTAAAAAAAAAAATGTGTACCAGGATTGTAGAAGATTGTCAAAGATTGTCAAAAAGATTGTGGATTGTTGGCATTGTGAGCGTTTGCATTGGCGTCCCAATTTAGAGATGATGTAACAAATAATTTTATTTTTCTTCAAGCGTACTAAAATGTTCATATTTTATAACTGAACACACTAGTTAAAAGTAATCTATTTTTTTACAGTAAAAAAATGAGTTCATTGTTGTACGCCGTAAAAAAAAGTTAGTTAGCAAAACCACCACTGGCGGCAGTACTCTTTGACTTTAATGGCAACCATACTTCAAACTTGTTTGTTTATTATGTAAACAGGTGGTTAACTCGAGATTCTGTGCAAAAACCTTGTGTGAAATTGATTAAAAATGATTGAAGAAGAATATATGGTTTATACACCTACAAATCTCTCCGAAATTGCAAATGCTACATCAGACAAGTTACCATCGAAATCTCGAAAAGTGTACGATTTAGCCTACGAAAAAAATTTAAAATGAGCTTAGCTTCCTTAGGAAGGTTTAAGTTTATTTCGAAAGGGTTTTATTGGCCTAATTTAATAAAAAAAACATACTTTATTACTGAATAAATTAAATTCAAAAATTAATATTTAAAAAAAATAATTATAGGATGCTTGAAGAAAAAATAGTATGTTTCACTCAGAGGAAAAGTGCTTTTTTTACTCGTCTGTAGTTTCCGGACTCCGCTTCGCGTCGTTCGTAAATTCTACAGACTAGTAAAAAAAGCTTCACTTTTACTCTTAGTAAAACAATAGGTAT
This sequence comes from Brachypterus glaber, assembly GCA_958510825.1. Lineage (NCBI taxonomy): Eukaryota > Metazoa > Arthropoda > Insecta > Coleoptera > Kateretidae > Brachypterus > Brachypterus glaber. The sequence goes on along the minus strand of OY294044.1, from coordinate 67,600,599 downwards.
ACTATTTTACCACCCTACAAACTTTTAATGACTAAAAAAAAAAGAAAAAAGGTCATCAACTCTGAAACTAAAGAAAAGCTTTCTTTATACCGGGCCGAAAAACATAAAACAAAAAAAGCTTTACCCCTGACGGCGAAAATAAAATATTTCAAAAAATTGTCGAAGATTTTTAAAGATTATGGGAAGATTTTAGACGATTGATTGTGAAAGATTGTAGAGAATTGTGGAGGATTGTGAAGGATTGTAGATAATTGTGAAAGATTGTAAAAGATTGTGGAAGATTGTTAGGAATTGTGGAAGATTTTAGGAATTGTCAAGGATTATAGAAGATTGTTGGTTGATTGTTAACCTAAAACAACACTTTTCCAGGTAACCTTCTTTAGTTCGAAAGTCGGTTAAAAATAGGTTAATTCCTTTTAAATTGTGTTATTTAAAATTTAGTGCTTATAATGGATAAAATGGAAATAGAACACATACACAATACAAGGAAATAGGGTGAATTTTATTCTATTATAATTTAGTAATACAGATACGTAGTAAAAAGGCTAATATAATCAAATCAAAATAACGTGGCTTTTATTATACATTCTGACCCAATTACAGTTTTATAATGAAAATTTATTATTAGATACACTAATAAAGAAGTATTCCAATTTCTTTTCCGCAATTATAATTATATTTTATAATTTATAATTATAAAACGTTGTGCATTAGTTCGTTTGTCGATGACTTAAAAAAAAATCGAACTAGGTACATAACAAGCCGTGAAGAGATGTTGATGCTACGCAATCCATTATATACTATTCACAGTAAATGGTATATTGCATTTTCCCAAAAACTTGAAAAAATTCTTTTCCAAAAAAAAAACAAAAAAAAATAATTTTTTTTTTAAATAAGATCTTTTTTTTGAAAAACGAAAAAATAAAAAAATAATAAAATTATAGATTTTTCATTTATAAGAAAGTTTAACCCCAAAACTTTTTTATTTTTTGGGGATTACTTTTAAAATTGGTATAATTTATTTATTTATTTATTCATTATTTATATATTACAGGTTCATAGAGAGCCCCAAATAAGCTTTAAGCTTGTGCTAGGGGCTCTCTATTAATTTTAATAAAAAAATAAATAATTCAGCTGACGTTACTTAAAATTTTGGTATTTCGAAACTGGGTCATCCAAACGGCTGTCTTCATGTTTCCGAAATCTTGGCAATTTCCATAATGCCTTGTTCTGCATTAACCAAATTTAACTGATTTTATTCCTCTTTTTTTACAAATAATTTAATTGATCCTTATAATAAGAGTATTTTTTTCTAAAAAAAGTTACGTTAATCGCAATTTTCTTTCCGCATTTTTCGATTTTTTTAAAAGTTTAACCTATAACTTTTTTGATTTTTGGTGGATTATTTTCAAAACCAATACGGATCTTCCCCTCATAGAACTTGATTTTTCCTAAACATTTCAAGTTGATCGGATTACTAAAAAATCGTGACATCGGACGGACAGATGGACGGACGGACATTTTCAAAGTTTCTTATTTTTTCATACACATACACATTTGTATCCATGAATTTTTTTGTCTAGGGCGTTTTTTTGGCAATTTTGGGTAATACAAAACTACCTTATAATACTATTCTAGCGCAGGCGCTGTGTGTAGTATAGGGACTATTCACAGCACGTAAGCGCTAGTATGGGTAGTTTCTAAAGTAGTTTCGAATTTCCCTAAATCGCCAAAATACGCCCTAGACAAAAAATTCTTAGACACAAATGTGTTTTATAAAAAAACAAGCCATGAAGATATGTAATGCAACGCATTTTAGTATATACTATTCACAGTGAATGTTATATTGCATTTTCCCAAATACTTAAAAAAATATATTTCAAAAAACGAAGCTTTTGAAAGTCTTCCACTCATAAAACTCGATTTTTCCTAAAAATTAAAGACTATCGGATTATTCGTTCTTGAGTTCTCGTGTCTACAAAAATCGTGACATCGGACGGACAGACAGGCGGACATAAAAAATTTAATTTTTAATTTTTTCTAAAACAAATCTGTATCCAAGAATTTTTTGTCTAGGACGATTTTTGAAAATTTTGGAAAATTTGAAACTACCGTATAATACTATTCTAGCGCAGGCGCTTTGAATAGTATAATAAGAAACATGAATTACCTAATCGAATCAAAATTTTCTGGAAAAAATAAGTTTTATGCGGGAAAGATTCCCATTGTTTTTAAAAGTAATCCGCCTAAAAACAAAAAAAAAATGGGGAGTTAAATAATAAAAAAAAATTAAAAACTATTTAATACAAAAAAAAAAATTTCATATATTTTTTGTTATTTTTTTTATTTCTTTTTTCCAAAAATTTTTCGTTTATCAAAAAAAAAAATTTTTTTTTAATTTTTTTTTCATTTTTTTTTGAAAACTTATTTTTTGATAAATGCAACTTCAAAAAAATTCCACTAAAAAAAAATGGTTGATATTATCTTCATTCAAATATAAACAGTTATGATCCACACAAATGCCCCAGTTAGAAAAATAATTCCCTGGGAGCTGGCACAATAAACTTTCATGGTGCGTCCCATATTCAGCGAGTGCGAAATGTGTCTACAAGACTCCCATAATATTACTATAAGACTCCTATTATATGCCAAAAAGGCTTCCTTTGCAAATAAATAAATAATGTTAGTCAGCCTGGATCAAATATTTTGCTAGCAAAACGTGCAACATTTAGCATAATATAACTTTTAAAAAGTGTAAAATTTTAAAATAAATTTGGGAAGGTTCCGCAAACCTCATGGGGCTCAGAGCTCTTTCACTTATTCCTATTTTGCAACGGCTTTTATCACAACTGAGCTCACTACACGAAATGGCGCTTTGAAATGTTTTACGAAGGTACCCAGCAAAACATTACCGACGGGCCATCACTGAGCCATCAACCCGTGTAATGGCCCAGTGATGGCCCGTCTGTCAAGTTTTGCTGGGTAGGCGAGCCCAAGTGCCATAGAATAAGAAACCCCAACGTTGTTAACGGGGGTTTAAGGTGACCCAATTTTTCCCTAAACTCTACTTCAGATTAGCGTATAATTTCCGACGGGCCATCACTGAGCCATCAACCCGTGTAATGGCCCAGTCATGGCCCGTCTGTCAAGTTTTGCTGGGTAGGCGAGCCCAAGTGCCATAGAATAAGAAACCCCAACGTTGTTAACGGGGGTTTAAGGTGACCCAATTTTTCCCTAAACTCTACTTCAGATTAGCGTATAATTTCCGACGGGCCATCACTGAGCCATCAACCCGTGTAATGGCCCAGTGATGGCCCGTCTGTCAAGTTTTGCTGGGTAGGCGAGCCCAAGTGCCATAGAATAAGAAACCCCAACGTTGTTAACGGGGGTTTAAGGTGACCCAATTTTTCCCTAAACTCTACTTCAGATTAGCGTATAATTTCCGACGGGCCATCACTGAGCCATCAACCCGTGTAATGGCCCAGTGATGGCCCGTCTGTCAAGTTTTACTGGGTAGGCGAGCCCAAGTGCCATAGAATAAGAAACCCCAACGTTGTTAACGGGGGTTTAAGGTGACCCAATTTTTCCCTAAACTCTACTTCAGATTAGCGTATAATTTCAAATATCATGTTCTTAAATGGTTTAAAAATCGAAATTTAACCTTTAGTCACGCTCAGTCGCTATATTTATCTGTCAATCTAGTATTTTCCTAGAAAATGTATTTTTTAAATTCATGATTACCCATAATCGACACTTTATAAATAAGAAGTACACTGTAAAAAATATTTCCTTAAATTCAGTTACCAGCTATCGGTACACTGATAGAAATGTTGTTGTAATATAGGCGCCAATCATATAATCGTTATCATATTACAGGACGGATTTAGTTTGACTTTTGACTTCGCATAAAAATAGGTTTCTGTTTACCTCTGCATATAGTATGTTACATACACTACTATCCGAAATTGGGAAACCGTCCGAAATTAGGCGTCTTTCCTCTAAGTTTAAAGAGTAAATTTAAATATTCAGTTAAACCCTACAAAGTTGGGTAGTAGTATTTTGTAATATGTTATAACGTGAATATGTTATACGATACAACAACCAGTTGTTGAATTAAGAGTTAAAAACATAAAATTGTAATAAATACAACAACAAATGTTATTTAATGTCATGCTTAATACTAAATTACAGTACAATTTGTGGTTGGCTCATATATAACACTATGTTGTTGTATTAATTACGCTATAATTTTCTCAGTGTAGCAGAATTTTAAAAGAAATTGCAAAATTTTGCCAAATTTCGTACTGTAATTTTAAAATAATATTGCAATTTTAAAACAAGATATCAGGATAACGTCGTCATCGTAGAGGAATGTCGCCTAATTTCGGATACCATTTAAAATTCATCCAACATTTAATAGGCGGTATTACTTTTTTATATTCTTTTATATAATAACATACAATTTATGATAACGAATCATGATTTATTATGAACACATTTTTATTACAGTTTTTTTTCCAAAAAACACGTTTAAAAAAACTTTGCGCATTTTTGTGCATTTGAAAAAGGGTTCCTCGAGGGGTTCCTAAATTAGGACATATGGGATTCTTTTTTCAAGAGTAGATCTGGATCCCATTGCTTATGTTTCTTGTTATTCCTTGACATTTGAGAAGGAATTGAATCATTAGGTAGTTTTTTAAGAAATACTATAGGAACCATAATTTTAGATTCCCAATTTCGGATATATTAGTATGTTAAGTAATTGACTCTTTTTCAGAATTGTGTATCTTAGTTTGTTGTATAATAATAATAATAATAATAATAATTCATAACCGAAATTGGGAATCAAATGCACAAAAATGCATTGTCCGAAATTAGGCATCTCTCGGCTTTTTAGATTAGAAAATTGTAAAATGTTTATGTTTTTAAATTGATTAATTACGACTAGTCAACTAGATCAACTTAACCAGTATTTTAACTTACCCAAGACATAAACATAAACTTTTATTATGATTATTTATAAAATAAACAAGCATGCTAATGAAACTGAGCACAAAACTGCTATTTGCAATTTAAACGGTTTTTGCTGACATTTAACGGGGAGAAGCTCTATCGTTATCATATTATAGGACGGATTTAGTTTGACTTTTGACTTCGCATAAAAATAGGTTTCTGTTTACCTCTGCATATAGTATGTTACATACACTACTATCCGAAATTGGGAAACCGTCCGAAATTAGGCGTCTTTCCTCTAAGTTTAAAGAGTAAATTTAAATATTCAGTTAAACCCTACAAAGTTGGGTAGTAGTATTTTGTAATATGTTATAACGTGAATATGTTATACGATACAACAAACAGTTGTTGAATTAAGAGTTAAAAACATAAAATTGTAATAAATACAACAACAAATGTTATTTAATGTCATGCTTAATACTATACTACATATATAACACTATGTTGTTGTATTAATTACGCTATAATTTTGTCAGTGTAGCAGAATTTTAAAAGAAATTGCAAAATTTTGCCAAATTTCATACTGTAATTTAAAAATAATATTGCAATTTTAAAACAAGATATCAGGATAACGTCGTCATCGTAGAGGAATGTCGCCTAATTTCGGATACCATTTAAAATTTATCCAATATTTAATAGGCGGTATTACTTTTTCATATTTTTTTATATAATAACATATAATTTAAATTTGCAATTTAACGCTTTTTGCTGATATTTAACTTTTATTATGATTATTTATAAAATAAACAAGCATGCTAATGAAACTGAGCACAAAACTGCTATTTGCAATTTAAACGGTTTTTGCTGACATTTAACGGGGAGAAGCTCTACCGTTATCATATTACAGGACGGATTTAGTTTGACTTTTGACTTCACATAAAAATAGGTTTCTGTTTATCTCTGAATAAAGTATGTTAAATACACTACTATCCGAAATTGGGAAACCGTCCGAAATTAGGCGTCTTTCCTCTAAGTTTAAAGAGTAAATTTAAATATTCAGTTAAACCCTACAAAGTTGGATAGTTGGGAAATTTTTTAAGGCGATGAGCTAAAAAAAACTAATAAAGTCATCAAATTTTCCGTCAGGAGTAAAGCTTTTTTTTAGAGTTGGGAAATTCCTTAATCTTTAGAATTTTTGTGCTCCTGTTATAACTTTTGTTTAAAACTGTTTTTTATATATCCAGCAGTTAATAAAATATTAAGGATTGCCATGATAAATGGACCACATTGTTTAATTTTTTTTTAGGGAAAACACTATACTTACCGCAAAAAATAAATTAAACACAAATAAAATATATTTAATAAAGCTCATTCCGCAAGTTTCCATGATTAATAATCTATAGAAGTCCAACAGTGAAACAAAGAATATATCGCACTATGACACCACTCTTGCACGAACTGAACTTTAAATTGCCACCCCTCACTGAACATACGTGAAAGCTGAAAGCATAGACTGAGAGCACGAAAGCGCTGGTTCGGGCAAAACCATTGGTATGAACACCTATTTTTTAGCGCTTAGACTAACTTTCCATTGGTTTAGGGACAACACATTTGTTACTATAGTAGCATATAAGTTGTTTACTTTTACATGATAATGTACACATACCACGTTTAAATACATACAATAGTTATTTTCTTAACTAGTGTATTAAGTGAATAAAATCACTTAATACATGAGTTGAGAATTTAATTTTATCCAACACCTTTTATTTTTAAATAAAAATCTATAATTTTGCGAAAAATTATGTTAAAAATATTAAGATTAAGTTTTCTTAATACTAAAATAATAGGTAGCCATGGCCTAAGTATGCCTATTAAAAATAAACAATTGCTAGTTTTACATTTCTTACAAACGTCAATCGTCCAAACGTCCATCGGTGATGACAGAATTTTTAATAAAAACAGTATTTTATATAAAAACTAAAGAATAATTTGGGGTTTTCTTTAATTTTTATGGTTTAGGTAACGTTCTTCTATTTATAGAATAGTTATAATACTTAATTACTAGGGTATGTAACTAATTTTGGGTGAGATCAAAAGCTGTACGTAAAAGAGTGGGTGAAAAAATAATGGAAAAAAACTCACTTTTGACATTTAAAATAGTGCTCAAAACAAGTGTTTCTATGAAGGTGTTGGATAAACGTATTTGAAGACAGAGAACTAAAACGTTACATTTTCTATACATGTAAGTTCTTGATATAGCAAGAAGCATAAATTTACATAAAAAAAACTGTCGCCAACAAAATAATACTATCCCCTATGGGAACGTTCAAGTATTACGTAACGCGCTAGGGGGTGAGGGGGGATCTCGAAAACGTTGCACCACGTTACAGAGGGGGGTGTAAAAATGTTACGTAACACTTAAAAAAATATAAAATGTTTATTGGATCACGTTTTTAAAAATGATCTAGGCCTAAGATTCATTGCAAAATTTAATGCACACTAAATTCTCCAAACAAAAAAAAATAAACATGGAAAACCATAGTCAATAACCGGTTTTCGGTTAACCGGTTGCGGAAATTTCCTCAGATCGGTTTTTGGACTTTGTAATTTTAGTAAAGTATTATAAACACGGGTCGGATCGAACTAGCCATTACCGGGGGCATGCAAAAATTAGAATTAAAAAAAAAAACTCTTTTTCAAGTAAATGGACACTTGAAACTATTGTTCACCAAGCGGAATGTCATGTCGATGCTGTTAATACTCAGTGTCGTGGTCTCATGGATAAGGACTTAATTTTTTTTTGAAAATTGTTTCTCTTTTCAAAAAACGAATAGTTAATACAAAAATATTGTTTTTTGAAAAGGGAAAAAAATTAAAGTCTTTCTCTATTAAAGTCCAAACGAGAACTAAAACGTTATATTTTCTGTACATGTAAGTTCTTGATATACCAAGAAGCATAAATTTACATAAAAAAAACTGTTTCCGACAAAATAATACTTTCCCGTATGGGAACGTTCAAGTATTACATAACGCGCTAGGTGGGGAGGGGGGTGTCTCGAAAATGTTGCGCCGCGTTACAGAGGGGGGGTGGGTGCCAGTAAAAATGTTACGTAACACACAAAATTATAAACTTATAAAATGTTTATTGGATCACGTTTTTAACAATTATCTAGGCCTAAGATTCATTGCAAAATTAAATGCAAACGGCATTCACTAAATTCTCCAAACAAAAAATATAGACAAAGAAAACCATAGTCAATAACCGGTTTTCGGTTAACCCGTTGCAGAAATTACCTCAGATGGGTTTGGACTTTGTAATTTTAGTAAAGTGTTATAAACACGGGTCGGATCGAAGTAGCCATGCAAAAATTAGAATTAAAAAAAACTCTTTTTCAAGTAAATGGACACTTTAAACTATTGTTCACCAAACTGAATGTCATGTCGATGCTGTTAATACTCAGTGTCGTGGTCCATGACTCATGGATAAGGACTTATTTTTTTTTGGAAATTGTTTCTCTTTTCGAAAAACGAACAGTTAATACAAAATAATGTTTTTCAAAAAGGGAAATAATTTAAAAAAAAATAATTAAAGTCTTTCTCTTTTAGTCATGGACCATGACCAAGTGACTCACTGAGTATTAACAACGTCGAAATGACATTCCACTTGGTGAACAATAGTTTAAAGTGTCTATTTACTTGAAAAAGTAGTTTTTTTTAATTCTAATTTTTGCATGCCCCCGGTAATGACTACTTTCATGTGACCCGTGGTTATGAACATAACTATTACCATTCGACACCTAAGATTAAAAGAAGGGGTTTGAATAAAAAATAAATAAATATAAACTAATTATATAAGGTGGGTGAGCCAATTATTGCTATGTTCCTAAAATTGCCACCGCCTCTTAAACTTGTTAGTTCGTCATCTGTGTCAAAGATGGCACTGTAACTGTCTTATCGAAAAGATGCCTAAAAATATGATGTATCTGTATCCAGTTGGTAAGGGCGCACACAAAAACCCATTTATTATCTCGTACTCTTCCACTATAAAAACTTGTAAAATTTTGCTTGTGACTGACTCAAGCTGGGTAGCATCGATTATTGCAGGGCAAAAACGTAATAAGGTAGACACAAACATGCACTTTTTTGGCTCATATTGTATTTCACTCAATAAAGAAGGAAAAAAGTATTTTTTTTGAGATTGTTGTCTAAGTAGCTGTGTTCCTAATGTTGCCACGCGAAGTACTTGACAACAAAAAAATGACAAAGAAACAAAAAACAACAAGAAAAGAAATTGACGAAGAATTCAGGGAGGTCTAAATCTTGTTTCTGCTTTTTATTCGAAAAGAATCGCCAGGCCGATATGAGATCGTAATCGAGAGTACGTGAGGCTTACTAAAAATGACAAATTGTTATTTAAGTGTCCAAATTGTACCTAAAAACAGCTGCAATTGTTATTGTGTCACAATATTTTCTTATTAGTTTGTTAATGTTTGTTAAAGTTTGTTCTTTACTATTATTGCCAGTATACTGGCAATATTTGGGGCATGGGTTCCTAATATTGTCAGTATGCAATCTTTTTTAAAAAGCAAGTATCTTTTGTTTGAAGCTCATGCAGTTTGTTTATTTTTTACCCATTAGAATAAAGATATGTTTATGTTTAATGTAGTAAAGTGCTTACAAATAAATTTGAATACAGTAAAAAATAAAGTGTCTTAACATGGCAATAATTGGCTTTAAAAATGTTTGGTCCAATACTTTAAACAATAGACGTAAGACACATTTTTGGAATGGGGTTCTTCTGAAGCCTAAAAAACAGCATTGCACGTAATTTGAGCCCCGATTAACCCGAGAATTTTCTTTTGCCCGCTTAGAATGTATCCCCTATAGCCAGGGATGACGTGAAGGATTTTTTTTTTGGGAGGGGAGAAATCAAAAATATAAGGAATTTTCCAAATTGTTACCCTGTGAAAAATGACGGAAAATAAATAAGGTCCTTGCCTCTAAGAAAACCTTTATCCTTGGCAGAAAATTTTGATGCGAATTTTCCAACTCTACCTCTCCAAATTTCTCAGCTACTAAGTTTACTGACCAAAAAATTAAAAAAAGATCCTCTACCAATTTCCCAACTCTGCAAATTAGATTTTCCAACCATTCTATCGATTTCCAAACTTTACACTCTATTTTCTAAACTATTTTACAGCTGGACAGTGGATTTTCCAACTCGAGCGTGGTTGGGGGTGGCGCCTCTCCTACCCCCTTCGCGTCATTCCTGCCTTTGACCAACTCGTCCGTATTCGCCATAATGTATTCCCTATGATTGTGAATAATAGTAATTTATCTCCAATTTAATAACAAATTTTGTTTTTTTTTTTCAGTTTTGCATAAAGAAACCTACAGAACCCGATAAAAAAACCATCGGTAAGTGCAAAGATTGTTTAAATTATGATATATAATATACGGTTCTTTGTTAGGTAGTTATAATTTATAACTTATAAAAAGCATTGCATGTTTTATTAAAACAAATAAACAACTTTCTTTAAAAGAAAAGAAATATGTGAGTGGTCGCGCGAAAGGGGACCTGAAAGGGAAAAACATGTTATCTTTTGGCACTAAGCAAGAAGGTCGTATCCATGAACGTAGAATAATCGTCGTATGTGACAATTTAAGTTTAAATACTTCTTAGTATATTTGCACCTTACTTCAACTTCTATAATATGAAAAAAGTTCTATAGGCATTACATTTAGAGAGATTTATTCATTTAAAAATTTTGTCATGTCTTGAGTTATTGTGTCTACAAAAATCGTAACATCAGACGGACGGACGGACGAATGGACGGACGGACATTTGAAAAAGAAAAAGTTTCTTATTTTTTCCTGAAACAAATTTATATCCAAGAATTTTTTGTCTATAGGACGATTTTTGATTTTTTTTTGAAAATTCGAAACTACCGTATAATATTATTCTAGCGCTGGCGGTGTGAATAATAATATAAGTAGGTACCTATAGTCGCATTCAAACTTATAGTAAAATTTTTACATTTTAAAGATATTAATGTGAGACAGGGACATATTGAAATTTTGTTATATTAAATGCATAGACAAAATAAGAAACTAGAATGATTTTTGACCGTCTGCGCATACTTCTGCTTCCCTACTAAAGGCGTCCTCCATTTTGATTCTAAATGTCCAACTAAAATTTAAAAAATATATATTTAATGTTGGTAACACTGTGTAACATTATTTTCTTTGTTAAGATGTGACTTTTCATCTCACTTCAGTACTCAGTAAAAGTTTCTTTTTGTCGTTGTTTTGTTGCCACATTTGGTTATATATGTATATATAGATGAAAAAAACTAAATAAATATGCTAAACTTTACATAGAAAATTTTATTTTTAACAGTAATTTGAATATAAAAATATAATTCTTCGTACACAGCTCTAACATGAAACTTAAAGTTAATATAACCTCTTTTTTATATTTTTGTTTTGTCTTTAATTTTTTTGTTTTCTAGTTAAATCTAATTAGGTATATATATAAGCATATATGCTTCTAGTTTTAGGATCAGTCGACTCACAAGACTATCGTTAGATCTCAGGTTTAATTACACTTTTTCTTTCATTGATCAAAGATTCACTAAAAACTGGGCTTCGAACAATAAAGTTACTTTTGTAAAATTGCATGTTAATGTTAGGTTGTTTTTTATTAAAGTAAATAAAATACATTGTACAGTGTTCATGAATTTAAGAGGTAGTTGTTTAATAGTACATAGTAAAGGTAGTAATAATATCAAATAACATATCGAGTGAAAAAAGATTGAAAAGAAAAATTAAAAATCTACCATAGATATTTTAAAAGCATGCAATTTCTAAATTCTGGCTTAGTTTAACAGTTTTTTCTTAAAATGTTTTAGGTTTTTTCATGCTTACATTATGTACGAGTATAAATAAATGACATGACTAGACTACATACTGGAGTGTATGTTCTAGTAGAACAGTCCTACACAGTATTATAAATGAAAAATTTTGATCTTCATTGCACTGCACGAATTCCTATGTAACTTTTTTATGAGCATAATTAATCTCTACAGTAGATGATATATTTTTTTTAAGTTAGGTTATGTCGTTTATGTACATTTTAGCCATTAATTTAAATTTCCCGGTTCACTTATAATCACAATGGCGGATCGTAAATTTGTATATACCCTAATGAAACAAACTAGTAGAAACTAGTTAAAACTCGTAAAACCTTTACAAGTTTTTATTAGGCTTTAACGAGTAAATGTATTTACTAATAAAAATTCTACGAGTTTGAGCGAGTAAATTCATTTAACGCGTTTCTACGAGTATTTTGAATATATTTTTCACTATTTTTAAACTTTTTTCACAATTATTTACTAGTTTCCTACGAGTAAATTTATTTACTTGTTTTAGCGAGTATTAATACACTTTCATTTTACGAGTTTTTACTAGTTTTCTACGAAGAATACGTAAATTATTTTTTTAAACGAAGAAAATTAAATTTTACAACAAAAAATCTTAAAAAATCGTATTTTTAGCAAAAAAAATGAAGAAAATACAAAAAAGTTTAAAAATTAATATTTATATGGTCAATTAGAGAATTGTATTTGCTTTAAAATGATGTATCACACGACCTCCATTTCCATTAAAAAAACTACCCCCCGGCCCTCGAGGTGGAGTTCCAATTTTTTTATTATCAGATTTACTTTACCTCAAAAACCCATATATCGTCAGGTCAGAGTTACAAGATTCTATTTTTTTTTTTTGAGATATTTAGGTTTGTATTGGTATATTAAAAAACAAAACAATCCAAAGCGAGAACTTTTGGTAACATAACTGCATGCCAAAGCGTTCTTAAGTTATCGTGTCCGCAAGATTTCCCGGACAGAACGACCGATCGACCGAAAATTATTTTTTGCTCGAAATTGATTTATATCGACATAAAACGTCACAAAACGCAAAAATACGCAAAAAAAGACATAAAAAAAATTGAGCACGAATACAAGGCTTTCCAAAATTTTCAGAATGGGAAAGCAAAACTACGGTTTTTACTCGCTGCAAACTCGTTAATCCTTGTAGAAAATACTCGTTCAATACAGGTAAATACTAGTAAATTTTCAGTAATAATATCATAAGTGCATGTTGAATTATCGATAATTTTTTTACTGTATTAAAAAAAAAATTTTGCTTAGCAATTGTTTGAGTGCATTTTTCGTGTTCACGAAAACAATTTCTTTAAGCAAAATGTTTTTTATATACAGTAAAAAAATTATGTATAATTCAACGTGCACGAATGGTATTTTGAAAGACTATTTCACAAACAAAATAAGGAAGTATATAATTTTACCATGTTTAATGTTGTTTAAACAACAATATCACTTTACAACTATAATTAAAAATTTAAATCTCAAATTTTCCGCGCTTTTTACATCCACGATGTTCACTTTTTCGCGAATGTTGCCAAGTCTAAACTTTGCTTAAGATTATTCCAATAAAATAGTTTATATCATATTTTAGCATTTAAATAAAGATCCTTGTCATAAACTGCCTCTAGTTAAAGTCCTAATTATTTTACCTAGATTTTCAATTACCTATATATGTCAATGTCAATTTAACAAGATAATTGTCAAGAATATTTTATTTTGCAAGAAGTTAAATAAAATCCCGTTCTACATTTTAATTCATGTTCTTTGGCTTTGTTCCAACTTTTATCATTTACAACATAGTGGCGACCGTGACAGGACTTTAGAAATTTGAGTGTTTTGGTGATAAAAGTAAATCAATTTACATTTTGAAAACTGATGGAGAAGCTAAAGAAGACGCGTGCTGTAGCCCGTACAGCGTTCACACGGGCAAGCACCACGATACGACAGGAACTTTTGGTGAATCCACCTCGTACGACAGCTTTCAAGTTATTAGAAAGCCGAGCAAAAGAGCTGGAAGAGAGTCAGAAAAATCTCGTTGAATGTCTACTAGATTCTGACGCAACCGAGGAGGAAATTGCCGTAGAAATGGAAAGCGGAGATGAATACAAGACAAGATATTTAGAGGACCAGATCAAAGTTGAGATGAAGTTAAGTACTCAGCATGTAATATCCCAACAAAACTGTATTCAACCTGCTAATAATATTGTAATACACAGTGAAAAACGTAATTACACTCTGCCTAGGATCGAGCTAAAGAAATTTAGTGGGGATTTGAAAGAGTGGTTGCAATTTTGGTCACAGTTTAAGAAAATACACGAAGACCAGCAACTTTCAAAGTCAGATAAATTTTATTACCTCAATCAGTCAATGGTTCTAGGTTCAAGAGCTAGTGAACTAGTCAATAGCTATCCAGAGACTGAAGATAACTATGAAAAGGTAATAGAAAGCTTGAAAAGTCGCTTTGGAAAGGATACATTACTTGTATACGTTAGAGAACTTCTTACGTTGGTCCTAAATAATGCTGCAAATACAGGTAGGAAAATACAACTTGCGACATTATATGATAAGCTAGAGACGCAGATTCGAGCCCTGGAATCCCTGGATGTCACAACTGATACATGTGCAGCAATGTTGTACCCTCTTGTAGAGTCGTCTATGCCTGAGGAACTTCTACGCATATGGCAAAGGCAAGTGAGCTTAAATAACGCAATGTTAAACACTGAAGTGACCAGACAAGTAACGTTTAAAGATCGCCTTACTAGTCTTATGATGTTCCTAAATCTTGAAGTAGAAAACGACCAAAGAATAGCAATGGCAATGAATGGGTTTGGTTTAAACAACGCATTATCTACAAAGACAAAAACTAGCATGAAGAAAGTAGAAACAAGCAGCGATGTAGCCACAGCCTCAACACTATTCAATGCTAAAGAAAACAAAACAATAACATGTATATTTTGCTCTGGTAAACATAATAGCCAGACATGTGAAAAGGCAAAGAAAATGACATTACAAGAACGGCAAAATCTAGCAAGCGAGAAAAGTGCATGTTTCGACTGTCTTGATATCAACCATATAAAGAGAAAATGCAGATCAAACGTAAAATGTGGCTGGTGTGGACGAAGGCATGCTTTAATTATGTGCAGAAGTCTTCCAGAGAAACATGCAGTAAACCCTTCTTCGATAAAACAAGAAGAAAAAGTAGTTGAAAACAACATGGCCAATATTTCTCTTCATTCAGAAGTATTTCTACAAACTATTCAAATAAAGCTTTGCACTCAACAAGAAGATCGTGTCGTCAGAGCTATCCTGGACACCGGATCACATAGGTCGTATGTATTAAAGAGTTTAGTAGAAGATTTGAATTTGGAAGAAATTGGACAGCAAAACGTAGTTCATCTACTGTTTGGAGGTAGGAAGACGAAACCTCAAAAGCATAAAGGTTATAAATTAAGTCTTAAAAGTATGGATAATGTAAATACCTATGACCTAGTTGCTTTAGATGAGGAAATAATTTGCCTTAGTGTACCTAGCGTAGGTTATGGACCTTGGTTGAAGGAACTTCAAAACAAAAATATAAGACTGTCAGATATAGACTCTAGCCATGATCCAATTTCTATACTAATTGGTGCAGATGCGTTTGGAGAATTACTAACAGGAAATATTTATAACTTGGCCTGTGGAGCTACAGCGATCGAAACTAGACTTGGATGGTCATTAATTGGTAAAAAATCCACTGAAGAAATTCCACGAGTTGATTCAGTTTTAACAGTAATGTCTATGTATATTCAAGATGCCAAAGTCGCAGATTTATGGAGTCTTGACATATTAGGTATTACTGATCCGGCTCAAAGAAAGTCTAAGGAATTTCTTCAGGAAAAAGTCAAGGAGAAATTTCGTGAGACTGTAAAAGTTGACGACACTGGAAGGTTCGAGGTCAGGTTACCCTGGAAAGATAGTCATCCTCCTTTACCGGACAATAAAGTTGCTGCACTAAAGAGACTACATACGACTACGAGACGCCTAGAACTGAAAGGCTATCGTGAGGATTATCAACGGGTTTTCGATGAGTGGTTACAAGAAGGTATAATTGAGAAAGTATCAGAAGAAGATGTGGACAATCAAGGTTATTATCTTCCTCATCATCATGTAATCAAAGTAGGATCCACGACACCTATTCGACCAGTTTTTGATGCCTCTGCAAAGTTAAAAAATGAGCCATCTCTGAACCAGTGCCTTGAAACTGGCCCCAATTTGATTGAACTCATTCCAACAATTCTCTTGAGGTTTAGAGAAAAGAAAATTGGAGTAATTTCAGACATTAAAAAGGCGTTCTTACAGATTGGTTTGTCTCCAGAAGATCGTGATGTTCTACGGTTCTTATGGTGGAAAAAATCAACGAAGAATCAAGTAGAAGTCTTTAGACATCGTAGAGTTGTGTTTGGAGTGTCAAGTAGCCCGTTTCTGCTAGGAGCAACGATAGAATTACTTCTTGAACAAACTCTTCTACGGACTGGTCTTACAGAATTAAAAGAAGTTATAATACAACTGTTAAAGAGCTTCTACGTTGATAATTGTGTCACAAGCGTGGACTCCAATGAAGAACTGGAAAATTTTATAATACAAGCAACAGCTGTCATGAATATTGGATGTTTTAATCTTCGAGGGTGGGAGTATACAGGAGAACAAACTTGTAAACCCAAAACATCAGTATTAGGAATGGTCTGGGATAAAGAGGAAGATGTTTTAATGCTTGGAGATGCTGCCTTAGAAGAATCACTGCCCAATAAGATTACAAAGAGGGTCATTCTATCAAGTACACACAAAGTGTTTGATCCAATGGGTGTAGTGTGCCCAGTACTACTTTGCCCAAAATTGTTGCTACAAAGGCTATGGGCAACTTCTATAGACTGGGATACTGAAGTACCAGAAGATGTAAAAAATGAGTTTTTTCATTGGCATAATGAGTTGGTAAGCTTAAAGCAAGTTAAAATACCACGTTGGGCTTTTGGAGAAAGACTGGATGAAGAGTCTTTATCATTTCATGTTTTCGTTGATGCCAGTCAGGATGCCTATGCAGCAGTAATTTTTGTAAGGACGGAAACATTGGATGGGCCCAAAGTACAACTGTTGGAAGCCAAATCCAGAGTAGCTCCTGTGGAAGATATAAGTATACCTCGTTTAGAATTGCTAGCGGCTACGGTGGGAGCAAGGCTGATGAATCAAATATCAAAGATTTTGGGTATGAAAAAGTCAAAGATTTACTACTGGAGCGATTCGACAACTGTGTTAACGTGGATTCAACAAGGAAAACAATGGGCCACCTTTGTATATAACCGAGTAGAAGAAATTCGACAAATTACTGACACAGCAAGCTGGAGACATATCCCAGGTATAAAAAATCCTGCTGACATGCCATCACGTGGCTGCTCTGCAAAACAGCTCGTAGAATCTCAATGGTGGTTGGGACCCGACTGGCTTAAGAGATCTCCTGATTTCTGGCCGATTAGTGAGTATGTTGTAGATGAAGCAGAGGTCAAAAAGGAGGTCAAGAAATCGGCAGTCAGAGCAAAGGAAATGGTTCTTAAAGAGGTAGTACTTTTACAAACAAACAAACAGAAAATAAATTTGCCCTGGTATATGGAAAAATTTTCAAGTTATTTAAGAATTGTACGTTCAATGGCTTGGATAGAGCGTTTTCGATCCAACTGCCGGAAATCAATTGAATTAAAATCTGGCATCTCAAAATCCGAACGTGTTACTGGAGCATTAAATACGATCGAGCTGAAAACATCAGAATTAACATTAATGCGTTTGACTCAAGAAGAATCATTCGATGGAGTACAAGATATTAGAATAAGAAATTTACTGCCATTCAAAGATGAGACAGGAGTAATTAGATTAAAAACCTTGATTGCAAACCGAGAGGATAAGTATGGCTTTAGAAATCCAGTTGTACTTGATCCGAAACATCCATTGGTGATAAGGCTAATTGAGTATCATCATAAACGATTAAATCATGCAGGGATACAGATTATGATGAATCAACTACGAGAAGAAGTGTGGATACTAACTAGCAGGCGAGCAATTCGAGCAGTCATCGATAAGTGTGTTATATGTCGACGTCATCGTGCTCTGCCCATGGAAGTAATTCCAGCAGTTTTACCTGAACCAAGGATTAGAGATGCTGCCATATTTGAAATTTCAGGCGTGGATTTGGCAGGTCCAGTTTATTTAAAGGGTCGACAAAAAGCATGGATCTGCCTATTTACGTGCGCAGTTTATAGAGCTATATACCTTGAGTTGGTAACGTCTTTGTCAACAGTAGAGTTCCTTGAAGCATTTAGAAGATTCATAGCTCGTCGAGGGAGGCCCTCTATCATGTATAGTGACAATGGTTTAAATTTTAATGGATCCAACACAAAATTAAAGGAAATAAACTGGGATAAGATAAATGAGTACAGTTCTATTAACAAGATCGACTGGCGTTTCAATCCTCCAAGTGCAGCATGGTGGGGAGGTTGGTGGGAGCGACTGGTACGTTCTGTCAAAGAATTGTTAAGAAAGGTTCTTAAAAAGGCGTGTCTGACGTATCAAGAAATGAGCACAACCTTATGTGATTGTGAAGCAATAATCAACTCTCGACCTCTTACATATGTATCTGAAGACTCCACCCAATTGATACCACTTACACCAGCTATGTTTCTTCAAGAAGTTGTTGTTTGTGGTGTACCTGACTTAGATCAAATAGATGAGTCTAGTCTACGAAGAAGATATAGATATCGACAGAAGCTACGAGAACAGTTACGTCGACGTTTTCGAATTGAATATCTGGGGCAACTGTCACGTAACGAATAACTGTAAAAAAGATTTTTATGAACTGCGGGAAGGAGACGTTGTACTAGTAGGAAATGATAATACAAAAAGACTGGACTGGCCTCTAGCACGTATAACGAAGTTGATTCCAGGGAAAGATGGACATGTACGAGTAAAGTTAAAGACAGAAATAGGTGAACTTGTACGTCCTATACAACGTTTATATCCCTTAGAAATGATGTGGTCCAAAGAGGTTGAAGATGCAGAAAAAAAAAAGAAAAAAAAAAAACTTTTAAATGAAGAAACGAAATGAAATTTTCTTAGTCATTTTTTTTTAATATTTTTATCGAGTTTAATTAAATAGGTTTTTGTGTACTAGTAGGAAATGATAATACAAAAAGACTGGACTGGCCTCTAGCACGTATAACGAAGTTGATTCCAGGGAAAGATGGACATGTACGAGTAAAGTTAAAGACAGAAATAGGTGAACTTGTACGTCCTATACAACGTTTATATCCCTTAGAAATGATGTGGTCCAAAGAGGTTGAAGATGCAGAAAAAAAAAAGAAAAAAAAAAACTTTTAAATGAAGAAACGAAATGAAATTTTCTTAGTCATTTTTTTTAAATATTTTTATCGAGTTTAATTAAATAGGTTTTTGTGTAAAAAAAAAAATAATTTAACTCGAGGTGGGAGAATGTCATAAACTGCCTCTAGTTAAAGTCCTAATTATTTTACCTAGATTTTCAATTACCTATATATGTCAATGTCAATTTAACAAGATAATTGTCAAGAATATTTTATTTTGCAAGAAGTTAAATAAAATCCCGTTCTACATTTTAATTCATGTTCTTTGGCTTTGTTCCAACTTTTATCATTTACAACAATCCTTGCTGTTTTTGTTTAAAAAGTTTAGTTTTCAACTGAAAAGAAATAAAATAACGGGTGTTTCCAACCGTAAAAAAACAATTTGCTATCGGTTTCTAATAAAGTTTGGCAACGCTGTACTGGTGCCAGCGCAGTCATTTGATGTTTTGATTTCCGTCATTTAAAAGAAGTAAATTATTTACTTCTTTACTGTAAATATATTTTTAATGACTAAGTGTTTAAATTAGTTTTGGGTGGCCTGTTATTAATACCAAGATTCAATTAAATAAATTAAAATTTATGAATATTAGTTTAAAGCTTTTAAGATGGAAAGTGCATAAAATATAATATATTATTTGAAATTAATTAGGGTTTATACCTAGGATGTTTGGTAATAAACTAAGCATTTATATTGCTTATCAATAAAAATAAATCAACAAAAGGTAAGCTTCACAAATTAAAAACTCATTTTGCAAAAATATAACATTTATTAAGATGTCAGTAACTATCAGTTTCTTGTTTCCATAGTAACCAAGTGATAATTGCACATGTGCAAAAATTATCAGATTCATTTTGATCTGATTGGTCAAGAAACTAAAAATGCCAGGTTTTGATTGGCCTATATATTGTTTGTGAAATAGTCAGTTATAAATTTATTCAAAAACATTAAAATGTTATTTTACTGGTAAATTTTACTAGTGTCAAAATTTGACATATAATTAAAAATGTAAAAAATATATTAAAATATATTAAAATATATTAAAATATATTAAAATATATTAAAATGCCTATATCTCGGAAACTAATAGTCCTACGATAAAAATAATCACGTTTTTATAGGGAATTAAACATTATTTTCATTTATGCAAAAACATTTATTCTACTATAAATAATAAGTGAGATATCGCTAAAACCAAAATAGTTTTTGTCCATTGTGACCCACTTGCCCTAGGCTAATATTAACCATATTTCATGTGACGCAAATAGAAAAGGTCCTGAATCCTTTGGTCCTTTGGTGAAAGTATTTTTCAAATCGGACGTTCCGTTCAAAATTTATAAGGTTTACGTACAGACAGACATTTTTTTAACACCCACTTTTTTCGCATTTTTCTAGTATAATTGCTTTGCATTTTTAAGGAAACTCTTCGCAGTGTAATACTATAATTGCTTCGCATTTTTTAGGATACTATTCGCAGTGTAATACTATAATTGCTTCGCATTTTTTAGGATACTCTTGACAGTCTAATAGTATAATTGCTTCGCATTTTTAGGGATACTCTTCGCAGTGTAATAGTATTATTGCTTCGCATTTTTTAGGATACTGTTTGCAGTGTAATAGTATAATTGTTTCGCATTTTTAAGGATACTATTCGCAGTGTAATACTATAATTGCTTCGCATTTTTTAGGATACTCTCAGTGTAATAGTATAATTGCTTCGCATTTTTAAGGATACTCCTCGCAGTGTATTAGTATATTTGCTTCGCATTTTTAAGGATACTCTTCGCAGTGTAATAGTATAATTGCTTCGCATTTTTTAAGGATACTATTCGCAGTTAAATGGTATAATTGCTTCGCATTTTTAAGGATACTATTCGCAGTGTAATAGTATAATTGCTTCGCATTTTTAGGGGTACTCTTCACAGTGTAATAGTATTATTGCTTCGCATTTTTATGGTTACTCTTTGCAGTGTAATAGCATAATTGCTTCGCATTTTAAGTATACTCTTCGCAGTGTAATATTATAATTGCTTCGCATTTTTTAGGATACTCTTGGCAGTGTAATAGTATAATTGCTTCACATTTTTAAGGATACTCTTCGCAGTGTATTAATATTATTGCTTCGCATTTTTTAGGATACTATTCGCAGTGTAATGGTATAATAGCTTCGCATTTTTTAGGATACTCTTGGCAGTGTATTAGTATAATTGCTTCGCATTTTTAAGGATACTCTTCGCAGTGCGATAGTAAAATTGCTTCGTATTTTTAAGGATACTCTTCGCAGTGTATTAGTATAATTGCTTCGCATTTTTTAGGATACTCTTCGCAGTGTAATAGTATAATTGCTTCGCATTTTTTAGGATACTATTCGCAGTGTAATAGTATAATTGCTTCGCATTTTTAAGGATACTCTTCGCAGTGTAATAGTATAATTGCTTCGCATTTTTAAGGATACTCTTCGCAGTGTAATAGTATAATTGCTTCGCATTTTTAATACTTTGCAGTGTAATACTATCATTGCTTCGCATTTTTTAGGATACTCTTGGCAGTGTAATAGTATAATTGCTTCGCATTTTTAAATATACTCTTCGTAGTGCGATAGTTAAATTGCTTCGTATTTTTAAGGATACTCTTCGCAGTGTATTAGTATAATTGCTTCGCATTTTTAAGGATACTATTCACAGTGTAATACTATAATTGCTTTGTATTTTTTAGATTACTCTTGGCAGTGTAATAGTATAATTGCTTCGCATTTTTTAGGATACTTTTTGCAGTGTAATAGTATAATTGCTTCGCATTTTTAAGGATACTCTTCGCAGTGTATTAGTATAATTGCTTCGCATTTTTTAGGATACTATTCTCAGTGTAATAGTATAATAGCTTCGCATTTTTAAGGATACTCTTCGCAGTATATTAGTATAATTGCTTCGCATTTTTTAGGATACTCTTCGCAGTGTAATAGTATAATAGCTTCGCATTTTTAAGGATACTCTTCGCAGTATATTAGTAGAATTGCTTCGCATTTTTTGGGATACTCTTCGCAGTGTAATAGTATAATTGCTTCGCATTTTTAAGGATATTATTCGCAGTGTAAAATTTTAAATCTCAAATTAGCCGCGCTTTTTACAACCACGATGTTCACTTGTTCGAGAATGTTGCCAAATCTAAACATTGCTTGAGGGATATTTTAAGCTTTAGATTATTCCAATAAAATAGTTTTTATCATATATTTTAGCATTTAAATAAAGATCATTGCTGTTTTTGTTTAAAAAGTTTAGTTTTCAGCTGAAAATAAATAAAATAACGGGTGTTTCCACCCGTAAAAAAAACAATTTGGTATCGGTTTCTAATAAAGTTTGGCAACGCTGTACTGGTGCCAGCGCAGTCATTTGATGTTTTGATATCCGTTATTAAAAAGAAGTAAATTATTTACTTCTTTACTGTAAATATATTCTTAATAAGTTTTTAAATTAGTTTTGAGTGGCCTGTTTTTAATACCAAGATTCAATTAAATAAATTAAAATTTATGAATATTAGTTTAAAGCTTTTAAGATGGAAAGTGCATAAAATATAATATATTATTTGAAATTAATTATGGTTTATACCTAGGATGTTTTGGTAATAAAATAAGCATTTATATTGCTTATCAATAAAAATAAATCAACTAAATTGCCAAATCTAAACATTGCTTGAGGGATATTTTAAGCTTTAGATTATTCCAATAAAATAGTTTTTATCATATATTTTAGCATTTAAATAAAGATCATTGCTGTTTTTGTTTAAAAAGTTTAGTTTTCAACTGAAAATAAATAAAATAACGGGTGTTTCCACCCGTAAAAAAAACAATTTGGTATCGGTTTCTAATAAAGTTTGGCAACGCTGTACTGGTGCCAGCGCAGTCATTTGATGTTTTGATATCCGTTATTAAAAAGAAGTAAATTATTTACTTCTTTACTGTAAATATATTCTTAATAAGTTTTTAAATTAGTTTTGAGTGGCCTGTTTTTAATACCAATATTCAATTAAATAAATTAAAATTTATGAGTATCAGTTTAAAGCTTTTAAGAAAGTGCATAAAATATAATATATTATTTGAAATTAATTAGGGTTTATACCTTGGATGTTTTGGTAATAAAATAAGCATTTATATTGCTTATCAATAAAAATAAATCAACTAAAGGTAAGCTTCACAAATTAAAAACACATTTTGCAAAAATATAACATTTATTAAGATGTCAGTAACTGTCAGTTTCTTGTTTTCATAGTAACCAAGTAATAAGTGCAAAAATTATCAGATTCATTTTGATCTGATTGGCCAAGAAACTAAAAATAAAAGGTATGGATTGGCATATATATTGTTCGTGAAATAGTCATTAAAATTTTCTCATAAAATACTCGCAGTAACTTATAATAATCTACGGTTTTTTACTCTATGAAAACTCGTTAATACTCGTAGAAAAATAAACGTTCGATACTGCTAAATACTCCTAAATTTTCATTGGAATTTCCTCATAAAATAATTACCCCCTCAGCCCCGTGGGGTGGAGTTAGAAATTTTTTATTACCATGTTCAATTTCAGCAACCTTAAAAACCCCTAAATATAGCAATTTTCAAATTTTTGGGAAAAATTACTGTATTTACCTCATTTGCTCCCCTTGCCCACCCCAATGTTTACCAAAAACAATCCAAAGCGAGAACTTTTGGTAACATACCTGTATGCCAAAGCATTCTTAAGTTATCGTGCCCACAAGATTTCCCGGACAGAACGACCGATCAACCGACAATTTTTTTTTTGCTCAAAATTGATTTATATCGACATAAAACGTGACAAAAATACGCAAAAAAAATCTTGAAAAATTACTGTATTTACCTCATTTGCTCCCCTTGCCCACCCCAATGTTTACCAAAAACAATCCAAAGCGAGAACTTTTGGTATCATACCTGTATGCCAAAGCATTCTTAAGTTATCGTGCCCACAAGATTTCCCGGACAGAACGACCGATCAACTGACAATTTTTTTTTTTTGCTCAAAATTGATTTATATCGACATAAAACGTGACAAAAATACGCAAAAAAATTCTTGAATATAAGGCTTTTCGAAAATTTCAGAATGGGAAAGCGAAACTACGTTTTTTTACTCGCTGAAAACTTGTTAATCCTTGTAGAAAAATATTCGTTAAATACTGCTAATTACTAGTAAATTTTCATTGGAATTTCCTCATAAAACAATCGTAGAAACTTGTAAAAACCGGTTTTTTACTCGCTGAAAACTCGTTAATCCTTGTAGAAAAATATTCGTTCAATACTGGTAAATTTTCATGGGAATTTCCTCATAAAAATTTTTGAAAATATTTTTACGAGTTTGAGCGAGTTTCTACTAGTTTTTAACTCGCTGAAAACTAAATACTGTTTCACTAAACTTGCTAAAACTCGTAAACTATTTTTACGAGTTTGAGCGAGTTTTCTACTAGTTTGTTTCGCTAGAGTAACCTTGAGATGACAGCTCATCTATGTTCTTTGCAACGAACTAATAACTCTTCTCTCTAGAATAGGCATTTCATTTGTAAAAACTGACAAAAACGTAGCCAACATATACATTTGTCTGTCTTACTCGCACAGCTTTGTTCTAATTAGTAGCTAACAGAGACAACAAAAACAGTTACTGGTAACTGTTATTGTTCAGGCCTGAATATACCTACTATTTGTTTACAAACAAACCAAGATGTTGGCGATACTTTATATTAACGGTATGCGTATTGTAGAGAGAAGAGTTATTAGTTCGTTGGTTCTTTGTCTATGATTAAATGCGTATTTATCTTATATAGCTCGATGAAAAAAACACAAATAAAACAAATTAAAGCCGTCCCAGTAAATATTTATTGCTATTTATTGCCTTGTGGGCGTGGCTAAATCCTTTGTAAAATATGATTGCATAGGGTCGTAATTTAACTGGCTAGAATCAGTCCACGTGGACTGTTAAAAATATACATTAGTTTAAATGAGTCTAAAATTTAGCTTAAAAAAAAATTCTCTTATACTTTTGCAAGGTACTGTAGGTAATAATTTATTACCTTAAGTTATATTTTTTTAATAATATAATTATTATAATTATGTGGTCATACAAAATTATACAGAAAATATAATTAACTGATAATTTGGAAAGATAATACCTTTTATCACCCATAATAAATTATTAATTATCTTTATATCTTCTATAAAAATATATTTTGACACAAAATCGATCTTTCTTTATGAAAATGTGAATAAACTAATGTGAATTTGTTTTGTCTGTCTGAAAACGATCGATTTTTGCCCCTTTTTTAGGTTAATTGCGCTTTAAATAATTACATGGTACAATGGAAGTAATAAAAATGCCACCACTTTCGTTTTATTATACTCCTTAATAAATAGACTTTGTAGAGTCTACACTTAGCTAAGTAATAAAGGTTCAATTTTAACTTGACAAAATTATTTTTTACATTAAATTTAAAATAGGGGCCAATACGTGGGAATGCCTTCCGAAACCTCAATTATTGGGCTAATCAGAAAAAAGGTCGTCAGTTTCCTCATCAGTTACGTTTTCCTTTAGCTATATTATTATTACATAGGTATACATTTCATATAGAGAGGTCAAAATAAGAAAAAAACGTTCCCATAAACATTTGTCCAAAAACGACTCGTAAGGGAGCTACACCCCTTCAAAGGGGTACCAAAATTTCGTTTTTTCATTAATAACCCTTTGTATTATAGCATTGAGTTTTGGCAAGTGATCTATGCTTTATAAGGCCTATCAGCATGTAATCTAACTAGGGGCGTCCGTAAAGGGGGGTCTTATCACTTTTTTGTCCCAAACTTTTTCTGCTTAACTTTTTTTTGGGTTTATTTTTAGAATAGTATTACTAACGTAAAAACACATTAAAAAGTTACTCTTGTTGTAATACCATAGGATTAACTGTTTTCGAGAAAAATACAATTAAAGGCAAAATTGCACCTTTCGAAAACCAAAAAATAAACATTAAAATGTTAAAAACCAAAATTTTAATGGCGTGGGGCTATTGTACACCAAAAACTAAGAAAAAAGTTTTCATATACGTAATTCCAAAAATCAATGCTAAGGGAGTTATAAAACTTTTTTTCTTAGCTTTCAATGTAGAATTACCCTGCATTATTGAAATTTAGGTTTTTAACATTTTAGTGTTTAATTTTTGGTTCTATAAACGTATGATTTTGCCTTTAATTATATTTTTCTGGAAAACGGTTAATCCTACGGTATTGCAACAAGAATACCTTTTTAATGTATTTTTACCTTAGTAATACTATTCTAAAAATAAATCTTTAAAAAAGTTAAGCAGAAAAAAGTTTGGGGCAAAAAACTGATAAGACCCCCATTACGGACGCCCCTGGTTAAATTAACTACATGCAAATACCATTGGCTGATAGGTCTTGTAAAACATAGATCACTTGCTAAATCTCGATGCTATAACACAAAGGGTTCTTAAGTTATTAATAAAAACTCGAAATTTTGGTACCCCTAGGAAAGTGCGTAGCTCATAAAGAAGGAAAGAGAACCATTAGTCCAGCCTGCGCAAGATTATTTTGTGACAGAACGGGGCAGCGAAATGACGTAGGGCAACATATCTGACCTTGCGTAGTACGCATCTCTATCAGCTGTGAAATGCTGGCGGTCGTAAAACAATTCATCACCCCAGTATTCATTTGTCTTATCTCCAAAAATCCCCTAGTAAAAATCTTAAAAAGTCCAAAAATAGAGATATGGCAAACCAATACTGGGGTGACGAATTATTAGTAGTTTGTTTATACTGTCAGTACTGTCAGATGGTCGTTTGTTACTGTTCATATTTCGACTTCTACTGTGTTTTAATTGTTTTTTTTTGCTGCATTTGTTTATAACTTTAAACCTAACCTGTATTGTTGCTTTATGAAGAGCAAAGGGTCAATCCCTGGTGTACTCAAAGTAGGTGTACAAAATCCCGAAAAATTCTTATAAAATCATTTTAAAAAACTATTTCGATGTTTCTTCGTAGATATTTATTTTTTTTGTTGAATTTTTTACAATTTTTATTTGACACACAAAACTAAGGTTAAAAATACTCGTCAAAAACAACAATAGTAGTGCGAATGTGCAAGTTTGTCCCAGATGCGCTAGGCACATTTATCACAGTATTCCGCAACGGCTTTGGAGGTCTAACCTTGTCTATGGCGTAGCTCCCTTACGAGTCGTTTTTGGGCATATATTTATGGAAACTTTTTTTCTTATTTTGACCTCTAGAACACATCCTTTAAATATTTCCCTTTCCTCACGGAACACCCTGTATAAAATCTATTAAAAATTAGCTTGACAATTTTTTTAACATATTTATTTTTTCCTGTATTTTGTGGGTAATTCACTTGGGCCCAAATTATAATATAATAGTTTTGTTTAATTGTCAATGGTCGGATCTAAAAAAAAAAAAAATGTCAAAATTTGTTTTTTTTTTTATGTTTCAAGTGACACTGTGCAATATGAAATAACAGCGTAGATATGACAGACCGGTTAGCGAAATATAAAGTGCTGATTTACTCTAAAAATTACTTTTTCAACATTCTAATTTTGCGATCTTGAGCACTAATAATTATATACAAGGTGTATTTGAAATAGGGTCCGAAATTTAAGGGACAATTCTACATCATAAAACAAGACAAAAAGATCCTATAAACATATGCCTAAAAATGCGTCGTAAGGGAGCTAAGCCCCTTTGAAAGTGCCAAAATATTCCGGTTTAACTCGGTCCTAAGAAAGCTATGGTCTCGTAAAAATGCTCCATTTTTAAAGGGCCATAGTAGCTTTAAAAGCGATTGTTCGACGTACTTGTATAAAAACTTTTTTTCTTAATTTTTAATTAGAATAACCCTGCATCATTAAAATTTCGGTTTTCAACATTTGAGTATTTAATTTTTCGTCCTCGAAGCGTGAAATTTCACATTCAAATTATATTTTTTCGAAAACGGTTAATCCTACAGTATCACAACAAGAGTACCTTTTTATGTATTTTGACCTGAGGAATCATGTTCCAATAATAAAATAACAAAAAAATTACACAGAAAAAAGTTTGGGACAAAAAACTGATAAGGCTCCCCCGTTTCACACACCCCTGGTTAAAATAAGTACATGAAAATAATATACAAAGATAGGTCTTATTAAGATTACATACAGAACCTCGTTGCTATATCTTAAAGGGTTCCTGAGTTATTAAATAAAAACCGATTTTTTTAGCCACTTTCAAAGGGGCTTAGCTCCCTTACGACGCATTTTTAGACATATGTTTATGGGAACTTTTTGTCATATTTTATGATGTAGAATCACCCCTTAAAATGTCGGACCCTATTTCAAATACACCGTGTATAAGGACTTCGATTACTTTAAGGTACTCTTAAAGCAACTCATACAAAACATAAACCATATTTTTTGATCTCAGATCCAATTGTTTTTTTTTTCATGAAAATTCTTTTATTTAAAAAAAAAACAATCGTTTAAAATTTACAAAAAAGTCCAAACCAAAAACAAAAAATGTTATAGAGGGCTGGCTTCGCAGTAAATTCAAGTTAAGCTATTTTCAAATCGCCAGGTTCTGGTTCTGGTTCCGGATCTAGAAGGTTCTATAGTTCAGTTTCAATGAAACGTGCAGTGACGAATACCTAACAATATGCTGCAGAGATCCACAGAGATCCCTTAGACGAATTAAACCAAAATAACTCGAATCGTACCCGAATTGTCGTGTTTCTTGATTTTAAAAGAGCCTTCGAAACTATAAAACCGGAATTATTAGTAGAAAAGCTAAGAATTTACGGCTTCGAAGGAGTAGTTTTAAATTGGATTATACATTTTCTTTCAGACAGGTATAGAAAGGTAAAATACAACAATAGTTATTCCAAGGCAAGAAAAGTAAAGGTTGGCGTTCCGCAAGGCAGTTTATAAATGGTGCACAGACCGGACTTCAGCGGGTGAATTTCATCTGCTCAAGTCCGGTTTTATACCCGCGCAGACCCGTCATTTTCAATAGGGTAGCTTAATCTGAATATAATAAATGTAATGTATATGACTAGGAAATTTAAAATAGTTATTTATAATACAAGGGTGAAAAGTTAAATTTTTCGATTGAGTAGGTTTTTAGAAGCCGAGGGCCGGCCGATAGGGCCGGCACGAGGGTAATAAACCTACGAAATCGAAATTTAACTTTTTGCCCGTGTATTATACAGTATTTTTTATTCGATTGTTACTAATTATTATAAATTATTAAAATATACTTAATTTTAAATTGCAAAAAATATTTATTTTTAATGTCTTATTACTTATCTAGTTATCCATGACAAATTGCTATCCAATCACACAATTGAATCGTTTCTTTTGCGTGTAGTTTCATTTTCAGATTAAAAAAGCTATAGTTGGTGTTTTGATTAATTACTGTTAAAATGTGTCAGTTATGAAAAAATAATACTTCTGAACCCGTTCTATGAATATTATAAATATTGAAATTGATTTTACAATTGAAATTTTGTGTTTGTAATTTATTTTAGTGTATGAATACAGATTAATTGGTTTACATATATTTTGAGGTTATGTTGTAGAAGAAATTTTTATTTTGTATGATATGATTATAATAACTGTATCTGGTCAAAAAGAACAGTTAGTTCAAGACCAAAAGTGACCAAAAGGTCATATTTCTTTATAAATATTACAGTAAAGGTAAAGCATCTTCTTTTAAAAAGCTTAAAAATAACAAGTTTTAGTTAGCTGGCGAAAAAAACCTTTTGGCCCTAGGGCCACAAAGTTCAACTTTTCGCCCGTAAAACATAAACTAAAAGTGTCGCTTTTAGAATCAATCGAATAAAAATAGATTTTTAGGGTACCCCATTTTCACAGCTCTTTGATTTTCTGGAACCCAAATCAACCGGATCCAGAACCTAGCAATTTGGGAATAGCCCATTTTGACTCTACTTAAAGAGATATACAAAATACAGCCGGGAGAAAATATTTAAATGAAAATGGTCAGCAGCTTTACGACACTCTTTTTCCTTAAAATATGTCCTGAAATAATTTTATGTATGTGCGTGTCAAAAGTTTGGAAAAGTTTGGAAAAAAACCTGTCCTTATTGTACCCCCAAAAATATCGTAGCCGTTTAAAAGTTAAAGGGGGAGGGGCCTTTAACTTTTAAACGGCTACGATATTTTTGGGGGTACAATAAGGACAGGTTTTTTTTTTAATGAAAAGTGGATCGTGTGATACATAATTTTAGACACTATTAAATTTTCTAATTGACCATATATTTTTTTATTTTTCTGGTTCTCTATATCGTCATTGTTTCCTCTAAAAATATGAAATAACTTTGTTTGGGTTTGTTATTTCCGTCTTCCAAATTTTAAGTTGCACCTATATATTTTGTTTTTTACGCCAACATATGAATATAGAAGAGAAAAAGATGCAAGTCGCTTGTAAAACAGGTTTACACTAGGATATTTCAAAAACGCTTTGATCCAGTGACTTGAAATTTGGAACAAAGATTTTCTAAGTAGTAAGCAAAATTTGTTCCAAATTTCAAGTCTCTGTGTCAAAGATTTCTTGAAATACACTAGGCAACAAATCGCAACTTTTTTTTTTGCCCCGATCGGAAAGTAAATTTTTCTTACTAATTCGAGGGCGTAGAATCCGAATCTGACCTTAGAAAATTTCCAGCACCTAGAATTTTTGAGATATAAGTTCAGGTAATAAAGACGTTTTTTTTTCAAAATCTTTAAAAAAAAGAGTAGAATTTTGAAAATTTTAGTGTATATTAAAAAAAATACGAGAAATTCAAAAATCTATATGTCAAGAACCTACTGTCAGAGTAAATACGCGAAAAAAAATAAAAAGGTTAAAATGAAAGTGCAGAGTTTACTTAATTGCTCCTTTGTGGCAAAACTATGAATTTTTTTAAAAACTTTATAGAACTTAATTTGTAGATTATAAAATTCTCTACAAAAATATTTATACAAATATTTTTTTATTTTGCTTAGTTTGTTCCTAAAAAGTAAATAAATAAAAAAGATATAAAATTAAAGTACACAGCCCGAGCCCAAAAAATATATTTTTCTTATCAATTTAAAGGCGCAGAATCCAAATTTGACCTTAAAAAAAAATCAGCACATCTTATTTTTTAAATTTTAGTACATGCAATTATGCCAATTTAAAAATAATTTATAAAACAAAATATTGTGTATTTTTTGTTGTTTTTTTAATGGTTCTACATCATAAAAATGTTACTTTATTACATAAGAACCATAATACGTAACATTTTTTTAGTTCATTTTTGACCCCCTAGTAATGATTTTTGAAAATTTTTAGCATGAGTACATGGCGATAAACTTGTCCCCTTATGCACCCTTCTTCTTACCCTCCACCCCTACTTAGTTTTGTCACATTATCCTTTTTTTTAATATTTGTTTTTTTTATAATATCCCTATTTATTCTACCTATGAATTTAAAGTTTCTATGTTTTAAGTTGGGTATTTTTTAACTAATATTTAGTCGACGAATCCAAATTTATCCTTGGAATATTTTTGTCTCCCATGATTTTAGAACAAAAGAGGGATAAAATAATGATTTTTTTACATTTTTATCTTATTTTTCTCAGAAAACTTAGGTAATAGAAATATTCTGAGGCCAGATTCGGTTTCAGCGACCCAAAATTAGTTAAAAAACATATGACTCCAATCGGGGCAAGAAACCGTGTTGTCTAGTGATATCGTAGTGTAAAGTTGTTTTGCAAGCGACTTGCATAATTTTCTCCACTATATCAACCATTTTGTGTATATTTTTACACTAACATAAAATTACCGATCATACACCTAAGGGAACGTTCAAGTATTACGTAACGCTCCTAGGGGGGGTCCAAAATGATCAAAATTGGCGTTACGTAATACTTGAACGTTCCCTAAGTTAATATTTAATATTGTAAGTACAATTATATTAAATAATATTATATATTTTTTCTCACAGACAGGTTTCTTGAAAACGTTTGAGCAGTACTATGTTTGTTGGTAATATAAGCCTGTATATGTTATTACTATTATTTACAATAAACATTATTATATCTCAAGCAATTCAAAAGTTAAAGGGAAGGCGGACTTTAGACACGCAGTGTATGTATGTGTATGTAAATTTTGTGAGGGCTAGGTTTATGTAGTTATATCAGCAGTGGAGAACATAAAAATATACAGGGTATTCAAAAATTCGCTTCTCACTACAGGGTTCTCGGAAACGGTAAAAAACAAGGTCAGTTAAATTGGGGCAAAGATGTGGTTTAATATGCCATAGAGCAATTTAAAAACCGCATGAATGTTCTGAGAGTTTTATAAAAAAAGTTAATTTTTGGGTTTTTGTTTTTATTTTTTCTAGCCTTTATTAAAAGAAATAACATAAAACTAAAAATTCTTTCTTATGGCCACTTTTTATTCTTTATAATTTTTCGTTAAAATAGATTTCCATTTGTTGATTTATGAGCATCATCAGGTTATTTTTTTTTTTTTTAATACGGACCATTTTTTATTTTATTTTATGCTTTATCGTAGCTCTTTTTGTCTTTTTGTCTATTTAAAAAAAAAACTTATTTTTGGTGATCTCTTAAATTGCTCCTTAACGACGTAAGACACTTGTTTTTTTATTTTTCAAAAATCATATATTTTCCATATCTTATTTTTTTTATACGGACCTGGATTCCAGGATTCCAGCCCTAAATCCAGGTTCTGGGAATATTTAATGAAAATGTTTTTAGATTCTTTTTACGACTTTAAATTAATACTTTATTATTTTTTCTTGAACATATGAATCCAGAGAATTTTTAAAAATTAGCAATAGTTTAGCCTAATTTTATCAAGATTGCCATTATTAAATGGAAAATGTTAAGCATAGGCCTAAAAAAACAAATGAAATTTTGATAGGTAGGTAATAATAAGCAAAAGGGCGGAAAATTTAAAGTTTTTATCAGAGAGGGCCGCTCAGGCCGTAATCATTTAAACATTTATTAAGTTTTTTTTTCAAAATAAAATAAACAAATAAAAACAAACAAAACAAGAAAATGTTACCTATATTAAAAAATATGCATTAAGATTTCTGAGAAAATACGCAGTTTTGAAAAAAAAAAAACAAAAGAAACAAAAATATTTTATGCTTTGCTATCGCTAGCACTGCCAAAAAAATAATCTGATGATGCTCAGAAAATAATATTATAGAGAATAAAACGTGACTATACAAAAATACTTTTAGTTTTTGTTATTTCTTCTAATAGTCTGGAAGCCCACGCCCAGTAGATTTTTTTTCATTACCTGACCGTTGAGACTTTGTATATGTGTTGTTTATGTCTAGTTAAACAACTTCTTACAAAAGAAAATTCTCGGTAGCGGGGCGTTTTTTTTGACCAATCCTTAACTTTAGGGCTTCCCATAACGGTATTGTTCGAAAATTTTTGTCGGACAAGGTTACACTGGATTTTAAATATTTTTATTAAACGATCCTGAAAAAATCAGCTGTGAGGTGCTAAATGTTATGAAGTCATAACTAACTATGTTAGGTTAGTTATGACGTCATACAATTTAGCACCTCATAGTTGATTTTTCAGGATAGTTTAATAAAAATATTTCAAATCCAGTGGTAACCTTGTCCGACAAAAATTTTCGGGTAATATCGTTGTGGGACGCCCTAAAGTTAAGGGATGGTCCCAAAAAAAAAACGTCCCGCTACCGAGAATTTTCTTATGTAAGTAGTTGTTTGACCTAGACATAAAGAACACATATAAAAAGTCTCAACGGTCAGGTAATAAAATAAAATCTACTGGGCGTGGGCTCCTGGACTATAATGAAGGCTAAAACAAATAAAAGCGAATACTTGAAATTTAGTTTTTTTCAAAAATCTCAGAAACGGCAGATTTTTTAAATGTTTCTACGGCATATTAAACCACAACTAAGTTGCGTACTTTGCCCAAAGGTCCTTGAGAATCGAATTTGTAATACCCTGTATATTATGTTACAGAATTTATGTGTAAGCCTTTCATGTTAACATATACACACCTTTGTTACTTAATTTAATTATTTCCTAATTAATAAATGTACTTTTAGTTCTTATATTTATGAAAAACGGTAAAAAACAAGGTCAGTTAAATTGGGGCAAAGATGTGGTTTAATATGCCATAGAGCAATTTAAAAACCGCATAAGTTTCTGAGAGTTTTATAAAAAAAGTTGATTTTTGGGTTTTCGTTTTTATTTTTTCTAGCCTTTATTAAAAGAGATAACATAAAATTCTTTCTTATGGCCACTTTTTATTCTTTATAATTTTTCGTTAAAATAGATTTCCATTTGTTGATTTATGAGCATCATCAGGTTAATTTTTTTTTTTAAATACGGACCTTTTTTTATTTTATTTTATGCTTTATCGTAGCTCTTTTTGTCTTTTTGTCTTTTTGTCTATTTAAAAAAAAAAACTTATTTTTGGTGATCTCTTAAATTGCTCCTTAACGACGTAAGATACTTGTTTTTTTATTTTTCAAAAATCATATATTTTCCATATCTTATTTTTTTTTATACGGACCTGGATTCCAGGATTCCAGCCCTAAATCCAGGTTCTGGGAATATTTAATGAAAATGTTTTTAGCTTCTTTTTACGACTTTAAATTAATACTATTATTTTTGCTTAAACATGAATCCAAAGAATTTTTAAAATTTAGCAATAGTTTAGCCTAATTTTATCAAGATTGCCATTATTAAATGGAAAATGTTAAGCATAGGCCTAAAAAAACAAATGAAATTTTGATAGGTAGGTAATAATAAGCAAAAGGGCAGAAAATTTATAGTTTGTATCAGAGAGGGCCGCTTAGGCGGTAGTCATTTAAACATTTATTAAGTTATTTTTTTATTTTTCGAAATAAAAAAACAAATAAAAACAAACAAAACAAGAAAATGTTACCTAACCTAAAATAAAATAAAAAGTTCGTATTAAAAAATATGCATTAAGATTTCTGAGAAAATACGCAGTTTTGAAAAAAAAAAACAAAAATATGTTATACTTTGCTATCGCTAGCGCTACCAAAAAAATAATCTGATGATGCTGATGAAAATAAAACGTGACTATACAAAAATACTTTTAGTTTTTTGTTATCTCTTCTAATAGTCCGGGAGTCCACGCCCAGTAGAATTTTTTTTATTACCTGACCGTTGAGACAGATCCAAATTTAAATAAAATAACATATTCTGAAAATTAATTTCTACTTTCTGAAATATAATTTACACTTTTTGAATTTCAACTTACGCTTTCTGAAATATATATTATAATTCTGAATTTCAATTTATACTTTCTGAAATATAACTTACAAATCTGAATTACAATTTACACTTTCTAAAATATAATTTAAAAATCTGAATTACAATTTATACTTTCTGAATTTTTTTTTAAAAATCTGAATAACAAATTACACTGTCTAAAATTAATATCACACTTTCTGATTTAAAACTTGAAAAGGTGTAGACATAAAGAACACATATACAAAATCACAACGGTCAGGCAATGAAAAAAAATCTACTGGGCGTGGGCTCCTGGACTATATAAAGGCTGAAACAAATAAAAGCGAAAACTTGAAATTTAGTATTTTTTCAAAAATCTCAGAAACGGCAGATTTTTTAAATGTTTCTACGGCATATTAAACCACACCTAAGTTGCGTCCTTTGCCCAAAGGTCCCTGAGAATCGAATTTGTAACACCCTGTATATTATGTTACAGAGTTTACGTGTAAGCCTTTCATGTTAACATATACACACCTTTGTTACTTAATTTAATTATTTCCTAATTAATAAATGTACTTTTAGTTCCTATATTTATGAAAAAATATGCCAAATATATAGCGTTTCGTTAAAATTTATATGTAAATATCACGAAACTAAAAAACTTTAATTTATTGTGAAAGAATAACGTATTTAGGTAAAAAATTCATACTTCAATATTATTATTCAACGAATCCTGTCACGAATTAAGTACAATTTTTAGCCAATCAGCATTTTTTAAATCAAAAAAATACCTGGTACCTACTAGGGATTTCTTCGTTTTAATCAAGGTAACTCGGGAAATACCTGTTTAAACAATATGACGTCCATTAACACTACTGTCGACAGTAAACTAATTTCAAATGTCATATTAATTTATGAATTTGACATTTGCGGATAATAAAAGCAAATTTTTAAAACCAGGCCATAGATTTAATTATTTAATTGCTTATAAATTGCTTATCCTGAAAAATTGTAACCTGTATAAATTTGATCTGATATTACAATTTCATTTAATAGATTTTTTTCTATTTTGTGACTATTATAAGCTCACAATCACACGTGTTTTGCGTGTTCTTATAGGTCTATAAGATATTAATACTTTTTTTTCTTTTGGGTTGGCTATAAAGTACAAAAGACAATCGCTTGACGTTTTCCGTGCAAATGTCAAACCCGCTTTTAAGTTTAGTTTTCTACGAAATTGGGTTTTAAGTTAATTTTTACCGTGTTAAAGAGAAGAGCTGACTATACTCGTGACAATCTGAGAATGCGACTCTGGCGTCACAGCGTGTAAATTAAAAAGCACTCTGTAGTGTAACTGAAACTTATTTATTAACACTTAATACATAATTATTATATAGAAAACGCATATAAACAAAAATCATTTATTAAATCTTAAGAAATAAGTTTCACCCTATGGTGTGGTATTTAGTTTACGCGCCACAGCGTCAGAGTCGCATTCTCAGATTGACATGAGTATATAAAAGATATCAAAATATCGTTTGTTATATGAATTTCAAACATAGCGCTGCCGGGCTTTTTTACGCATTCTCGTGCGTTTCTAATCAAAAAGCAAATTGTTAGCTTCGGTTTAATCGCTGATAAATTTTACCAAAAGCTTCCTTCGGTTTAATAGCTGTTAAACGGTTGTAATTAAAATAAATAAATAAATAAATAAATAAATAAATAAATAAAATTTATTTCCATAAATAAATTACACAGAATTTGTTGGATATTGTCATTGGGTATAAGTAATTAAAAAGTATAATAACATTATGTGTCAAGATATTCTTGAATACTGTAGAATGGATTTCGAACAAAATAAAGCTTAGCCTCTTTTTTAAAGTTTTTAATAGTTTTTTTGCTATTGTCGTATTTGTTATAAATTTTAATAGCCATATAATGTGGTGACTTTTCGAATGTAGAGGTATAGTGAATAGGTATAGTAAGCATATTTTGCGATCGTGTTTGCATACCGTTACTGAGCTCTCCGTTCGTAAGAAATAAGTGTAGATTTTCACGTACGAACAGTACCATACTATATAAATATTGTTGGGTTTTAAAAAATCCTTAATTATGATTCGGAATTCTATATTACATTACATTACAAAAATAATCAACAATAAGTATGGTAGATAAAAAATATATCAAAATAATGTATTAACTTTATTACAATTATTATATTAATAAATTTAGACCGTTACTCCACTTTTCCAGATCATGCGTACCAAACAAATGCAGTATATCAATCCAATTACCTAAAAACAATACAATTAAAGTATAAAAATAAAAAAAAATCATATTGATTAGTAAGGTAAATAGGTGTAAATATAATAAAGAAGTAATTATAATCCCAGAAAACCTGCTTGAGAGTATAACATACTAAAGTTGAGTAGTCCAAAAAGTTACATCCATATGAAAATTGAGATAATGGCATAATAGTATAATACTTGTATAAATCTATAATTAAAACTGTTTTTTATGCAGAAAAAATCATTCACTTTGGTGCAAAACATAGTGAACAATCTTGTACTCCTGCAAAACGTACTAAGAGTGTACCTGCAAACGGTGTTCTTTAAAGATCCACTTGCAAAGTTAAAATTATACAAGTCACATATGTACGATAACTTAAGAACACTTTAAGTTAGACAATTTGGCTTACCGGTATGTTAACAGAAGTTCTCGCTCGGGATTGTTTTTGGTGAACATTGGGGAACGGCAAATGGGGAAAAATACATATTTTTAACAAAAACTTTAAAATTGCTATATAGGGGTTTTTAAGGTTGCTGAAATTGAATCTGATAAAATTTTTCTAACTCCACCCCTACGGGGGGAAGGGGGTAAATATTTTTAAACATTTTAATATATTCGCAAAATAAGTATATAGGGGTTTTTGGGGTTGACGAATATGAATCTGATAATAAAATTTTTCTAATTACACCCCCTGAGGGTCGGGGGTAGTTTTCGTATTTATTGGGGTTTTTGAGGTTGCTAAAAGTGAATCTAATAATAAAAATTTTTGATTTTCTGGAATTTGGATTTTTGTTTTTCGAAAATCTCAGTTATGAACTGGTTTGGAATCGGTGTAGTTGCAACTGGGCAGTGCTCAATCGCAACTACGCACGTTCCGAACCAATTCAGAACTGCTGTTTTCGGGAAGCAAAACAAACCTAGTTGCTCCTAAATTTTTATAATGATAGTTAAGTAGCGGCTAGTTGCGGACCTCCATGCCGAGCTCGGGCATGGCTTTTTGTTGACTAGTTTAGATTTAAGGAACAGTTTTAGACTAGCATTTAAACAAAAAGGGTAAGTAAAAAGGTATTATAAACTGCATATACTGCTTCACAAGTTATTTAATGCAGTACCTTTTAAAATAGTTCTTGTATAATATTACGAAATAAAATAGAACCTTTAATATTAATAATCCAGATATCACAGAAATTATCAACGCAGTTTGATCTTTCATCAGGTCTTCCAATTTGTCAAAGCATCCACTTTGGAAGACTCTTATGTGAAGATCGGCATCGCATTCTGCCACAGTTGTTCCTTTCGGGCAACAAGATAGAGGAATTCTTGTACCCCATTCTTTAAAATCGTTTACGCCACAACAAGAAAACTAAAAAGAAAAATATACGTAAGTACGACAGTTTTAGACCTAAAGGACACATTTTTTTAAGAACAAACTGTCTCCATTTTAAACTAGATATGAAATAATACATTCCATATTCTCTGGCAGTGTAAAATTTTAAGAAGAGCGCAAAAAATTTGAAAAACGCTGCTGTAACGGAAATTTATTGTGAAATAGCACTGTGTGCCCCAAACAACAGCTAAAGATCTCCATTAAAATTATTTACCTTTTGTTGGACATCATCCCAAACCGATGAACCATTAACAAGACTCTTATGCATAGCTTCTTTTATTAT
Source organism: Brachypterus glaber (assembly GCA_958510825.1). Taxonomy (NCBI): domain Eukaryota; kingdom Metazoa; phylum Arthropoda; class Insecta; order Coleoptera; family Kateretidae; genus Brachypterus; species Brachypterus glaber. Next base: position 67,561,034 of record OY294044.1, on the reverse strand, counting down.
ATCCATAAATTGGTCTTTACATGCAAAAGCCACAATTAAAATCGCTATTTCAGTTACTAACAACGCTGACAATGATACATTATACTAAAAATATTTTTATTAAAATATGTTATTATAGTCCAGGCGACTCCTTGTAGGATGTAAGAACCTACTTGCATGGTAACAAAATAAACAAAAGATTTTTCTGCTGGATAGCATAAACTGCTGAGCAACTAAAGTGATACAGGCTGAAATTAAAACAACTGAAGAGTAGTTTTATAATGGTTAAACGCCATATTTAGCGATTTGCTTTTTTTTCATGAAATAGGTATTGAATCCGCTATTTTGAATTTAAAATTTTGATTCGTATTTATCGACTTCAAAAACCCCCCAGTGTTGTCATGAAAAAAAAACTTTTTTTCCCATGATAGCCAAGCAGGGCCGTAGCGAGGAAGATTTGGTGGGTTCTCCCCCCACCAAATCTTTACAACTTTACAACTTTTTTTAGCCCTCCAGAAATAACCTTTGTCCGTGACAGTTTTTACCCCTAAAGAAAATTTTGATGACTAAAAAAAAACAAAGGTCCTCACGTCCAAAAAAGCTTTGTCCGTGTCCTCACCTTTCTGGTGAAATATACAACTTTTGTTTGGATCAATAAAATATACAACTTTTTAAGATACATGGTAGGGGGACGCTAGAGTTTTAAATACTGTTTGTTAAAATTTCGGTTTCGCAAAAAAGGAATCAAATTTTTCTTTCTCCTGAAAAATCGTCTTAGTGAAACTTGTACTCTTCTGTTTTAAATCCAAATATTTCGAAAACTTCTACATATTTAAAAGTTTAAATTTTAGGAGATGACACTACTGGCAGTGGACTTCGCGCACTACAGAATTTTTGACGTGCACTTAGAAGTTTATTTATGTTCACCCCAAAAATTAATCTTTATTTCATCTTTATCTTTATTCGATAAAAACAAAACTTTGGTGATTTATATAATTTTACATTGGCTATAAAATGGCGGATTTAATTTCTTTGTTTCACTTCCGGTTTCGCCGGCAATGACCTCAACTTTTGATTTTCAAATGGAATACCCTGTAATTTTTTACATTTTAGAATTCAGCCGAAATTTCTGTGTATAAAAAACTGATTGCTTTTTTTTACTTTTTTTTCGTTTTCGTTTTTACCGTATAAAAACGGGATACACATAATTTACCATCTTTTTACTTGGGTACTTAATCTTCAAAGTACATCATAAGTTTGGCATAATAAAAATAGTGAAAAACTTTTATATATAAAAAGTTTACATGGACATTGAAAAATAGGAGTTCGGGAGAAAAAAAAACCGTTTTTAGCTCTAATTCGCTGTTACTGATCAAATTTTTATTTTAATATTAGTTTTATATTTTTTTAATCTTAAGTAAGTAAAAACAAGGTAAATTATGTAAATCTCGTTTTGATACGATAAAAACGAAAACGAAAAAAACTAAAAAATACAATTAATTTTTTATACATAAAATTTTCGGCTGAATTCAAAAATGTAAAAAATTACAGGGTGTCCCATTAAAAAAAAACCTATTTATGTACTTCCGGCATACAGAATTATTTTCAGTAATAAAGGATCTTCCAACAAGAGGTATCATTTCAAATTATTAAAAGAGAAAAATGCAGTTTCTTTTTTGTGAAAAGCGGGTATATTTTTATTTTAATCCAAAGTACAGACTAGACACAGTGCGACCCGGATATGTTTAGGTTTTATGGAATTACCACACAAATTTTCCTTTAGTTGTTGATAGTAGACTACCCCCTCATTACATACCAACTAAATCGCAGCTGTTCCTTCTTGGAAGATTTTTAGCTTTATCTGTTCCCAAAATTTTGTGAAAAAAGTGCAAATAATGACGGTATTTCTCTGTTTTGTTTGTTTAAAAATAAATATAAACAAACTGATCTACCATTCCCTTCGCTTTTCACAAAAAAAAAACTGCAGTTTTCTCTTAATTTATTGTTCCCCTCACGGATGTGTGCCAATGGAGATTTCTCCCGTTAGATTAGACAGGGACAAAAGTTCTACCCAAAAAGGATAGAAGACATACATACACTCCCACTTCCACCCAACCAAACAAATTCTGTATTTGTTGTGAAAATATATTACTTTTATTAAAGGAATTACTGGCGCCATCTAAATTTCAGTAGAATTATCTTATTTTACAGATTCACATTAGCTATGTTCGTTCGTGCCGCTCACTGCTACACTTTCCGGCCAACCAAATAAATACTGTATTTGTTGTATGAAAAACAAATACAGTATATATTTGCTTGGCTGGAAAGTGTAGCACAAATGAGAAAGAGATAGGGTAGACGTTTCTTGTTTCATAATTCTAGTTGTAGAGAGCTCCATTGAAAATATAAAGAAGAGAGCGAGCTGTCCGTTCGGTGATACCTTTCCCTTGCGTCGCAACTTTTCTACCGCGTGGATGACTATAAAATGATACCTCTTGTTGGAAGACCCGTTAGTATCTTACCAATGTTAACATGCATTTTGATTCTTTAAAAGCACCATAACCTCCAAAGAATGACACTATAAATACGATACAACCTGCTATAATCAGGACATATGGAGGAGCTAAAATTCCATAATCCTTAAATTCTTGGTATTTACTTAATTGTCCTACTGAAATAGATCCAATTGTTACCATGAAAATACCAGCTATCTAAAAAAAAATATTAACCGACCGTGACGATTTGTAATGCAGAATCTACCTGGATAAAAAAATAGATCATGCAGTGCACTTCAGAGGTCACGGTTCGCAAAAAAGGTCAAATAAAATAAAAAATTGCCCAAGAACTTTGAAAGTAAAATTTGATTCCTGGCCCTTTCCTTAAATAGGGAAAACAAAAATTAAAAAATTTCAACGACAAAATTTTTTTTAATCGCACTTTTTGTTTTGAGTATTATAAAATAGATACACGCTGATTTATAATTTTTCCAATTCACCAATATTTGGTACAGTTTACTTTTTTCTGCTTAAACTTTTGACCTGAAACTCAAAAATTAAATTTTAAGTAATATCTAACAAATAGGACCCCCTTGGGGAGCCTTAAAGAGGACGAAAGCCTAAATTTTTAAATTTTCCTGGGTTTATCTTGTATGCTCTATTTATATACCAATATAAGCTATTCTAGTAGTATATTAGATATTTTTTTTAAATAGGGGGGTTTGGGGGGTCTCGAGCCAATTTTCAGATTTTTTTTTAGAATTTTAATGTACAAAAAATATTATAATATTATAAATATTTTCTAGATATTGTAAAAGAGTGTTTAAAAGGTCGGTTGGGGGTTAATTATTATATAATATATATTATTATATATTATATATTATTATTATTATATATTAACATAAAAAAGATATATAATAATAATATTATTATGTACGCGTACGTTTATGTACATAATTATTTATGTATAATTATTAGATATAGTAAGTCTCTTATAAGAGACTTCTTTAACAACTTTCAGGAGAAATATTAACCAAATTTGGCACGTACGCGTACATTTTTTTTTAATATTATTATTATTATATATCTTTTTTATATTAATATATAATAATAATAATACTAATAATAATATATAATATATAATAATATATGTTATATATTGTATAATAATTAACCCCCAAACCCACATTTTAAACACTCGTTTACAATATCTAGAAAATATTTATAATATTATAATATTTTTTGTACAATAAAATTCTAAAAAAAAATCTGAAAATTGGCTCGAGACCCCCCAAACCCCCCTATTGAAAAAAAATATTTAATATACTACTAGAATAGCTTATATTGATATATAAATAGAGCATACAAGATAAACCCAGGAAAATTTAATAATTTAGGCTTTCGTCCTCTTTAAGGCCCCCCAAGGGGGTCCTATTTGTTAGATATTATTTAAATTTTAATTTTTGAGTTACAGGTAAAAAGTTTAAGCAGAAAAAAGTAAACTGTAGCAAATATTGGTGAATTGGGAAAATTATAGATCAGCGTTTATAATACTCAAAACAAAAAAGTGCGATAAAAATAAATTTTGTCGTTGAAATTTTTTAATTTTTGCTTTTCCTATATAAGGAAAGGGCCATGAATCAAATTTTATTTTCAAAGTTCTTGGGCAATTTTTTATTTTATTTGACCTTTTTTGCGAACCGTGAGGTTTAAATTTTACTTTTAGTGATTCCATTTTGCTTTTCATAATTTTTGACATTTAGGTTAGATTAATTCTTAAAGACCGACTGGTTGCTGGAAAAAGGAAGAACTGCACTCAGACAACTTGTGGAGGTCCTCACGGGCCACTGAAAGCTAAGGAAGCACCTGGCAACAATGCGGATTTTAGAGAGTCCGCTATGAGAGTGCGGAGAGGATGAAATATCCTCTCATTACTTAGTCGAGTGTGTCAGATACGACAGGATCAGGTTGCAAGTTTTTGAAACTCAAAGACTCAAAAGGAACTAAGAGATCTCCCCTGGGCCAAGATCCTGACCTTTATTAAAAGTACGGGCAGGTTCAAGGAGGACTCAAATTAGTAAATGGCTGGGATTGCCTGGGGTGACAAAAAGGGCCAGAAATGGCCTAGTTGTCGGGCTCTGGCCAACCCATATCTTATTTTTCGTCTTACAAATAAGTATAAGAAAATGTTTTTAGAAAGTTAAACTTTCACTTTTTGTTTAAAATTATACACTGCCGCGCATTAAACTCCGGGCACCTAAAAAATTGACATTTTTTAAATTAAAATATTTCAAAAACTAATTAATGGATTTGACTCATCTTTTTTTTGTTTTGAAGCTTAAACATTCTCTACTTTTGTTTGTTTTAAGAATAATTAATTTTTTTTTTCGTATTAACCGCAACAAATAATGTACAACTATGTTTCTTAACCCATCTTCTAGGACTTGCATGGTACGCCACTGCAACTGTTTATCAAATTATTAGTCTTTCTTATTGCCGCAGTTTTAATGAATATTTTCTTTTTTATTTTTTTACATTTTTTCTTCTGGTTTAGGAGATATCAGGATTTTACTGAAAGTTGTAATTTTTTCAGTTAACTTAACTTTGATTGATGCTGTGTTTTAAATTTGAAGCTTAACCGAGTTACGTTTTTCTTCTAATCAAGTTTATTAAAAACATAAATTGTGTTTGAAAAACTTGAGTAGAAGAAAAAATAGGGTCACTCCGTCCGGCGGCAGTTCTGCGAAATTACCGTAAAGCCTCCGTCAGACGGCAATAAAAAATTGCCCCGGGATGAAGAAATTGTAGAAGAAGAAGTAAAAGACATGAGCTTTAAATAAAAAACTTGCTGATTTAGTACTTTTTGAGTTGATTGAAAAAATGACAACTTTCAGGAAAATCCTGATATCTCCTAAACCAGAAGTAAAAAAGTAAAAAAATAAAATATTTAATAAAACTGCGGCAATAAGAAAGACTTTAATAATTTGATAAACAATTGCAGTGGCATACCATGCAAGTCCTAGAAGATGGGGTAAAAAACATAGTTGTACATTATTTGTTGCTGTTAATACGAAAAAAAAAATAATCATTCTTAAAACAAACAAAAGTAAAGAATGTTTAAGCTTTAAGACTTAAAAAGAATTAGTCAAATCCATTAATTAAATTATTATTATTTTTTTATTTTCAATAGAATGTCAAAAATTCCAAAATTCTTGCCTTTTTTTTAATTTCTTGAAGTTATAATCAAAGTGGGCCGGATAAAAGTCATTATTTAGGTTTGGACTGCAACTATGGTCACGAATTTGGGTAAATTATGTTTTATGGGTACCTTATGACATCAAAAATAGATCCCCAATTGGATTTTTTCGAAAGGCGCATATTTTTTAAGATATGGACTATTTTAGTCCAAAGATTATTATAAAATTTGACTTTGCCGTATAACTTTAAAACTATTAGAGATATCAAAAATGGTTTTCAACATTAGAAACAACGTCAATTTCTTGACAAAATTATTTTGTTTTTATATCGATAGTGTTTTTTTTTTTTTTTTTAGATAATAGCTAAAAACTTTCAACTTAAATATCTCACTTATCACCCTTAATATTTTTTAAAATTTTAGGATATATTTTTGACTATATCTACTTTCAATAAACTAAATTACTAAAATGCACATTTTTGTTATTATTTTTTTATTTTCAATAGAATGTCAAAAATTCCAAAATTCTTGCCTTTTTTTTCAATTTCTTGAAGTTATAATCAAAATGGGCCGGATAAAAGTCACTATTTATTTTTTTTTGATAATAAAAAAATTATATACATTTTTTGTTAACAAGATTACTTACCCCTACCCCCGAGAGCGTGACGTTAAAATTATTTTGGTAATAATATTTCCTACAGGATGCTTCTTGAAATTTATTTAGGGTTATATTTTAATTTAAATATTTTTTGAGAATATCGTTTTATACAGCATACTTTTAAGTTTCATTTACCTTATTTCCATGAAAAAAAAAACATTAATAAATCTAAAAATTACAAAGAGCCTTACGCAGCCGTCATTCCTCCCCTTTCCCCAACTAACAATCATATTTTCTCTCCTAGTAGAATATATATTTTATTATATATAATTTTATAAACAATTAAAAACTATCACTTGATTTTCTTTAAAATGCAAAGACGTGACATTGCTTATAACTCCTACTGGTCAAAATTCAAAAATATTTGGCCATTGAATAAAAAATGAACATGGCAAACTTTATAAGTTAATTAATTAAAATATAACACACTATTTATTAAATAAATACTTTTACCCATATGTTTTTACAAATTTTAAAAATATACAAACTCTACTGGTACTGTCAACTTGTAGTGAATAAATTAATTTGTTTTCAAAAATGGATATCTCAAAGGCTACTTGTTTTTTCGCGGTTAATTAAGAACCAGCAAACCTTTTACTTTATTGTTAATATAAAAATGTTTAAAAAATAAGAATGAATGTGCTAGTAGTGAAAAAAATAATACAGAGCGGTCCAAAAGTCATCCCCCCCCCCTCTTAACTTTTGAACCAGTTGAGATATCGACTTCAAATTTGAAACTTTTAAATAAGACAACTTAAACTATCTTTTAGCATATATTTAATACTTTCAGCTCTTAAAATGTGGGCAGGGGGCATGGGGGCACATTTTTTTAAATGGAAAGGGGGGTCGTGTAATACATCATTTTAAAGCTTATAAAATTCTCCAGTAAACTCCATATTTTTAATTAAAAAAAAAATTGGGGTTTAAAATGGGGTTGAAAATGAAAATTAATGTCAAAATTCCTCTAAAAAAAAACAATTTTTTTTTAAAAATGCCTAATTTCATCATAAAAAAATGTTAATTATACTTTTAAACTAATTTTAGTTGACATAAATAAAAATTTATGAAAAAAACTTAAAAAATCGAATGTTTTAGCACAAAAAATTGAAAAATTAAAACCTTAAAAAACATTTTTAAAAAAATTAAAAATGTTAGTTTAAATAGAGAATTTTATAAGCTTTAAAATGATGTATCACACGACCCCCCTTTCCATTTAAAAAAATGTCCCTCCATGCCCCCCCCTGTCCACATTTTAAGAGCTGAAAATATCGAATATATGCTAAAAGATAGTTTAAGTTGTCTTATTTAAGAGTTCTAAATTTGAAGTCGATATCTCAACTCGTTCAAAAGTTAAAAGGGGGGGTGACTTTTGGACCGTACTGTATATAGACCACAATAAAAAAGATTTTTATAGCGTCAAACTCTTATATCCCTCGATGCAACGCATCTCGGGATATAATACGCCCGGCTATAAAAAATGTCTTCTCTACCTTGGTATATAAGTAATACTATTTATAAATACTTACCATAAATACTATATTAAACACCAGAAAAAAGAATCGTATTGTATTCCGAGTAAAACTAAACAAAGACATTTTTCTATCATTTATTTTTAATTTATTTTACCTATAACAATATATTTTTCGACACTGATTGATTTTTGAACATTATTGTTGATATTTTCTGTAGATTATTTTTTTTATCGGATTTATTGTATTAATAATTAAAATTATTTACAAAAATATGTTATCTCGGATTTCATTTGAGTGGGTACATTCCAAAAGTCACGTTATCTCCTTGTACTGAAATAAATAAAAGTCATATTGGTATTGAATTTAAGGAGTGTAAAAGATACTGCTACTAACAAAATAATACTTTTTCCTACGACTCCTTTAGAATGTAAACAAATACACACACTTTTCAAACACAGAATGAATCCATTCTAGCTCTAGATACGGTATGAATATTCCATATCAAGTGTTAGAATGAGCACATGTAGTTACATCTCTTGTTTATAAAAGTAAAGAAAACTGTAGCAAAATTAGAAAAAATATATATATTTTACCATGAAATATTGAATAATTTAATGCAATTTAAAGTTTTGCGTTAAAATTACATAAAGTTTATTAGTTTTTCTTAATATTTGACCAGTTTTTTTATTAATTTAGTTCAAAAATTAAAACTGCTCCATCTATTGTTAAATATTTAAACCTGATATCTGTCACAACAATCTGACATAACCTTCAATTTTTGCATTATAATTTGTAAATATGTGCTAAAATTAAATAAAAATCTTTTTTAAGTACTGATTTGATAAAATTATTAAATAACATAAATTCCTTTATTTAAAAATATGTGTTTTGTTGCATTTGCAATGTCGAGTCACAAAAAAACATTGTTTTTAACCTTGTCCGCAGTTTAAAGCCATACAGTGTTTCATATTTGCACTCGAAGAAAAAGTATAGTCTACAACACGTATGGAATAATCATTCCGTGCTCGCGGGACCGTCATACTCGGCTGCCGGCTCGTATGACAAACTTTCCGCTCACGCGGAATATTGTCTATTCCATACTAGTTATAGAATATACTATTCTCTATGTTCAAAAGAGTTTAAAAAAAGTTTCAAAATTTTTTTTTATGGAAAAACCAAAATTTTTGATTTTTGTCCTTTTTAAAGCCTTACTGCACCCCGATTTTTATCAAGAAGCCCAGCCGAGTTTGGATAAGGGACCTATATTCCAAATTTGAAGTCTTATCGTGTTAAAAAAATTTCTCGGACGGACCCACCTGTTATTCGAAAATCAGATCATTTTTTTTTCATCGTCAGGATTTTTTGCAAATTGCATTTGGTTTGGACTTTTAACCCTCACTTGTCACCGAGCGTGCCCCTTTAAAACACAAAAACAGACGTGGGACGTCGATATAATTATTTGGTTTTATTGTGGAAACTAATACTTTAATGGAGCTCTCTACAACTAGAATTATGAAACAAAAGACGTCTACCCTATCTCTATCTCATTTGTGCTACACTTTCCAGCCAACCAAATAAATACTGTATTTGTTTTTCATACAACAAATAATGTATTTATTTGGTTGGCTGGAAAGTGTAGCACTGAGGAGCACGAACGAACATAGCCAATGTGAATCTGTAGAATAAGATAATTCTACTAAAATTTATATGGCGCCAGTAATTTCTTTAATAAAAATAATATAGTTACACTTTTCGCCCGGCCAAGTAAATATTGTATTTGTTCAACAAAGAACAAATACAGAATTTGTTTGGTTGGGTGGAAGTGGGAGTAGTGAGTGAGTGAGTGGGTAGAACTTTTGTCCCTGTCTAATCTAACGGAAGAAATCGCCATTAACATTTAATGTTTTTTTATTGTCTGGGGGTCTGCTAACAAAAATAATAGTAACAGAAGTATCCACGTTGGTGTCTGCTAAAAAAATCCACAGAAAACTCTTGAGTATGTATGTGTTGCGGAGAAAGACGATAATTGGACATTGACGACAATGGCCGGACAATGACGTAAATGATAATGATAATGGCCGGACAAGGATGTGAATCCTTTGTCCAAATTATAGTCGAAGCACACAGGCGAAAAAACGCTAATTGTTGACCGGCCAATAACGTGATTGGCCGGATTATCATCTTTGTCTGTAACATATGCACAACGGCAACTTACAGTTTGATGGGTATCCAGTAAGCCCCACGTAGGCTCTCCAGGGTTTAGAATAAAAAAACTAGAAAATTACATAATATGTAATTATTATGCAGTGCACCTACCTGTGCACCTGTATTTTTGCCTAAAAATGCCATAAAAAAATATAAGTGATTTTTTCATGAAACAAGGTTTTCAGATCAAATATGGACGTCAAAGATTTCTTTAGACGCGACAAAAAATAAATAGGGATGGTATTTCCACTAAAAAAGTAGATAAGTAACTTTTGGAATATATCTTCAATTAATTTTATTTCAATATTAATAGAATCTACACTTAAGTACAAAATGATAATAATTTTTAAGTATCGCGTGCCCATTTTTTTTTTGGTTCGATTTTATCATTTTGCAATAGGTACCTACGTCTGAGGGTACCCCGTTTAACCCGTATACTTTTGAATACATATATTACATTAAGAAAATGGTATAAGCAGGAAAAAATAAAAAAAAAACAATTTTTACACTACGCTTAAGCGAGCGGGCGGTTGATGGGCAAGGCGGAGTAGGACGAGTGCAATTGACATTGCTTATATCTAATTGAAAATTAAACGCATGGTATGTACCTAGCGATGTACTCAAAAACTGTTTTACATACCAAAATAAAAAATACAGTAGCAAATTTAAAATTTAATTTTATATATTTATTATAGATTGCGCTAAATATAAAGCAATACTTAAGTTATTGTAAGAAGTTCACTATGCCCCAGAGGCCACTTTGCCCCGGTCTTCCCTAAGCAACGTTTAGCCGTAGTAATTGATAGTTTAAGCTTTTGTGGGTTAATGATATAAAGTTTAAACTAATTTTAACATAAATTAAAAATAAATTTAGAACCGCAAACTTATAGAAGTTCAAAATCCAATAGTATAATGAGTCCTGATAAAAAATACACTGCCCAGTAAAAGAGCTTTCCCATTTTACACCTCCGCGCGTAAAATGGATATTTTATTATTAGATTTACTTTTAGAAACCTTAAAAATATACCAATTTTCACGAAAACTACCCCCCACCTCTTAGGGGATGCAGTTAGAACTTTTTTATTATCAGATTCTCTTTCAGCAACCATAAAAACCCCAATACACCAATTTTCACAAAAAACTAACCCCCAACCCAAGGGGTTGAAATTAGAAAAATATTATTAAAAGATTTAGTTTTAGCGACCTCAAAAACCCCAATATATAACTTTTCAAGAAAACTACCCCCTGCCCCTCAGGGGGTGGAGTAAGATTTTTTTTATTACCCGATTCACTTTCATCAAATGAAAAACCTCAATATACCAATTTTCACAAAAACTACCCCTCGCCCCTTTGGGGGTGGAGTTAGATTTTTTTCATAATCAGATTCACTTTTAGCAACCTCAAAAACCCCAATATACCAATTTTCAAGAAAGCTAACCCTCACCCCTCAGGGGGTGGATTTAGATTTTTTTTATTATTAGTTTCACTTTCAGCAAAACCCTAATATATCAGTTTTCACGAAAACTACCCCCTCACCTCTCAGGGGGTGAAATCAGAAAAAAATTATTATCAGATTCATATTCGCCAACCCCAAAAACCCCTATATACCAGTTTTGACGAAAATATTTAAAAATATTTACCCCCTCGGGGGTGGACTTTCAGAAACCTTAAAAACCCCTATATAGCAATTTTCAAATTTTTCTAAAAAAAGGTATTTTTCCCCATTTGCCCCCTTGCCGCACCCCAATTTTAACCAAAAACAATCCCGAGCTAGAACTTTTGGTAACACACCTGTATGTCAAATTTCAAGTCTGTAGCCTAAAGCGTTTTTAAGTTATCGTGCCCACAAGATTTCCTAGACAGACCGATCGACCGACCGACAATTTTTTTTTGCTTGAAATTGATTTATATGGACATAAAACGTCATACAACGCGAAAATACGCAAAAAAATGTTTGAACATTTTTGTAGGAATACAAGGCTTTCCGAAATTTTAAAAATTTGCAAAATGGGAAAGCAATATGATAAATAGACAATCTCTGGTTATCTAGACAGGTACTTTATAGTTAGAATATATATAAATTATTTAATATTAAAACAATAATAAACTATGTATAAATATTAATAATAATAAACTCTTAAATTTAAACATTTGTTCTTATAAACTATAACCATAATTAAATATATACAAAATTACATCGATTTAAATACATACATTTTAAGTACATATGTACATAGACTGATCGAAAATGACCTTTTCTTATAAATGTTGAGAGTGTTTTTTACACCATTGGCCTTTTTTCTCCCTAGTCGCCAAAAATAATCTTATTCGAGAACATTGCCAATGTTAGATTGGACATAACCGATGGCCTAATTATTTGCTCATTATTTCAAAAAAAGTTATTTTGTATCAGTCTAATACATAAATTTAGTATTATGTAACATATATAATATATGTACTTTTCTAAAACAACCTTAATCTAAGAAGGGATCAAATAGAGGACTATTATAGTATTAATTAATATTAAGTATAATACTTAATATTTATTAAAAAGGCTTTAAGGTTTTTTGAAGGGTGCCTTCGCCAAAATTGCAAATACACGATGCGAGATGTATGCCAAAAATGAACATCTCTGTATTTTTTATCACTTGGTATGTACAGTGCGGTACCAAAGTTATCCCCTTTCTTAACTTTTGAACGAATTGAAATATCAACTTTAAAATTGGAGTAATAAGACAATTTTTAATTTAAGTTAAAAGCTACATACGTAGCTTAAAAGCTACGTAGTTAGGGTATACCCTAAATATATATCTTTTGGCATAAATATATTTGATATTTTTAGCTTTAAAAATGTGGGCCCCTAGGAGGCATAGTCGGGATTTTTTTAATGGAAAGAGGGGTCGTGTGATATATCATTTTAAAGCAAATAAATATAAGCAAATAAAAATATTTTTTTTATTTTTTTCAATTTTCTTATTTATATAAACTAAAATTAGTTTAAAATATAATTTACGTTTATGCATCATGAAATTAATCATTTTTCAAAAATTGTTCGATTTTTTTAAAGAAATTTTGACGAAAATAACTTATTTTAACCCTATTTTAAACTTCAAAACAATGTTTAAAAAAATTTAAATATACGGTCAAATAGAGAATTTTATAAGATTTAAAATGATATATCACACGACCTTTCCATTAAAAAACCCCATGCCCCGGCCCAAATTTTATTAAGTACGAGTTCCAAATTTGAAGTCGATATCCCATTTCGTTCAATACTAAGAGAAGGGGTGACTTTTGAACCGCAATGACAATGTAATTAAGAGAAATAGAAACTATGTGATGTTCATTTCTGTATACAATCGCATCGTGTTTAATTTTTTGTATTTTTGGCGCAGGCGCAAGTAATTTTATATAATTATATTTTCCTGTTCATTTTCACTACATACGTTAAAATGCCATAGTACTTTAAATTAAACACTAATAATAATTATAATTAACCGTAAATAAGAAAAAAATATTTTAATATTAAAACTTTTCGCCGTTTTATTTGTTGAATCGCCTCTCTAGAGTAGAGTGCTATAGTATATTCAACTTCAAAATGAAGTAAGTGTAAACAAACGCATGTGACAACAAAGGACTTAGAGACAGGGTAGGACTCAAAACAAAATATTTCTATATGACGGTCCATTGCAATGCATTGTACGCTTCATCGCAAGTGCTCACGTACTGGCCTGCACAGAACACCCACCTGGCCTGTTTAGTTTTCTACATCCCTACTCTCCCAACATGCGGGTGTTTTAACAAATGAAACCACGCGCCAGCTGCCGCGTGCGCGATTCTTTTATATATTTCTACTGAATCTTGAAGTTGAATGTACTATAATGCCTTAATGTGATGCTTTCTGTCAATAAGAAGCGTCATATTAACGCACTTTTTTAGAACTATGGATACACACACAGAAAAAATATATAATTTAAAGTATTTGTGTGTTAGATAATTATAATTATAATTATAATTTTTGTAGTATAAAAATACTCGACAGGTATAAACATTTATACTAATTTTAACTAATGTAAAAAAAAATCAATAATTTTTTTCAAGTTCAATTAGTAGGTACTTGTTTCCAAGAAATAAGTATATAGTAAGTAGTAGCAGGGAAACTAAATCTAGGTATTAGGTAAGATGTTTTATTATTTGTAGTATTTTTAAATACACATTCTAAATCCACTTCATTTAAGTTTCTTTAAAACTCAATACAAGACATTCTATTATTCAGATCAGGCATTTTTACTTTTAACCGATTGGTTAATGTAAGTTACGTATTGAATCATTAGATCATATATACCTACATAGATATGGCATTAATGTTGATTTGTTTTATGTAGAACATATACAAAGCCAATTGTAAACAAACCACTATAGCGTAGAGGTTGCGAGGAGGTGAAGTATAACATATTTGTCAACAAACCACTATAGCGGTGGGTGGTGACAAGAAGTGGGAAGGTGAAATCTACCTGGATATAGCAATGAAAACATTTCGGTTTGACGTGGACTTAAGGCGCATCTAGGAGGGAATATATGATCTAATATTGAATCAATCAATCAAGCAAAACATTTCATTAGGGAAAGATCACGTAACGCAAAATGTACCAAAATTCATACACTTCATACCTCAGTTTTCGCGTTATTTAAGGCTGCGGAGATTTCATATTTTGGCTACCCCCCCTAACACACCCCCTATTAGGGGGGGTAGCCAAAATATGAAATCTCTATAATCTATAATAAGGTGAGAACCGGGGTATAAAGTGTATGAATTTTGGTACAATTTGCGTTGCGTAATACTTGAACGTTCCCTTACATGCTTGAGTATATACTTGCAAACTTTTAAGCCACTTAATCTTAATATTAAATTCTTGTTTTTAGTAATAATTTCTCTGTGTGTGTATATCCAACCCCATTTTAAACACATTACTTAAATATTAAAGAAACAGTTTAACATGCAACACATTTAAGTAATGGGTCCCTATTTTTTTTTATTGTGAAAAATTTTGCTTTTTAACAATAGTTTTACTCCCTATTTTTAATAGCTGACGCCATCCAACACGCTAATATTATTCCAATAATCTAAAAATAAAGATATTTTATTGTTAGCCTACACTGTAAAAAATAAATGGAATCATAGGTAATGTGTTGCCATGCAGATACAAGTCAAATTTACGAGATTTAACATGTAATTTTACAATTTTATAGGAATATTACATGTAATTTAGATGTAATATTCATATAAAATCGTAAAATTACATGTAAAATCTCGTAACTTTCACTTGTCTCTGCATAGCAACACATTAGCTATGCATGTAAATTTACATATTTATTTTTACAGTGAACTCTGTAAAATTTACTAGATTTTACATCTAATTTTACATGTAATGTGCATATAAAGTTTAAAAATTACATGTATAATTGTAAAATTACATGTAAAATTACATGTAAAATATATTAAATTTACATGTATTTGCATTGAATCACATTTTCGTGCAGAATAATGTATAATTAGAAAATTTCATGTTCTGACCATCTAAAATAGGAACTAAAAAACGCGCCAATTAAATTTTTAATACTGCAGGGCAATTCAACAATAGAAATACTAGAATTATAAAAAAAGTTCCCGTACACAAATATCCACAAATCGCTTTTAAGAGCGCTACGGTCCTTTAAAAAAGTGTTATTCTTTAAGAGGCTGTAGTAGGGGAGAGCGGGGCTAGTTGTCACTAGGGGTAAATTGGCTTTTTGCTTTTAAATTGCGTGCCGTTCTAGTAAAATGGTCTTGACCTCACTTAAGTACTTGCGGTAAAATAGACGCTTCATTGCCAATCACTTCAGTCAAGATCGGTTCTCTATGATGTGAGTAGCGCCGCTTTTTGAGATTTTATACATCGTAAGTAATTTTTTGCATTGTTATAATTTTCGTTATACTGTTCAGATTTGAAATATTTAAAGTACTTTTCTTTTACATTTCGAAAAATTGTATATTTTGGTATAACGTAATACAAAAAAACTTAATATTCCATTTATAATATAAAAATTTTAGCCATATTTGTTCAAAAAAGTATGTGGGGGCTAGTTCGCTTTTTTAAAAGGGGGCTTGTTGGCACAGTACCCAATATTAAAAAGTAGCCACAAAAAAAGTAAAAAGAACTGCTGTTAAAAATGCAAAACGTAATGTATTTCCTTTTTCCAGCTCTGTAAATGTAGATTCAGATACATTAAATACATCAGAAGAAGAAACTTTTTGCATTATATGTATTGAGCCATATTCTTACAGCCTGCCAGGAGAAAACTGGATTCATTGTCTAAAATGTAGAGCAGTGCACTAAAGGTGAAATACTGACATTTTACTGCTATAACTGTGATTCAGATGATGATATTTAATAATCATATCACAATTATTTTTAATCATAAAAAATTATTTTTGTTGTTTTTTAGAATATTTTTATCTGTAAATTAACGACTCGTTTTTGTTTTCTTACATTCATTTAACAATATATTTATATGTATTCCATATTTTAAGTCTTTGTTTTAATTCTTTGCGTACTTAAATGTTTTGCAGTTTGATTAAATTCAGAGAGCCAATGTACCCCCGGGTGTAAGCCAACATACCCCCTCTACGGGGTAAGTTGGCATAGTTTGCATCAGCACATTAAACTTGTTATAACGACCAATTGTCCATTAATAATAAATATTTGCATATATAATAATATAGCAGAAAGTTTTAGCATTCTAATGGCACAAGAAAATTTTTAAAATTAGTTATCCATAAATCACAAAAAAATAAAATATGGAAATTGGTGCCAACTAGCCCCGCTCTCCCCTACCCTTAAAACTGATTTTTGAACCTAGATGTATAGGAGTTTTCTTCACAATTTTTAATGTAGAAGAATCCTGCAGCTTTGAAATCTTTATTGATGAAGTTTTTAGTTTTCATTTTGGATGTTCGTAACGTGAAATGGCCGCTTTAATTGCGATTTTCTCGAAAACGGTTAGCCCTACGGTATTAGATAAAGTACCATTTTTATGTATTTTCAACTAAAGAATCCTATTTTTATTTTTTATTGAGAAAATATCAAAAAATTTACGGATAAAAAATTTTGGGGCAAAAAAGTCACATCGCTGCCCCATTTTACACCTCCCTGGTTTAAATTATCAAATAAAAATTACATGAAATGATAGCCTTTATCAATACTATGGCATGTGCAAAAAACCGTTTGGACTTTGTTCATGGGGTACCAGAAATGTTAAATAAAAACTACTTTTCAGATGTACCCTTAGGAGGGTCGTAGCTCCCTTAGGGTTCATTTCCGGACCAACCTTTATAGGAACTTTTTTCTTATTTTTGGACCTAGAATCGCCTTTTAGAATTTTGTACCTTATTTCTGAATCACCCTCTATATTATATGGGTCATACTTTAAATACGTAACTCAAAATTTTACAATTATGACCACCTACCCCCATGTAACGCGTTGTAATGCTGAAACTTACGCCTATATAAATACGTATCGCTAGCAGCCAAGACCCCCCATTAAAAAACTTATGTGAAGAACAAAGAGGGTTCCGTAACGCTACATCCATCCCCCTTCCCCCTCGTGAAGCATCGAAATGCTAAGCACTACCCTCCACTACCCCCACCTCCCCCTAAGTGCTTTACTTATTTTAGGTATGAGCTTTTCAGGTAATTTTTTTGTGATTGTAATCTAAAACTTTTGGACTAAAAGTATGAAATGGAAAACTTTTTGTCACAAACATTGTTATTTGGTGACCTGTAGTTTTTCTTCAAATTTTAATATGTTATTAAGCATGTAAATTTTTCTACCAGAGCGAAGTTTAAAGCCTTGAAAGGAAACCGTTTGAATGCAGTTTTACAGGAATCGCAAATTCAGAAGAACATACAGAAATGATAAAAATAATGAATGAAAATTTTCCGTACTAAGACGGGGTAGTGTCTAAAAAAAGGTCAACTCCATAATTTTCTTGACTCGAGAACTTCAGGCATTTCAAAACAAGGTACTTAGAATATGCCTCGATGTCCCTAGGTTCATGAGGAATACCCAAATACACAGAGATCTCGATATGCCCCTCCTAAAAACGTAAATAATCCGTTATAGCAAGTCAACCTCGATCACACAAACCCCCTTATCTCAGACTTTCTATATTATGATCAAGAAATTCTCTATACCTACAAAAAGGATTGAAAATGTCCTTAACCAATAATGGTGCACACAAACTCATGATCGAAGCGTTTACTGCATCAGTGAAGTAGTTTCGCTGCGAGGCATCCCTCCCTTCCTCCTCCCCTCCGTCCTCATCCTCCTCCTCCACTTAACCCCTCCCCCTTTTCACCAATTCATGACAGATGCAACTCCAGTATCAGTGAGCTGAGTCTCCCTCCCCCATTATTCTCGATTTAAACTAATTCCTATTACGACAAATGAGCCATAGTTACTAAGCATGTTTCTTAAAAAGCCCAAAAAAACTAAATGATGCATAATTATCGATGATTAACTCAAGATGTGTTGGGGGAGGAGCCTATTTTAATTCCGGCTGCACAACCTTCCCCCTAACTGACTATAATTGTGTAGTTTTATGTTACCTCTACAAACGCTATTCCAATTCCAACTCCGATAAGAACTTTCGAAGCTTGATCAGCTTTATACTGTAGTTCGTCGAAACATCCGTAGGAGTACAAAATTTGGTCACCAGACTTGGCATTGTTGCAATGTAGGTTGGATGGCGGTTCTGCTCCTTCTCTTGGTGCGTGACAGCAGGAGAGTGGTCGTTTGTCTTTTGGCCAATCTTCTGGATTTTCCACACCGCAACAATGAAGCTGAAAAATAATAAAATGAGTAAACATAGAAGTTCTACCTATAGCTATATAGCAACATAGTAATAGTATGAATTAAGGACCCCGCACATTTACTGAGGAAAAGTATTTCCACAGATTTGTCCTAGAACAAAACTGGCCGGGTCACACCCTCGCCAATCAACCGTTTTGGTGCAATAACCGTTTAAAAACAGGCCTATTTTCCTTGCATTTCATGAATTAATAGATGGGTATTGGTAACCAAGTTTTAGCTAAATTGGAGCTTTTTTCAAAAATTTCGAACCACCCTAATGTCGCATTTTTTTTTTCAGATTTTTAATTATTTTTAACTTTTTTTCTGTGACCACTGTGCATAGCTCCCTTAAGATTGATTTTTGGAAGTACGTGTATATTAGGTTTTTGTCTTAGTTTTTGATGAAAATTTACCTTGAATTATTGAAATTTCGGTTTTCAACATTTTAGTATTTAATTTTTACCCTCGAACCGTGAAATTTCACCTTCAAATTATTTTTATCGAAAACGGTTAATCCTAAAGTATTAAAATAAGAGTACCTATGTATTTTGACCTGAGGAATCATATTCCAAAAGTAACATTACAAAAAAATTACACAGAAAAAGTTCTGGATAAAAAACTGATACGGACCCCCTTTTCGCATACCCCTGGTTAAAATAAGTACATGAAGATAACATACGAAGATGGGCCTTATTAAGATTAGTTTACATTTAAAACTTTTTTTCTATATCTCAAAGGGTTCCTGAGTTATTAAATAAAAACCGAATTTTTTAGCCACTTTCAAAGGGGCTTAGCTCCCTTACGACGCAATTATAGGAACTTTTTTTCATATTTTCCTATGTAGAATCACCCCTTAAAATTAGTGACCCTATTTCTGAATAACCCTGTATAGTAGATACTATAAAACGCATTGCGTATACGCATGTAGATTAATTTAAGTAAAGTACATAATATGTACATACTTATATGTTTGTAAAAAATAACACTGTTATGTTATTATAGTTGTAAGTATACTGGTCTATAATAGACCAGTTGTTTATGTCTATAATATACATAAACAACCAGGAATATATGTAATGTTCCGCATTTCATAGTATACTCTTCACAGTGGATAATATATGTATTTACTCTGTAATGTTTGGGCTGAATGAAAGTTGGCAAAATGATCTGTCATTTTGACAAGTGATTGGTCTTGTTGCAAAGAGCACCCATACCAAAAGTTAACAATATCTGACCTTGAACTGTCAAGTTGATAGGTGCGATAACGGTTCTTGTTCAAAAGTGCGCTCACACCAAACTTCATATTTTTAGGTTAAAGCTGTAATTTTTTTGTTTATTAATTTTCTTTAAAATTTAAGTTAAATGGAAAGAATTGTTTTTTTAATTTAGTTGTTTATCGGAGGGACAGATGTTTTGATAGTTCAGAATGCAATAAAAAAACAATTTCAAACATTTTTGATTTAGGGGCTATTCAAGGATGACGTCACCTCCATAGGGGGGAGGGGGCTTGGTCAAAAGGTGATGAAAAGTGATGGAGGGGGAGGGGGGCCTGGCCAAAAGTGACATCACCTTTAAAAAATTGTGTACGTATTTTTAAACAATTTTAGTGAAAATACTTATAGTAGAATTTTTATAAAAAAACTACGACATAAAAGACTAGAGTAAATTTTACTTTATAAAGTAAAGCGATGCCTATACTGCCCTACTACGCTAGAAAGCCGTAACTCCAATTTTTGTGGATTTTTAATTAACCTTACACTTAGTTGTGGATTTCCATGGACTATTTATTGAACCAATCAAATTTGAGTAAATAGTTTTATTTATGCAGTTATAAACTTATGAAAATTGCAGTAAAAAGTCCAAACTCCAAATAAGTTTTTTATTATGAAAGAAAATATTAGTGGCATATCATATAAACGGTTTTTTATTACCTAATATATTAAAATAAAATTAGAAGAATGTAAAGCATTAATAAAACAGTTTCTTTTTGCATTATTATAGCTTTTGTTTGACGCTAGGTTTTCTGGAAATAGCCAAAAAACAACTACTACCAACAAAATAATACTTGGTCTTTGTCCATTATTTTGGAAAAAAATTATAATTTTTTTTTTTAATTTTTTTGAAAAATTTGTTATTTTTTCAAAAAAAATTAAATTTTTTTTATTTTTTCAAAAAAATTTAATTTTTTCGAAAAACTTAAAAAAAATAAATGTTTTTGAAAAAACTTGTTTTTACCCTGTTTTACTCCCTTACCCCACACGAATTTTATCAAAAACAATCCCAGCCCAGAACTTTGGATAATCAACCTATGGTCCAAATTTAAAGTCTTTAGCTCAAAGCGTTGTCGAGTTATCGTGGTCACAAATTTTTTGGACAGAAGGATAGAGAGACAGACCGACAGACAGACCGACACAGATTTTTTTTGACGAAAATCATGTTTTTTGGATATAAAACGTCGACAGACGTGAAAAAAAGCAATACAAACTTTTCAGACTTTCCTTGGGGAAAGTAAAATTTATTTTTAAAAGGAAATTTAAAAATATATTTTTTTATTTTTGTGTTGTTTTCTCTTTATCTTGTCACATACTGCTTTTTAGTTTAGCATTCCTAAAAATTTTGACTACGAGATACTAAACTAAAAAGCAGTAAGTGCCATTTTTTTATTTAAATAAATAATTAATGATTGCGCACTTGTGTTATAATAAAGGTACTTTAAACCTAAAGTTATACACCCACTTTCTCGATTCTAGCTATAACACAAGGGAGTGGCTAAGACGATTTACTGTTTTTGTCATTATCTCAGTTTTATTAAATATGGAGTTACTGCTTTTTAGGGTAGTAGGGCAGTATAGGCGTCGCTCTACAAAAAATTGTAATTATTTTTTCCCTATTCCTTAAAATAAGATTTAACCACGAAGAGCTCTGGGCCTAAAGGGCTGTTCAAAGCTAAGATTTTGCTTTATTTGTTGATTTATTGTTTTAATCTATAGGTTTAAAAGTTTTAAAATATATTAAAGTATTTAACTTTTTATAATTTTTATATATTTTTTAAAATAAAAAAGTTTAATAGTATAGTTATTTAATCTTTAGTTCCTAGTATATGGAAAATTTAATTGCTTAAATGAGATCCTATTTTTTTTTGTCCTTAGACGCTTTTTTAAATTAAAGAAAATAGTAAACCTATTATTATGGGACCATATCTAAAAAAATAGGCCAAAAGGTGACCTCATTTTTTTGTATTTTATAGGGGGGTCTAGGCAAAAGTGATGAAAGGTGACGAAGGGGGGGGGTCAAAAATTGGTCAAAAATAGGTGAGCTTTTAAGGGTGGCCCATAAAAATTAAATAACTTTTTTGTTTGTGCATTTTTTTTATTAATTCCTTTTACAATATAGAGTACAGGAATTGGACTTTTTTGTGGATTCAAATCTTCAAGTCTTCAAATCCTACTTTATAACAACAAGCATTTTTGTTGTTGTAAAATTAACTCAAAACCTTTAAATAAATAAGCCAAGTCAAGAAAGTATACCGGGTGAGTTTTATTAATGTCCATTCCCAAAATTAAGATTAATCTCCATTCGATAAAAACGAAACTTTATTGATTTATATACATATACTTAGATAATTTTACATTGGCTACAAAATGGCCGATTTAATTTTTTATGTGTGGTCTAAATATATTTTGTAATTTTTTACATTTTTGAATTCAGCCGAAAATTCTATGAATAAAAATATGATTGTTTTTTTAATTTTTACTATACAATTAACCTGGTTTTTACTTACTTAAGCATAAAAAAATATAAAATTAATATTAAAATAAAAATTTGATCAGTAACAGCGAATTAGAGCTAAAAAATGTTGTTTGTCTAAAAGTCCAATTTTTTTATGTCCATGTAAACTTTATTTGTAAAGTACTTTTTCGCGTTTATTTTCTTATGCCAAAATAAAATTTTACTTTAAAGGTTAAGTATTTAAAAAGAAGGTAAATTATGTCTATCTCGCTTTTATACGATAAAAAGAAAACGAAAAAAGCTAAAAGTAAAAAAAAACAATCAGTTTTTATACATAGAATTTTCGGCTGAATTCGAAAATGTAAAAAAATACAGGATGTTTCATTAAAAAAAATTATATTCATGCCACTTCTGGCGAAACCGGAAGTGAACCAAAAAAAATAAATCCGTCATTTTATAGCCAATGTAAAATTATATAAATCACCGAAGTTTCGTTTTTATCGAAGAATAATGAAGATCTTAATTTTAGGGGTGGACATAAATAAAACTCACCCGGTATAATAAAATCTATATTGTTCGTCTCTTTGTCTGTATTCCCAGAAGTTTTTTTCATACTTCTCAAACCGCGGACAATCTAAATCTTTTTATGCACGTCAAGAATCTGAATCTGTGGGATTTTTATTTTTCAAATTGATTAAAAAAATTGGCGAAGGCGCCTCCATTTAATACCGTGTGGGTTTAAAAGCTTCCCTGTTGAAAACCAGGCTTAACGGCTATTTAGTAATAAAGCAAACGAATTCCCAATTTTGCCCGTCTCTGGTGAAATTCTAGCTTCTAGCCATACATACACGGTGTATTTTTAATAGTGTCAATAAGTTTAAGGGGTGATTCTACAACAGAAAATATGTAAAAAAGTTCCTATAAATGGGTCGTAAGGGAGCTACTACGCCCCTTTATAAATGGCTAAAAAATCGGTTTTTATTTAATAACTCAGGAACCCTTTGAGCTATAACAACGAGATTGTTCATATGATCTAAGCTTGATAAGGCCGAGGGGCGTTTCACTGACCTATTTTTGTACATGTATTGTAAATAATGTACATTATTTACAATATTGTACGAATAATGTAAATAATGTAAGAAAAATGTAGTACTGTATGGTAATGTCGAAATAATGTAAATAATGTAGAAAAATGTAGTACTGTATAATACTGTCGAAATAATGTCGGTAATGTAAGTGATGTCCACTTAATGTAAAGTACTGTAGGGTAACGTACGAGGCAGACGCGGACTGGCTTTTTACGGCACGGTCGGAAAAAATATTAAAAAAGGCCCGTAAACGGCTCAAAACCCATAAAAAAATTGGAAAATCGAGGGCCCGGTATAGCCAAAATAGACCAAATGGCCGTGTGAGGGCCCGTTTAGCACTGGGGCCCGGTCGGCTTTTGACGACCCTGCCTTACAGCCTGTCAGCCACTGGTACGAGGTAATGTAGGATGTTAGGTTAAGATTAACATAAATTTTAAAACAAAAAAAAATACTTTTTTTTATTTTCTTTTGAAAAACGAAAAATAAAAAAAAAACAAAATTATTAACTTGAAATTTGTAACACGTAAAAAATACTGCTGCCAACAAAATATTTTACCTAAAACAATTTCAGCCTAAAACTTGGGATAACACTAGTTTAAAAATTTCAACTTTTTTATGCCCAACTTTATTTACATGTTTTCTAACATAATTTTTGATGAGGAATCCAAATTCGTCAAGAAAAAAAAAAGTTTTTAAAGAGGAAAATTATAGAAATTATATATTTTCGTTTAATATTAGTAAAAATTGGTATCTGTGGGTTTTTAGAGTCCCTTGAAACAAATTTTATATTTAAAAGTATCTAACCCTTAAGGGGTGCAGCCACCCGTTTTTACATTATTTTAATAACCCGATAAGAATTAGATCCTGGGGGTTTTCGGTTTCGCTCAAAATGAATTTATTCTTTTTTAAATTGTGTCTTGATCCATATAACCCATAGGACCACCCATATTTACATTTTTTTAATTAACCCGATAAAATTTGGTACACTGCTACTGGTCACTGTGGTCTTTAAACGATCTGAGCAAACGAAATAATGTAAATACTGTAGGAGAGCATGCGCATTAATAAAAATAATGTAAATAATGTAGGTACTGTCGTAATGTCAATTAATGTCAGGTACTGTAGAGTAATGTAAGTAATGTAACGTAATGTACGGTAATGTACAGTATTGTAAGTAATGTAAGGTAATGTCAATGTAATGTAAAGTACTGTCGATGAAAACGTACATGTATTGTAAAGGTGAGACGCCCCTCGGATAAGGCCTATTATCTTAGGCCATTTTCATGTTGTTATTTTAACCAGGGGTGTGCGAAACGGGGGGCCTCACAAGTTTTTTGCCCCAAACTTTTTTCTGTGTAACTTTTTTGAATTTAGCATTCCCTGGGTAAAAATACATATGAAAATATGCCTTCCCTGCTGAAAATGACGGATCTGTGCAGCTCTGTGCGGGTGAAAAAAACAAATCCGTTTTGATATGTTTTAGACCCGCTACATCCGCGTTCACCCGTCAATTGCATTTCACCCGCAATTTAGGATTAAAATCAGATCCGCAGAAGTCGGCAAATTTTTCAGTTGCATTGAGTCGGCTATAGCAGGTGTTATTTATATCTGCAATGATCCTAAATTTACAGTTAGACATTTAGGTCTGCATGCATCCGAAATTTCTACATAGAATTTTTGTCCGCACAAGTCCGCTTAGATCCGGAACGTTGAAATATAATTTTTGTCGGCTGATACCCGCAATTTTTGTTATTTTTACATCTGCTTTTATCCTAATTTGGCAGTCAAATATTTATATCTGCATAAGTCCGGCTTTTTCACAATAGAAGTACTTCCGCACAAGTCCGCGTATGTCCAAAATAATTTATGTCGGCTGTTACCTGCCCAAGTCTGTTTTTTTTCTGTTTCATTAAGTCGGCTTATATCCCCCTATGCGCGTCCGATCATGTCGGCTTACACCAGCCTAAGTGGTTTTGTCTGTCAGAGTATTAGTCGGCATTTATCCGCTCATATCTGCGCTTGTATTATGTAGGCTTATATCCGCGTTTATCTGACATTGTCCATCAATCTCCCAATTTTGTCGGCATGTAACCGCCCTAGTCCACTCATATCTGCGCTCGGTCGTCTTTTTTTCGGATTATGTCGCCGTATATCCGCGTTTATCCGAAACTGTCCCGTCAATCTTTCCCAATTTTGTCCGCATGTAACCGCCTTAGTCCGCTTATATCTACGCTCGGTCGTCTTTTTTTTATTATATAGGCGTATATCCGCGTTTATCCGACACTGTCCATCAATCCTTCCCTTCTGGTTTTGTCTGTCAGAGTATTAGTCGGCATTTATCCGCTCATATCTGCGCTTGTATTATGTAGGCTTATATCCGCGTTTATCTGACATTGTCCATCAATCTCCCAATTTTGTCGGCATGTAACCGCCCTGGTCCGCTCATATCTGCGCTGGACCGTCTTTTTTTTTCGGATTATGTCGGCGTATATCCGCGTTTATATGATATTGTCTGTCAATATTTCCCAATGTTGTCGGCATGTACCCGCCCAAGTCCGCTCAAATCTGCGCTCGGTCGTCTTTTTTTAGAATTATGTCTGCGTACATCCGCGTTTATCTGACATTGTCCGACAATCTTTCCCAATTTTGTCGGCATGTACCCGCCCCAGTCCGCTCATATCTGCGCTCAACCGTCTTTTTTTCGGATTATGTCGGCGTATATCCGCGTTTATCTGATATTGTCCGTCAATCCTTCCCAATTTTGTCGGCATGTAACCGCCCTGGCCCGCTCATATCTGCGCTGGACTGTCTTTTTTTTTCGGATTATGTCTGCGTACATCCGTGTTTATCTGACATCTTTCCCAATTTTGTCGGCATGTACCCGCCCCAGTCCGCTCATATCTGTGCTCAACCATCTTTTTTTTTCGGATTATGTCGGCGTATATCCGCGATTATATGATATTGTCGGCATGTACCCGCCCAAGTCCACTCAAATCTGCGCTCGGTCGTCTTTTTTAAAAATTATGTCTGCGTACATCCGCGTTTATCTGATATTGTCCGTCAATTTTTCCCAATGTTGTCGGCATGTACCCGCCCAAGTCCACTCAAATCTGCGCTCGGTCGTCTTTTTTTAAAATTATGTCTGCGTATATCCGCGTTTATATGATATTGTCTGTCAATATTTCCCAATGTTGTCGGCATGTACCCGCCCAAGTCCGCTCAAATCTGCGCTCGGTCGTCTTTTTTTAGAATTATGTCTGCGTACATCCGCGTTTATCTGACATTGTCCGACAATCTTTCCCAATTTTGTCGGCATGTACCCGCCCCAGTCCGCTCATATCTGCGCTCAACCGTCTTTTTTTCGGATTATGTCGGCGTATATCCGCGTTTATCTGATATTGTCCGTCAATCCTTCCCAATTTTGTCGGCATGTAACCGCCCTGGCCCGCTCATATCTGCGCTGGACCGTCTTTTTTTTTCGGATTATGTCTGCGTACATCCGCGTTTATCTGACATCTTTCCCAATTTTGTCGGCATGTACCCGCCCCAGTCCGCTCATATCTGTGCTCAACCATCTTTTTTTTTCGGATTATGTCGGCGTATATCCGCGATTATATGATATTGTCTGTCAAAATTTTCCAATTTTGTCGGCATGTACCCGCCCCAGTCCGCTCATATCTGTGCTCAACCATCTTTTTTTTTCGGATTATGTCGGCGTATATCCGCGATTATATGATATTGTCGGCATGTACCCGCCCAAGTCCACTCAAATCTGCGCTCGGTCGTCTTTTTTAAAAATTATGTCTGCGTACATCCGCGTTTATCTGATATTGTCCGTCAATTTTTCCCAATGTTGTCGGCATGTACCCGCCCAAGTCCACTCAAATCTGCGCTCGGTCGTCTTTTTTTAAAATTATGTCTGCGTATATCCGCGTTTATATGATATTGTCTGTCAATATTTCCCAATGTTGTCGGCATGTACCCGCCCAAGTCCGCTCAAATCTGCGCTCGGTCGTCTTTTTTTAGAATTATGTCTGCGTACATCCGCGTTTATCTGACATTGTCCGACAATCTTTCCCAATTTTGTCGGCATGTACCCGCCCCAGTCCGCTCATATCTGCGCTCAACCGTCTTTTTTTCGGATTATGTCGGCGTATATCCGCGTTTATCTGATATTGTCCGTCAATCCTTCCCAATTTTGTCGGCATGTAACCGCCCTGGCCCGCTCATATCTGCGCTGGACCGTCTTTTTTTTTCGGATTATGTCTGCGTACATCCGCGTTTATCTGACATCTTTCCCAATTTTGTCGGCATGTACCCGCCCCAGTCCGCTCATATCTGTGCTCAACCATCTTTTTTTTTCGGATTATGTCGGCGTATATCCGCGATTATATGATATTGTCTGTCAAAATTTTCCAATTTTGTCGGCATGTACCCGCCCCAGTCCGCTCATATCTGTGCTCAACCATCTTTTTTTTTCGGATTATGTCGGCGTATATCCGCGATTATATGATATTGTCGGCATGTACCCGCCCAAGTCCACTCAAATCTGCGCTCGGTCGTCTTTTTTAAAAATTATGTCTGCGTACATCCGCGTTTATCTGATATTGTCCGTCAATTTTTCCCAATGTTGTCGGCATGTACCCGCCCAAGTCCACTCAAATCTGCGCTCGGTCGTCTTTTTTTAAAATTATGTCTGCGTATATCCGCGTTTATATGATATTGTCTGTCAATATTTCCCAATGTTGTCGGCATGTACCCGCCCAAGTCCGCTCAAATCTGCGCTCGGTCGTCTTTTTTTAGAATTATGTCTGCGTACATCCGCGTTTATCTGACATTGTCCGACAATCTTTCCCAATTTTGTCGGCATGTACCCGCCCCAGTCCGCTCATATCTGCGCTCAACCGTCTTTTTTTCGGATTATGTCGGCGTATATCCGCGTTTATCTGATATTGTCCGTCAATCCTTCCCAATTTTGTCGGCATGTAACCGCCCTGGCCCGCTCATATCTGCGCTGGACCGTCTTTTTTTTTCGGATTATGTCTGCGTACATCCGCGTTTATCTGACATCTTTCCCAATTTTGTCGGCATGTACCCGCCCCAGTCCGCTCATATCTGTGCTCAACCATCTTTTTTTTTCGGATTATGTCGGCGTATATCCGCGATTATATGATATTGTCTGTCAAAATTTTCCAATGTTGTCGGCATGTACCCGCCCAAGTCCACTCAAATCTGCGCTCGGTCGTCTTTTTTTTAAATTATGTCTGCGTACATCCGCGTTTATCTGATATTGTCCGTCAATTTTTCCCAATTTTGTCGGCATGTACCCGCCCCAGTCCGCTCATATCTGCGCTCAACCGTCTTTTTTTCGGATTATGTCGGCGTATATCCGCGTTTATCTGATAATGTCCGTCAATATTTTTCAATATTGTCGGCATGTACTCGCCCTAGTCCGCTCAAATCTGCGCTCGGTCGTCTTTTTTTCGAATTATGTCTGCGTACATCCGCGTTTATCTGACATTATCCGTCAATCTTTCCCAATTTTGTCGGCATGTACCCGCCCCAGTCCGCTCATATCCGCGCTCGGTCGTCTTCTTTTTCGGACTATGTCGGCATACACCCGCCCATGTTCAGGAGCGCCTATGTGCAGCTCTTTATGCAAGGTTTTTGATAAACTGCGCATGCGCTGACCGTTTTTCAATATGTTATTTTAAATAAAAAACATTTTTTTACAAAAAAAAAACACCAAACAGATGCCAAACCAACGTTAACGTAAACCAAGGCCCCCTCATTAAAAAAAAAGACCAAACAACGAAAAACCAAAACAAAATCCTGCATAGAGAGCTGCATTTAGGCGCTTGTCCCATGTTCGCGTTTATCAGACCATGTACGCGCTCTAAACCAGGGGGTTCCGACTGGTATTACAGGCCTAGCAACAAGGAAGAAATAGTTCGCATAGTGGGTGTTCTGTTTTTCGCATATCATTCTTAGATGTTCGAGATATAAAAAACAAGGTTGGCTCGACCCCCCAATCCCCTCGTTGAATTTAACTATTATATATATATATGTTTTTATTGTTATTATTTATTATTACATTTGTTGTCTTTAAACATGTAGTTTATTATAATATAATGTTTTTTTCTGTTAAAAAATAATATTTACGTATGTTAAGCTAACCTCTTCTAATCACCAACCTTGGACCGTCACATAACCTATAATTACTGTTGCTTTTGGCGCCTGTTCTTTAACAAGTAAATAAGATAAATAAATGGGTGTTCTGTGATAAGAGTAAGTAAAGCTAGCAACAATTATAAATATAAAGCAAAATAACAATTATGTTTAACTAATTATAGTACTATGGAATGAATAAACGAATGTTTGGTTGGATAGATAGGTGATAGGACCAAAAGAAGCAACAACGTTCATAGGTTTTTCTATTAAAAGTAAGTACACCTGAATTTGTTTAAATACATTAATAAATATCGCTTAATATTGTTTTATTATTTACTACTAGAGGGCCCTTGACAATTTTAATTTATGTCATGAAATTTGTTCTTTATTGGAAGGTCACAATTTAGTATTTGTTTTTTGTTAGTGCGAGTATTTTTAAATAAAATCTTTACCATATATGCCATACAGGCCTGTGCACAAAACGTACAAAGTTTCTACAAGTGTCCAATCAGCCTTTAGTGAAAAAAACTGTATAGAAAATCGATGGGCCCTATTTGGTTTCAACATGAACATTGACATAAAAAATATTTCTCCAGCCAGCCTCTAGCAAGTGTATAAGAAAATTGACATACAATACCAAAATGCCCCACTTTTATTTATTTTATTTTAGTTTTGTTTGTTCAGTACAGCATTCATAGCCCTCAACACCTGGTCTCTAGGGACCTTTGTTAACCACACAGACCTCCAACAGCAGTATTTTTTATTATTTTAGTCCCCGCTAAGCCCCCCTAGATATGCGCATAATTTCTTTAAAAAAAATATTCTCACCCTGAAATAATAACTAACTATTTGTTAGTAACAAAGTCGTACTTGTCCAATTATTTAAACAACTCTTGTTTTTTTAGGAAAAGTTGGAGATGAGACAAGATGGATAAAGGAAGATACAATTCAACTTAATGGGATCCCAGGACAGCCCCCCCTGCCCTTGGTTTGAGCCCCCTGGTATTTTTTGGGGCGCCAATTTTCTTTTGCAGGGTAGAAACCATCAAGGACAAAGCCTTTTTCCTTGAAGGTTATTTATGGGGCGCCATTTATTTGCGGGGGCGCCAAGTTCGGTAGATACCGTCGGGGTAAACCTTTTTTTGTAAAGGTAATTTTTGGGGCGCTATTTTTTTGCAGGAGCGCCAATTTTGGCAGAAACTGCTAGGGACAAAACTTTTTTAATTTTTGGGGCGACAATTTTTTTTCGCTGATCCCTCTGGTATTTTTTTGGAGCGCCAATTT
Source organism: Brachypterus glaber (assembly GCA_958510825.1). Taxonomy (NCBI): domain Eukaryota; kingdom Metazoa; phylum Arthropoda; class Insecta; order Coleoptera; family Kateretidae; genus Brachypterus; species Brachypterus glaber. The sequence continues at coordinate 67,529,865 of OY294044.1, read as the reverse complement.
TGTTTCACAGGGTCGCCAAGTTTGATAGAAATCGTCAGGGACAAAGCATTTTTTCATGAATGTATTTTTTCTTTTTTTGACCCTTTTGATAACAGGCGCGTAGTCAGCATCCAGTGTCGGACTGGGAAGCCCAAGGCTAGTGAGATTTCTAGCCTAGGGGGGACCAGCTATTAAAAATGTTATTTTTTTTTCCTTTTCAAAATAAATTTTTTTATTCAAAATTTCAAAATTTGGCGCCCCTACCAAAACAAAAAAACACCCTCAGAAAAAAAGCTTTGTCCCTGAGCGTTTCTACAAAATTTAGCGCCCCAGGCAAAAAAACACCCACCATTATTTTAATTTTTCAATTTTTTATTTAAAATAACAAAAAAATATATAACAAATAAAGATTCTTGGGGGGTAATAACCCCCTCTACCCCCCCCCCCCCCATATCTACGCACCTGTTCGATAAACAATTTTTCTTTATACTTATATTTTTTTCGAGGTATTTACATAGAGTTTGTATTATGGTTATATTGCAATTTTGTTTAAAAAAAAAAAATACTTTATTTTAATTTCTTGTTTTTTTTTTATTAGCCACACAACCATCATTTTGATTTAGGCGTTCGGCAATTTTGTCGAATGCCTAAATCAAAGTAATGATCCAAATAAAAATATTTTTAATTTGAATAAGCCGCCATTATGGGTTTCTGGTGGGTGTTCTGTCTAGTTTTGTCTATTATATCGGTATCGGTAAAAGTCAATTCTGTCATAACCGCCCAAGTATGGTTTTGACTGTTATGTCAGCTCTTACCCGTCCAAATTTTGTGCCGGCTCATACCGGCCCAAATCTGTTTTTTTTTTCTATTACAACGCCCACCCATGTCTGACCATGCCCATTTTATTGTATTCCTTATGCACAGTACAAAAATAGTTTTTAGATTTTGGACAATACAAAAATATACTTTTTAGGTTTTTAAATTTTGGACATTGAATCAACAGTTTTTTTTAAATTAAATCATTATTTAAACGAACAGTAATTGGGTATGCATTTTCCAAAATGAATTAATTTGTAATTTCTATGTCTTCAATTAAAACATTTTTAACTTTAAAAACAGATATCTCTATAAAAAAAATTTCATTTGACTTAATTAATTTTTCTATTTTACCATATCCAATATCACCAGGTTTGGACTTTTACCAATATTTTCAGATTAGTACCGTATTATGCAGCCATTTGGGGACTGTGGCGGGTAAAAAGTATATCCAAGCGGAATACATACGATCCGTCAAAAACAGACTTGGGCAGGTATGAAGCACATTTAAACTGATTTTTGCGGACGATATTTGCAGGTCTGGGCATACATAATTGACGGGTCAACGCGTACATGGGCGGATAAACGCGGCCGTGGTGCATTAACCGGAACTAAAACACACCAAAACAGATACGCGCGGATATGCGACAATTTCAGACTTGGGCGGGTGTACGCCGACAATATTTTTAGATTTAGTACCGTCCTGTACAGACATTTACGGACTATGGCGGGTAAAAAGTATATCTAAGCGGAATACATACGATCCGCCAAAAACAGACTTGGGCAGGTATAAAGCACACCTAAACGGATCTGTGCGGACGTTATTTACTGGTCTGGTCTGGGCCCACATAAATGACGAGTCAACGCGTACATGGGCGGATAAACGCGGTCGTGGTGCACTAACCGGAACTAAAACACAACAAAACAGATACACGCGGACTGCTCGTTTACACCCGTGTATATACGGCAATTTCAGACATGTGCGGACTGTGGCGGGTCAAAAGCATGTCTAAGCGGAATAAATAAGATGCGTCAAAAACAGACTTGGGCAGGTGTAAAGCACACCTAAACGGATCTGTGCGGACGATATTTGCTGGTCTGGGCTCACATAAATGACGAGCCAACGCGTACATGGGCGGATAAATGCGGTCGTGGTGCACTAACCGGAACTAAAACACAACAAAACAGATACACGCGGACTGCTGGTTTACACCCGCGTATATGCGACAATTTCAGACATGTGCGGACTATTGCGGGTCAAAAGCATGTCTAAGCGGAATAAATAAGATCCGTCAAAAACAGACTTGGGCAGGTATAAAGCACACCTAAACGGATCTGTGCGGACGATATTTGCTGGTCTGGGCCCACATAAATGACGAGTCAACGCGTACATGGGCGGATAAACGCGGTTGTGGTGCACTAACCGGAACTAAAACACAACAAAACAGATACACGCGGACTACTGGTTTACACTCGCGTGTATACGGCAATTTCAGACATGTGCGGACTGTGGCGGGTCAAAAGCATGTCTAAGCGGAATAAATAAGATGCGTCAAAAACAGACTTGGGCAGGTATAAAGCACACCTAAACGGATCTGTGCGGACGATATTTGCTGGTCTGGGCCCACATAAATGACGAGCCAACGCGTACATGGGCGGATAAATGCGGTCGTGGTGCACTAACCGGAACTAAAACACAACGAAACAGATACACACGGACTACTGGTTTACACCCGCGTATATGCGACAATTTCAGACATGTGCGGACTATTGCGGGTCAAAAGCATGTCTAAGCGGAATAAATAAGATCCGTCAAAAACAGACTTGGGCAGGTATAAAGCACACCTAAACGGATCTGTGCGGACGATATATGCTGGTCTGGACCCACATAAATGAAGAGTCAACGCGTACATGGGCGGATAAACGCGGTTGTGGTGCACTAACCGGAACTAAAACACAACAAAACAGATACACGGAGACTTTTTGCTTTTTTGGTTGCCGACAAAAGCAGATGTAAAACACACCCGCATTTATCCGGCATTTCCGCATATATCATTCGAAAATCATATCCGCACAGATCCGTCATTTTCAGCAGGGTTATTAAGATTAGATCATGTGCAAACCCTCGTTGCTATATCTCAAAGGGTTTCTTAGTTATTATTAATAACTTATTAAATAAAAACCTCCCTTACAACTCATTTTTAGACATATTGCACGCCGGCGAGAATAACGTCACCACTCAAAAAATCTCATTTTACATTACAATTAAAACAAGCCGTGGAGTTATGTAATGCTACGCATTCTATTATATACTATTCACAGTAATTGGTATATTGCATTTTCCCAAATACTAGCATGTAACAAGCTGTTTGTTTCGTATTTTTTTTTGTAGAATGAGATATGAGTTTCTCCCTCAAGATTATTTTTTACGAGGAATTTTTCTTACCGGTATACCACCTGATTGTGCGTAAACATAACAGGTTTCATTAAAAAGGCATTAGTGTGAGTGAGATTTGGAAATTTAATAAGCATAATAATAATAATAATACAGGTTCGGTATATCAAAAAGAACTGTTATTATTATTATTATTATTATTATTATTATTATTATTATTATTATTGCCTGGTTCTTGAGTTGTTTAGGGTGTTACGTTCTAAAATAGCCACTCTGTATAACTTAAAAAAAATCAATTTCTGAAAATACTTTTTTAAGGCAGTAAAAAGTATATAAAACATGGAATTTTAATGTTATTAGTCAATAATACGTGAAAAATAAAGCTTTATGTTAAAATAAGAAAAGATTGTTTTGTATAGTTGCGTGTTTAGATAAAATCAGAACAGATTTATGCCATTACCAACGAAATCAGGTCAAGCAAGGCTGAGATTATTTAATGAAAAGTAAAATGGAATTACTGACATAAAAATAAGGTTTTCTATTTTATAGACTTTGCAAACCTATTACAGGTATGGGGCCGCGTCCTCATAAAATGGCCGGTCGTTTGAATTTTAACCCTTAACCGGCGTCGCCCGTCCCTAGGGCTCTAGTAGAGCCCTAGGGATTCCAGGTTTCGGGATCCCGATCCCGAAAAACCGAAAATTTCAAAAAGTTCGGGATCCCAATCCCGGTCATAAATTAATTATCTAATACTAAATAAATAAAATTATATAATTTAAACTAAAAACTTCTTATAAAAGAACGAGTATTTATATTAAATATATAATAAATTTTTTATTTAAATTGATATTTTAATAAAATAAAAAAATTTAGTTTTGTATAAAAAAGTTTTAATAAACATCACCGTCAGCCGAGGTGACTTCGGACGGTGTAGGTGACTTCAGACACTTCATCCCAAAATCTTCTGACCAAAGCACGTTGAAATTGAACCTCACAACTTGTGCACACGTGCTTTGGTTCAGAATCTTTTGCGAAAAAGTGTACGAAGTCACTTACACCGTCCGAAGTCACCTCGGTTGACGGTACCTTCTTAATTTTAAAATAAACACTATAAAAAATAAAATAAAGTCTAATAAAAGCAAGATTTTTTTTATACAATTAACATTATGTATATTGTTTCACGAAAACAGTTCTTCGAAAATGCTCAGTCCATTTTTGAAGACATTGTTTTGTCTATGATCAAAGCCTGGAGTCTCCAGGGGTGCCTTTTTACCATCCTAAACAAAAAATATTATGCGCAAATCACAATTACACCTCAAGTTTAATAAATAAATTCGTAAATTTTTTTTTTTCGGGATTTCGGGATTCAAAAATCTTCCGGATATCCCGAAGTTTCGGGATCCCGAATGTCGGGCCTGATAACCTTAGCCTCTAGCAAGTATAAACTGTTTTATAACTTTCGTATTTCTTATTTTTAGTTTTAGATTTGTTTGCTTTAGTTTGTTACTAGGTTGCTTATATGGTCTGTTTTTTCAAGCAAGATAGTAAATTAAAAATCGCTCAGTAAATATTTTTACAAAAGGTTGAAATAGTATATGTTTGTGTATAGAATATAGTTATGTTTTATAAAATAAACTACGCAGTATATTCGCACTTCCAATATACGAATCTGTTTTGAAAATACCCACTGTGAGATTTTTAATTTACTATCTTGCTTGATGAAGCAGACCAGAGATATAAAATGTTGTTTTCTTACATGTCTTTGATTACAGGTCAACAAATTTCAACTTTTTTCCCCTTTGGATTAAAATGTTACTTTTATATGTAATTTGGTGCGCTGATTTCAAAAATGAAGTCAGTTTTTTTTCTATCACATCAGAATTTTTTGTTATACCTGATTATGAATTTTTTTGTGTGTTTGCTACCAGGTCCGATCTTTGCTAATTTACGATAAATATGCACGAATAAGGGTAAAGGTCGATTCAGGCATAATTATCACCAACTACACTAAACTGAATTAAGAAATTAACAAAATTAAGAAACATAAACCTTAAATTCTATAATACATTTTCCGTGGTATACAACAATTAAGATCAAAAAAAAAATATAGCATAAAATAATAATATAATCTTAAAATACACCATAGAAAAATAATTTCTGAAATATACAAACTTTAGTGCAACATTTTATAAACAATCGTTATCCAAGTATCAAAATAAAAATGGAGATGGCGACACATCTGTATTTTAAAAATTCCTACATTTTCAGTTAAGGAAAAACACAGTAGTTACATAAATTATAAAAGGTACTTTTGGAGATAAGTAGGTTTTAAAACACGATTTTTAGACCCATAACTGCAAATATAGTAATAATCGTCCTACGCAATAGATAATTGTTTTTTTTACTTATTCAGTCGTATTTACACATGCCTATTATCTATTTAGCAGTTACCTTATTGTTGCTTACCACGGAAAATTTATTAAAAAATTTGAGGTTATGTTTCTTAATTTTGTTAATTTCTTAATTTATTAATTCAGTTTAGTGTAGTTAGTGATAATTATGCCTGAATCGACCTTAAGTGTACATTTTTGTCATAGTTATGACTAGAGTATACTCTGCGTTAAAATATAGCATTTGTAAAGAAAGTTGAATTTACCTATATTTTTCTGATAATCAGTACCACTATAGCCACAAAAATCAGTAATTATTTTTCAGAGTGAACCATTAAATAAAAAACACCGTCTGAATTAAAAATATTGAAATCACGGTTTTTTTAAACTTTCGAATAACTGTGCTCCAGTATGTGTGAGCCGATTGACTTGAAATTTGGTATATGAATTATTGGTTTATAGGGCCATCATATTACGTTATGGTTAATGATTTAACCAAAGTTGTATTTTTGGTGATAGGTTATTTCTAAATAATAGCTATTATTTGTCAATAAAAAAAAATATCCCAGCATATTATTTTAATTTTGGGCTTAAGATGATCCTTAGTACATAGGTAAATAAGATATGAAATAAAAAGTGGGTTATTAGAAAGTTGGACTAAAGTTATGTTCCCGGGAACCGTGTATAACTATATTATAACTCGAAAAACTTAAAAATTATATTTCTCGGAAAACCGTTGTGATGGAACTTTTTCTATATTTTTCTGATAATCAGTACTACTATAGCTACAAAAATCATTAATTAGTTTTTAAAGGGGAAAATCACTGTTGACCTGTGTTATTTATACAACAACAAAAAAAAAACATATTTTCATTAACTCAAAAAAGATACACCATTTTTATTTTTGGAGTCCCAAGGACTCTGCAACGCATTGAGTGTTTTAATTTCTGGTCACGCCGGTTAAGGGTTAAAAATATAGCAATGTATCATGTTAATAAATTTTATCAGTTTAATGATACAATAATATATTATTGTATTAATACCTAATACTTTTATATATAATACGTAACGCAAAATTTTGCAATTTTGACCCTTTCCCTAACGCTTAATATTTTTTTTTGGTGTACAATATATTAATTTTATTAAAATATATTAATAAACTGATTCTTATTTAAAACGAATGGAAATAGCAGGGCCGGATTAAATGAAGTTATCGCCCTAGGGCCTAAGCAATAGACCGCACTAAACTCTGAACGACATTGATGTCAACTCAAAACTTTCTGCCCTACCCATTATTTACTACCCTGGACAATTAAATCCTATTATTGTGTAACGCGTAATCTGGCCCTAGATACCTAGTAGGTACTAATATTACCGCAATAGTAAAAAAGTTTTGTAAATAAAGTAGGCATTTAAATATTATCAAATATTTAGAGACTCATTACGTGGAATTGATTAAAATCAATAATTATATAAATAATAGACAGTAACCTTTATTATTAATAGATCCATAATAACATCTGAAATTGTTGAAATTATTAATCAATAGGAATAGATAGGTAGGTACCCTAAGCATGGTCCCTTTAAGGTGATCTATTTTTTATGCATTTATTTGGAAAATAACACAATGAAATGTTATAACATTTACTTTCTGAATGTTTTTTAATTTTTACATTATTTGTAAGCTCCGGACGAGCGATTTCAGAGTCGTACCTAATCGCGCCTCACTATTCCCATCGGAGCAACATATTTGGGCATGAGATAGTACCGGCCGCTTACCAATTAACCCTTTGTTGCCTGACTAATCAAAAATACGATTATTTCACTTTTTTTTACTCCAATTGATTAAAGTATGTGAATTTGCATACATTAATTTTTGAAGATTTTTTTGGAGAAGCTTTCTTAAAAATTTGAAGGTGAGTACGTTGAAGAAAGTAGGAAAATTAAAGCAGTCGTTCCATCCCCTTAAAAAAAGACCAAAGGTCACTCACTATAAAAACGCCAACTGTCACTGCACGACTATAAAAATCAAGATATTGTGTTCTTGCCTTCTTGCTGTGAATAGGTTATATCAACTATTCAAAGAGGACTTGAGAGTACCGGTCGGCTATAAGAAGTTTTCAAGTTAATAGGGAATATTTAAGATTTAACAAAAAACCGGTACTTCAGAGTACCGTCCGTTAACAAAGGGTTAAAGAGACCAGACAATTTTCACATGTTTATTATTAATATATTAATATATTCTGATACTTGATTTTTTGTAGAAATTATCAAAATTGTATTATTTTTAAGACGGTCGTGTACGTAACTTTGTTAGTAAGCTTATAGTCCTCCACCCGGTAAGAAAGCACCGACGAAAGGGGGAGGTATCACCGAAAGGACAGCGCGCTCTCTTTACGTCATAAGGCGTGCGTACGTGTAAGTGAGAAGGACACACACATTCCTCACATATTTCGTCCGTGTGTCAAACAATACTAGTTTTGTTAAAAAAGTTAAATACAGGATTATCCAGAACTGGCATTTATGGGTGTATTTATGCACAAAGTGTGAATAAGAAATAAGTCAATCGTTTTAACCGGAAAATTTGGAAAAAAAAATAATAATAATTTTTTTCCATACATAAAATTGTATTAATTGTTTTTTATTTGTGCATTAAACGCCTTTCCTTAAAAAAATCCTACTAGTGGAAAAAACATGAACTTTCTTCAAATAAAACTTTTTTTACAGGTCATGCACAAAAGTGCTCAGTTAAATGTGGGTAGATATTTCATTTAAAAATTTGATATTGTTATCACAATATTTAAAAAATTTTGCTTGGAGGATAATTCGACACTGTTTTTTGCAGAATTTCTTGTCCACTTACGTAATTAATTATCGTATATTACGTAATCAATTATATTTTAAACGAAAAAAAATCCTGCACTGTAAAAAATAATGGAGAAAAGAATGAATTTTTTCGATACCGCGTTACTGAAAAATAATTAATACATGTATATATTGACTTTTTGTAAAATTTTGAAGATAAAGCAGATTTAATCTTGCTTATTCTATTGTTATTTGATTGGATTTGTTGCCACCCTATCAGGGTACCAAAAAAATAGTCAGCGTTGTCTGAATGGGCGAGAAATTGGCCCACTCTAATTTACAGTCGGTAAATGTCCCTAGAAATAAACCTACCTTAGACTGAAGATTGTCCCAAGCAATCCTGTCTGCTTTACTGGAGTCATAGTTTTCCATAGATTTCATCATTAAATCCTTAATTCCTTTATGAAACTCGTTTTTGTAAACAGCTGCAGCTATACCAACGGAAAGCTCTACTATGAAAATGACGAGCAAACATAGTGCAAACTAAAAAGGAAAAGGAGAAATATTATTGGAACTTTTAAAAAATTGATTACCTAGCTGATAACTTAAAGGTAGGGAAGCAAACCCTAAAGACTATTTTCAAACCTAAGAATCAACCGGCGGATTTTTTTTTATTTTGCCTGAGGGCCCTATCTCCAGGCATACAAGTTTTAAGACTTTAGCAAAGAGCAGAGAGAAAAAATTTGTTCCAATGACTTACGCCGAAAATTAAAACCTAAAGTTAGTAAAATGATTACTTAACTATACTCAATACTTACTTATTAGAATAATTATTGAAATTTTTAGAAGAAAAAAAAAACAATTTCGTATGGGATATTGATATATATTTTTAGATCATAATTACACAGGCATGCAATAATATAAAGTGTGCGGTACCAAAAAAGCGTCATACCTATACAGGGTGTATTTGAAATAGCGTAGGAAATTTTAACAGGTGATTCTACATGATGAAATATGACAAAAAGTTCCTATAAACATATGTCTAAAAATGCGTCATAAGGGAGCTACGCCCCTTTGAAATTGGCTAAAAAAATCGGTTTTTATTTAATAACTCAGGAACCCTTTGAGATATGTTAACGAGGTTTTGCACGTGAATTAATCCTAATAAGGCCCATCTTTGTATGTCATTTTCACGTACTTATTTAAACCAGGGGTGTGCGAAACGGGGGGGGCCTTGTCAGTTTTTTGTCCCAAACTTTTTTCTGTGTAACTTTTTTGCAATTTTATTTTTGAAATATGATTCCTCAGGTCAAAATACATAAAAAAGGTACTCTTGTTGTAATACTGTAGGATTAACCGTTTTCGAGAAAAATTCATTTCAAGGTGAAATTCCACGGTTCGAGGACAAAAAATTAAATACTAAAATGTCGAAAACCAAAATTTTAATGATGCTGTGTTATTCTACATCAAAAACTAAGAAAAAAAGTTTCCATACATGTAGGTCGAAAAAACGCTTTTAAAGCTACCATAGCCCTTTAAAAATGGTGCATATTTAGGAGACCATAGCTCCATTAGGATTGATTTTTGGAAGTACCTGTATATGAGGTTTTTTTCTTAGTTTTTAATGTACATTCGCCTTGCATCATTAAAATTTTGGTTTTCAACATTTTAGTATTTAATTTTTCATCCTCGAACCGTGGAATTTCACCTTGAAATGATTTTTTCTCGAAAACGGTTAATCCTACAGTATTACAACCTGAGTACCTTTTTTATGTATTTTGACCTGAGGAATCATATTTCAAAAATAAAATTGCAAAAAAGTTACACAGAAAAAAGTTTGGGAGAAAAAACTGATAAGCCCCCCCCCCCGTTTCGCACACCCCTGGTTAAAATAAGTACATGAAAATAACACATAAAAACGGGCCTTGGTAGGATTAGTTGACGTGCAAAACCTCGTTGATATATCTCAAGGGGTTCCTGAGTTATTAAATAAAAACCGATTTTTTTAGACACTTTTAAAGGGGCGTAGCTCCCTTATGACGCATTTTTAGACATATGTTTATAGGAACTTTTTGTTATATTTTATGATGTAAAATCATCTGTTAAAATTTCCGACGCTATTTCAAATACACCGTGTATGGTATAGTATGTGATCTAGCACAGTCCAAATCTGCATTAATTGGACTTTTCTGCTTACAAGTTTTTTTTATTCAAGTTTGAATTTTTAGGATAGCTCAAAGTATCCAAGTATGCCATCAAAAATGAAAATTCGTTTTTTGCTGTAAAATGATTGATAATAGCTTTTGTGTTAAAAAAGATTTTCCCAGGTTTTGGATGAGGAATCATATTTAAAAAATAAAATTACAAAAACGTTAAACAGAAAAAGTTTGGGACAAAAAACTAATAAGGCCCCCCCGTTTTCCACACCCCTGGTTAAAATAAGTACATAAAAATAAGATAAGAAGATGGGCCTTATTGGGATTAGTCCACGTGCAAAATTTCGTTGCTATATCTCAAAGGGTTCCTGAGTTATTAAATAAAAACCGAATTTTCAAAGGGGCTTTCTTACGACGCATTTTTAGACATGGATTTAGGATTACCTACGATGTTAATAAAATACAAGCAATTGTATAGTTGAGTTATACCGAAAACAGCGCCAACGCGAACGTATTAAACAAATTCAATGGTTTTATATTCGGAAAAAAGATTTCTAGAATGTGCGTTATAAAAAAAATCAACGTAAGAATCGTCAAAATCCGGATAATCCGTTTAGCCGTTGACTAGAAAAATGTTGATCCTGTAACACTAAACTTTTATTGTTAAAAACTTTCGCATTTTTTTTTTCAACAAAATCTGGGAAAATAGTTTTGAACATAAGAGCTATTAAAAAAAGTACAGCAAAAAACTACTTTCGATTTTTGGTGACCTACTTGGATAGTTTGATGTAAACTAAAAATTCAAACTCGAATAAAAAAAAAAGCTAGGAAATTCCAATCAATGCAGATTTTGACTATGCCAAATCAGTACTACCGCACACTTTGTTTTTTTTTTGTGCTCCTGTGTTATTATAATTGCTAAACAATTTTCCGTTTGCTACTGAATAATATAGTAATGTTAAATTGTTTAGTATTAATTGTTATTAATTTTAGCATTGGTTGCCAAATCACATCACGTAATTTTTCTTCGTGTTCGGTAAAGTTAAACTAAAAATATTTAAAGGAAAAAAGATTTAAGTCGCAGAACGAAAAATGTTCAGAAAATAAAATTCAAATTAAAGTCTAATAGATCTAACAAAAATACTGTAAAAAAATATCGTTTTATATTTAATACATTCTTTAGAGTATATAGGATCATTATGAAGCAAAATAACAATATTACACTGATCAGATTTTAAAATAAAGTATTTTTATTGTAATGTATTTTTATTATAATGTATGAGCGTTATAAAAAAGAACGCTTGAAGTCGCACTCCACGCATTAATCGAGCAACGCCCTTGATGCGACGTTGAGTCTTCCATAGTACTAGGGCCCCATAGATTACCGTAAGGAGCCCTAAAACTCACTACCAAGGTCATCTTTCGATAAATGCGAGAAATGCGACTAGGATTATTCTTTGATCAATTTACCATAAAACAATTTTTTTTAAAAGGCTCATAATTACAAAATTGAACTTTCTGCAATTGTGCATTCGTTAAATATTGGTTTTGCTTTATTTATTGCCACTAAAATGTCATTAAAAAAATGCGACATTGATCGTTTTTTTCCTGTAGTCTTTATTTACTTACCGCCATAAGCATGTAATATGATTCTCGTATAGCACCATAGCATCCTAGTGAAGCTACTATAAAGACTATACATCCTGCTACAATTAAAACTACAGGAGGAGCGAGGACCCTCCCTTCCATAAAACGACTGTATTCTCCAACATCTGAAAGGATCACGGAGCCTGCTACTATGAGTCCTATTCCAGATACCTAAACAAAATATTATAATTTTAATCTAGGTAACTTAAGTATAAAAAGGGTTAGAGGGGTTCCTTTTATGCAGCAAGTAAAAGTGGCTTCTAAAAAGGTCACCAGCCAAATGTAACCTTTTGTGTATCTGCTTAAAAAAATAACATAAAAAAAATCTCAAAAATAAATAATAAAATTATTATTAAAGCCCTTCAAATGTGCTATTTCAGGCTTTTTGCCTATTTTGGAGTCTCATAAAATAATAGATATTATAGAAAATATTATCCAGGGATGTTAAAGCTTAGTGAATGAATTTGGGATCTCATAATAATTAACAGGCTTAAATCTCTTGATGCCTGAAAGATGAAAACTTTTCTAAATATGTAGGTGTAGTGGCAGGGGGCAGGGGGCACCCCCCACTTTGACTTTAAATTTTACATGCAATTTATATAGTAAAGCTTCAGCTGCATATTTTTTTACTTTAGTCTTAAATTGTAAGGTTCTGCCCTACCCTAATGCTTTCCCATTTTGAGAATTTTCAAAATTTCAAAATTTGTATTCGTGCAAATATTTTCAATTTTTTGTATATTTTTGCGTTTTGTGACGTTTTATGTCGATATAAATTAATTTCAAGCAAAAAAAAAATGACGGTCAGTCGCTCGATCGCACTATGGAACGAGTATACTGCCGTCCTCTGAAAGACCCGCGTATCTCCATTTGTCAATGGCAGCGTTTTCAAAATATTACACCGAGTTGACGTGAAAACGTTGCTATACGTCAAATGGAGATACGCGGGTCTTTCAGAGCACGGCAGTATATGGTATAGGTCGTGCATCATATACAAATTGAAAATTTAAACTAAAATATTAATAAGGACAGATTTTTTTAATTTTAAACAAAATTATAAAAATATTAATTTATTATTCCATCGATCTATTTTCTAATCATCGTACAGAGTGATATTGGTAGACTGACAGTTTCGGGCTGCTGGCCCTCTTCAATACCAAGAGTCAACTGCACGCTGATTAAATTTCGTCCATACTTGATTAAATTTTTGTTTGCCTTTTAAAAGGTCTTCAATATTTTTTTTTGTGTGAATTCATCTGAATACTTTTTTAGCTTGATTCTTCTTTAATTTAAGTTCTCTGTACGATAATTTTATTATTTTCAATGCTTTTTTTTGTTCCACCCCACCTCAGCTTAAAATTTACACGGCAAGAGAAAAAAAATATTTCAGACCTCGACCTGGAAAAAAGTTTTCAGCTATTGAATAATCTTAATATAATATGTATACAGTGCGGTCCAAAAGTCACCCCCCCCCCCCTCTTAACTTTTGAACAAGTTGAGATATCGATTTCAAATTTAGAACTCGTAAATAAGACAACTTAAACTATCTTTAAGCATATATTTGATACTTTTATCTCTTAAAATGTGAGCAGGGGGGCATGGGGGGAAATTTTTTTAAATAGAAAGGGGGGTCGTGTGATACATCATTTTAAAGCCTTTAAAATTCTCTATATAACCATACATTTTTAAAATTTTTAAACATGTTTTTTAAGTAAGGACAGAAATTTTTAATTTTAAACAAAATTATAAAAATATTAATTTATTATTCCATCAATCTATTTTCTAATCATCGTACAGAGAGATATTGGTAGACTGACAGTTTCGGGCTGCTGGCCCTCTTCAGTACCAAGAGTCAACTCTGCACGCTGATTAAGAAAACTTTTTAGACTTTACTCGCAAAAGGAATATAGCCATTAGATTGATGTAGACTTGTGCACCATCTATTTCTAGATGTAGACAACTACTCATACCTCTCCTTATCTGGAGACTTTGAATGGTAGCAAGTTGAAGACTTGTGTGTCTCAAGCACATAGTACCACTAACGGGTGGTTAGACGTAAAATTAGTAAGGACAGAAATTTTTAATTTTAAACAAAATTATAAAAATATTAATTTATTATTCCATCAATCTATTTTCTAATCATCGTACAGAGAGATATTGGTAGACTGACAGTTTCGGGCTGCTGGCCCTCTTCAGTACCAAGAGTCAACTCTGCACGCTGATTAAGAAAACTTTTTAGACTTTACTCGCAAAAGGAATATAGCCATTAAACTGTCAGTCTACCAATATCTCTCTGTACGATGATTAGAAAATAGATTGATGGAATAATAAATGTTTTTTAAGGTTTTGATTTTTCAGTTTCTTGTGCTAAAAAAATAATTTTTTAAGTTTTTTTTTGTTAATTTTTATTTATGTCAACTCAAATTAGTTTAAAAGTATAATTTACTTTTTTTCATTATGAAATTAGGCATTTTTAAAAAATTGTTTGGATTTTTTAGAGAAATTTTGACAAAAATACCCATATTTTTTTTAAACATTTTTTTTTTTGGGTTTAAAATAGGGTTGAACTATTTAAAACCCAAAAAAAATGTTTAAAAAAAATAAAAAATATACAGTTAAATGGAGAATTTTATAAGCTTTAAAATGATGTATCACACGACACACCTTTCCATTTAAAAAAATGTCGCCCCATCCCTGCCCACATTTTAAGAGCTAAAAGTATCAAATATATGCTTAAAGATAGTTTAAGTTGTCTTATTTAAGAGTTCTAAATTTGAAGTCGATATCTAAACTCGTTCAAAAGTTAAGAGGGGGGGTGACTTTTGGACCGCTCTGTATAAAATATTAATCATAAACATACTTATTTTTGAATACGGCCACTTTTGAGCACAAGTTTTAGCACTATGAATGACCTTTTTGCATATTTAAAACCACCTTATCTTTAATTTCTTTAAATTTAGGAAATCACTAGGGCTAATATAAGATATTTTCTATACCTGGACAATTAAATTATATTCACGGAATTCTGGCGACCTTTAAATGAATATTTTAGCTAAAATGGATATAAAAATGTATTTTTAACTTTAATATAAGCCTTGTCATATTAAGTGTTTTTAAGTTTAGTTCTTTCCTTAAAATCGATGACCGTGGACTGCTTTATAGCCTTAATTTCGCCTCGTTATGACAACTTTCTAAAAACCGATACGCCATATTGGCTCCGCCATTTTAATTTTTTGTTTTTTAACCATTTGTCTACGTTGTTATCCTTAAAAAAAGCCCGTATACCAAATTTGAACAAAATCTAAAAAATAAAATAATGAACCACCCTAGTGGCGCGAAAAATTTTTCACTCATACTCGAAATCAGTCGTAGCAAAAATTTAGATTTTTCTGAGCCTTCAGTGCACTGCAGTGGCGCGGAGCTGAAAAATGGAAAAGCGATTTTACTGGGCAATGTATTTTATTTTTGTATTTGTGAGGAAGAATTTAAACGTTTAATCTTAGAGCGCAAGTGTAGAGAGCTCCTGCATACCAATAATGCCATTTTGAATGCAACAGTTTTGGAAAACCAAAACGATGACGATGGGAATATATCCAAGGCAATACTTCCTTGTTTTTCTTTATTTATTTTTTGAACAAATTAATTATAGTATCTTTATTTTGTATTTTACAAGAATTTAATTTAAATAAAAATAATTAATTATATAAAGTCTATAGTTAATAGTTTATTTATTCTTCATATTTACAAAAAGTTTACAATAATATAGATATCCCCTAAATTTGCATTTATGTGCGGTATCCCATTAACTAATTGAAAAATTATAATTAATTGTATTAATTAGCTAAGTATTCAAATATACAAAATATACATTAATAAAAAAATAGAAGTACATTGAGCGACGGAACCCTACTAACATACATACGTAAAGAATAATTCGTGCATGTTTAAGCTATTTAATATGATGAGGCTCCAAATAATCGGATAATTAATTTGGTCAGGGGATGTCCATTTTTTATGTAAGGCGGACTTAAAAAGTAATAAATTATTATTTTACGTTGTTACTGATAATGATGTTAAGTCCACGCACTACTCTAGGGGTCGATAACCGACACGCGGGTCCACGGGGCGCATGTGGACATTTGAATCTAGGAATGTTTATTTAGGTACTCGATAAAAAATATATAATTTACATAAAATATTAAGGTAAATGACTTTCAAACCAAATATTCCGAACTTTAAATGGAGTTCGCTTAATTAACTCTAGATGGACGGATTTTTTTCAGATATTTGTACCAGGTTCTTTATGCATAACAAAAAGTTATTGATCCCTTGTTTAATAGTAAGCAACACAAATAATGAAAAAACCGGTTCGTGCCATAAATGGGGCGGTATGATTTAAAATTAGAACTTATTGGCATAGTTGACTGTCATATGGTCAATTTTTTGAATTTTGGCGAAGGCGCTTATGCTACCCCCGAGGCTACCCCATTAAACATTGGTTCGTTGGCAAACCCACATTGGGCCTACATACTGAGGAGACATCAGCCACCCTAGGGCAGCATACAACGGGCCAATCTTGGCAAAACTGCATTGGTCCTACATTGGCCGCCCGAAGGCCGATTTAAAGCCAACGATAATATCTATCGTTAAATCGTATTGACCAGTCTAAGGCCGCAGTCTTATGAACCAACGTACGTTGGCCAACCTAAGGCCAATGATAAACTTTCACTTCAAAATTGAAAAAAAAAAAATCGTTGGTCTTCGGGCGGACCAATGCAGTTTTTCCAACATTGGCTTTTGCATGCGGTCTTAGGGCGGCTGTTGTCCCCTCAGTATGTAGGGCCAATGTAGGTTTTCCAACATTGCTCCAATGCAGGAAACATTGGCACGCCAATGTTTGGCCAACGAGCGGCCAATGAACCAATGTTTGCTGGGACGGTACATTTTCTGATACATATACCGGCAGTGGATTATCTTGGGGAGGGATTGGTGCAATACAAAAACAAATCTCTATGTTTCAATAAACAAAAAGCTATAATATAAACAAATGAGTTTTTATTTTTGAAAATAGTTAAAATTGTACCTATTTAAAAGCATTAAAATTGAAGGACTTGGTGGGCTGCAGCCCGTTAGCGTTCTCCCCTTTGATGCACCACTCTTTACCACAAATTTATTAAAAAAGCAAAGAGATTATCAAAATCCGCGCCTTTATTTAAATGTGAAGCAAAAAATAAGCTTTTTGCAAAAATGAGTATGACGTAGTAAATGCGGTCATTTAAAAAGCGTTGTGTATAAATGAGAGGGTAAATTTTGCTCCGTAAATGCTGGATGATTAATTCCGCTCTGTACATTAAGTTTTATTCTTCAATTTTATATTTTATTTTAATTTTTATATTTTATTTCGAGTTTTATCCTTTATTTTTACTGACTTAACCAGAATTTTAAATAAAAAAAAAAACGCATCATATAATTTCTAGATCACGATCGATCGCTACGTGATTTCGAGACTATTATTTTGAACTTTCTTGCCAAACTACGTAATTTTTAGGTCTCGGGATATAATTTGTGTGTAATAATTGTACTTACCGCAAATACAAGATTAAAAATAAACAAAATATATTTAATAAACTTAAGTTCACAAGTTTTCATCTTGAATGTTCAAGATCTTTGTCAAAGAAACTTGATTTTTCTCAAACTAACCAGATGGGAGTACTTGAATTTGAATTTTCCCTAGAGTGCTTGCTCCCTGGCAATGTAATTAAAAGACGGAATTTTTATTGGCCAGTTTAGTGTGGACATATAACGTTGCTTAGCAACTTTTATTTGTTTTTTCGGAGTCAAAGGTTTCTTGAAACTATTCTTACTTATGATGCAAGAGATTATATCAATTTTTCAGAAATTAACCTATTAATTATTATGTCATAAAATTTGTATATTTTTGTTATATACCGTGTCGCGGTTTTTTCTCGAAACCATTTTTTATTCCATAAATTATTTAACAATTAAATAATTTAAAAAATAATTATAATTATTTTATCTATTTGAGTTGCATTATACAGTGCGGTCCAAAACTCAACCTCCCCCCTCCTAACTTTTGAACGAGTTGAAATATCGACTTCAAATTTGGAACAATTAAATGAGACAACCCAAACTATTTTTTTGTATATACATTATACATTAAATATTTAATATTTTCAGCTCTTAAAATGTGGACAGGGGGGCATGGGGGGACATTTTTTTAAATGAAAAGTGGGTCGTATGATGCATAATTTTAAAGCTTATAAGATTCTTTAACTATATATTTTTTATTTTTTCAAGCATTTTTTTGGAGTTTAAATAAGGGTTGAAAATAGGTATTTTCGTCAAAATTTCTCTAAAAAAATCAAACAATTTTTTAAAAAATGACTAATTTCACCACGAAAAAACGTAAATTATACTTTCAACTGATTTTAATTATATAAATAAAAATTAAAAAAAAAAACTTTTTAGTACAAAAAATTGAAAAATCAAAACCTTAAAAAAAATTAAAAAAAATAAAAAAAAATTAGTCGAATGGAGAGTTTTATTTGCTTTAAAATGATGTATTACATGCCCCTCTGCCCACATTTAAGAGCTGAAAGTATTAAATATATGCTAAAAGATAAGATAGTATAAGTTATCTTGTTTAAGAGTTCTAAATTTGAAGACTATATCTCAACTCGTTCAAAAGTTAAGAGGGGGTGGGTTGACTTTTAGACCGCACTGAATATATATTTTTTTCAAAATATTAAACATAAAATTACAACAAAAATAAACAATAATAAAATGGGCTCTTAAAAGCACAAAGGCACTTAGGTTTGAGTGTCCAAGATTTAGTTACTACGAAAATACACTGCCCAGTAAAAGAGCTTTCCCATTTTTCACCTCCGCCCGTAAAATGGATTTTTTATTATCAGACTCACTTTCAACAACCATAAAAACCTTAATATACCAATTTTTACGAAAACTACCCTCTGCCCATTTAGTGCTTAAGTTAGAGTTTTTTTATAATCAGATTCACTTTCAACAACCACTAAAACTCCAATATAATAATTTTCACGAAAACTCCTCAAGGGGTGGATTTAGAAAAAATTTATTATCAGATTCACTTTCAGCAACCTCAAAAACCCAAATACAACAGTTTTCACGAAAACTATCCCCACCCCTCAGGGGGTGAAATTAGACAAAAAGTATTATCAGATTCATATTCGTCGACCCCAAAAACCCCTATATACCAATTTTGAAGAAAATATTAACATTGAAAAATATTTTGCCCCCTCACCCCCTCGGAGGTGGAATTAGAAAAGTTTTTTTATTAGATTCAATTTCAGCAACCTCAAAAACCCATATTTAACAATTTTAAAATTTTTCTAAAAAAAATGTATTTTTCCCCCTTTGCCCCCTTGCCGCACCCCAATGTTTACCAAAAATAATCCCTAGCGAGAACTTTTGGTAACATACCTGTATGCCAAATTTCAAGTCTTTAGCTTAAAGCGTTCTTAAGTTATAGTGCTCACGAGATATCCCGGACAGACCGATCGACCGAACGACCGATTGACCGACCGACAGATCGACCGACCGACAGATCGACCGACCGAGCGACAATTTTTTTTTTCTCGAAATTGATTTATATCGACATAAAACGTCATAAAACCGAAAAATACACAAAAAATATTTTTGAAAATTTTTGCACGAATACAAGGCTTTCCGAAATTTTGAAAATTTTCAAAATGATGAAAGCAAAATAAACGTCAAATGTTTCTTTATAAGTAAATTAAATTAATCCTAAAATTTTTCAGAATTTTTCGGATCACTTTCGGGATTTCGAGACTTTTTGGTAGTCCTCCATCTCGAAAGGTCGTTTTGTTAAAGCTTTAATCTGGTGTTAAACGTCAGTTAATTTTTTGGCTTATGGATTTTTGTAATTTTAGTTTCTAAAGGATGGATATAAATAAGATAGTGACTGCTACCCCGTGCGCATGGAACCATAGTTAACTGACTCGCGCTCCGTGCGCACGAAACGGTAGGTATGTGGCTCGCGCTCCGTGCGAAAATTGTTACTTTCATATAGATTAGGTTAGTTCATGTTTTAAGTGAATAAAATGAAGGAAGGTGCGTTGTTTGCAACGTTTGAAGAATTGGAAGAGAAAGTAAAAGAATATGAAACAATTAAATTCATTGCTCTACAAAAAAGGGATTCCTGTTCATTATTTAAAGCGGTATTTAAATTATTCTAGAGCTTTAAAAGGAAATCAAAATATTAAGTATTATTTTATTGAGTATGCATGTTCCAAAAGCGGAAAGCGTTTAAAGAGTCGTGGAAAAGCGATTAGAAAATCTTTGTAAGTACCTACTCCTACCTTATTATATATTCGCGGCGCCTTCGCCATGATAGTATTATAGGTAGGTTACGAAATTATTAAAAACTCTCTAGCGCCTCGCATTAGGAGACCCTAAATCGTGAGATCTGCACAAAGTTTGTTTTGGTTTTTTGTTGTTTGGTGTTTTTTTTAATGGGTGGTTTTGGTTTACGTTAACGTTGGGTTTGCGCCTGATGTTTTTTTTTTGTAAAAAAATAGTTTTTATTAAAAATAATATATTGAAAAACGGTCAGCCCCCTAGACGCATGCGCAGTTAAGCACAAACTTTGTGCAGATCTCACGGTTTAGGCGCTCCTATCGCATTAACGTCGCAACTCCATGGGTATGGTGCACAGAGCGCGAGTCAGTTAACTATGGTTCCGTGCGCACGGGTTAGCAGTCACTGCGTATAAATAATGTATAAAATAAAAAGATATGCGAGAAAATAAGTAAATTGTTTAAAATGTGAATCATTATCATTATCAACCATAAGATTAAAAATGTACCGCGCATTTCAATATTTATCTTTATATGTTCTGACTCATTTTTTCACATAATTTATTAATAAATTAATTGTAATGTCTTTTGATAAACGTGATTTACATAATTTAAATTCAGTTTGGACACATATTTAAATTCGGATGTTGGCAGAAAAAGAAAAAAATTATTTGTATTTAATTTTTTTTTTTTTAATAAAAATTTTTGAATGTTAGAATTGTGTGCGTCATTTTATTGTAAAACTAGATTTCTGTTTTTTTACGGTTCTTAGCCAATAATTTGATAACCTTTCAAATACATTGTATAATATACTTCCCTCTAAGCTAGAAAGCAGTATCTCCATTTGTCAATAGCACTGTTTTCAAAATATTACATCAGAGTTGACGTAAAAACTTCGCTATGCTACAAATAGAGTCACTGCTTTCTAGCCTAGTAGAGCAGTGTATAGTGGATCAAACCACCTTTAACATTTTTTGTGGATTACAGAATATTTTTGAGTAGCAAAGTTTAGTCATTTAGTAAAGTCATTTCTCAGCACCAAGATTTCTGGAGGCTTTAGTTACGCCAGTCATTTTACTCAGCACTTATCAGGGCCGTAACCAGAAAAAAATCTAGGGGGACTCAGCCTCCAGAGTAAAAAAAAAGAAAAAATACCTTCATGAAAAAAAGCTTTGTCCCTGGCAGTTTCTGTCAAACTTGCCGCCCCTGCAAAAAAGAATTAGCGCCCCAAAAATTACCTTTACGACGAAAAAAAGCTTTGTCCCTGACGGTTTCTACCAAACTTGACGCCCCTACAAAGAAAATTAATTGGCGCCCCAAAAAAACAAAAAATACCAGCTCAGCGAAAACGCCATGGCGCCCCTACGAAAAAAAAATTGTCGCATAAGAAATTCTTTGCAAGAAATACCTTTAATGCACAACAAAAAAAAATTGGCGCCCCCAAAAATACCTTTACTTAAAAAAGCTTTGTCCCTGACGGTTTCTACCAAACTTGGAGCCCCTGCACAAAAGAGAATTGGCTCCCAAAAAATACCTTTACGCAAAAAGCTTTGTCCCTGACGCGTCATGACGGTTTCTTGGCGCCCCAGAAATTACCTTTACGAAAATCAAGGCAAGGGGGGTTTAACCCTTGAGACAGACAAGTCTTCAACTTGCTACCAAAGTCTCCAAAGTAGGAGAGGTATGAGTAGTTGTCTACATCTAGCAATAGATGGCATCAATCTAATGACTATATTCCTTTTGCGAATAAGGTCTAAAAACATCCGAAACTGTCAGTCTACCAATATCATTCTGTACGATGATTAAAAAATAGATTGAAAGAATAATAAAAAAATACTGATTTTTTTTTAAATATCAGGGAAATATTAGGAAAATTGAAAAGAAAAAAATGTGTACTATTTAAATAAAAAATTTAATTGTATAAAAATAAATTTGTATAGATAAGTAGCTAATTAAAAATACATTTAAAAAATAATGGAAGCATTCAAATTTTAGAAAGTGAAATGAAATAGAGAGTAGGGAACAGCCGTAAAAATTTCTCCGCTAGAATCCACGCTGTGGCATTGTTAAATTCAGTAACAAAAATCAGTTCAACATAATGATACGTTGCACTTGAATTTATACGGAATTGCTGTGGTTATTATTCAATAAAAATACAAGGTTTATCACTAGTACAAAGTTTGACTAAAACACTTTCCTTAATCGCTATCGCATCTAAAAATATAAAGTGACAATTGTTCCAGTTTAAATAAATAGTCCAGTGTGTTCAGTGCACCTTTTGAAACATGTGTGACAGTATATTAGAAGACTGGTCCGATTTGGACAAACAATACAAACAGTTAGAAGCAGCAAACGAAGAGTATGTACAAAAACTTCAAGAACTTCACGTACAGCAAGACTTAAACTTAAAATATATCGCATACCAAAGACACAAAATAGGACAAATCACTAAAAATTTAAAGAAGTTAGAATCAGAAAAGAATGTATACCATGCTGAAAAAATCAATGAAATTAAAAATGAAATTCAAAAACGAGAAATAGACCTGCAAAATATTGAAGCAACGTTGCCCAGATCAGGCGGTAAATATCTTAGAATAGTGCTGGGGAATATAGACGTATCGTTCCTAAATAAAGAAGCTAAATACAAATATAAAGATGACTACGAAAAATTTAAACTTATATCTCATGTAATATGTTTTGTAGTGGTACTTTTAAATTTACAATATCCCACAAGGGTGGTAGAATTAGCTCATTTCTTCTTCTTAGTTTGGTATTACTGTACATTAACCATAAGAGAAGCTATTCTTAAAGTAAACGGTTCCAGAATAAAGGGATGGTGGAGGATACATCATGTTTTATCAGCAGTTGCTTCTGGAATACTCTTAATTTGGCCTGATAACCCGATATGGCATGAATTTAGATACCAATTTTTCCTGTACACTATATACAACTGTCTTTTGCAATACTTGCAGTTTAAGTACCAAAATGGAACTTTATATAGGCTGAAAGCTTTAGGAAAAAGGGACAATATGGACATCACTATAGAAGGTTTTCATTCCTGGATGTGGAGAGGATTGACTTTTATGTTGCCATTTTTATTCTTTGGATATTTACTCCAGTTACTTAACGCTATTCGATTATACAGACTGACTTACTTCTATAGTTATACCTGGCATGTACCTGTACTTATAGGGTTGTTTTCTCTGTTTGCTGCAGGTAACTTTATAACTACTTTATTGGTGGTACCAGATAAAATTAAAAAGAAAATGATCAATCAGTATAGAATAATGACCAAATGGTCCAATTACAGTTCATTAGGTTTAGGTTCTCTAGTCAAGACTAAATAATTTAGGTAAACCCAGCAACCTAAATCTAATTTTTGATATTTTTATAAAATGATATGTATTATTGTGATATTATATATTTTGCTATTGAATAAAATTGTTATTTATTAATAATTTTTTAATTTATTCGTCCTTGTTTATTAAAAAGTACACTGGTTTAGTTTATTTTTTATTTTTACCTAAGTTTTAATGTTATAATTAAAATTAATTATTAAAATTTTAAGTTTTAATTTAATGACGGTTAATTTAATTAATTAAAACCATTAACTTTTATTAGAACCTCGATTAAAATATTAAAACATTCTAAAATTTTGGCATAATTATTTTTTTATTTCTTTTCAGTTGTTAAAATGCAGTTTAAAATTTATTGCAATAACAATTTATTGCAGGGCCCGGGAAGAAACTACACCCGTGCCCTCTATAAAATATAAAGTAATAGTTCGCCATTATACTCGTGCACTGCCGGGCTCCTCTAAACACCCAGCCCCAGGGGGATCCGCCTGTTCCCCTCTCTCTTCATGGCACTGATTTATTGCAATAACCATTATTTCTTTGCTAATATTTTTAAATGTTTTTTTACGGGTGGAAACACCTGTTATTAAAATCAACAGAAAAATCAAAAAAATTATATTTTTGCATTTTTGGCTTAAGAATGCCATGAAACATAGATAAATGTAAAAAAATTGGTGTTAAAAAAATGTCTGTCTGTCTGTCGGTCTGTATGTAAAACTTATAACTTTTTAACGGAATGTACTATTTGAAAAACTGTTTCACCAAACGATTCAGGACCTTTTCTATTTTCGTCACTTCAAATATGGTTAAAATTAGCTTAGGGCAAGGGGGTCAAAATGGACAAAAACTATAATTTTTAGCGATATCTCACTTATTATTTATAGTAGGATAATTTTTTTTGCATGAATAAAAATAATGTTTAATTCCCTACAAAAACATATGTGATCATTTTTATCGCAGGACTGTTACAATATGAGGGGTTCAAAGCTAAATCGGACCAAATCCATAAAACCGTTATTCTAGATATAGACATTTAAAGTTTGTTTGTTCCTTATTAATAAAATAGTTTGTTCTTAATTAATGAACTAGTGCCATCTACATTTTTAATTAGATGTCAAATTTTGACACTAGTAAAATTTCAATAAAAGGTAAAATAATAATTTTAGTTAATTTTTCTTTTTTTTAATAAATTTCTGATAATGTTGCGGCCAGAAAAACAATCCGATAACTACAAAGAAAAATCAAAAGTCCAAAAATACAGGAAAAGTGAAGTCAATTTGATATCTTATTTTATGGGGAGCCGGTCTTTACCTCGAAAAATTTTACCTCGAAAGCAAATACCCCGAAAAAAATACCTCGAAAAAGTTTACCTCGAAAAGACCTTACCTCGAAATAATTTACCTCGAAGGGACATTACCTCGAAAAGTCGTTACCTCGAAAGTACATTACCTCGAAAGATTTTACCTCGAACGGCTTTTACCTCGAAAAGGGCTATTTTTAATTTTTTATCTGTTTCTTATCTTATTGTATATTGTAGTTTTTTTGCTCATATTTTATCATTTATTGATTAAATTTTAATTTACGGGCATTTATTAGCTTTTAGTTTTAGTAAATAATTAAAAATTAATCGATTAACCTATAGGTTATATAGATATCGAGTGTTCGCGAAAGATAAATTAGCGGTGTATAAAAACTTTGTGCATTATAAAGATCGTGTGTACAAAAACAGTTTTTTTTGGAAAGGAAAATATCGATACCCCCAAGCAACAAAGTCATTTTTCATGACAGCTAAATTTCTAAAATACTTTTTTTTTGTTATTTAAGGGTGGGGAACTGATTGAAGTAGAAAAGGAAGCCATGTGATACGTCATTTGAAAGCTTATAAAATTATCTATTTAACTGTATATGTATTTATTGTTTATTTATTGTTTGTTTCTGATAATATTCAAGTTTAGAATTTCTTACTTTAGTGTTTTTAGGTAAACTTTTGGTTAAAATGGCCTGTGGAGAAATCTGAGTAGTACCACCATGTGTGTCTTTTTTCAAGGCATTTACCTATGAGTATAACTCAAAATGGGTCTAACTTGAGTTACATCCTTGTTGCATGGGAGTGTCGATATGGTGAAATTGCTTGCAAAGGAATAAAATTTATTGTTAATTATTAATTTTTTTATAAAAAATGTTGCTGTATATTTATTGACAGCTTTTTGATTATTTGTCAAATACTTTCTTTTTGTATATCAATATTATTGCTTTAAATAACTAATAAATAATAATAAATTTATTGCTGTCAAATTTTCCTTTTTTTTTCAAAAAATAATTTGTTTGTTTTAGTTTTTTTATAATTTTTAAAAAATTATGTACTTTAGAGGTAATTTTTTATGCGAGGTAATGCCGTTCGAGGTATTTTCTTTCGAAGTAATGTCCTTTCGAGGTAATTTTCGTGCGAGGTAATGGGCTTTCGAGGTAAAATTTTTCGAGGTAACGGTGTTCGATTTAATTTTTTTCGAGGTAATTGCTTGCGAGGTAAATTTTTTCGAGGTAAAGACCCCTACCCTATTTTATGAACCTTCTCATTTTTCCACCCGCCTAGAAAAGGTACCCGTTTCACATATTTTTCTTATTAGGTTGGAACCTAATTTGTGTTTAGTGTTTATTGTAAAAACTGTTTTATCTGTATTTTTTGATTTATCTAATTGATAATTTTAATAACATATTATGTTATTTGTTACCGTAGTAAATACTGAACGTTTTTGCCTATTTGGAACCCCAGGCAACATTTGTTATTAATTACAAGTTGTTATAGTAAAAATAGTATATTATTTACCAAGTGAGAGAAGTTTAACATTTTTGACCTGCGTCAAATTGCGGGATGAGCGCGCTAGCGCTAAGCCCGCAAGACGCGGTCTAAAATGTTAAATCTTCACTCACGTGGAAAATATAGTATTTTTTTCACTACCAGTACAATTAATTAGCTATTTGTTTATTTATTTTACTAAAATTTAATGAAAAAGCTTATAAATTTAAAATATCACGCTGGCCGTTCGCGGCCATTAATAAAACAAATGAATAACTTGACATTTCTGGCTGAAATTTTCTGTTGATCTGCTAAAATTATTAAGTTAGAGTGTTTCCGTGTTAAGTGTAATAAAATATATAAAAATGGAAAGTGAAATGCAAAGTGATGATTTTGGTACTTCCCCAGAAATAAGGAGACAGGCGAAAACTGCGAGGGATAATCTATTGCCTCAAAAATCAATATATGGTTGTTGTACCTCTAGTAATCTATGATCCTTACAGTAATATATGGGTTGTATAATCTATGGTTGAATATGATTTTCACTTTTTGAAGTGTTTTTTGTAAAACGTGTTTTATAGGTACTAATTTAGTTAATATTTTTTAATTTATCATGCAATAAATAAATTTGGTGCCTAAAGACACTTGTAAATAGCATATAATTTAATAATCAAGTGAAACGTCAGATGCCACAACAACTGAATAAAAATTCATTATTAACCATGGTGCAATTTCATTATTTTTAGAACCTCTGACGTCATAGGTAGAGAAATAATATTTCTACCAATGAAAAGAACAGTAATAAAGATGTGCTTTTAGGCTGGTAGTGAAAAAATAACGTTTTTCTGTTATGTTTTACTGTAACAACTTGTAATTAATAACAAATGTTGCCTGGGGATCCAAATAGGCAAAAACTTTTAGTATTTACTACGATAACGAATTTTCAGTGTAAGATAATTTTTTCCAAAAAATACATTTAAAAGAATTTTCTTTAAAAACCGGTAGAGCATGCTGATGGCAGTCAAGGGCGTAATTTAGGGCTTAAAAGGGACTAATAGGGTCGGCAATAATTGCCGCCCCTATTTATTTTTGATATCCCTAAAAAAAACTTTGTTGTCCATGTTTTTTAGCACCATTTAAAGGCCCGAACGTGTTTGAAATTTTAGTGCGGCGCACACAGGTAAAAAATTCCAAAAAAAAAACGGAAAAAAATCATGAAGCATCGAAAGTTGAATATTAATAATAATAATAATAATAATAATAATAATAATAATAATAATAATAATAATAATAATAATAATAATAATAATAATAATAATAATATTTATTTAGTATAACTATTACATGTTATTTAAAACTAAAACAATGTAATTAAGTACATAAAACATCAGTACTTATTAACAATAAATGATTTTAATAAATTCTTATATCTAGTAAAATTATCACAATTTTTTATTTCTATAGGTAAACTATTAAAGCTGACTAGTCCGTTGTAAAACAATGTTTTGCTATATTTTTGAGATGTAGCCTTGTCTATGTAAATGTCATTCTCTTGTCTGGTTGGATATGTGTGGACTTCATTGCTACGTTTTAATTTTTTACATAAATAGTTTGGGGCTAAATTATTTTTAATTTTATATACAAAAATTAGGGCTTTAAAAGTAATTCTCTGTTTGACACTCATAAATGAAAGTACCTGTAACATTGTATTAATTGGCGTATATCTATTGCATTGTAAAATTATTCTCATAACCTTATTTTGAACTACTTGTAATCTACTGTATTCATTTTGATTCAAACTGTACAATATTGATGAACAATAATCTAAGTGTGGCGCTATTAATGACTTATACAATGTTATTTTTGTGTTAATACTTAGCTCATTACCTATCCTACGTAAAAAATATACTTTTTTATTCATTTTGTTTATAACATATTTAAAATGACTCATGAAACTTAATTTATTGTCTAGTATTACCCCTAAATATTTCATTTCCTCAACTTTTTCTAACTCTACCCCGTTTAAAACTACTAAGTCTTTTATATCACAAATATTTTTGCCTATAAACATGCATTTAGATTTATTAATATTTATGCATAGATCATTATCACAGAGCCACTCATATAAATTTTCTAAATCTCTATTTATTGCATCACACATTTCCTTAATGTTCTCCCCTATAATGTATAACATTGTATCATCTGCGAATAATACTATTTTACTAAAATTTACATTTTTGGCAATATCGTTTATAAAAAGTAAAAAAAGAATTGTAGCTAACTTGGTACCTTGTGGAACCCCATGCTTATTTTCCTTTTCCTCAGAAGATATATTTTTAAATTTTACCTTCTGTTTTCTTCCTCTTAAAAACGACTCAAACCATTTTATAACTTTATCAGATAATCCCATTTTTTCTAACTTTAACAGCAACAACTCCATATTAATAGTTTCGAACGCTCTCTTAAAATCCAAGAACACAGCTATGATGTGTAGCTTCTTATCCATACTCTTTAACCATTCATCACAAATATTCACAATTACTGTCTCACATGAATGACCTTTCCTAAAACCTGACTGGTATTCTGAAAAAACCTTATTTTCTTCGCAAAATTCCAATAACTGCTCCTTGACAACCTCTTCTAAAATTTTTTCATAGACTGATAACATATTTATAGGCCTGTATTCTTCACATTTAACGGTATTTGCAATTTTAGCTATCGGAACTATCACAGACGTTTTTAATTTCTTGGGAAAATATCCATATTCCAATGAATAATTTATCAATTCTATAAAATAATTTCCTATCACGTCAAATGCGTCTTTTATCGTGATTACTGGTACCATATCATCTATGTCCATCGAGTTTTTTAATGAATAAATAGCTTTTCTAAGTTTTAACATCGTAACTGGCTTAAATTTCCCAAAGTCCTTTCTAAATTCTACTCTATTTAATACATGCTCCATGCTATTAAATTTAGGAATATTAACCACTATTTCTTCTATACTATTTATAAAATATTCATTGAATTTTTCCGCTATAATTTTATCATTTGTTTCTTCATTATTTCCAAATTTTATGTAATCCCCGCTTTTTAGGCTCTTCTCTGGCAATATTTTTTTCAGTTCTTTCCAAAATTGCTTTGCATTATTTCTGTTAAGGTCGATGGTTTGATTATAGTATTTTTCTTTAGCTTTTCTTATCGCGTTTGTTACTCTATTTCTATATAGCTTGTAAAGTTTCCAATCTTCCTCTTCTTTTGTGTAAACTGCTTTTTTAAATTGTATATTCCTGTCATTAATTTCTTTTAAAACTTCTTTATTAATCCATTTGTTACTAATGTATTTTTTATTAGATCTTATTTCATAAATAGGGCATAGTTCATCTAAAGATATTTTTATGTTTTGTGATAGTGTATCCATTAGAGTGTCTATATCACCTATTTCATTCTGCCAACTCTTAGTATTTAAAATATTTTGAAATGTTTCCCTATGATATTTGTTTAAATTTCTTTTTTTAACTTTAACTGGTTCATTTACATTATTGTTTTTTACTTCTAAATTAATATTTATAATGTTATGGTCACCTATTTTTGGTGTTGTATATATTTTTGTACATAAATCCTTTTTATTTGTTATAACAAAATCAATCAATGTTGCAGTTGTATTTGTTATTCTTGTATTTTCCATTACTCTTTGATATAGTCCATTTTCATAAATTAAGGTTTTCATTTTGTTTACATAGAATTCATTTTTATTATAGTCTAAATTAAAATCTCCATTTATTATTATCGTGCCATTAAAATCCAGGGTTTCAAAATATTCTTTAAAAAAATCAATGAACAAATTATCTTTGGTTTGAGGAGGGTGATATATTGACGTCAATAAATATTTTGTCTTATTTATTTGTACTTCTGCAGATAATAACCATATGTAGTTTTTCACCACTTTTTCTATTACTTTATATTTTAATTTATTTTGGAAATATACACTTACACCCCCTGTTCTCGGATTCTCTGTTCTTACCATTTCACACTTATAACCATCTATTTTTACTTCTTTATCATAAATATAGTCTGTTATGTGTGTTTCATTTAAACATAATATGTTTGGTTTCATTTCGTCTACCATTAAATCAATACAGACTTTGTTATTTACTAGTCCTTGACAGTTTAGACATATAATTTTGCTATTGCTTCTGTCCTCTAGCTATAAATTAAATTTAGTATTATTTATTTCTTTCTCAACCATTTTTTTATAGGTTGGACAGTTTCTATCATAAACTGGGTGGTTGATATTTAATTTAAGATTTAACTTATCAACCGCCCACATACAGTTCGTACATTTTTCATCTGTTGCATTGCATTTATCTGTTTTGTGATTTCCAGCACATTTAAGACCACATGTTTCATTTTTACACTTTTCCGCCTTATGATTGAATCCTCCACAGTTGTAGCATCTTCTGACATTATAATACTCATATATTTTGCAACCTTATAGTGTCCTCTAAATGGTATATAAATTTTTTTGAAAATGTTTGCGGTCTTGCTTAAAAAAATAAATTTAAGTGGCACATTGCATATACAATATCTTACACTTAATTTTTAGGTTTAAAAAAAACCTAAAGAATAGAAAACTACTAAAATATTCAAATTTTTCATTTTTTTTAAATGGCGTTTTTTTTAATTTTAGTTTTTTTAACAGCCTGAGGTTGAAAATAAAACTTTTTCGGTCAATTATGTAATATTTTATACTGAATTTGAATATGAATAAAAACACCCCCATTCCATTTAAAAATTTTAAGTTACCCCCTCTCCCGCCTAAGGGTGTGGATGAAAAAAATCTGCTTTGATAAAAAGGTGTACCCCTTGATATAGAAGCTTAATACCAAATTTCAAAAACCTATCTAATACGGTTTCTGAGATATCGACTTTTAACCGTTTAATTTAATTTAATTTTTTACGAAAGGCCTCAAACATTTTCAAAAAAATGTATTCAAATCATTTAGAGGACACTATAAGGTTTATAAATATTCAACATTCGACGCTTCATGATTTTTTTCCGTTTTTTTGGTATTTTTTACCTGTGTGCGGCGGCGGCTCTACATTGTAAAAATCAAAACTGCATATTCAGGTACAAATGGATAGGAAGCTAGGAAGCTCGCTAGGAAGTTATTATTCTATACAATTCTACTTTAATTTTAATTAAAAACACGCAACATTTCATGCCCCACTGTATATTTTAATACTTTAAAAAGTACGTGACTTTAAAACTATAGTGTTTTTAACAAAAGATAAAGTAAAATTATATAAGATAATAACTTCCAATTTCATATCCATTTGTAACTGAATATTCAGCTTACTTTTTACAAGTAAATTCAAATTTGAATATTTTTTCTTGATATGATGATATGTCAGATTTATTTGTCACATTTAATTTCATTGGGTAAATTCTTAGTTAGTTCAGTGTGAATTATTGGGTAAACCAACCCTAATATTAGTAATGGAATTTTTCTATAATTAAAGTAATATTTTACCTACTTAAGTATTTGTTTTTAAACAAAGAGATTTTATTGATTTGAATATCTACTAGACTATTAAGGTTAACAAACTATGGTGTTTTTATTGACAAAAACTTTGACCTTTTCTATTTTTTCCTACACTTATTATGTATAAATAGTATTTAAATACCAAATTGCACGCTAGCATGAAATAAAATGTGTGTGGTGCCGCGAAAAGGTACCTTAAGCATAAAAAGTAGATTTCGAGAAAAACGAGTTTGAAGTTGGGACAAATTAAGGATGTAATTTCGTTTACTACACATCACTTATAGCTGCAGTTTATTTTTTTTAAGACTAATTCAACCATCCTGATTACGAAAATAGTAATCACTCTTTGCAGAAATGCACCGTTCTCCCGTGGTCGACACAATATTTTTTATAATTTATAATAAAAATTTTAAACCTAATTTAGTTATTTATGGTTTATTTTGGTCCAAAATCGGCTTCGGGGCGTTTTCGGGATCAAAGATTGCAAATTTTTGGTCAAAATAAAAAAAAAAAAACAAAATCCGGCGCCAATATGGCGGACGACTTTTGTAATTTCTGGCCGATTTGAACCATAATCGGTATCAGGGGGTTTTTGGGGTCGTAGATTACGAATTTTTGGTCAAAATAAAAAATCAAAATGGCGGCGCCAATATGGCGGACGACTTTTGTGATTTCTGGCTGATTCGAACAAAAATCGGTATTAGGGGGTTTTCGTAGATTACGATTTTTTGTCAAAATTTAAAAAAAAAATCAAAATGGGGGCGTCAACATGGCGGATGATTTTTGTCATTAATGGCTTATTCGAACCAAAATCGGTATCTGTGGGTTTTCTGTGTCGTAGATTAAGAATGTTCGGTCAAAATTAAAAAAACATATTTTTCTGAATATTTTATACCAATTCTTTTAAAACATCATCCACCCTTAATTTAAGGGTTAGTATTTAATTTTTATTTCAACCAAAAATATTGATTTTTTAGGCTCTTTTAAATTCGCATCACAAAACGGCGGTTGCTATTCAAGATGATAAAGTTGGGTTAGCTGGGTCGTTAGGGGGTGAAAATTACAGCCCCCAAAATCATATACTTAAATTTCTTAAGGACCCAAATTAACCTCTTGTTTAGAATTTTTGTATTGTGCTTAGTTTGCGAGATATTTGGGTTGGATCGTTTTTAAACGATCACCCTGTATATTCTTGAGTAGAGATATTATGGTGTAGATATTTTTTGAGTAAAGGTGTTTTGAAGTTAAGATATATTGAGTAGAGATGTTATTATGCTCATCTAATAATTTTAATAATTTTTATTACAGGCGACTTTTTTTATAATTTTTCTTTTGTAAGCCTTTACAAAAAAAATCATAATAAAAAAACTATTGGAGATATTAATGTTTTTCTTTCACTAATTAACGTAGAAATATACAATGCATCTGAAACCCCAAAAATCAAAAAATCGTATTTTTTTCGTTAAGGTACCTTTTTGCGGCACCACTCACAAATGTAGAATGTTCTTTTATATTTATTATTTAGTGGCCTAATAAAGTGTATAAAAAATCCTGAAAAAAATTCTATCGAAACACTCCATAGTTTACGACCACGCAGTGCACTGCGACACTAGTGTCAGACTGCACCACTGGGCAAAGGGGAAATTTTCTGATAGGCCCTCATAAGTCAAAATATGCTTCCCCCTAAGTTAAATCTATTAAAATATCGACAGGATTTTAGAAAATTTACATCTACCTACTTTTAGACAAATACAGGTCTCCCAATTAAATCCTTAAATGTCCTAAAATTTGCAAAACGTCCTCGAAAAACCTCTCCCACTTAAGTTCTTAGATATCTTAGATTTGAAATCTCAAAAATTAGCTTTTCAAATTCTAGGTTGTTTTTAAGGTACATAGGTTAAATAAGTTTTGTCATTTGTAAAATGGATAACCTCTTAAAAATTTTCGCCTGCGGCGCTGAACAAATTACCAGTTATAAAATTACATGGGAAAATTTTATTACAAACTTAAATTCATTTAGTTTTCTAACTTTTTCTTGAACTTTACTTATAGTTTACTAGCTAGAAAATAAATATTTTTAAAAAGTAAATTTTTATTGAAACTTAAAAAAGTGTAAATAGATGAGGTCACCGAAAAATTTTCGCACGCGGGTTGCCATTTTATAGTTACGCCACTGCCTTCAAAATTAGAACTGTTAATTATCTAATAAAATAATAAAAGTAGATTCTCAATGTAAAGCTGCAATAAAATCAACACTGCATTAAAGAAACATTTAGTTGAGGAAATCACAGATTAATTAATCATTTTGGGTAGGGAACCCCCACACCTTATACCCTTCCAATCAAGCCCAAGTTGGGAAAATTCACTCTCCAGAAAATTATGACGTCGTCATGTGGGGTGGTATACCCTCCAAACTTGGGAGGTTGGGAAATTCGCAGAGGTGATGACCTTTTTTTTTATCTTGGTCATTAACATGCCAGGGGTAAAACTTTTTTCATTGGTCATTACTTTTTTTTAGTCAAAGTAAAAAGTTGAGAAATTCTTTAGTTGAAAAATTTTTATTTTTACCCTAGGTTTTACCTTAAAATTTAAAATGATGATCGATCGTTTATTACCAACATTATTTTGTTTAACAGGTATAGTGCCATGAGAGACGAACATGGTCTCACACATGCTTTTGACTTTATGGCCGCGTGAGACCGATGTGGTCTTGTATGACCTTATCTGATTTGGCTGCGTAGCTCCACAGCGGTCTCTCGCAGCAATGTTGAATCAATGGCGTTCGAAAGAGTGCGGCCTGGCGGTCCCGAGGGGCCTGTGGATATGAGGGACCAAAGTGGTGCTAAGCGGCCGGAGGCAAAATAAAAGGTATCCGCCTCTAGGGCCGAAATTTTTCAATACATGGTTAACTGACGTCGCGTCGTTTTATTTATCAGACTTTTCCTTCTATTTTTTAACTCTTTCAAAAGTTCCGCTCATGGGAGAATTAGCTCAGCGGTCTAAGGCATCGATATAGCATTGACACTGAGCCAATGATCGTAAGTTCAAACCTCACTGGCGCCGATTGACTTTTTCAGTTAATTAATAATTGAAATTTGGCGAAGGCGTACTCCCTAGATATATTGGTTCGAAAGTCAATTAAAGCCGGTGGTTCCCTCTACTACTAGCCCACACAAGTCCTGCACTTAGGGGATGCTTAATTAAGTAGAACAAACATAAACGTAAACTTAACTAACAATTTGTTTGAATAATTTTATTAAACATAATTTCTGAAAATTTTTAGTTTATTCAACTTTTCATTTGAATGAACATATTTTTATAATTTTTAAATAGTTAGTGCTCCCTGTAGGTACATGTAATATGTATTTTTTATAGGGTTCTACTGATAAAACTTGTTTTTTTTTTCGTTTTTCAAAGGAATTTTTTGAGGATTTTTCTTTTTTTTTGCAGTTGAAAAATTTGTAGTATTAGTCAGACCCTTTTTTTTTTAGTAATCAAATTTAAAGGATTTTTTCAGCGACTTGGACCTTTTTTCTTATAGTCTATAGTTGTCTATAGTCTATTGTTATAGTTTATTTCTCGAAAAATTGTTTTTTTTTTGTGGGCCGGTGTTACCATCTCGATTATTAGGATTTCCATTGTTATGAATGATATCAACGGTAGGTATAAAAAAAAATTATTAGGGTTATTTTTTGATTATTTAGAAAATTTCAAATCCGTCTTATGATACTCTTCTAGGCTAGAAGTTCTAGCGGTAGATCTGTGAATAGTATAATACTACCTAAATCAATATAGTACAATGTACTATATTAGTACATAAATGTGCAAATAAAATATGAACAATAGAAAATCGATAATATTTATTGTGAGATATCGGTGAATCTAAAACACAGGAACGAAACTATCTAATTTTCAAATTAACTCATTAGCGCCCAATTTAATTTTTTTGATCCAATTCAGGTGAAAATTGAATATGTCCTTATTTTGGGCCTTCTAAGGGCCTTCTAAGGCAAAAAGTACCGTATGGTTTCTAGGGCCAAAACGTGAAACTACAAATCCATAAACTGTCATTTTATTTTTACGTTCCCCCAAGAAAAGTCTTGCGTTAGGTAGTAAAAATATTTCGAAAAATTTGTATTGCTTTTTTAACGTTTCTGAACGTTTTATATCCAAAAATTATGATTTCCGTCAAAAAAAAAATTTATCTGTCGGTCGGTCGGTCTGTCCGGGAAATTCGTGACCACGATAACTCAAGAACGCTTCGGGCTATAGACTTAAAATTTTGACCACAGGTTGATTATCCAAAGTTCTAGGCTAGTATTGTTTTTCGTAAAAATCGGGTTGGGGTAAGTGGGTAAAATGAGGTAAACACAATTTTTTTCAATTTTAATTTATTTTTCGTTTTGTGAAAAAATAAACTTTCTTTGAAAAAAAAAACTAAAAAAAGAAAATTGTTTTTTTTTTTGTTTTTGATTTTAATGAATTATAGGGGAAAGTATTATTTTTTGGCAGCAGTATTTTATATATATTTTTTTATATTGTATTTTTTGGTTACTGTAACTAAGATACAAAATCATAAGGACAGGAATTTTTAATTTTAATCAATCTATTTTCCAATCATCGGTGATGATTAAAAAATAGTGATGGCATATACATCTATAATGTATAGTTACAGACTGCAATTTTTTCCGATTTCCCTGTGTACCTAGTACAGTAAGTACAATTTATACATTCAAACCTTTAATAAATTATTCACGCTAAATATAATGGAAAAATTATTAATAGAAAATGACAAGGAGAAAAAACAAACAAGCATGCGAAATAAAAATTTCTTAGTTTTATTTCATCGATTTTCTCATTAACACTGAATTACAAACTATATAAATATTATACATTCATAACTTAAAAATAGAGATTTTTATTCTTTTAGTGTAATTAACATCAAAAGAATAAATGTTTAATTAGTATGTCATTTGACACGCGAAACTGGACTTAGAGACAGACAGATCTGTTTTTTCCGAAACATTTTTTCCTTCTCACATTTTATTAGTATCTTCTAATAATACTTAAAATAATACTTAATTATAAATAAAAATACAATAAATAAATAAAATAAATCAATGGGTAAGTTCTATTGCATTCAGATACACAAAAGCGTAAAACTTGGGAGAGTAGGTAATAACTAGTAATTTCTGTTTGCATTAAAAAATCTTATAGATACAGTCTGTATTTCGGACTTTATTATACAGAACCACTGCTGAAATTAGTTATTTATGGTACTAGTGGGTAAAGTAAGATATTGGCCCTGAGAAAATTAACCTGCGAGGCGTCAGCCAAGCAGGTTAATTTTCGAGAGGGCAATATCGGTTTACCCATGAGTGCCATACAAGGTTTTATCCAATAAATAGCTTAGGAATTCATATTTTTATTAAAAATTTTAAGTACATTTACAAGAAAATAATTTGACAAGTGACAGTTGGGTGGGTAATATAAATAATTATCCACTCAATAAAGTAAAAGCCACGCGGGGGTTATTATTGAGTTTATCTATTTAAAATAAAGCTGGTAATTGTCTCATTATCTGTATGTATTGGATAAAATACATACAGATAATAAGACAATTTTATTTATTTTAAACAGATAAACTCAATAATAACCCCCGCGTGGCTTTTACTTTATTGAGTGGATAATTATTTATGTTACCCACTCAACTGTCACTTCTCAAATTATTTTCTTGTAAATGTCATTAAAATTTTTAATAAAAATATGAATTCCTAAGCTATTTATTGGATAAAACCTTGTATGGCACTCATGGGTAAACCGGGTTAATTTTCTCATGGGCAATATCTTACTTTACCCACTAGTACCATAAATAACTATTATTATGAAAATAGTGCGCGACTTAAGCTTT
This sequence comes from Brachypterus glaber, assembly GCA_958510825.1. NCBI lineage: Eukaryota > Metazoa > Arthropoda > Insecta > Coleoptera > Kateretidae > Brachypterus > Brachypterus glaber. Next base: position 67,491,695 of record OY294044.1, on the reverse strand, counting down.
AGGTACTGTTTTGTACGTTCTACAGTCTAAAGCTCGGTCTAAAGCTTCAAAAAACCGTAAAAAATAAAAATAATTACCCTAACATTTACTTAATAATAGAAAGAAGTACTGCCAAAATGGAAAAAAAACAAAAGGATTCGGGTTTCATAATATCTTCAAAAAGCACTGATGTTGTAATGTAAACATTAATAAACCCAAATTTGTGCTTAATACTAAGTAGAACGTAGATTAAAGTTAATGGAGATTTCTCCCGTTAGATTAGACGGGGACAAAAGTTCTACCCAAAAAGGATAGAAGACATACATACACTCCCACTTCCACCCAACCAAACAAATTCTGTATTTGTTCTTTGTTGAACAAATACAATATTTACTTGGCCGGGCGAAAAGTGTAACTATATTAAAGAAATTACTGGCGCCATCTAAATTTTAGTAGAATTATCTTATTCTACGGATTCACATTAGCTATGTTCGTTCGTGCAGCTCACTGCTACACTTTCCGGCCAACCAAATAAATACTGTATTTGTTGTATGAAAAACAAATACAGTATTTATTGGGTTGGCTGGAAAGTGTAGCACAAATGAGATAGAGATAGGGTAGACGTCTTTTGTTTCATATTTCTAGTTGTAGAGATCTCCATTCAGTTCTTCCAAAATGATCAGAGGCATTAAAAACCAGCAACAAAGGCACGGTAACAGGCAACACAGCGACTGTGTGCATGCAGGGCCGTAGCTATGGGGGGGAGCCTCCCCTACACCTATCTTAAAATCTAAAAAGTTACATATTACATGGATTCAAAATACAAAAGTTGCACATTTCACGAGAAAAAAGTTACATAATTTATGGATTCAAATAAAAAAGTTGCATATTTCGGCAGAATAACATCTCTACTCTAAATTTCTCTACTCCCTAACATCCCTACTCCATAACATGCCTACTCCACAACAAATCTACTCCGTAACATCTCTACTCCATAACATCTCTACTCCGTAACAACTCTACTCCACACTATATGCACTTTATTAGCCACTTAATAATAAATGAGCAGTTTAAAGAACAAAGAATCTTATTCTTCTAGATTATTTTATTTTTTTCCTAGAAAACGTTTATCTTTAAATGTAAATCTAGAACAATCATAAATGAATTATTCTAAAAGCAACAATGACCGCGTACTCTTAACCAGCACTAATATATAAGTAATTAATAAACTGAATTCATTTTTGACAGTGACTTAGCATGACAAATATTCTTTTGAGTTAAGACAAGTGGCTAATCGAGTGTCTATAGTGTGGAGTAGAGTTGTTACGGAGTAGAGATGTTATGGAGTAGAGATGTTACGGAGTAGAGTTGTTGTGGAGTAGGGATGTTATGGAGTAGGGATGTTAGGGAGTAGAGAAATTTAGAGTATAGATGTTAGTCTGCCCATATTTCACGAAAGGGTGGGACTTTTTTTTTAGTCATTAACTTTTTGTCGGAGAAAAAAGTTTCATTTTTATGCTAAAAAAAGTTGAAATTTTTGACCTTCTCCCCTCCCCCCACGATATCTTCTTCGATACGGCCCTATCTGCCTGTACTTTCACTTTTACAAATTATACCTGTATTAAAACTTTTTGTATCAGTAATTACTGATTGTATCTATACAAAATTTTAACTATATCTATAGTTAACAATGTTGATTTCTATATCACAATAGATTAGTTAGTAATAGCTTTTTGAACTGTAAGTATCCTATAATTTAATTTTTTTCTTTGTATACAAGCTACATATCACGTTATGATATTTTTTGATTTTCCAATTTAATTTAAATAATTTTTGCTTTAAAGTTATTTTTTAATTTTATACTGAATGTTTGGGATGAACTTGCCCATCGATATATTTAAAACAGATTACATTTTTGTGATTTTTTATTAAAAATGTCTGCAAACTAATGCTAGGAATGCCATTAGAGTTAAAGAAAGGCTTGAAACAATTGAAGCTGAGCTGGGTTCGTCTCTGAAAACAAATAAAATTACCAGAAATATATCAAAAAGACACTAAAATAATTCCAATTTAGAATTTTCAAAAAGAAACAAAACTTTTTTTTATATAAAAACAAACGTATATAAAGCTAAAACAGAGGGGTTAACCGCCGAGGAATTCAGGTGTACAAATCGGAGAAAATCTCACCAAACCGAACCTGGGACCTTTTTTTAGGTAACTTTCAAGATTTTTCAAAGTAATCTTGAAGGAAATTCCGAGGAAATTCGAGGGATTCTGAGGAAATTTTAAGGATAACTTCTAGAAAGAATTCAGGTTTACATTTTTTTTCAGCGCTTTACTCCTCGGCTAAAACAAAAATCAACGAAAAAGTTTGTAAACTAGGCGCAGAATCTATCTGAGTAAAAAATGAAATCAAGACAGCTATGATTAGTGGTTTAAAAATTACTTTTAGTGATATTTTTATCACCCATTGTGATTTTGATAATTTTTAACATTTAGGTTAAATTAACTGTCATTTTATGTCTTATGTTTTCCATATAAAATGTTCCTAAAAAGTTTGTTTAAAATTATAATAAAAGTAAGTTTTTTTATTAATATTCAAAAACGTGTTATGAAATGAGTTCTTTATACAATTTTTTCTATTTTGCTCTAAAATTAAAAAAAAAACTTACATTTAAATTGATGAATGATTTAGGGATTTTTGTTTCGGGTTGGCATTACAGTTTTCGCCATGTTTAAAATTCTAAGAACGAATATTATTTTGATATATGTTATAGGCGTTTCTTCTCTTTTTCATTGCAATTAACTAAGGCACAATTGTAACACGGTAAAACATAACCTAAACACAAAATTTTGTAGAAAATTAATCTTTAAAGCGACGTTCACATTTGCACGGAAAACGTCAAGCGATAGGCTTTGGTCTGTTGCCAACCCAAAAAAAAAAAAAGTAGAGACCTCTTATGGGCCTATAAGAACACTCAAAATGCGTGTGATTATGAGCTTATAAGAGTCGCAAAATAGAAAAAGTATTTTATTTTGCCAAGGGCGAATTCAGGCTGGAAGTAAACTAACAAAGTGTTCCTAAACGACCAAAGGGACTGAAAAACGAGAAAAATTTGAATAAATCTTTAATTTTGTTCTTTGGTAAGTTTCTGTTTACAAAATGCTTTAAACAGAAGTGGGCAGATAAAAAGTACCTGGACTTAAAATATCGTACCCATTGTGTAAACTAAGCTATGGATACTAAAAGGGTCTCTAATGTTGAATATAATATAATATGTATAACGTGTATTAGGCGTATGTTTGCTGATTAAAATAACATGTTTTTTTTTATTAAAATATAAAATATTTTTTATTAGAATTTTTTATTTTATTAAAATATATATTTTTTATGGGCGTGTTATCTACAAAATAAAGATATTTCACATTTCCCTACCATTTTTTTGAATCTCTAATTGCACACTTTTTACTTAAGCCGCCATGGCATAAAAGAAAAGTGTTCAAAAAAGGAACTGGAAACTTTAAAAAATATGCCCCATAACTACTATATTTAATCTGTTTATTTTTTAAAAAATATTTCTGAATAATTTAATTTTTTTTTCTTATAAAACATTTTACAACCACCGCCTATAGGGGTGACCGGGGCTAGTTGTCACAGGAGTAAGTTGTCGAAGTGCTTATATCTTAAAAAGTAAAATACTTTTCTGCGTCAAACCAAGATTAACCGCTGCGTTAAAATAGTGCCATTTATCATTTGTAAACTTAAATGCAATAAATTAAAAGAACATCCAGATAAACCAAAAAATGTAAAAATTAAATTATTGTTACTGATTTAAAGCATTAAGATAAGAGAATTTTATGTATAATAATAGTTTAAGGTGTATATTATTTGTTGATATTGTCATTTAGGAGTATTTATTCGTTAATTAGAAAGTACTTGATACATAACGTAAAATTGGCCACTGGGGCTAGTTGTCGCATTTGGTTTGGGGCTGTTTGTCGCATGATCTGGAGATATGTTCATGGTATAACATTTCCTTTTTGGCATTTTTTTATTCAAAACTGTCTAAAATAGTGAAACTTTGTCGAATAGCGAATAAATTCGTTTATTTAATTATATTAAATTAAAAAAAAATCAAAAAAATATTATTTAATTATAAAGTTGGAAATTTTGGCACAAAAGTAAAAAGTTAGATAACAATCAGCTTGTGGGGAGGCACATGTCTTATTAGTTATTTATAATTTTTATAAATGCCTTTATATTTCTTCAAAAAAATATACTCGAAGTGCCTCGACAACGTGCCCCGTGATGGGGCAATTTTCAAGACTTCACAAAAAAAAACATAACTCTAATACCCTATAAATTTTTCCATGTTTTTTCTTTAAATAATGTTACTGAAACATGCAGCTAAAATTACCATTAGGTCAATTAAAAAAAATACAAAAATAAAGGAAAAAACTGATTTTGAATGAAAAGTGCGACAATTAGCCCCGGTCACCCCTACTCTATAGATTATAGGTATAACTTTATTAGAAAATTACGTTACATTACATTTCGTTAGGTGTGTGGCCGCCTTTCTCGTTAGACCGTCTTGCTCCCAGTCCAGTACTGTTTGTGTCCTCTGCAGATCTTCGAAGATTAGATTTTTTTCCAAAAAGGATTACTTACGGTTTGGCTGTCGATGGTTCTATATATCACACGTCCCCCCAAATAGAAATAGGTTTAAAAAATAGCAAGATTAGATAACTATTAATTATGTTATCAAAGGGTCTGTAAACTTCAAAACCTCGAAAGTACGAAATCCTAATGAGCGCCAGTTCATAAATAGTTGTATGCTCTATAAAATAATTACGAAAAATATCTGGAAATCATTTTAAAAGTTAAGTTGATGCCTCTGCAATGATGTTTAAAGGAAGGTGAATTTATCTTTGTTAAGCAGTTTTTATAAATTTAACGTCAAATTTATTATATTTGTCAAGCCCATGTGTTTGTCAATTTTGATAAATATGACATATACTGCCCAAAATAGTCTTAAACAGCAACACTGAATCGTCATTGCAGACTTCTTGAAAACTAGTCTTTAGTTGAACATCGGAAGTGAAATCCATATACTTCACTTAAATGAACCTTCTAGTACCATGATCCTGGATTATGGATCCATGGTAAAATTTTTCTGATTTTTTTCCTCGTGTCTCAATCCCGTGGACCGTTTAAAATCACATCGAATAAATACATACTTTTTTAAGCTGTGTCAAATTTCATCTTATTTGTTTTTACCCAATAAATATTATTAATATTATAATATAAAATGCTATGCTACGTATTGAATGGTAGAATGGACTCACCATTTATTTTATCCAAGCTAAATTTTTGCGTTCCAGTTAATTGTACAAGAACTTCTACCACTTTTCATAATCAAATTGCCAGAACGAATATTCTACGCATTGAACCAATTTTCAATATGATGTTTTGTTATAATAAATACTGTAGGAGTTGCGATTTCCACTTTGATTCAGTGAGTAGAATAATTAATTGTATAGTTATAGAGTATTGGCCAAAATGTTGATTTTAATTTCTACCATTGCAGTGGTATATTGTATTTGTATTTGTTATATTTGTTATAATATAAGTGATTTTATTACATTGTTGATTAACTTTAAACTTTAATTTTGTAAATTTTCAAATAATATTCTGTAATTGGTTTTTCTGTTGGGCAATAAAGGTATTATTATTATAAGGTGGGTGAGACAATTATTGCCATGTTTCTAATATTGCCACCCAATCTTAACCCTTTGAGACCCAGTGGGACATATATGTCCCACCCTGTTTAAGTTATCACTTGTGCAGGTCCCATTTTAATTATTAAAATTGTTTAAGTGTTTTTTTAGTTACTTGGAGCGTATTTCTACCAAATTTTATTAACAGTGGCAAAGCTACTTTCGTATTTTTTGTCCTAATAAAAAATATATTTCAAAATAACAATTAAGTTGTAGGACATGTATAATCCGACTGGGTCATATATGTCCCACTTTTTTTTCTTCGTAAAAAATAAACCACTTTGTGATCGCCAATGACCAGTCTACAACTCAAAAAAATTGATACAAAAAGAAATAAAAATTGATTCTCAAAGGGTTAAACTTGTTTGTTCGTCCTCTGTGTAATATATGGTACTGCCAGTATATCTGTTATATCGAAAAGATGCCTGTAAATATTATGTATCTGTATCCAGTTGTTAATGGCGTTCACAAGCACTTGTAAAATTGTGCTGTCACAAGCTGGGTAGCATAGATTCTTGCAGAGCAAGAACGCAATAAGGTATGCACAAACATGCACTTTCTTGGCTTATATTGTGTTTCACTCAATTAAGAAGCGAAAAGGTATTTTTAGTCTTAGTAGTTGTGTTCCTAATATTGTTATGCGAAGTAGTTAACAAAAGAATGACAAAAAACAAAAACCAACAAGAAAAGAAAGCAACTAAGAAATCATAGAGTTCTAAATATTGGTTCTGTTTTTTATTCAAAGAGAATCGCCAGGCCGATATGAGATTGTAATCGATACGTACATCAATACTGCGTGGGGCTTACTAAAAACGATAAATATTCTCTTGTTAGAATTTTTTTATTTTTTTGTAAGTTTGCTCTTTACTATTATTGCCCTTACTATATTTGGGACATGGGTTCCTAATATCGTCAGTATGCAATCTTTTTAAAAAGCAATAATATTTTATTGAAGCTCCTGCAGTGTGTTTATTTTTTTATCTATTAGAATAAAGATATGTTTATTGTTAATTTGGTAAAGTTTCAGGTTACAAATACATTTGAATGCAGTAAAAAATTAAATGTCTTAACATGGCAATAGTTGGCTCACCCACCTTAATTAATACTAAAGTAAGTTAAGAATTGACAGTCTACAAAAATATATACTGCACGTTTGTCGGTAAATAACCGAAAAATATATATATAAGAAAGTATCTATCTGTCGTTAAAATCAAATGGACAGGAAACAGTGAATAGTACAATTTCATCCTTTTTGGGAATCATCTGCACTGTGTATAGATATAAAAGCATGGTGCCATCTATTGATGTGGTCACTGTTATCTGTTCACTTGTTCCCAAAAGGCAAATCGCCATAATTTAGGGACCTAAACCATTATATGAACGTTTAGCCGGTTAAGCAGAGTTAAATAAGTTAAGAATTGACAGTCTCTAAATTCACTGTCCATTTGATTTTAACGACAGATAGATAACTTTCTTATATATATTTTTTGGTTAATAATCGACAAACGGGCAGTATATATTTTTATAGTCAGTCAATTCTTAACATATTTAACTCTGCTTAGCCGGCTAAAGGTTCATATAATGGTTTAGGTCCGTGGCATTTTGAATGCACGTTACTGTACACCCTAAATTATGGCGATTTGCCTTTTGGGAACAAGTGAACAGTGACCACATCAATAGATGGCACCATGCTTTTATATCTATCTAACGTTTTATTTGGCAGACTAACATCTCTACTCTAAATTTCTCTACTCCCTAACATCCCTACTCCATAACATCCCTACTCCACAACAACTCTACTCCGTAACATCTCTACTCCATAACATCTCTACTCCGTAGAGTACTCTGCCTTTTATTTGAATATTAGCAACAAACAGGATGATTTCCAAAAATTATGAAATGGTACTATTCACTGTTTCCTGTCCATTTGATTTTAACGATAGATAACTTTCTTATAATACTAAAGTGTTGTAAACTAAGAATTTGAAAATATTTTTCACATTTCATTTTCTTGGTTAAATTCATTGTTAATTTAGTATTAATTTAACACTGTTAAATATTGGGTAAACTAACTAAATATATTTAATAATTTGGTATTTTAAATTGCTAGAGGCTGATTGGGCCGCTGGGCCAGTATTAGTCGTGTAAGTGTGTGCCCTTGAATTAATTTATTAGGAAGGTCAGTTGCCGTTAGTGATTTTCTAGCATAAGGCCAGGCTTAAAAAGGAAATAAAAGGGCACGCTTTGATTTTAAAGCAAAGGACCCGTAAAAAAATAATGGTTCGATTAATTGCAGAAGAAAATAATTATTTCTAGTTCTAGTTAAGACCTTTTTTCGTATGCATTTTAGAAGAGAGAAATTAGGAAACAATTTTCTTTGTGGGCCCCCATTAACCGTTTCGGGAGCCCTCTTTTGATCATTTTACGGGCCCTTCTTTTACTGTTTCGCGGCCCCCCCTAGGACCTTGTCGAAATGGGCCCTAAGTACCCAGTCCGCCACGGTATATTGCAATAACATCATTAAGGTTAAGGTTATATGTATAATAGCATTTTAATATTTAAAAAAAAATAAAATCGTAAACAAGCTATTAAAAATAAAAATAGACAAGTATTACCATTACCAAACACATAAGCGAACACGCAAAAAAATGATGTGTAGTAATTTAGCAACATTTCCAAAAATGTATAGTAATCATTACCAGAGAATTTAAAATTGATATATAAATTAGCAACATACACTGCCAGACTTTAAATTTGGGACACCTAAAAAATTGACATTTTTTAAATTCGAATATTTCGAAAACTACTTAATGGATTTAACTGATTCTTTTTTTTTTGTTTTTAAGATTAAACATTCTCTACATTTCTTTGTATTGAGAATGATAAAAAAAGTGTTTTTGTATTAATAGCAACAAAAAATGTACAACTATGTTTTTTGCTTATTTTCTAGGACTTTTATGGTACGCCACTGTAACTGTTTAAAGTCTCTCTTATTGCCGCAGTTTTATTGAATATTTTCTTTTTTACTTTTTTATATTTTTACTTCTGGTTTAGGAGATATCAGGATTTTTCTGAAAATTGTCATTTTTTCATTTAATTCAAAAAGTACTAAATCAGCAGAGTTGTTGTTTTTTATTTGAAGCTAATGTCTTTTACTTCTTCTTCTACAGTTTCTTCATCCCGAGGAAACTTTCTATTGCCGTCTGACGGAGACTAAACGGGGATTTTGCAGAAGTACTGCCAGATAGAGTGACCCGATTTTTTCTTCTACTCAAGTTTATCAAACCCATTTTATGTTTTTGATAAACTTGATTAGAAGAAAAACGTAGGTTGTTTCAAATTTAAAGTAAATCTTCAATCAAATTCATGTAGTGCTTTTTGAGTTAACTGATAAAATGACAACTTTCAGGAAAATCCTAATATCTCCAAACCATAAGTAAAAATATAAAAAAATCAAAAAGAAAATATTCATTAAAATTGCGGCAATAAGAGAGACTTTAACAATTTGCTAAACAGTTGCAGTGGCTTACCATGCAAGTCCTAGGATATGGGGCAAAAAAACATAGTTGTACATTATTTGTTGCTGCTTAATACAAAAAAAGTTTTTTTAATAATTCTAAATAAAAACAAAAGTAGAAAATGTTTAAGCTTTAAAACAAAAAAAGAATCAGTCAAATCCATTAGGTAGTTTTCGAAATATTTGAATTTAAAAAATGGCAATTTTTTACGTGTTACGAATTTAATGTCAATGTATATAAAACTCTTTGTATTATTCATTTCTAGATCTCGGATCGAGGAATTTATTTACCGAAAGCTCGCAAAAATTTTAACTTTAAAAATTATTTTAAAGTAAATACTATTTTATAAATAGGCACTTTTACTATATTTTACTAACTGGATTTTCATGTCCACACTGTTATTGCCTAGTGAGTCACTTCAAGTGACTCACTTGGAACAAGAAAAATAAGGAAGATTTTTCAAAAACAATATTTTTAACAAAAATCGACAGACCAGTTAGTGAAATAATATTTTAAGTTTAGTTCTAATTCTAATATCTGCGAGCCCCTGGTAAATGAATAGCTAGAAGCCACCAGTGTTCATTACTAAAACATTAAGTTGCTTAACCTACCACGGCTAGTTTTAAAAATGTTCACCTAAACGGCCTGGCACCTCTGATGTTTTTTTTGATTAGATATCGTCGGCTTACAAGTAAAAGGCACTTTTTTGCAAAAATGAGATTTTAATGGCACTGTAATTAATTTTTGATGATCTATGTAAACCGAACTAACTTCTAGGTGGACTGCCAAGGGAGTTACCCACTATACAAAACGCACCAATTTGATTTTGATTAAAATTTTATCTGGTAATAGGCACTAAGTCACTTAGTACACTTAGTGCGTTTTACTTGTAGATTATTTCAAATGTTTCTGCACTAAGCGACTTTCTAAAAAGAGTTAATTTATAAAAATATAATTGCTTGAATCATTTATATGATACAATATCGCGTTATTTATTGTACTGACCAAAGCATTCAAATTTTGTTATGTTAAAGTTGATGGAATAGACAGAACAGAGAAACAGAACTTTACCTGTAAAATGACAACGCTTTTTGCGTGTACTTTCGATGTGTAGGTAATAATTTAATTTTCATTTGCATTGTTTTTTTTATTATCAGATAATATTTCAAAACTAAATTTGAAGCCTTCACACTAAGTTCAAAGTCTCGGTGCATTCCTGAGGGGTGTTGCACCGTGAAATGTTTTATCATTAATAATGATTCATTATAATTATTGACTTTAGGAGATGCTTCTTTGCCGGCACAGCCGATGGCCTCTGAAAACTGTCTTAGTTCTGGCATACTAAGCAGTTTCATATAATTAATACTAATTAATTATTATTATTTATTTTGGAAACTTTCTTTAAACAATCAAAAAGTCCAAACCCTTGTTTTCTACTTTATAGTTATACATTACGTTTAATTAATAGAAGGGTTTTAATTTTAAATAGTTGTTTTTTATATTATTTTATTGACTTAGTGCTCTTTACTTGTAAGCCGACGTCTTGAGTCTACAAGTAAAAGGCACTAAGTCCATGTCTTCTTTCAAATTTAGTTGAATTAAACTAATTCAATTTTTCTTTATTTAACTGCAAATGAGACATTATTATGTCCAAACATGTCATTGCAATTTGCGGTAGTTTTTTTTCCAAAAAAAATTATTACAAAAATTAAAAAACAACAATGAAAGTTAAATTTGTCAGTATCTCAAAACTATGTTTTTGGACTTAGTGCTCTTTACTTGTAAGCCGACGATATGTTTCTGGGGTTTTAAGCATTCTGTAAAATTGAACTGTGTAAATGTAACACATTAGGGTGGACCTTATATTTTTTTATCTTAAAATTTTCATTTAGGTGTAACTAGAAAATTCTGAAATTATAAGAGTGATCAAACTTCTCTAAGGGTCCTAATTGGGCCCCTAAAATTCGTAAAATTACCCCGGTTTAAGCCAGTCAATTGTAAATTGTGCGATTTTTTTTATGAATTAAAAATTAATTTTTTAATAGTTGGAAAACGTTTTATTAGTTGGGAAATTTTGGAAGTTACCCTTCCCCCAGCGATGTTATTTCGGTACGCCTCTTAAAACACAGGACAAACGTGCACATAATATAACAGGACAGGACAAACGTGAATGTTAACTATTTAAAACATGTATGTATACATATATTACAAAAATAACAACATATAACTTATTTACAATATTCCGACGACTCCACAGGCAACTCTGCCTCCAGCGTGTCCGGTAGTCCTGGAGTCTTCGAATCCTCCTCTTCCCAAATCATCCTCTCCAGCATGTATGACAAAAGCTCGTCCAATGATGCAGTTTTTGCCAGACAAAGAGATTTGTTTGTCCAGGATTTTGATTGTGGCTGTTTTGCTGCTATCGGCTACAATGTTTCCGAGGTCTCCAACATGACGGTCTTCATCTTCGGGAGCACCGTGATTTTTCTAAGAAAAATAAATTGTGTTTAAAAATTTAATACCTACTTTAGTCTACAATGTAAGACTTTAATTCATTAAAGTTATGTCATAACTTTAATGAAAAAGTTCTAAATAAGGCAAAACGCATTCTTAAAACAAAGTTCTTAAACAAATAAAATCATCGTATCTATTGCTTAAATCCTTTTCGGATTGCTTACCAAAGTTGTGGTTATGGTTATGATTGGTAATATATTGGTTCAAATTATTTTGGTACGGTTACAGACAGAGCTGAAAATCGAGCCATATTTGAAATGTACCAAAATACCTATGAAAATTCATATTACTTATAAGAAAATTATAGAAAGTTTCAAGAGCTAAAAGTTTGCTTATAAACACGTTTATCCTCCGATGAATAAGTTGGCTAAAAAATCCAAAAAACCAATTGTTATTAACCCATTTTGGGCCACCAGACCCATAGGCACAGCCGTTATATAAAAACTAAATTATTTTACTTGAAATGGAGCCTTTATAACTATTAAAGTAAAAAAAGTTTTTTTTAAATTTTTGTATAAATAAAATAGTGTACTCAAATGATACAGTAGCCGTATAAACAAACTGGATAAAAAAAATTATACCAAATAAAACGATTTTATTCTTAAAAAAATAGTACTATTCTCAAATGAAAAAAAAAGCAAAAAATATTATTTAACATTTAAATGAAAATTAACCTGTTTGAGTACGGTGACTTTTAAATGAAGTTATAAGAAAATATTACTACAAGAGTAATTATATATTAATTAAGTATTTGTATGTCTTTTGAAACATATTCAACATTATTATTTCAATAATACAATAAATCGATATAAAAATGACTTATCCCACATAAACTCAAAAAACAGGTGCACTTTTTTCAGAAACCCCTTGCTGCGCCAAGGTGAGAAGTTTAGCAGGGCAACTTTTAGTGGAGTCGAAGAAATAAAACTATATTTAAGGTGTTTATATAAAAATAATTAGACTTTAAAATCATAGATGTATCTAATCTCGCTTTAAAAATGTGTACACAAGTACGGTGGACGAAAATGGGTTAATATAAATTATCTCCTTAACAGAATTGGTATTATGCATTTTTATCGTAAGATGCATATTTAATGAGATAACCGCACTCACATATACAATTCAAGATGGCGGGACACCTTACGCAAACCATCCGGTAAAAACTAACAGGAGTGTTCTGTTACCATCCACTACTACCCTTTAAAATATCAGCCCGTGTGCATTTTTTGAAATGCACACTATTATTTGACTGGACTAATTTAAAAATATTTTAATCCTAAAGTGACAAAAACTTTACAAAAGAAGTTTGAAACCTAACGGATGAAAAACGCTTTAATATTTTTTACGATTTTTTATGTTCAGTTTTTCCCATTAAAAAAAAATTGTTTACAACGCTGTAATATGTAAATTATGAAGTTATGTAATATTATAAAATAATATATAATTAATGTATTGTTTAGAATTAATTTTGATGGCATACATTGTAATAGAATGGATTAGATCAAGATGCATGAAGCCATCAGTGCGAAACCATCCAACTGTTTAAACATGTTAAGGGTCCTTTCGATATATATACTATGGGTGCTTTTTTTTTTCAACTATTTTTTTTCGGTCCCATCACGAAATTTTGTTGGAAGTACCCTAAAAAAAATCCCTCAAAATTTTAGCCCTTAATATTAATATTAAGTAGTGGACCAAGGCATGTAAAGATTTCCCATTGAAAATACACGTAAACTTTGATTTTTTTTTTTTAATTTCTATAGCTTAGCTGCATTTTATGGTATCGCTTCGACCATAGAGAGGTATTTCTCAAAATTGAATGCTCTACAAAAGTGCCCATTGCGGCATAATCATAACTCGTACTGGTGAGGTAGTTTGGGCCACCAAACCCAATTTTTTCATAAAATTTACCTCGAGTATCACGTCAAATTATAAAAAATCGTTATTTCATTATACCTCACTACGTTTTTAACTAATTACTTTTTTTTTAATGGGAGGGTAAAAAAATATAAAAAATCTAAAATATGTCAGTAATAATTGAAAAAAAAATATTACATTCATAGATGATTGATAGGTTTGGACATATTTTAACTTAAGCAAATATTTTATAAATTAAAAAAATATCTAACCTATCAATCTATCTATGAATGTAACATTTATTTTTTCAATTATTACTGACATATTTTAGATTTTTTATATTTTTTTACCCTCCCATTAAAAAAAAGTAATTAGTTAAAAACGTAGTGATGTATAATGAAATAACGATTTTTTATAATTTGACGAGATACTCGATAATAATTTGAAATAACAAAAACTTTAGAATTTAATATCTCAAGAAATATTGATGTACCCGATTTAGTGCCAAGGACCATTTTTGTAGGAAATTAAATTTCCTACAAGTTTGTCATTTGAATATGTTTTGTAGCTCTTGTCAATTACGAGATAAGGACAGAAAAACGTAAATTTGAAGAAAAAATTGGGTTTGGTGGCCCAAACTACCTCACTAGTACGAGTTATGATTATGTAGAGCATTCAATTTTGAGAAATACCTGTCTATGGTCGGATCGATGCCATAAAATTCCGCTAAGCTATAGAAATTTAAAGAAAAAAAATCAAAGTTTACGTGTATTTTCAATGGGACATCTTTAAATGCCTTGGTCCACTACTTAATATTAATATTAAGGGCTAAAATTTTGAGGGAATTTTTTTTAGGGTACAAAATTTCGTGATGGGACCGAAAAAAAAATAGTCGAAAAAAAAAGCACCCTAATATATACAGTGTGTCCCAGTTAAGACAGATCAATCGTTTTTTGGTGTTATTATTAAAGCTATCGGAATAAAAATTACTTCAGTTAATATACACCCAAAAAGCGATGTGTTCCTAAATAAAAATTTTTTACTACCTTTTATTTCTAAGATACAGTTTTTTTTTTACCGTAACTTTAGACAATATTTTTTAAAAATGATTATTTTATTAAAGTATTCTTTAATTAAATTACATTTGCTAAGCAAATTTAATACCTAAAATTAAATTAAATTAATAACTATAATATGATAAAACATAAGAAACAAGAAAATGTTTTGAAATTCTTTTTCTTTTATTTTTTGTTTCAAAAATTATTCAAAAAAGGATCCTTTAAAGTTGTTAAATTATTTTGTATTTTTGAAAAAATTTCGTTTTGGAAAAAATTAATTTTTTGATTTTTTTGTTTAATTTTTCGTTTTTCGCAAGAAGAAAATAAAAAAAAATGTTGAAATTTTAAAAGTTTTTGAAAAAATCCAACTGTGAATAGTATATAGTGGAATGCGTAACATTACATATCTTCACGACTTGTATTAATTATTATTATATCTAAATCTAAATAGGTATTTATTTCAAAAATCTTCATGCTTATATTTTGGCACGAATAGAATTAGAATTGTTTAAGAATCATTTATGCTTGCGTTTGTGTGCATAGTTTTAAATGCAAAAAGTAAAGTTACGCGTTTTGTATGTGGTTTAGACTTAAGGACTCCAGTTTTGAATTAAATATGTTAATAAATTCTGATTAGTTGAAAGGAATAGAAAAAAATATACTAATTTAAAACTATACATCTTTAAGATGTAATAATATTAATTAGGTAGGTATACCACTATTTTTAGAGTTTCGTGGAACCCTAATGTTCTCGCTTTTCAAAATCGGAGTTATAAAACAACACTGAAAAAAATATTTGGTTGCAAGGGGCAACAACACAAGTTGTTACTTCCCTAAAAAAAAGTTTGGGTGAAAAAATTAACAGATTTTATTTCTTTATAAATAATAAAGAGCGTTACGTCACTCTATATCAGCCCTCCCATAAACCCTAGAAACGCATCGTAACGCTAAGTACTACCTCTTCCCCCAGCTGCTTTTCGTATTTTAAGTATGACCCCTTGGTGTAGCCAGAATTTTGTATATGGCAACCAAATATTTATTTAATATAACAAATATGTAGGGGAACGTCCATAAAATACTAACAAATTTTGGTAAATTTGCGTGAAGTATTTTATGGACGACTCCTAGGGAGAGATACCCATGAATGGGACATATTATTGAATGGGACAGTACCTGTTTCTAAACTGTGCTTCGTAATTTTTGGTTTTTGTTACCATGATGAGATCTCCCTAGATGTGCAGTAAAAAAATAATAAAAAATGGCAGCTGGGTTTTTTGAAAAATTTAATAACTCAGTTTTACCAAGTCAAAAGTATTTTTTTTAACCTCTTGTCTAGCAGTGTATTAATTGTGTAACAAACCCAATTAAATTAGAAAAAATATAAAAAAGTATAATTTTTCGCCATTGCAACCAACATAATACAGTGTATTGTAAACTAATATGCTACGGGATTTTAAGGCACAACCAACCCCATCATGATGCATCAAATATAATTTTTACGAATCAAGCGTAACTAAGAAACACTGCGCAGTGCTCACTGTACAGTGTCAAACGTGCGACCGAAAAAAAAAATTCTTTGTTTATTTAACTTCGGAAAATGAATAAAAATAAGAGCTATATATTTTATATTATTTGCTTTTTTATTGTATTATACTACTTTAAAAAGAAATCATACAATAAATTGCATTATTATGCCCTATTATTAAAAATATGATATGTTCCATTTTTCTGTATAAAATAAAAATTTAAACAAAATATTCATTAGTATTGACCTAACTTCCTATTTTTAGCTTATTTTTACGAAAAAATATTTTTTTTATCAGCATCAGTACACAAGAGGTTAATAATTTTGAAAGATATTTTATTGACGAAAAACAAAAGGAAACTGCTTGAATCTGGTACATGTAATAGTCTAGAACAATATGAAAAATATAGAATATAATCGAATATTATAGATGAAGGTAAAAATTTTTAGCCTATTCTTTTGATAAGATTGTTAGTATTATTGAATGGGAAAAATTTTGCTTCCTTGAATGGGACAACTGTTTTATTGAATATTTTATTCCTATCCAACTCTTTTAGATAATAAATTACTCTAAAAGGGTAGAACGTTTCTAGGGTACTACCCATATTTGAAACAGTTAGAACTCAAAACAAACTAATTGATACTGATTTAGAAAAACATGAATCAAAGTTTGGTAAAATTATAATTATTTAAAGTAAATTCTATGTAAAGAAGAGCTATTTTTTGTTATGAAATTACATTATAGGTTTATTGTTATTAGTTATAGTGATAATAATAGTAGTTTTCCTGATTTTTTATCTTTAATAACAATTTTGTATTTTTGTCCCATTTAATAATATATATCGTGTTCTTGAATGGGACAAGTTACGTTTTTTTTATGCCTGTAGTTTTGGTAAAAATAAATATTATTCAAGTTTAACACTTGAACTGTGTTTTTATTTCCATATATGTTAACTAAAAAAAAAATACGTATAAAAAGATTAAAAATAAAAGTTTGGCAGCCGTTAAGTGTCCCATTCATGGGTATCTCTCCCTAATTAATGTTATTTTGATAATTTTCTGGTCGAGTCAACTAGATTGTTGTTTCTGTGTAATTTTTGGTATTAATTTTGAAAAAAAAAATACAATTATTTACCTTATTTGGGTTAAAGTGACCACCAGCAGCTACACATCCGTTGGACAAATCACCCTTTTGGTGAACGTGGAAACCATGTTTTCCTTCTGATAATCCAGTTACTGTACCTTCGACCAAAACACCTTCATTTGTTTCTGTCAAAAGAAGACTTCCTTGGACATCTTTGTTGTTAAATAGCACTACAGCTTTTTGCTAAAAAAACATATGATATAAAAATGTTTATGTTTTTAGGGTTCCGTAAATTAAAAACGAAAAACGGAATCCTTATAGGATGGCTTTCTTGTCCGTACATCCGTCCGTCATAGCCGTTAATCTCGCGAACTATATAACCTAGGAACCTAAAATTTCTCATACTTGTTGCATTAACGAAAATCTAATCCAGGTAATTTAAAAAAAAATTTGCCAAAAAGTCAAAAATTTAATTTTGACAACATTTTTTAGAGATCTCTTCGAGTTGGGTATATATCATTTTCATTACACATCTCAAAAATATATGTAAAAAAATGAAAAATAAATTGACAATGCACAAGGGTGGGGTAAGAGGACTAAAGGGGTAAAAGGGACAATATTGCTTTTTATAAATTATTTTTAAATTATAATAATTGCTTGTACTGAAATTTAAAAAATAAAACGTGCTGGATTTTTTTTAATATCAAATTCGGATTCTGAGCCTTTAAATTGATAAGAAAAATATATTTTTTGTTCTCGAGAAAAAAGTTTACACTGTGTGCTTTAATTTTATTGCTTTTTCATTTATTTACTCTTTACGAACAAACTAAGCCAAATAAAAAAAATGAATATATATATATATATATATATATATATATATATATATATATATATATATATATATATTTATATATATATATTTTGTAGAGAATGTTATAATCTACAAATCAAGTCCTATGAAATTTTTATATAAACTTGATAGTTTAGCCACAAATGAGCAATTAAATTAACTGTGCATTTTAATTTTAGGCTTTTTATTTAATTTTAGGCTTTTTATTTTGTTTCACGCACTTACTGTAACAATAGGTCATTCGCATATGGATTTTTAAATTTCTGGTATTTTTTTTTTGATATACTCTAAAATTTTCAAAATCCTACTATTTTTTTAAGATTTTGAAAAAAAGCGTCATTATTTCCTGGACTCATATCTCAAAAATGTGAGGACAGATTCGGATTCTACGCCCTTGAAATAGTAAGAAAAATTGGCTTTCAGATCAGGGCAAAAAAATGTTGCGATTTGTTGCCCAGTGTAATTATTATAGCTAATTAGCAGTATTCGACGTAAACTCAGTTATGACTCATCAACGTTGAACATAAACACAGAAACATGGGGTTACGGAATAATTTTGCCGAATTATGAGGAAAAATTTTATAAATCGAAACATTTGACAACTAATTTGTTAGCCACAACAATATTAACTATATCTATTAACAATACATACGTGTATATATATCGGTGTTTTTCAAAGAAAAAAACGACATTCGATTTCTATCTTTTAAGAATTCGAAAGTTTTTAATTTTTATTTGTCGATAACTTTTTTCCCACCTTACTCGTTTAAATAGAATCATTAAAAAAAAATCAAGATAAAAAGAAATAAAAATGTAAATATTTAAAACCTCGCCTCAACGCTAGAGTCGACGCGGCGCCTATGCGAGTACTGGAAATTCGCCGACTAGTGCTAATTAGCTTAAATTTAGCACATTACAAAATGTGATTCAAATCTTGTTCTACTTTAATTCTTGTACTCACCTGTGCATAAACAGCTACAAAAAATGCGGAAAATAACACCAATTTGATCATTTTTATCTGAAAAATTTATAGGTTAAAGTGAAAGTTATTACATTACGGTGCGTTACTTACACCTGTCTTTGATGTAGATGCAACGAAATTGTTCATAAAACAAGATTGGTTATATTTAAATAGTCATTTTTATGTCTTTCAAGGTAAGCATGTTAACACCTATGTGCAGTGGCGGACGTCTATATAGATCAGTAAAACAAAAAAAGTGCGGGCTTATAGAAAAAATATTTTTTATCCAAAATTATCAAAATTTGCCTTACGTAATACTTGAACGTTTCCTTGAGGGCTTTTTCGAAAACTGTAAGATAATACAGTGCATGCATTAAGTCTGGAATCACCCGAATAACTTTTTAGTTACAAGTAAAATACAAAAATCCTCGAACAGGTCGATTTATATTTTTAATTCTGCAAATTTTGGTCTAAAAAAGTTATCAAAATTGGCACCCCCTTGCACCCTCACCCCCCAACTTTTTTTTTCAAATAGCAACCTACCCCTTGTGATACATCATTGGAAAGGTAATTTAATAAGCTTTCCAACAGTGTATGATAAAGCCTAATTTGTTAAATGGTCTATGAAAAAACGCATGTTTTATTTAAACATTGTTTGTGTGAAATATTAAGCATAATATGGTAATTGTTGCCCTATTTCCTACTTGGCACCTTCCTGAGAATCTAAATAAGGTTGTTTTAAACTTATTGTAATATTTTATACCCTGTTGAAAAATGCAATTTTTTTTCTTTTTATTGACCAATTTTATGTTTACTATTTAATCGATTTTAATCCCGTTTTTTTACTGTCCACTGTCAAAGAGCTGAAGGACATCAATTTGAACATTTATAGTGAACTAAAGTTATACTTTACATGTCTTTATAATAAACTAAATTGTGCATATTATCATTAGCCCTTTACCAAATTAGGCTTTATTATACACCGTTGGAAAGCTTATTAAATTACCTTTCCAATGAAGTGTCACAAGGGGTAGGTTGCTATTTGAAAAAAAAAAGTTGGGGGGTGAGGGTGCAAGGGGGTGCAAATTTTAATAACTTTTATTACACCATAATTTGCAAAATTAAAAATAAAAATCGACCTATTCGAGGGTGTTTGTGTTTTACTTAACTAAAAAGTTAATCGGGTGATTCCAGACTTAATGCACGCACTGTATAATTGTTACTATATTGAATCATAATTGAAATTTAATAAGAAAAAGGAAAATTTACAACTTTCTTACCTATATTTATGTGAACATACTCGAAACTAATGGCTGGGATTGCCTGGGGTGACAAAAAGGGCCAGAAATGGCCTAGTTTTCCGGCTTTGACCAAACCAAAAATTACTACTACTACTACTACTACTACTACTACTACTCGAAACCAAACTTCCATAATATATTCTAATGGAAATTTTCAAGTATATTCACATAAATTTAGGTGAGAAAATTATATATTTTAATTTTTCTTATTAAATTTCAATTGTGATTCAATACAGTAAGAGTTTTATTATCTTACAGCTTTCGAAAAAGTCCCCAAAGAGGAGAGACAGTTTATCATTAATTAAAGCTAAAACCGAGTATTATTTTTCACAGCACAAATTAAAAAATATATATTTCTCATATTGGAGGTAGTTAAAAACAAGCCGTGAAGATATGTAATGCTACGCATTCCATTATATATTATTCACAGTAAATGGTATGTATATTGCATTTTCCCAAATACTTAAAAAAAATTAATTAAAAAAAAAAGATAAAAATATAAATAACATTTAAAAAAAAAATCAAAATTTTTATTTTTTTTTAATTTTCTGTTTGCACATTTGAGAAAAACGAAAAAATTTTGATTTTTTTTTGTTTAAAAAATAAATAAAAAAAAAAACATTTCAATTTTTTTTAATTTTCGTCTTGCGAAAAACCAAAAAATTAAAAAAAACTTTTTTTATTTTTTTTTAAGTTTATCCCCACATAACTTTTTGTTTTTGGGAAATTTACTTTTAAAACAATAGGGATCTTCTTCCCCTCATAGAACTTGATTTTTCCTGAAAAATTCGAGTAGATCGGATAATTCGTTCTGGAGTTATCGTTTCCACAAAAATCGGACGGACGGACCCATATTTTCAAAGTTTCTTATTTTTTCATGAAACACATTTGTATTTGTATCCAAGAATTTTTTATCTGGGTTGTTTTTTAGCGATTTTGGGAAATTCGAAACTACCGTAATATTATTCTAGCGCAGCAGCTGTGAATAATATAATAAAGATGAGAATATCTCTCCAAGAAGATTTTTATTGATATTATATAAAAAGGTATTATACTTTTTTATATAACATTATGATAATAAAAAACAATGTTTGATAAATGATTAATTTTATGATGCAAAAACGTAAATTATACTTTTAACCTAATTTAAAAATAAAAATAAAAAATCAGTACTTTAAAATAAAAAAATCAAAAATATGATCGAATGCAGAATTGTATTTGCTTTAAAATGACGTACATAACATATGACCGCCCTCCCTAGTTTAAAAAATCCCCCTGCCCACATTTTAAAAGCTAAAAATATCAAATATAATATTGTCATATGCCAGAATATAGGCTAAGTTGTCTTATTTAAGTGTCCCAAATTGCAGTTGACACCTCAAATCGTTCAAAAGTTAAGAGGACTTTTAGACCGTACTAGAGATAATATTATTGCTTACAGAATAACCCCCTACTATTCTCAGATCGCAAATTAAGGATGGGGTGACCGGGGCTAGTTGTCGCAGGGCTAAGTTGTCGAAGTGCTTGTATCTCAAAAAGTAAAATAGTTTTCTACGCCAACTCGAGATTAACCTCTGCGTTACAAAAGCATTTTTTAATTTAAAACTCCGTTAAAAAGTAAAACTTTGTAGGATAGCAAATAAAATCGTTTATTAAATTAAATTAAATTAAAAAAAAAGAAAAAATATTATTTAATTATATAGTTGACAATTTTGGTATAAGAGTAAAAAGTTAGATAACTATCGGCTTTTGGGAAGACACTTATTAGTTATTTATAATTTTTATAAATGCCTTTATATTTATTCAAAAAAATATGCTTTAAGTGCATTTGTCAAGTTTACAAAAAAAAATCAAAACTCTAATACACTATAAATTTTTCCATGTTTTTTCTCATAATAATATTACTGAACATACAGCTAAAATTACAAATTGGTCAATTAAAAAAAAAAGACATAAATACAGGAAAAAGCTGACTTTGAATGAAAAGTGCGACAATTAGCCCCGGTCACCACTATAGTTTAGTAGCTTATAAGAAATTATCACGTATCTAAGAATTTTCACCAACAGGTGCCATACAAGAATAGAAATCTTCGATTTTTAAATGTTTTAAACGTTTAAATTACATGTCCTTAACAGTTAGTGAAGCTATTTTTAAGGAAATAATTCTGTAAACGCCCAACTTTATTTGTATTTTCATTGCTATCTTTTAAAATAATTCTATGCTACAAAAATGAAAGCTAGAAAAGCTAAAAAAGTTAAGAAAGTTAAGGCTAAAAACATATTGCAGCTCAACTTTTAAGTTGAAAAATGGACCTAACAGTGTCCGAATTTAACATAATAAAATAATATTTGTTTATTAAATGAACTGAATAAAATTAAATTGATTTTATTGGAATACCCATATGTATGTAAAGATACACGTCTATGCTGTGTACCTTAAGAAAATATTTAAATATATTGTTTGGTAATATGAAAATTTAGCAATATCTGTCAAATAAATGATTTATTTATTTCGCAGATTATTATTAAGATATTTTTGTTAAAAAATAAAATCTTGAACAAAATACATTATGTCGATTTACGTCCCGATTTATCCGAAATAATCAAGGGCGGACTGGGTCTTGAAATTAGGTCGAAAGGCCCTTTGTAATTAAGGCCGCTACCCCCCGATAAACAAAAAAGTAAATCAGAATAAAATTTGGAATTGAGTAAGAAAAAATTAAAATATTTAAACATATTTAGTTTTTAAACTCTATAAAGGTCCGGATCTAATTTTTTTTTATATTATTAGAAAAGCCCTTCATATTTTAAAGTTTATAAAATTAATAAAGAGCCATTTTAGACTAATATTATTCATTATTTATTAGTTTTGGGCACAGGGAAAAGGGTAAGAATGCCGACCGGGCGCCCGGTCGGCATTCTTACCAGTCCGCCACTGGAACTAATTAATCGTCTATCTAGTGCGCCTCTTAGGTGATTAGGTTTATTATATTTACACTGGACAAGCGCACTGCATTGATAATTAATTTTCCTAGTTAGTTCAGTTGATTCGGACCATAAACTGACCATAGGAAATTTTCACTAATTAAAAATTTATTTTACTTTACACGTTAGTCATCATGTACTTACATGCGATAAATAGTATACAATTTATATACAATGTATATTAATTATACCCAGTTATTTATAACTTAAACGTGTACTAAATAATTTAATAGAAAATACGTAGAATCTAGGATAACCTATATAAAGAAAATCGATTCTTTGTAGTGTAACTTGGTGTGCGTCTATTAAAAAAGGGCTCTTAATACTTATGTGGACATACTCCCAACTGTATACAAGCGAAAATCACTTTTTTTAGTCTAAAATTATAACTTTTATCCCTCAAAATAAAGAAGTTTATGACTAAAAAAAACGTTCCCACTACTGATAAAATTATAACTTTTATTCGCTCGACAAAAAATTTGAAGACTAAAAAATACGTTTCCACAACTGCTGTCTTGTTTTTGTTTGGGATGCTGAAAATTTGGTAATTCCTACCTTAACAAAAAGTTGGAAATTTTAAGAAAAATCTGATAATTTTACGAAAAAGTTGTAAATTTTATGAAAAAGAACTAAAAATAAAAAAGTTGTTAATTATATAATGAAATTCTTTGCTAAATTATTAAATTTTACCCAATTTTTTTTTAATTTGTTGTAAATTTTACACCTTCTTGTAAAATTATTTATTTCCACTAGATGTGTTAACATAAACCTGTTTATCATTACAAAAATGAAATAATATGAAAGGGTGATAATACATCTTTTTAAAGATAATAAAATTCTCTATTCCACCATGTATTTTTAATTTGTTTCAACATTCTTTTGAGGGGGTTAAAAAAGTGTTAGAAATGGAAATTTTCGTCAAAAATTCTTAAAAAAAGATAATTAATTTTAGGATACAAAAACGTGAATTATACTTTTAAACTAATTTTAAATTTTAGAAAATCTAAGAGAACAAAAAAGAAATAAAAATTATAGGGTGAACAAGAGAATTTAATAAGCTTTAAAATGATGTATCGCAGGATCCTTCTCTCCTTTTAAAAAAGTGTTCTCCCTTGTCCCTCTCCTCCAGTGTAAGTACCCTCTTGAAATAACCTTTTTTTGAAAAACGAAAACTTTTAAAAAAAAATTTTTAAGATATTTTTTTTTACAAACAACGAAAAAAATTTGTAAAAAAAATTAAAAGAAGCGCTATGAAGATACCAGAGAAGAGCCGTAGTAAGCTTCGGGTGTGGTCCGGGCTGCTTCTGTGGCCCAGTGGCCTGGGCCAGTCCACCAGTCCCTCGCTGACTATTTTTTATATTCAAAAATTATGATTTAAGTATTTTAAATAATATATGATAACTAAAATGGATGAAAAGTTCCATTTCCTAAAGATGTATACATATTACGTGTATAATATGTAAAGCAGGAAAAGGGTAATAAACTAGACGGAGACAAATTAAACTTTTTCCTATCAGATCCACAATGATTTACAACCTACATTAAGCAGGGGTGCTCCGAAGGTTTTTTTTTGGGGGAGGGGCGGGAAACATATACATTGTGTATTTGAAATAGCGTAGGAAATTTTAACAGGTGATTATACATGACAAAATATGACAAAAAGTTCCTATAAACATATGTCTAAAAATGCGTCATAAGGGAGCTAGGCCCCTTTGAAATTGGCTAAAAAAATCGGTTTTTATTTAATAACTCAGGAACCCTTTGAGATATGTTAACGAGGTTTCGCACGTGAATTAATCCTAATAAGGCCCATCTTTGTATGTCATTTTCACGTACTTATTTAAACCAGGGGTGTGCGAAACGGGGGGGCCTTATCAGTTTTTTGTCCCAAACTTTTTTCTGTGTAACTTTTTTGCAATTTTATTTTTAAAATATGATTCCTCATGTCAAAATACATAAAAAGGTACTCTTGTTGTAATACTGTAGGATTAGCCGTTTTCGAGAAAAGTTCATTTGAAGGTGAAATTTCACGGTTCGAGGACGAAAAATTAAATACTAAAATTTCGAAAACCAAAATTTTAATGATGCAATGTTATTCTACATCAAAAACTAAGAAAAAAGTTTCCATACATGTAGGTCGAAAAAACATTTTTAAAGCTACCATAGCCCTTTAAAAATGGTGCATATTTAGGAGACCATAGCTCCATTAGGATTGATTTTTGGAAGTACCTGTATATGAGATTTTTTTCTTAGTTTTTAATGTACATTCGCCCTGCATCATTAAAATTTTGGTTTTCAATATTTTAGTATTTAATTTTTCGTCCTCGAACCGTGGAATTTCACCTTCAAATGAATTTTTCTCGAAAACGGTTAATCCTACAGTATTACAACAAGAGTACCTTTTTTATGTATTTTGACCTGAGGAATCATATTTCAAAAATAAAATTGCAAAAAAGTTACACAGAAAAAAGTTTGGGACAAAAAACTGATAAGCCCCCCCCGTTTCGCCCACCCCTGGTTAAAAAAAGTACATGAAAATAACACATAAAAACGGGCCTTGGTAGGATTAGTTGACGTGCAAAACCTCGTTGATATATCTCAAAGGGTTCCTGAGTTATTAAATAAAAACCGATTTTTTTAGCAACTTTCAAAGGGACGTAGCTCTCTTATGACGCATTTTTAGACATATGTTTATAGGAACTTTTTGTCATATTTTATGATGTAGAATCATCTGTTAAAATTTCCGAAGCTATTTCAAATACACCGTGTATTTCCCAACTTAAAACTTAAATACAGAAGTTTCCCAACTAAAAAAAAAGCTTTACCCCTGACAGAAAATTATGATGACCAATTTTCTCAACTCACAAAAAAGAAAAAACCTTTGCCCCTGTACCCTAGTACCCCAGACATACGATGACGAAAAAAAAATCCCGACTCAATCACCAATTTCCCAACTGTTCTACCTGTTTCCGAAATCTGCCACACAATTTTACCAATTGAACAGTGGATTTTTATCGAACGTGGTTAAGGGGTGACGCCCCCTCCCCTCACCCCATGGGAGCACCCTTGACTTTGAGTATTTATTTTTGGGTTCCATAGAATCTCATAGCTTCTTTTGCTCCGTATTACTAAAGCTGCCAATTTAAAATTGATACTATTTACTATTGATTATAGACCCAATAAGCTATAAATCTGACTAAACAAAATTTTTTAACTAGCTTTGGTTTTGGAGTTACGGTCATATGAAACTGAATTTAATTGGTAAACTTTAGTTAAAACTTCTAAAATCTGAAAAACTGTTACGTTTTCTTTAACGTTCCATACTTTTCATAACTAATAACGTTAGTTTTAAGACAAAAAACTGAAATTAAAAAATAGTTATTTTTAAATTTTTTTAACAGTGTATGAATTGAACGCCAGTAGATAAAGCTTGCTGTGACACTTTACTAAATCTTGTAAAATGACAATTCACTAATTCAATAATTATAATAAATAAATAGATATTTAGAAAAATAAAATAATAGCATGTATTAGGAAGTTACAGTTTGTAAACCATGGTTTGGCGAAAAATTATTCAGTGAGAAGTTTTAAAATTATAACTTGGAAGTGATAAAAGATTATAAATAAGCAAGAAAAGCCTGGTGCATGTTTATTTTTCATAAAAATGGTGCAGTTTTACCTCGAGTTTTACTTAAATTTGGGTTTTACTTGTCTCGGAAGCCAAGAGATACAATGAACTAGATTATACTTCTAATTGCTTAACTTAAATAAAAATTCAAATACGTATCTATTTAGTTTTTTTTATTTGTTTTTAGTTATAAATTTATTGTGTAGACCTTATTTTTATAAAAGTTCTTAAAACGTTCAAAAACTACATGTATTCAAATTATGTTGGTTGGTGATAAAATTCAGAAGCACTTTTAACTGATTCCTATTTTTTAATCCATTTTTCACTAATTTATCAAAAAAATAAGTTTATTTTTTAATTTCGAACATAGTTATTATGAAAGAAAAAGTCAGTTGACATCATAAGTAAAATAAATTGACATTTATGAAAGACTCACGATTAGAAAAATGTTATCACAGCAAACTAAATAAAATCATTTTATTTAAATACACTGTAAGAAAATTTTAAAATTATTAATTTTTCAATTTAGATTTTTTGTTTAAAAAATTAAGTTACTAGTTACAAAAAGTATTGAACGTTAAAGAAAAAGCAAATATTTTTAGATTTTCAAGTTTTTAACTAAACTTTATCATTGAAATTCAGTTTCATATGGCCGCAACTCCAAAATAAAAGCTAGTTAAAATGTTTTGTTTGGTCAGACTAATGGCTTATTGGGTCTATAATCAATAGTTTTAATTTTAAATTGATAGCTTTAGAGACATAACGCCAAAAAATTCCCTATACGTCTTAGATGGCCCGCCCTGTATATATACAGGGCTTCAATGATAAAGTTTAGTTAAAAACTTGAAAATCTAAAAATATTTGCTTTTTCTTTAACGTTCAATACTTTTTGTAACTAGTAACTCAATTTTTTAAACAAAATATCTAAATTGAAAAATTAATAATTTTAAAATTTTCTTACAGTATATTTAAATAAAATGATTTTATTTAGTTTGCTGTTATAAAATTTTTCTAATCGTGAGTCTTTCATAAATGTCAATTTATTTATTTACCTATGATGTCAACTGACTTTTTCTTTCGCAATAACTATGTTCGAAATTAAAAAATAAACTTATTTTTTTGATAAATTAGTGAAAAATGGATTAAAAAATAGGAATCCGTTAAAAGTGCTTCTGAATTTTATCACCAACCAGCATAATTTGAATACATGTAGTTTTTGAACGTTTTAAGAACTTTTATAAAAATAAGGTCTACACAATAAATTTATAACTAAAAACAAATAAAAAAAACTAAATAGATACGTATTTGAATTTTTATTTAAGTAAAGCAATTAGAAGTATAATTTAGTTCATTGTATTAGCTCTTGTATCTCTTGGCTTCCGAGACAAGTAAAACCCAAATTTAAGTAAAACTCGAGGTAAAACTGCACCATTTTTATGAAAAATAAACATGCACCAGGCTTTTCTTGCTTATTTAGACCAAATACAGAAGAACAAAGGAAAAAGCTGTCATATTATGGGCAATTTAGTCAATTAATTTATTGTTATGTAATTAATTACGTACATTTTGGTTGGAATTAAAAGTTAAATGATACTAAGAATTCTCATAAGTTAAAATATCAAATTGATTGTTATTATTAATATTATTTATTAATATGCGAAACGCAAGACGTATTTATGATATTTGAATTAATTAACTCATCATTGTGTCAAATTCCATACATCTACAAAATATTACGCCTTTCTAGAATATTTTCAGTGTTATTAGAATTGTTTTGTACAATATTTCAAATAAATCCATGTTAGTCCTTAGGTTTTCCCAAATCACTCCAGTTCTGATGAAAAAAGGTCAAAATTACGCATCTAACTTCAGAGAATCATGGGAATATAAATGCTATTTCACAAAATCTATTATTAGCAAATAATTCTAATTCTTTGCGAGTCTTCCACGATTCAAATGGATTCAAATCAAGCAGCAAGTTAATATGTATCTGCATTGATCCTCTTCCCCACATCGTCTACATAAGAAGCCCCCATTTTTAACACGATAAAGCAATTTAATTTTGTTTAGATGTCTGTCTGTGTATCTATCTGTCTTTTTGTAAAGTAGTTAGTCATAGTCGTTTCGTAAATGTTCAAAATTTCTCCCATCCTCCTGAATACACATAAAAAGCCTACTTTTAAAATTATGTCTGACTCGTTGAAGCATTACCGGTGTTATTTCGTTAAATGCTTCAACGATTTTTTGACGCATATTTTCAGGAGTGGTGTCGGTAAACCCTGTCCTTTACAAATCCCCACAAAAAAAATCACGGGGTTAAATCGGGTGATCTTGCTGGCCAGGCAATTTGACCACCACGACCTATCCATGTATTATAAGTCTCATCCAAAAAAGTCCTCACCTCATGAAAAAAATGAGCAGGAGCCCCATCCTGCATAAAAATTATGTCATTTCGCAAATTTAGTGGTACGTCTTCTAAAAGTTCCGGTAATTCATCACGCAAAAAATTTAGGTACATATTCCCATTTAGATGCCCATTAAAAAAGTAAGGTCCAATAACCGAATCCCCCAGTACCCCTCCCCAAACATTTAAAGACCAAATCCGCTGGTTGTCAACATGCCTAACCCAATGCGGATTTCAACAGACCAATAATGCATGTTATGCCTGTTGACAACTCCATTGCTTTTAAATGTAGATTCGTCACTAAACAAAATTTTGGTAGAAAAGTCCTCGTCATCCCCTGTTAATTCCAAAAGTTCATCACAAAATCGAACCCTATTTTCAAAATCCCTCCCATGTAACTCTTGATTAAGACATAATTTATACGGATGTAATTTAGAATTTTTAATAACCCTACTAACTGATGTGCGTGATAAATGATGTTCCCTTGGGATTATCCTTGTAGACGTGTGGGGATCATTGATAACTGCTTCTTGAATTATAGTTATAGTTTCAGGATTTTTTGTTACTGGACTTTCGCAAACTTTTTTTATGTCCCTCACTCCTCCAGTATCCAAAAATAAATTAACAATTCTTCGTACGCTAAAGTAACTAATACTATCATCGGGAACTTTTCTACTATTCTTCTCGTTGTTTCTCTTAAATTTCGAGCACATTCTCCATAAGTTAAAATAATTTCTTTCTTTACTTCTAAAGTTATCATTTTGGCATTCAAAACTTGGTTTTATAAAAATCTTGCTTTGTTAATTTTTTGATTATAATGTAAAATCAAATTTGACATTTATTGTCATCATATACGACTTATTTAAAAAATTTAATTTCAAGGCATCCTACTCTTTTGCCATAGCGGGATCATTCCATTATTCAATTGCCCTTTTTTAAGGTTTTATAAAATTAAGAATTTAAATCGAAAATTATTGTTTTTAGTGAAAAAAACTATCATATGATAAAGAAAAATTGTTACTTTTTTTAATTTTGGCATTTGAAAGTATTGTTATGCTTTTAAAAGTGCATGTGTGGAGCTCTAGCTCAAAACCAAAAAAGAGTAGACAACTTTTGTTTTGGGTCAATTGAAGATAATTAGGTCCATATTGACTGGTAAAAGTTTCATGTTGATATCTTTGTTAATAACGCCACAGTTTGACTGATTTGTCTACCGTGGTACACCGTGTATATATATATATATATATATATATATATATATATATATATATATATATATTTTAGATTAGATTAGAGTTTATTAATAAATAAAAAATTACAATATATTTCTTATATTCTACATTTACATAATAAAATTATTATTTATTAATTATATTTAGTATAACTTAGTGGTTTTGACAAAAACATGGTCTTAAAGCCATCAAGTGGCTTTTTATTATTATTTTTTTTATTTCAAAAAAAATATATATATATATATATATATATATATATATATATATATATATATAATATAATAATTATTGATTAAAATTATTAATAATTAATTATTAAAAGTTCAAGCTAAACTGAATTTGACTTTATATATATATATATATATATATATATATATATATAATAATTATTGATTAAAATTATTAATAATTAATTATTAAAAGTTCAAGCGAAACTGAATTTGACTTTAGTTCGAGTTATCTTGGTCACAAAATTTCCAGATAGAAATCGATGATAGACAGACAGACTGTGGGTAAATCAAAACAATAAAATAATAAATCGACAGAACAAATTCAGTCGTTTATAAACAGAAAAAATATTTAACGAAAGATAGATAATTTTCTAAAGCAAAACAAGTTTTTTCTATATATTTCGTACGTAGGTACTCTTTAATTCCATTTTCAGAAAAAAATTACCCTTAATTTTGACATGATGACCCTAGGTCATAGGTCAGGAGCAATCAAGGGGACAGCAGAATAAAAAAAACATGCGATATTTTGGCCAACTCGAGGTCGGCCCTGAATTTCAAAATTAAAATATTTTTATATTATGTTTTAAAATCATATGCAATTCTTGATGAGTGTTAATACAATTATAAGGCGATTTAAATATAGATTTGTTACTCACTTTTTATTTATTTAGAACGAAACACAAACAATAGCACTAAATATCTTCAACAAACTAATCTAATTTTTAAAGCGTTGGTTCAATTATATCGATCACCTAAATTTAGTCTGGCAGTAGTACCTATGTTTACCTTGCCTCTAACCAAAATATATTGTGTGGTAGGTACTAACGACAATCACAAGGTTTTATTAATATCTGCTAAACAGCGTTATCATAATTAGTATAGTAGGTGTAGGAATTATACAGAGATTATTATTATTATTATTTTAATTATTATTATAAATGAAAAAAAAAATGCATGGTTTTTTCTGCGCGCATGAATTACACACTAAGGGCGGATCCAGACCCTGGACGCTCCTCGGAAAATCAAATCCATAATTTAAAACCTTCCAAAAAAGATAGTCCTAGCCGTGACAAAATTTTCAACGACGAGAAAAAATATATTTGTACCAAATATATTTTTAATCATCACAAGAGTACAGTTTATAAACTGGAGATTATAATCTCCAGAAATAAACATAGTTATTTAACTAAAGTTTATTTTTTTAAGGTATAGTTATTTTAAAGTTGCCGCTAAATACTACACAGAGTCCGATTTACACTGAAGCATGGGCTTGTTTTGAATGTCAACATAACCAAAATTTATAATTTTTGTTTACTTAGTTTACCTACGTTGTTTTAATGAAGTTTTGATGTAAAAAAAAAGAGAATTGATAAAGCTGTTGCTAAAAACACTTTTGTATTCCTGTAGAAACAAAATTTGCTAATAAAATCGCTTTTATTCCAATAGTTTAGAGGAATAAACCATTGTTTTGTTCTCGTTAATAACGTTTTACGGTTGTGTAAATTGGGCCTAGTCATTTCGCGAAGCATGCGTATCTTACGTTGCTATGGTAACTTCGAGATTGTTTACAAGCGGGAAGGTTTAAAATAACTATACCTTAAAAAAATAAACTTTAATTATATTGGTTTGGACTTTATCTTAATCTGCTTAAGCCAATGACCTTTGTTGATGATAATAGTCAAAGTTTAATTATGATAACTAAGGGCCACTTGCACCAACTTTTGGTCTGGGATTATCTCAGCTAAACCGAGTTTAAGTTAGAACTGTTGCGTTCTGATTGGTCGGCCGTCAACTTAATCCAAGTTTAAAGTTAAATCATCATTGGTGCAAGTGGCCCTAAGTGGGTTAGTTACTTTTAATATGCAATCTATTTGCTTAAATATTCCAGGTAAAACAGATAACTACTATTTGTGGTTAATAAATGTTTAGTTGTGATTAATAAAATATGCTTAGTTGGAAAACTGAGTTAATTTTTGGAGATTAAGCTGTCCTCTATTTTTTCATACTTTTTAATTGTGATAGTTAAAATTATATTTTCCACAAATATATTTTTTTTCTCAGTGTACCTATACAGTGACTTACATGAAACCCGTTTAGACAATCTTCCTTGATTAATAATAAAGTTATTTATTATTGTTTAGTTTCCGTTATCATAAATGGGTTCCTTTTAAATATTTAACTTTGTTATAAACAAATTGTATATTTCGATGTACAGATAATATAAATAAATATTTATCATACCTACTTAGTCAATTTTGCTTTCCCATTTAGAAAATTTTCAAAAATTCGGAAAGCCTTGTATTCGTGCAAAAATTTTCAATTTTTTTTTGCGTATTTCGGCTTTTTATCACGTTTTGTGTCGATATAAATCAATTTCAAGCAAAAAAAAATGGTCGGTCGGTCGATCGGTCTGTCCGAGAAATCTTGTGGGCACGATAACTTAAGAAAGCTTTAAGCTAGAGACTTTAAATTATACGGCAACATGTTCATAAAAGTTCTAGCTCGGGATTATTTTTGGTGAAAATTGGGGTGCGAATTTTTTTTTAGAAAAACTGGAAAATTGCTATGTAGGGGTTTTTGAGGTTGCTGAAATTGAATCTGCTAATAAATTTTTTCTAACTCCACCCCCGAGGGGGTGAGGGGGTACATATGTATTTTTAAATATTTTCAATATTTTCGTCAAAATTGGTAAATAGGGATTTTTGGGGTTGGCGAATATGAATCTGATAATAATTTTTTTCTAATTTCACCCCCTGAGGGTGGGGGGTAGTTTTCGTGAAAACTGGTATATTGGGGTTTTTGAGGTTGCTGAAAGTGAATCTGATAATAAAAAAATTCAAAATCCACCCCCTGAGGGGTGGGGGGTAGTTTTCGTGAAAATTGGTATATTGGGGTTTTGAGGTTGCTGAAAGAGAAACTGATAATAAAAAAGTTCTAAGTGCACCCCCTAAGAGGGGGGGGGGGGTAGTTTTTGTGAAAACTGGTATATTTTTAAGGTTGCTAAAAGTAAATCTAATAATAAAAAATAAATTTTACACGCGGAGGTGTAAAATGGGAAAGCTCTTTTACTGGGCAGTGTATTTATCTTTATAGAAAAATACCAATTTGCTTATCCTTGCGTTCTTAAAAATATGTCGTATAATTTATAATTATTAATTATAATTAATAATAATTAAGAACTGCTGCATTTTCGAGTTTAAACCGATAAAATAAAAATTAACACTTTTTATTTCTATGGAAAAATACTAATTTGCTTATCTTACGTTCTTAAAAATATGTCGTATAATTAAACAAGTCGTGAAGATTCATTATACCAGGTGAGTTTTATTTATGGCCACCCCAAAAATTAAGATAAATCTTCATTCAATAAAATCGAAACTTTGATGATTTATATAATTTTACATTGGCTATAAAATTACGGATTTAATTTTTTTGTTTCTATTCCGGTTTCGCCGGAAGTGGCATAAATATGTTTTTTTTTTAACGGAACACCCTGTAATTTTTTACATTTTTAAATTCAGCCGAAAATATAAAATACTGTTTGTTTTTTTACTTTTTTTTTGTTTTCGTTTTTATCGTATAAAAGCGAGATACACATAATTTACTTTGTTTTAGGGCCACTTGCACCAACTTTTGGTCTGGGATTATCTCAGCTAAACCGTGTTTAAGTTAAAAATGCTGCGTTCTGATTGGTCGGCCGTCAACTTAATCCAAGTTTAAA
>OY294044.1:67407026-67456870 GCA_958510825.1 Brachypterus glaber | reverse complement strand
GTTCTGGACAAAAGTTTTTTTATGTTAGATAAACATAATTTACATGTTATTTATTTAAATAATCATCCCAACCGTTGCAACGGTTGAGCAGTTGAGTAAATGGTTTAAGTTGATAAATTAAGTTGATGACCTTTTTTATCAACTAAATTATCCAGACTGGACTATCCAGTTTGACTTGCAACGACACAGTAAAATTTCCTTTTCTTCCATCGCGATCTCTAATTTTACCCACCTTTTTACTTTCCGGCGCTCCTTCTCGTTCTGAGAGGCACCCCCTTTATTTACGGCCCTGTTTTCATAATAAAGGTCTTACGGTATTTTAGTCAGGAGATTTTTTTCTCAATTTTACATATGTATAATTGCTTAAATTCTTGAATTTTACCACTATTTATAAGTACGGAAAAAAAACGGACAAACTTGTGGAATGCGGACTTTTATGGACATAAATTTTAGTACAGTCTGTACTAAATACAGACTTATGGCAAGTCTAATTTTAATACGTTTGAAGAAAAACAATTAAATTTTTGGTAGTTTTTTTAGCTGAAATCTTAATGTTTTTTATAAAATATTCTGAACTAAAAACCATAATTACTTTCATATGATTCAGAAAAATTAATGACTACCTTTAAAAATAGGTAAAGAGATCAAGAGCAAAAACGTATCTAGTAATGAATCAAGGTTAAAAAAATACCTATAGCTACTTATTGATCTTAAATTATAAAATTAACCTTAATTTGTAACAGTTATATTATTATTTTGATTTATAAAATTTATAAAGTTTTAAAATGCTCATGTGGGTACAAATAATAAGGGTTAAACTACACAGAAAAAAAGGATACCTTGCACCAAGGACACGTATCTTTCGATATGTTCAAAGCCATATTCTCTTGTTGCAAGGCTAGCATGTCCTTGAACCAAAGTCCATGTCCTTGAATGA
This sequence comes from Brachypterus glaber, assembly GCA_958510825.1. NCBI lineage: Eukaryota > Metazoa > Arthropoda > Insecta > Coleoptera > Kateretidae > Brachypterus > Brachypterus glaber. Next base: position 67,455,933 of record OY294044.1, on the reverse strand, counting down.
AGAGCACGGGTTTTTGACTTTGGTTCAAAGAAATGCCAGCCTTGAAACAAGAGAAGATGGCTTTGGATATATCGAAATACACGTGTTCTTAGTTCAAGGAATCCTTTATACCTACATTGTAAAAAAATTGGGCTAAAATTAGAAGGCTTTCCGGGATGCTTTGATTATACTTTCGTTATAAGATGTTTTAATTTAATAATAATAATTATTATATTCTATTAAACAGAGCGTGTCAAAAGTCCGCCCCCCCCCCCTTCAACTTTTGAACGGCTTAAGATATCAATTTGAAATTTGCAAAACTTATATAAAATAACCCACATAATTTTTTGGTATATATTTAATATACTTAGGGGAATGAAGACAGGGGATAAGGGGGACATTTTTTTTTGAAAGGTGGATCGTGTGATATACAGCCTGTTCCAGAACTCGCGTACCGAAATTTGAGGGTATATTAAAAACCCTCTGGAAAATATGAAATAAATTTCAAACAAAAATCCATCTTCGTTCAATTCAAAAATAAGAACGCTTTAAGTGGACCAATACTGTTGCTGATTACAAATTACCATTAAAGGTTGAATTTGTAGCTATGGAAGCAAATTTAATTATTGCAGGTACATATTCTGTAGGTTGACATGGTGATTAATGTGACATAAATATTTATTAATGTCATAAAAAAATAACTAATACTAATGCTTGTTCCAGATTATTCTTCAAAAGTCTAAATGACAGCTTCTTTATTATCAACAGTTTTTGCATTTCGCGTAGTGTCTCCAACCACTTTTCTGTTTGGGTTTAAACTTCCAAAATTCCCTGCCCTCTGCACCAATCTTAAAATTACATTCTAGCTAGAATGTTCTCTTTTCGGAACACCGATAAAAAATTTTCCTATGTTCATTACTTTGAAATAAATAAATAAAATTCAGTTATTGTATTTTTATTTTATTAATTTGTATTAAGAATTTATAGCCAGTAAATGAATTAAAAGATCTGAATTTCTAATAAAAAAAAACACTACATTCAGCGCGCTGAATGGAGTTGCAGCGGCAGTTTGTTGCTGCCGTCTAAGACGGGTATCATAAAACCACCGCCGGATGGAGTGACCCTATAAAAATAGAATATTTGATAGCCTCTGTCGGTTTTGTCAAAATATAATAACCTAAAAAGATTCTAAAGTTGAAAGTCTTAAACAATGCACGAGTCAACCATTAAAATGCAACCATAGTTACTAATAAGTAGGGAAAACTAATTTTTAGGTAATTTAACATCAGCAACAGGATTGGTCAGATTAAATAGCTTCCTTTTTAATTAGTATTGAAGATGGATTTTTTTTTTAATTTTTTTCATATTTTCCAGAGGGTTTTTAATATACCCTCAAATTTCGGTACGCGAGTTCTGGAACAGGCTGTATTTAATATACTTACGGAATGAAGACATAAGGGGGACATTTTTTTTTTGAAAGGTGGATCGTGTGATATATTATTTTAAAGCTCATGAAATTCTCTATTCGACTATATTTTTTAATTTTTCATTTTAATTTTTTTTTTTTTGCTAAAAATTGCGATTTGTAATGATTTATTTACGAGTAAATAAAACGACCGAAAAACCAAAAAAAATTTTTTTTTCATTTTCGGCTTGAGAATGTCGAGAAAATGTGAAAAAAGTGGGTATTAAAAAAATGTCTGTCTGTCGTACACGTAAACCTTATAACTTTTTAATGGAATGTCCGATTTAAAAAATTATTTTACCAAATGATTCAAGACCTTTTTCTATTTGCGTCACATTAAGTATCGTTAACATTAGCCTAGGGCAAGGGGGACAAAATGGACAAAAAACTGTAATTTTTAGCGATATCTCACTTATTATAATAAATATTTATGGTAGTGTAGTAGGTGGGTTATAAGAGCCCAAAAAAGTAAACTTTTTCGGATTCATCAGGTGACAAATTTAAATCGTGGGCTAGGGTGTGGGGATTACGTAAATGCCATTTTTTTGAAAATCGTTTACGATTTCAGGGGGCGTCGAGCAAAATAGTGGGGGCGCCTTGGTTTTAATTATAATATAATATATATAAAGCATATTATAATATATAAAGCATATTATGCTTTTAGTTATCGCTTATTATTTGGGTTTCATAAACTTTTTGTATTTTTCTTAAGCTTCTCTAGAGTTCTACAGTTATAATGCCATGCTCAAAATCCAGTGTCGAACTAAGGGGGTGCGACCAGGGACTGTAACAACTCGAAAAGTAGACCATTTTTTCACTTTTTTCCGTCTTTTCTTAGTATTTTACCATGGTAAAAAATATATTTTGGTGTTAAATTTCAAAAATTACTTTATTATCGGCTTTTGACTGAACTTGACAAAAAAATTCAAGGCACAACATGCTTTATAATAAAACACAAATATATTTTTTTTTCTCAACATAAATAATAATTTTAAAAAATCGAAAAAAGTGAACTTTTTTGGATTCATCTCGGCATTCTCTTAAATTGTGCGGTAAGGATCCTGAAATACGTAAATGCTATTAATTAATTAATTTCAGGGGGCGCCAGTCAAAAAAAATAGGGGCGCTTTGTTTTTAGTGACATACTTTCCGTTATAGCTTATAACGAGGAAATATTTTAAGAGAGCATCATGAACTTGTGTTCTACTAAGCTTTAGAGTTCTACAATTATAATGCAAAGCTCAAAGTCCAGGGCCCACCTAGAGGAGGGCGGCCAGGGGCGACAACAACTCGATAAGCAAACCATTTTTTTACTCGTTTTCGTGTTTTCTTAGTATTTTACAATGAAAAAATATATTTGTGTTTATTTATAAATAATATTATGCCTCTGATTTTTATAAATCTAATCAAAAGCCAATAATAAAGTAATTTTAGAAATTTAACACACCAAAATACATATTTTATCATGGTAACATAATAAGATAAGTCTGCTTTTCGAGTTTTTATCACCCCTCCTTTAATTCGGCCCTGGACAAGCTTGGCATTATAGAACTCTAAAGCTTAGTAGAACCCAAGTTCACAATGCTCTCTTAAAATATTTTCTCGTTATAAGCGATAACGGAAAGTATGTCACTAAAATCAAAGCGCCTCCATTCTTTTACCTGGCGTATGCCCCCACGAGCCAAGAAATAACCAAATTTGACCTCCGACCCCCTCAGCCCCCCAATTGGGGAAAAATTATTAAACACGCTTCTAGAGTAGGCAGAAACTTAAAATTTCATATATAAAGCTGACTTTCGACACCCCTAACCCTAATTGGGGAAAAAATATTAAACACACTTCTAGAATAGCTAGATTTATACATAGAGTATGACCGACCCCCTATACTAAACCCCCGAAATAAAACTATAATTGAAGAAGAAAAAACAAAAAATGTATATTCCAATACTTTTAATTTTATACCCAATAAACAATGGTTCGGCGGCCGCCCAGCGGCCGACCGTCGGCATGCCGCCGGTGCGACGTCGCTCCGCCGTCGGCAATTGATGGGCGGCCCCCCGTCAATAGGAGACAGTTGCATACGGTCAAACGATGATCATTTGCCGCTCTTTTGCCGACCATATTGCCAACCATTTACCGACCATTTTAAGATCATCATCATTTGCCGCTCTTTTGCCGATCATATTGCCAACCATTTACCGACCATTTTAAGATCATCAAAGGATGATCATTTGCCGATCATATCGCTAACCATTTACCGACAATTTTAAGATCAGATGTTGCAAATTGCAACTTGCAATCTATAGATTGCAACATAGACATTTTGTACTGCTCTAGTACAAAATTTTCCATGATGACTTATGCATTGATCGTTAAAAGGGATTGATCCTTATAAGGATATATTAAATTAAAAATAAAGTGTAGTGAAAGCGTACAGATGGTGGCGCCATCTAATGTTGCACAAAAAGACTATAAGTATTTTATATTTGTATTTTATATTGGCTGTATTTCCGGAAAATTTGTGACCACGATAACTCAAGAACGCTTTTAGCTAAAGACTTAAATTTTGGACTACGGGTTAATTATCCAAAGTTCTAGGCTGGTAGTGTTTTTGGTTAAAGTCGGGGTGGGGTAAAAACATGTTTTCCAGAATTTTATTTTTTTAAATGCAATACGAGTTTTTTAGCAGTATTATTATTTTATATGTATACAGTTTCCCCAATTATAGGGTCAGGTTAATAAAAACCAAAAAAAAAAAATGAAATAAGAAAAAATAAAATAAAAAAAATAAAAAAAAAAAATAATTATTTTTAACTAATTTTTTTTTCAATTCTTTTTTACCCCACCCTGAATATTTTTGATACTTGACGGAAATAAAAATATATTTTGGATACAAAACGCCAAGAAACTTAAAAAAACAGCAATAACAATTTTTCAATTTTTTTTACTAACGCAAAACTTTCCTTGGGAAAAGTACAAATGCAAAAAGCAAAAGCATAATTATTATAATTAATGTTTTAAAAAACAAAACTGAAAAAAAATATTTGTGTAAAAAATATATAATCGGTTAATCGGCGGCATTTTCGTGATCAATGATCCAAAGTGCGATGGTATGCAGCTGTTAGGTTGTTTAGTCAGATGCCGACGGCGGCCCGACGTTGAGCCGATGTAGTATTTCGATTATCATTTGCCGACGGCGGCCCGACGTTGAGCCGACGTAGTATTTCGATTATCGTTTGCCATCATTTTGCTGACCGGCGATCAGACGTCGTTCCAACGTCGGGCTGACGTCAAATAGCGATGATCATTTGCCATCACTTTACCGACCGTCGGCCGCCGGCCGCCGAACCATTGTTTATTGGGTAGTTATAAAATATAAAAATAAAATTGGAAAAAAAAATGACTCCCTTACCCCCTTGATAGCGGGAAAATTATTAAACAAGGTTAGTAAAGAGAGAAATAATTTTATTTTTTAAATAATCCGTGCGAAGAACGAGTTTCACGGCTAGTTTGGTATATAAATTAACAAGCGCCTAAATGCAGCTCTCTATGCAGGATTTTGTTTTGGTTTTTTCTTGTTTCGTCTTTTTTTTTAATGAGGGGGCCTTGGTTTACGTTAACGTTGGTTTGGCATCTGTTTGGTGTTTTTTTTTGTTGTAAAAAAATGTTTATTATTTAAAATAACATATTGAAAAACGGTCAGCGCGTGCGCATGTTGCATAAAGAGCTGCACATAGGCGCTCCTCATTTATTTAATTTATAAGGAGCGCTTATGTGCAGCTCTTTATGCCGCGTTTTGATAAGCTGCCCATGCTCTGACCGTTTTTCAATATATTATTTTAAATAAAAAACTTTTTTTTACAAAAAAAAAACACCAAACAGACGCCAAACCAACGTTAAGGTAAACCAAAAATAAATTAAAAAAAAAACACCAAACAACAAAAACCAAAACAAACTCCGGCACAGAGAGTTGCATTTAGGCGCTTGTAATAAATGCCCAAGGTTTTTATTTAAGTTTTATTTCCCAGTTTATGTTACGTTAAATACACTTATTTGTAAATTTGGTGAAGGCGCAGAACTTATAAATTAAAACCCATCAGTTTTTTATTTTATTATCTATACATGTATATTTTTTTTAACTTTTAATAAATTATATATCATAATCTATTCTACAAATAATACAAAATAATATACAATTAAGATTTTTTGAGCATATAAAATAAAATTTCATAAAAAGTTAATTATTTGGTTAAAACTATTTAACTAAACCTATGTAACCTACGGCCGAAATTTTTTAAAAAGCATTAATAGGTTTTATCAAGGTGTACATTGAAATCGTACATTTTACAACATTTTTTTTATTTTTTATCGTCAATTAGACGATATTTTACAACATAGTTTGATTTAGTTTGTCAAATCCAAAACATATCATAGCAAAAACACAGTATTTACGATTTCAATGCCTCCCTTGATAAAACCTGTCAACGCTTTTTAAAAAATTTCGGCGTATGTTACCCTCGACGAAAAAAGGTACCATTTTTTGACACACTATGTACCTTATTTCGTCGAGGGTCATATATTGCTTTTCTAAGTAATTTAACTGTATACAGTTATAGATATCCACCACAAATTCAGTTGGATAAATTCTACGGTACTTAATAGTGACAATATTTCCAGAGATGTCCTTCGCCGTGTAGATTCGGCGACCAAGTATAGGTATTCTGTGATGGCAAGCGACCCGGCTAGCCATAAACTGCTTATCATATGTAATATACCGAATCTGGAGGTGTATTTGCAGGACTATTTTTTGAAACCATTTTTCAACAATTTAAATTTTTAAAAGTAGTTTAAATAAATAATAATAATTAATTGGATGTTAATTTATTTTGACACAATAGATTCATGTTTGACATTTCTAATTTTTGGAATAAAAACGATCTAAATTCGTTAAATTTTATTAATATTGAATAAAAATAAGCTAATAAGACATTAAAATTACCTTAATTATGTTTTTATTTCTTAACACTTAAAATGCACTGTTAAAAATTAAAAGTGTTTTTTTCAAAACTAAATTAATTATTAATTTTCTTTAAATATTTATAAATATAAAATTTTAAGCACCACATGTTTAAAAATGGTTTACATTTAAATTCAGTTTATTAAAAAAGCCATGCATACTTAAGTTGAGTAACTTAACCCGTTCTAGACGAAATTATTTTTTAGCTCATCTCTGGGCCCATAACCTATTTCCGTATCAACGACTCATACCAGGTGCGGTCGTGGGTCGAATAATTAACAGTAGGCTCTAATAAATAACAAACATAACAGCGAAGTTCGGCCAAACTTTAATTTTTAATTAAATTTGGGTTACAAAAGTTTAGCTCTACCGATCCTTGCTTTAGAACCTAGCTAGTTTACCTCTATGGGGTAGGAAAGGGAGGCTTCTAACGAAAATTACCTATTTATTTATTTTTTTTTTCAGGGTAACTACTTTAAATAGAGTCTCTAAACATTCAGTTAATATTTAACAGTGTGGCCTCTCTTTAATTACACTGCTCTATAAAAAAAGATTTGTTTTATTTGCCGGGGAGTTTTTAGTTGCGTCTGACTATATTTGATGCCCTGATTTCAGAACCTTTTTCCGGTTTTTTAGATAAGCTCGTTTTTTTTTTAAGATATAGCGCACAGTGTTTTTTTGCTTATAGTTGTAGTAAAAAATAATAATTTAGGTCTAATTTTTTTTGCCGTGGATTGATTTTCTTATTAGTGGGGCTCTAAGCCAAAAAAAAGCGGATTTAAAATATCTTTATTCGTTTTTAATAGGCTTCTAAATTCAAAAAAATAGTTTATTTTCATATTTTTGCGATATATTTTGATAATAATTTTAAATAAATACTAAAGATACGGCTCTAATTTTACTACGCAATAAAAATAAAAAAGTTTTAGATATCATCCAGTGACGGAGATTTTACCGAGAGTTATCGAAAACAAAAAACAAAAATTTTGAAATATTTTATTTATTTTTTGGAGAGAAACACAATAAATTAAATTTATTATGAAAAAAAAAAACAAATCGAAAAATAAAAAAAAAACTTTTTCTCCTTGCTTTAAAACATTAAAATAACATTAAATAAACATTAAATAATTCAAAATATTGTTGTTCTGCTTTAAATAACTCCCCGTAAAATCTCTGTTACTGGATTCAATCTATTTTTTTTTTTATTTTTACTAATTTCACATGTGTGTTAGTGTTGCCTATAAAAACAGAGCCATATCTATAGCATTTATATAAAATTTTCATGAAAATATAGCGAAAAAATACGAATGTAATTTTTTGAATTTAGAAGTCTATAAAAAAACAAGCCCCCCTAAGCTCCCCCTAGTTACGCCTATGATTTTACTACAACTATAACCAAAAAAAAAACAGTGTGCGCTATATCTCAAAAAATCGAGCTGATCGAGAAAAACGAAAAAAGGTTTCGAAATTATCGCAACCAATATGGCCAGATGCAACTAAAATGGTTCCGGCAAATTTTTGAGTGTTGAGCAGTGTTATTTTTAATTTATTTTTCAACATTTTATTTCCCTAATGTATGTACGCAATGACACCACACGCTAATGGTTTACCAGAGTCGCCTGTGCTTAGGCTGTCCGCAGTCCCGCCTCTTCCTAGGTCATCTGGGTTAGTCGTAATAACGATAGAACGTCCAACTACGCCCCTGGGGCCTCCCGTCAGCGATAAAATAGGGTCAACTAGCTCGATTCGGGCAGGCCCTTCTTCTTGGCCCTCTATGTTACCTAGGTCGCCTACGTGACGGATTGGATCGCTTGGGCCTCCATGATGAAGCTAAAATAAAAATAAAAATGTATAAACAGAAAAGGCTAAAAAAGAAAAACATATACACGGTGTATTTGAAATATCATCATTCGTTTTAAGAGATGATTCTATATCAGAAAATATAAAAAAAAGTTTCCGTAAACATATGTCTAAAAATGGATTGTAAGGGAGCTACGACTCTTCATAAGTGGCTAAAAAAAATAAATTTTATAAGCTTTAAAATGATGTATCACACGACCCCCCTTTCCATTTAAAAAAAAAGGTCCCGTCATGCCCCCCAGCCCACATTTTAAGAGCTGACAATATAAAATATATGCTAAAAGATAGTTTAAGTTGTCTTATTTAAGATTTCTAAATTTGAAGTCGATATCTCAACTCGTTCAAAAGTTAAAAGGGGGGGGGTGACTTTTGGACCACACTGTATAAGCATACAAATAAACCATACTTTATTAATTCATTAACGCTGCTGCTGGTCTTATCATGAATGTTTAAACAAGCTTCTAATATATTTAAGAAGGGGGTTCGAAGCAGTCTATCCAAAAATTATGACAAAGCGTGAAAAAGTAGGCAAAATAACAACGTTCTAAAATAGAATAGAATAGAATAGAAGATATTTGACAGAAAGGTACGTTGAATAACAAATCAAGCGTAAAGGACGGCACCCGGAGTACCGCAGGGTTCCGTCCTTAGACCCTTGCTGTATCTCATGTATAAAAACAGTTTTTATAAAAGTATTGAATAATGTGTCAGGGAAACTTTTTGAGGTTGATTATAAACTTCTTTAACACTTTGTTTTCAAAATATAAAGAATTTTCCCTCAGATCCTAAGCCTATTGGTTCTGGAAGCTTACTTGTCATCCAGTCAACTGTTCATTTCTTACCGAAAATGGGTTATAATGTGGTCCAAGTTTCTCACATCCCTGTCTCATATCACCAGCTTGGTGAATGTGTAAACCATGCTTTCCGGGTGGCAATCCTGTAATATTACCCCGAATTAATACTGGTCCTGCAGGATGGTTTTGCTGGAACATGATTTCTCCAGAAATGGTGCTTTCTCCTTCCCCTTGGATCAGTGCAATCGCTGCTGATGGCCTAAGGTGCTTAAAAAGAAAAATACTTTTGTTTAGACTACTTTACAGTGAACATTGGTCCCAGAAAAAAATGAGAACTTTCTCATAAAAAAATTAAATTAATCATTAATTAGGTAACTAACTAATTTTGGACTCTTTTTGTCTTTAAGTCCAATCTATGCACCATTTATACCAGCGCAGACCCGTCATTTTAAATAGTGTATCTATAGGTTTTGACGAGTTTTCGGTATTTGAACAGGGATTTTTCCATAAAGACTTATAGTGACCTATTGTAAATTTTCAAATGAACCCTACGACTTTCTACAAAAATCACTATTAAAACCTATAGATACCTACTAGGTGTTGCCCAGAAATCGGTATTGAAAATACCGGTATTTTAAAGTCAATACGTACAAGTACATGTCATATTCCTAAAAAATTGTAAAATTACAAGTTAAATCTCGTAAATTTTACGTGCGCCTGTTTGGCAACATATTACCTTGGATTTAGCATGTAAATTTACACATTTTTTTTTGTAGTGTAGGCCATAAAAATGCCTAAATAAAATAAAATTTACATGAAAGAACTTGGATTTTAGTTATTTCAATTTTGTCCCGCATAAATTGAATAAACCTACTTCATTCAAAAATGTAAAAATGTTAAATTCTTTTTAAATAGAATAGAACATTTTGTTCCAAATTTTACCTTAAAACAATAAAATTGCCCCTCCACTTAATTCGAAAATTTAAAAAAAAAATCTAAAAGTATGCACACATTTAAATTTATGCATTTTGCATAACGTGATAATATATTTTTTGTCATGATAAATGGTTTTTAAACGTTCGTAGAACTAATATTCAAATTATAAATTGTGTTTAATTTTGTTTTAATATATTTTATTTAACACGTTTAAATGTCTATACATTTTTATTGCACCTTTTATATACCTTGTTACCAGCTTTTTAAATTTTCTTTTTGGCAATAAATAGTATTATTATTGTATCATATGATTTTTCTGTGTAAAAATTACACTGTAAATGTTTTATTTAAAAAGGTACCTATATCGGGTGTTTCAGGAAGGTGGTTCATCCCCCTTAACTTATTTATACTTAGAGCTATCCAAATAAAATTTGGAGATCATGCATAAGACAAAATTTGCAATTTTTTGACATATCAAACAACTTTTTTTCGTTTGGACTTTTGAGCCACACTCTTCCCATTAAAAAAAAATGACTTATGGCCAAAAGTGTAACTTTTAAACTTTTAAGAGCGCACCAAAAATAGAGTTTTCGGAAAAAAATCAAAATAGTATTTTTCTTAAGAAACTAGACCAAAAATTAAGCAAATAAGCCAATTCAAGGCACTCTAGGTTTAAAATGAAAATTTAAATAAAAAATGATATGACCTGTCAAAAATTGACAAGTGACATATGGTTGTATTCAGAATTGATTTCTAAGACAAAATATGTAAAATTATATAGGGTGTCCCATTTAAAAATCGAAAGTTAAGGTCATTTCCGGTGAAACCGGAAGTGAAAAAAAGTTGTTTGATATGTCAAAAAATCGCAAATTTTGTCTTATGCATGATCTCCAAATTCCATTTGGATAGCTCAAAGTATAAAAAAGTTAAGGGGGGTGAACCACCTTCCTGAAACACCCGGTATAATATACAGTAGCCGGCGTATTTCCAGTTGTAGTCCAGTCTTCAGGTCAATAAAATATCCTTTACCTGGAAATAATACAGGAAGTTTTGATTTTCGGTTTATTGGGTAGGGTTATTATTTTTTTTGTACGACTTATAGCTAATTCACGGTACCGCCTTAAACGTTACAATGTAGGGTTTTAGATTTTTCTTTATGACTCGGTTTATGCTTAATACAGTGGGGATACAATCGAAAATCGGTTTACTCGTTTGGATTTAAATTAATTTTAGGTAAATTAAAAAGAAAGTGCCAGATAGATTTTTTTTTTAATTTCACCCAAAATGTTCTCAGGGGCATGCCTAACCGACGATAAAGAACAATTTTGGTTTTTCGAAAAAAAAAAACATTAAAAATCTAAAAACGTATAGTGTAACGTTTAAGAGATATTTTTAAAATCCGTTTTTTGTGAAAAACACGTTGAAAAAATGACAGTTCCAAATCGAGTTCAATGTCAATTAAACCCTACCTAATAAACCAAAAATCTAAATTCCCTGAATTATTTCCAGGTAAGGCGTATTTTATTAATTTCAAGACTGCACTATAACTAGAAATACGCCGGGTACTGATAACACAGGCCCACAAAAGAAAAAAAGTGGGCTGTGCTGGGGTTGAGACCTAACTATTCTTATGTATTTTGGGATGCTGAATACGAATCTGTCATAAAAAAGGCACTTCGTGGGCTTATTTTGTTTCTACACTGAAAAAACTGTCTGGACCCACAAAAAAAGTGGTCTGTGCTGTGGTTAAGACCCACGGATTCTTATGTATTTTGGGATACTGAACACGAATCTGACATAAAAAAGGCACTTCATGGGCTTATTTTGTATCTACTCTGAAAAAACTGTCTGGGCCCACAAAAAAAAAGTAGTCTGTGCTGGGGTTGAGATCCACTTATTCTTATGTATTTTGGGATGATGAACACGAATCTTTCATAAAAAAGGCACTTCATTGTCTCATTTTTTTTCTATACTGAAAAAACACCATGGGTCCACAAAAAAAATAGTCGTCTGTGCCGGGGTTGAGACCCACCTATTCTTATGTATTTTGGGATGCTGAACACAAATCTGTCATAAAAAAGGCACTTCATAGGCTCATTTTTTTTCTACACTGGAAAAACTGTCTGGGGCCACAAAAAAAAGGGTGGTCTGTGCTGGGGTTTAGACCCACCTATTCTTATGTATTTTGAGATGGTGAACAAGAATCTGTCATAAAAAATGCACTTCAATGGCCCATTTTTTTGTTACACTGAAATAATATGAGATTTTTACCATTTTAGACAGTTTTTTCAGTGTAGCAAAGAAATGAGCCCATGAAGTGCCTTTTTTATGACAAATGCGTGTTCAGCATCCCAAAATACATAAGAGTGGGTGGTTTTTTTTTTATTTTGTGGGCCTGTTATTACACAGGCCCACAAAATATATATTTCGAGGCTTAGGACAAAACAGGCGTATCTACAAACTTTAGGTTTCTGAATTACGTTTGTTTTCTGGTAAAGAATAATATTCTTTTTTAAAAAAACTTGTTTGTACAATGTACAATTATATATAAATACAATAATTATTGTAATAGAAAACTTTCCCTGCTAAAACCTGTAAGGTCCTCAGTCATTCAGTTTCATAGGATTTAACAGGTTTTTATAGGAGTATCCCCGTCAAAACCTTCATAGGGATATTCCTATAAAATCCTGTCATTTTACTGGTCGTACCTATGAAATCCCATAGAAACCTGCCATTTCACAGGTGCCGGCTCCTAGAGAAATCTGTGGTACCTATGAATCCTTATAGAAACCTACACGGCTTTATAGGTCTCTATAGGTCCTTTTTTGCTTTCCGATTTTGAATATTTTCAAAATTTTGGGAAAGCCTTGTACTCGTGCATATTTTGCGTATTTTTGCGTTTTATTACGTTTTATGTAGATATTAATCAATTTCTATCAAAAAAAAAAATGTTCGGTCGATCGGTCAATCGGTCGGGCGATCGGTTGTTTTAAGACTTGAAATTTGGCATACAGGTATATTCCAAAAGTTCTAGCTCAGGATTGTTTTTAGTAAACATTGGGGTGGGGCAAGGGGAAAAATTGGGAAAATGTGGAAAATACAACATTTTTTCTCAAAAATTTGGAAATTGGGGTCGACAAAACTAAATCTAATAATAAAATGTTTTTAATTCCACTCCCGGGGATGAGGTGTGATTATTTTTAAATGTTTACAGTATTTCCGTGAAAATCTTAGAATTGGTTTTGTATATTAAGCAATAATAATTCTAATTAATTTTGTTAAACTAAATTTTAAACAGAATAAATTTGAATTTGTTACCTTAAACATGTCTTTAATTAAATTAAATAAAGCCGATAACTTGTACAATTGTAACCTCTCAAGTTATCACACTTTTGGTACCAAACACTGATTTTTTCAAAATTTTGGATTTGCCGCGTTTCTCCTGGTAAAATAGGACTCCATAGGACCTAATGCTTTTGATATAAATAAATAGTTTTTTATATAACAATTTACTTACATAGTGATAAGGTTCTTGAAAAACTTCATAAAGATCACTTTGATAATTTTCAATAGCAGGATAATTCTTAATGATCAGTTTCGCGGGTCCCAAACTATTCCTTCCACCAACGTTTTGCAAAGGAATATTTTCCACAACTTTAACCAGAAAAACTATCGATATAATAATATCCACCGATTTGCACATTTTAAATTCAAGAAATGTTCAACAATTTTAAATGAAAAACAATTTTTTTTTTTGCTTATGTGACGAAAAACTGTTTTAGCTCACTTATATTGTTTACCTTATGGTAATACATACACCTACTAGATGTTTTTTAAGTGATAGCCGCATTCAATTTGAAGGAATAATCAAGTTAGCGAATTATAAATAGTACTAGCTATACATCAGGATGTTGTTAACGTGTGTCATGGCTTGCTGAATGATGGTTTTTGTTGAAATTTTTCAAATAAATCAGTCGTAAGAATATAGGATATCCCATAAAAAACCTATAGGTTATACACGGTGTTTGCAGTCTTCTGTCGTTAAATAAAGGGCATGATTTTACACCACAAAACATAAAAAACAAGCATAGAAACATAGGCCCTGTTTATTATTTTAGCTCAGTTTTACAATATGATGGTTGAATCTAGTAGATTTTTGCCCTAATTCGAATATTTTCGCAGAAAAAAAACATAAAAGTTTATTTAAAATAGTTAAATACTCTAGTTTGGTTTACATTAAAGTGCTACTTTTATATTTTAAAATAATATATTAAAATTTAAAAAACCCTATGTCAACATCCCACTATTTTTATATAAAAATATGTTTTTATATACAAATAGTGGGATTTTTGAGACATATTTAAAAAAGTGTCGATAGGATGAGCAGTGTAGTAGTACTATGACTTGTCAAAGTTTAAATTTACTTTGACAGCATACAAGTTTTTATAAAAGTGCTAGAATAGTTATTTTCCTAACAAGTGAGGAAAGATGCAATCGAGTGCGGAAAAGCCTCTTTACGCATGAGTTAGGAATAATATTTTTCCTACTAGCGGAGTTAAGATAAAATATAATTTTATGTTTTATTAAATACATATTTTTTATATTTTTTCAATAAGAAATACAATTAGTAGTTAAGAAATTTGAACATTTTTCTAATATTATGAATAAATATAACAAGAATAACCCTACGCAATTAAGAAATTAAACTATATTTATGCGTGCGGAAAAGGCCTTCCTTCCACACTCATATGCGTGCGGAAAGATACATTTTTCTGAACGCTTATGTTTGTTCAAATTTGGTCGAAAACAGAAAAAGGCATTTTTTCAAAAGACATTATGTGAAGCGATAGAGAATTTCTGAGAACGTATTCGAATTCTACGGGCAAAATTCTACATAGATTTAACGATTATATTGTTACTATGACCATCGGCAAAGAAACTTTTACCAACAACTTTTGACGTACATATTTTTCGATTCTACAGTAAATTTTTTATTATTGATGCTTTTATAATGTGGACCTGATTCTAATGATTTTCGGTGATATGGATCGTTGCCAATCACACTTAACTTAAAATGTATTCAAGCTTAGTGTGACCACATAAAGAAATTATTACAAAGGTAACAGAATAGTATATTCTATAACTAGTATGGAATAGACAATATTCCGCGCGAGCGGAATGTTTATCGAGCCGGCAGGCGAGTATGACGGTCCCTCAAGCGCGGAATGACTATTCCATACGTGTTGTACACTACTTTTTCTTCAAATATGAAACACTGTATGGCTTTAAACTGCGGACAAGGTTAAAAACAATGTTTTTTGTGACTTGACATTGTAAATGCAAGAAAACACACATTTTTAAATAAAGAAATTAATGTTATTTAATAATTTTATCAAATCAGTACTTAAAAAAGATTTTTATTTAATTTTAGCACATATTTACAAATTATAATGCAAAAATTGAAGGTTAGGCCAGATTGTTGTGACAGATATCAGGTTTGAATATTTAACAATAGATGGAGCAGTTTTAATTTTTTGAACTAAATTAATAAAAAACTGGTCAAATATTAAGAAAAACTAATAAACTTTATGCAATATTAACGCAAAACTTCAAATTGCATTAAATTATTTAATATTTCATGGTAAAATATATATATTTTTCCTAATTTCGCTACAGTTTTCTTTACTTTTATAAACAAGAGATGGCACTACATGTGCTCATTCTAATACTTGATACGGAATATTCATACCGTATCTAGAGCTAGAATGGATTCATTCTGTTTTTGAAAAGTGTGTGTATTTGATTACATTCTAAAGCAGCCGTAGAAAAAATAAAGACAACTCTTGATTGCAGAATTACCAACTATTCAAATCTTGTATCAATTTACCAAATATTTCGATATGATTGGGGGCTCATCTCCTTTAAATTTTAATTAACCTGTATCGTGTTCAGGGGGTCGAGATAGGTAGTTACTATCCTATACTATAGTTTTTTAGGGGCAAAACATCCAGACTGAAATATGTAAAAAGCTTTGAAAAATATTTAAAAAGCATTCATCCAGAATATTTTTTTAACGGATAGTCTGTATACATGCAGATGTACCAACAAGTAGTGTATAATTGTTATAAACTGCCCATATAAATCTCGAAGGCTAAACTTTGAACTCTTCAGACATTACTAGATAGTCTTTGAAAACATCCATGTTGAAATGTTTTTCGAATCGGATATAAATGCGTACCTGTCAATATAGGTGACGAGATAAATTACCGTCGAACGGGTATATATCGAATGTTTTATTTTACATTTTTGTACGTAATTTTGAAACCCTATTCAAAAATCGCTTATTCTTTTTTAGAACAGTTTCGAGTTTGTTTTTATAACCCTCTAATACTAAAATAGTTTTTTTTTTCAGAGATTTTTTTTTATATTTCATCGTTCGATATAACCCAGGGTTTGGGTATATATCGAAAAACAGATTTTTTTATAGAAACGCAAGTCAAGAGAGAGAGAGAGAGAGAGAGAGAGAGAGAAGAGAGAGAGAAAGAGAGAGAGAGAGAGAGAGAGAGAATATATGATTTACCTAACTGCCCCTTATAAAATCTTTAGGGTCAATTATCTCGAAAACTGAACGGTTATTTCGCTAAATATGTATCTTAAGATAAAAATTCATATAACCAATTTTGTTTAAAAGAAAATTTCCAACAATTTTTGTTTGCATCATTTTTATAAGGTAGTACTATACTGCCCTCCTTAGGATAAACGCGGCAAATCCAGATAGCAGTCCACTCGACAATGCATAGGGAATCCTTTGGATATCCCATTTTAGGGTTAAAATGTGACCTTATATATAAGAAGGATAGACCATGGCCATCCTTGGGATATCCCTTAAGGCATATCCCAAATTAGGATCATCGGAATAACCTAAGGCTGTCCTACGGCCAGGCCTGCTAGATGTGATGATGCAGGAATTCGGCAGACTAACATCTCTACTCTAAATTTCTCTACTCCCTAACATCCCTACTCCATAACATCCCTACTCCACAACAACTCTACTCCGTAACATCTCTACTCCATAACATCTCTACTCCGTAACAACTCTACTCCACATTATATGCACTTTATTAGCCACTTAATAATAAATGAGCAGTTCAAAGAACAAAGAATCTTCTTCTTCTAGATTATTTTATTTTTTTCCTAGAAAACGTTTATCTTAAAATGTAAATCTAGAACAATCATAAATGAATTATTCTAAAAGCAACAATGACAGCGTACTCTTAACATGCACTAATATGTAAGTAATTATTAAACTGAATTCATTTTTGACAGTGACTTAGCATGACAAATATTCTTTTGAGTTAAGACAAGTGGCTAATCGAGTGTCTACGGTGTGGAGTAGAGATGTTACGGAGTAGAGTTGTTGTGGAGTAGTGATGTTATGGAGTAGGGATGTTAGGGAGTAGAGAAATTTAGAGTAGAGATGTTAGTCTGCCAGGAATTCTCCAACTTTTTCCCAACTCAGATATTTGAATGACTAAACAAAGTTCTTTGTATGGTATCTCACCCCCCTGGGGACATGTCTCAGGTCTTCAACTCCATAATTTTCCTACAATCCAACATCGCGTCATCCCTGCCAGTATGAAATAATATAGGTATTCTAAAACTGGTATAGAATGGACAATAGATATGACAATATTTCTGTTTTGGTAAAACCCTTATACGGTGTACAGTAATAAAAAGCAATGTACCTTAGTATAGCACTATATTTTTAATAATTTATTAATAATAAATAAACATTTTAAAGTCAAGTGGGTTATATTTTTTATGTAATTAAAGTTAAGACAAACAAGCTGTTTAGATAATTAATGCTTTGCATTTTATAGTATACTCTTTGCATAACTACAAGTAATTTTATTCACAAGCATTTAGAATAAGCTAATTACATACATACGTAAAAGTTGGAGAATCAATTACTGTTACCTACCTTCTGCTACCTAAAATGTTTGAAACACCACATTTTCATCCCTTGGTCGGAAACTATTTTGTGACTACCCTATTGAAAATGACGGGTCTGCGCGGGTATAAATGTTGCATAGACCGGACTTGAGCGGGTGAATTTCATCCGCTCAAGTCCGGTTTATGCTCCATTTATACCCGCCCAGACCCGTCATTTTCAGCAGGGTAACTTCACATAGATGTGTCAAAAACTTAAATGTTTGTTTGTTTGGTTAACCTCGTAATATTTTACTTAATTAAGCATCCCCTAAGTCCAGGACTTGTGTGGGATAGTAGCAGAGGGAATCACCGAATTATACTGACTTTTGAACCAGTTTATAAGGAGTGTCCGCTTCACTTATCGCCTTCGCCAAATTTCAATTAATTATTAACTGAAAATGGCAAATCGGCGCCAAATCACGGTAGTCGGCTCGTCATTCTGACGCGCTAGCCCAGGAAACCATTGCCTCCCATATATGTATAAAGATTTTATGGACTAAATAGTTTTTAGTACTTTTTTTTTAAAATAACTTCAGATACACAATTACAATATTTTTGTATTTATAAAATATATTAAATTTGCAACTAATTTGGCTGTCATTTCCGAAATATCACTGATACGTGCTGCCTCTGCTGGTAATTTAACGAAGTAAATATATAAGGTTATTTTATACTTTTTTAGATAAATATTCATTATTTATGTCGAATGAATATTTATATTCAATATATTTAACATATTTATATGTTTTAAAACTGTTAATATTAAATAAAAGTTATTTTTTACTTTATTTTCTTGGAGATTGCCATCTATACATGTATTGATAAAGCAAAAATGTGTAACTAACTTCACCAATGTTCATAAATTTAAAAATAGTGTCAGTTTTGTTGTGAGAAATGGAGCTCTCTACAACTAGAATTATGAAACAAAAGACGTCTACCCTATCTCTATCTCATTTGTGCTACACTTTCCAGCCAACCAAATAAATACTGTATTTGTTTTTCATACAACAAATACAGTATTTATTTGGTTGGCCGGAAAGTGTAGCAGTGAGCGGCACGAACGAACATAGCTAATGTGAATCTGTAGAATATAATAATTCTACTAAAATTTAGATGGCGCCAGTAATTTTATTAATTTCGACCGGCCAAGTAAATATTGTATTTGTTCAACAAAGAACAAATACAGAATTTGTTTGGTTGGGTGGAAGTGGGAGTGTATGTATGTCTTCTATCCTTTTTGGGTAGAACTTTTGTCCCTGCCTAATCTAACGGGAGAAATCTCCATTAAATACACAATTGTGAAAAAAATAGGTATAATTGTGAATAAAATAGTATACAAACCTCGGCGGAACACTTAATTTTTTCTTCGGGAATTAGTAGACAGCGGGAATACGTCCCTTGGGTCAGCTAACTTTCCCTCAGGAAATTAAATATTTTCCACCTTGGTATGTAATATGCTATTTCCTGGTGAAGTTTTAAGCTAAACTTAAATTGTATTTTTAACTTTTATGTGGCCCACCTATATTATATAATAGTTATAACTATAACTGTTGTTTTTAATTCAATTTTAATTTCGTGCAATTGATTCTTATAATAAAGGTAATATTTTCTGAAAAAATTATGTTTATAGCACGTTTCCTTATTTTTTTAATAATTTAGCCCCTATAACTTTTTTTTTTCTGGGGATTGTTTTCAAATTTGCTTACTATGATTAATCCCTTTATAAAAGTATTTTTTTCTATAAAAAAAATACGTTAATCGCGCGTTTCCTTCTGTCTTTTTTCGATTTTTTTCGTTATTATTTTTTTTTGTGAGGAGTATTTTTTTTAATTTCGTAGGTAGGTATTATTTTTTTATAAAAAGTATATGCAACGATCGTAGATTTTCAACATATTTGATTTTTTTAAATGTTTAAGCCTCCAAATTTTTTAATTTTGGGGGTATTCTTTTTAATTTTTATAGGCTTTGTTCCAAGATAAATTTATCCTGAAAAGTTGATCAAATTATTTTTTCTTGAGTTATCATGCGCAAAAAAACATACCGACGGACGCGTCCGGACGGTCGGATGGACGGATACATGGACAGAAATTTAAAAAAGTTGTATTGAACAGTATATAACGCACCAGTGTAAACAGATTTTCGATTTTAGACAAAAAAATTCTTTTTTCGTGTTTCGAATTAAACGTATAATACTTCTTGCTGTGCTGCGAAGTGTATAATAAGCGCTTTTAGCGTTAATGAATTACCTACTTTAACAGATTTTTTCAACCATCACTATTATAATCAAGAGTTTAAGCTAATAATTTTATTTTGAAATAATACTTATACGAAATCCTTGTAAAGTATATATTTAATTAATTTAACATCATTTATTATTTTAACTACCTATAATGGATGTTTGATAACTACCTATTTACCATGTCCTTTGTCGCATAAGTGCAATACATAATATTTGCAGGACGCGTTCCGACTTCTTTAACTATTATAATCAGTATTCGGCGTATTTCCAGTTATAATCCAGTCTTTAGGTCAATAAACGAAGCTTTACCCGGAAATAATTCAGGGAGTTTTGATATTCGGTTTATTGGCTGCAAATAAAAAAACGATTTTGCGACGTTGAACTCGATTTGGAACTATCATTTTTTAACTAAGTTTTCAACAAAAAACTGATTTTTCAAAATATCTCAAGATCGGTGCATCCTAGGACAAAAAACGTTTTATATGAAAATAAAGAGGTCCAAATTTACAAAAAAATTTGTTCCAAGTATTTTTTTACGACTTTTAGAAAATTATCTATAAGTTAATATAATAATTATTCACGACAACTCCTTAAACGTTACACTAAACGTTTTTAGATTTTAATTATTTTTTTCGAAAAACAAAAAATGACTCGGATAGGAAGGTGCAGTACAACTGTGTTTTTTAATCGAAAATCGGTTTACTGTGTCTCTTTTATTTATTTTATTTATTTATTTATATATTTATTTTGGTTTAGATAGGTACAGAGTCATCCCCAAATAAGCTTTTGGCTTCTGCTAGGAGCTCTTCAACTTGATTCTGTGGACCTCTATATTAAAATACCAAGAGAAAATTATAAAATTTGTGAGGTGAGGCGTTATTTGATTATTACTTAACGCTTATAACTTAACGCTTAAAGTTATCTACAAGTTCTGTGTCTCTAAAAAGTAAAACATAAAAACTTTTCGCAAAAAAAAATGAACCGACTTTTGTCTCTTTAAGTACAAGTTTAGGGGCCAATAAAAATTATTTTTAAATTTGATTTTTTTTTTTTTTTTTGAAAATAATAGTATACTTAAGACTTTTTTTAAATTGTTTAGCCAAGTCAAAAAATAAAACAATCAACAGAAGTTTTAATAAACGTCTAATAATGATAATTTTGGAACGCAGCGCCTCATATAACGCAAATTTTGATCATTTTGGACTTTTTCAAGTGTTTATTAATAAGCCGAATTTGGACACTTTTTACGAAAATCATTCCATTGCATTGGGTGATGGTTTTTTTTTTGGGACAAAAAATTATAGGATATAAAGCAGCAAAATAATGCTCTTTAAAATTATAATACTCATGCATTTTCAAAATTTTTGGAGGGGTCCAAGAATTTTGACGATGTGTTTATTATTATTAGTCTTGATCTAACATTACTATTGATACTATTTTTATACTCACGTATTTTTCCTGTCTATTTAAAAAAATACATGTATTTTTTACGTATCGATTAAAGAATTAAATTTAAATATAAATTTAAATATTTTATTATATAAGTAAATACCTACCTACTGTTTACTATTATTTCTCGATTGTATTTTTATATGGATTTGTAATTCCATAAATTCTAATCGGGATAATCATAGTCGATGTGATCCTACTGATTCATCTTAAATGATACGAAAATGTAAACAATTCAAGGCTAAAATTTAAAAAAAAAATCCTAATTTATTAATTAAATATAGTATACCTAAATATATGTAATTAAAAATATACATTTTAGTTGTAATTTGTAGATACACTGAGAGATTGCTTCACTAAGAACATGACAGGACAGTGGTAACCGGACTAAACCATATTGGGTGCCACTCAACTGCAAAAAAGTTATCGACTAAAAAAAAGGTGATCACCTCTAAAACAACAGCGACTGAATTTTCCCTATTGCAAGAAAGTTGGTTTTCGACTAATAAAAAAACACCAGTTGTCGCCTCCAAACCAGTCAGCATAATTGTCCGGGCGGTCGTCGAGACGGCCACTTCACCGGTCCTGAGAAAAAATTACCGCTAAAGTCCAATAAACGTAAAATATTTCTTTTAGATCACCATAGCTCAATTCACCTAATTCGCTTACGTGGTTGCTTGAAATTGACAGTTAAGAGAGAATTAAGTAAGATTCTGTATAAAAAGAAAGCGTCTAGGCTCACTCAAGTACCTTTTACCGTGAAATTTTGTAAAACTTTACGAATAGAAAATGTGATCTAAAAAACTTTAGGATCATTCCCCCTTATTTCAATATCATAGTCTATCAATTAGCAGGTGGTGGGACACTGTATCAAATGCCTTTTCTAGGTCCATAAAACTCTACTTTTTAGTAAGTACGATATATTAAAGTTAACTTATTTTAATTAAAATTTTAAATGTCATAAAGTCAACCGAGTTTAATAAAGTCGACTTTAGAAAATCAAACTAAGAAAACAAAATAGTGCTGTTTCGAAAATGCATAAATGAATAATGAATGAATGGCTATTTAGCAAAAAATACTATTGAATCAAATTCAAAACCCAAATCCTTAAAATGTCTTGCGTATAAAGGATATATAAAATAATTTTGGTATGTTATGAAACTAGTACTTTAATATACTATTTACTCGGTATATTCTGAGATATTTTTGTTTTTATATATCCATTGTTTTAAATTAAAACCGAGATTAAAAATGTGACTGTTGAATTTAGAACCCGTCACACTGTTACTGAATCTTGCATAGGATGCAGTAGATCCTCAAAGTAAACCAAAAACTGATATTGGTAGCTAAAAACCTGTATTTTAATTTGCTAAGTTCAGCAAAATCGTAGAGGTTAGTTCTTGGAGGATATTGGCTTAACACTCTTCAGCAGGATCTATACTTCGCACCATTAATTTAAGAAGTAAAATTTTAAGTGCTTTTATTATAACTATCTATTTAAATGAAAAATTAATAGGCAAAATAATTTTATTTTCATTCATTTAATTAAAAATATATTTTTTAAATAGGGCACATTTGCTTTGTTGGTCATTATATGTTTTATGTATTAGCTATTAAAAAGTCAGTCAACTAACGTTTGACAAGCTCTATTATAATAATAGAGTACCAATAGTAGGTACTGTACTATAGTACTATACTACTTGGAGTTCAGCTAGGCAACTAATAGATTTTCTTAAGTAAGCAATGTCGTTGCTTTCGCCAAAAAACAGAAAGCAGTTTCATGTAGTCAGGGGCATTTCGAGGTTTTTGTCGTAGGGTTGTGTGAAGTTAAATATTTCGGACTGAAAAAAATTTGATGACAAAAAAAAGGTCATCCCCCATTTTTTTTTAAAAAAGGTCCTCACCCCCAAAAAAATTTTTACTCCCAACATTTTTTATTACCACCAAAAACTATTTTTACCCAATTTTTTTTACCCAAAACTAATTTTCTTTATTCAACCAGAATAAATATATATCACATCTACATTTTGCCGACTCAACTGCTGAAATTATTGACTGGGCCATTTCGTAGAGGGAGTAACACCCCCACACCCACCTCGGAATGCCCCTGCATGTAGGACCTTTACGTATAACAGCTGTAGCATGCTAGCAATAATGGCATTTTTAAAAATAATTAGAAAGAAAATATTTTGATAGCAACTATCAAAAATTTTGACAACTGTTGTCAGTCATGTAACTATGACAACTAAGTATTAAAATATATACTGTGGATTTGTTATCTAAAATATACTAACCAACAACGTTTATAATAACTTTTACATTGCATAATAAAAATAAACTTTTATTAAAATACATCATATTAAATTATAATTTTGTTGCATTTTTAAAAAATAAAGAGTTTACGCATACATAGAAACTTATTTGGTTGGTCATATCGTAAAAAATCGAGCAGTTATAGTAATTCGAAAAACATCAAAAAATAATTTAATTTTTTTTTTAATTTTTGAATAAAGCCAATTATAAATATTTTTTTTAACAAATTAAGTGCTACTTAAAAAAATAATTAGATATTCGTTAGAAAATACACATTTTTAGTAAAAGTTGTAAGGTTTGGAGCCTGCTGAAGATTGTTAAGCCAAAATCTTTCAAGAACTAACCTCTACGATTTTGTTGAAAGCAGAAAACTAAAATACAGGTTTTCAGCTATCAAAATCATTTTTTGGTTTACTTTGAGGATCTACTGCATCCTATGCAAGATTCAGTAACAGTGTGCCGTTTTTGAACAAAAAAGTTTGTTTTAATATACCGAGCCTTGTACTTTTAATTATAAAAAGGTAGAACGTTTTTGAAAAAAAATATACTTTTAATTTCAGAATTCCAAAATATAAAAGTAAAAAAAAGGAAATCAGGTATGTTGTAACTAACTGAAATTCAGTTACTGAACAACTACGTGTTGTTAACAATTGTTAACAATATAACATTTTAAATGCCGTAATGTGAAGCTTTATGAAAAATGTGTAGGTATAATAAGTAAAGTCGTTTGAAAAATAGTGCTGTTTTGAAAAAGCATAAATGCATAAATGCAGCTTCTAAGCAAAAAATACTGCTGCCAACGAAATATTTTTCCCCTGTAGGGGTAACTGGGGCTAATCGTCGCACCTTTCATTCAAAGTCAGTTTTTTCCTTTATTTTTGTTTTTTTTTTGTTAACTGGCCAAATGGTAATTTTAGCTGCACATTTCAGTAATATTACTATAAGATAAAACATGGAAAAATTTATAGGGTATTGGAGTTACGATTTTTTTTATGAAATGATTTTTTTTTGTGAAATCTAGACAAATGCGACAACGTGCCCCGCCACGTTGTCGCGGCACTTAAAGTATATTTTTTTTGAAGAAATATAAAGGTATTTATAAAAATTTCAAATAACTAATAAAACATGTGCCTACCCAAAAGCCGATTGTTATCTAAATTTTAACTCTTGTACCAAAACTTTATAATTAAAT
The DNA here is from genome assembly GCA_958510825.1 of Brachypterus glaber. Taxonomy (NCBI): domain Eukaryota; kingdom Metazoa; phylum Arthropoda; class Insecta; order Coleoptera; family Kateretidae; genus Brachypterus; species Brachypterus glaber. The sequence continues at coordinate 67,430,697 of OY294044.1, read as the reverse complement.
AAACGATTTTATTTGCTATCGTACCAATTTTCACTTATTAACACAGTTTTGAATAAAAAAAATGCGAAAACGGGAATCTTATACAATGAATATACAATGAATATATCTCCAGATCATGCGACAACTAACCCCAAACCAAATGCGACAACTAGCCCCAGTGGTCAATTTTACGTTATGTGTGAAGTACTTTCTAATTAACGAATAAACACTCCTAAATAAAAATATCAACAAATAATATACACCTTAAACTATTAATATACATATAATTTTCTTATCTTAACATTTTAAATCAGTCACAATAAAAAAAAATATTTACCACAAAAAAATTACTGGACGTTTTGAAGTTTTTTGCATTATCTTGCTGCTCTTTTAACTTATTGCTTTTAAGTTTACAAATGATAAATGGCACTTTTGTAACGCAGAGATTAATCTCGGTTTGGTGCAGAAAACTATTTTACTTTTTGAAAAATTTCAAAATGGGAAAGCAATTAAATAAAAAAAATGATTTTTTTTTAATCAGGTTTAATCATTGTTTTAAATACATTAAACACATTGCTTATAAGCATCGTTAGAATTTTATGCGTATAAGGAAAATATAAATTTTATTTATTATCATAAATCCATAGTTTTTTATAGTATTTAATTACCCAGTCTTTAAAATCAATCACATATATATTTCTAATAAATTAATAGGAAATAATTAAGTATTGTGTATTTATTATTTTTTTACAATACTTATTAACCTTGAGTCTACGGAAAAATGATAAATCAATTTATTAATAAGTTTAAATTATAGATAAGTACATCTGAAAAAAAAAATGTTAGGTTCATGGACTTTTAATATTTGATTCGTACCTACTATGAAAAAGTCCAAACTATAAAAAAAAATTAATTTTAAAAACTTAAAAATTATTTAATTTCACTGAAAAAAGATCTGGTTGCGAAAACCAGAACAATAGTTAAATACAGAACATCTTTTTTTCTGAGGACAAAAATATATTTTTTTTCACTACTAGCTTTAGAATATACCATTATTTATCATGTTTTCAGACTGTGAAATCAATTTTCTTCACCTATAGCAATAATAATTTATTCTCTCCTAGTAGGAGTAAATTTTATAAATAATTGATTGCTGTCACTTTAGATGTTTCAGTTCTTTGTGCAATTTTTACTTATTAAACCCAAGAAAATAGCTTTAAACAACTTTGTATTTATTAAATATAATTAATTATAATTATTACCATGAATAGAATCAATAACTAGCTAAATATTATGAAAAAGATAAAAAAAAACTAAGTTTTCAAACGTCAGTTCAAAGTATTTATTTGAGCAAATGTAGTTGATCAAGGCTACATGATTTTTATGAAAATTTCAAGAAATATCATTTCTGTTAATGTTTTATTTTATTATTTGAATACAAATAGTTAAACTGTGCTAGTAGTAAAAAAAACTAATATATAAACTATGGTAGAGAAGACTATTATAGCCTTACACTCTTAAATCCCGAGATTTAATACGCTCGGCTATAAAAAATGTCTTCTCTACCTTGGTATATAATTACTATAATTTTAACCAAAATTATAAAAAAATTAACTAAATATTCCATCTATCTATTTTTTAATCATCGTACAGAGTGAGCAACTCGAAATTGTTTTTCAAAATACAGTAAAACATTAAACTAAACTTTCTGAAAATTCGATAATGAAAAAAAAAATAAAAAAGATTTCCGCTAGGTGCACATGTTTTGGCAAATACTGTAGATATTTTGGCCTATAAAAATAGTACAAATAGATAGTTTTTTTTTAATTAGTCCTAAAATGATCCTTTTGTCTTATGTAATCAATAATTATTGATTACATAAAAAGATTATAATGAAATACAAATAGGATTTACTGAAATCAGACTAAATTTTGTCTAAACTCATAGTGGTACCTAGTACCTTCTTACATTACTATAAAAAAAAATAATTTAATTAAAAAAACACCCGACTGATAAACTAAAAAGTATCAAACAAGACTAAATTATTATTCTTAATAATGTTAAATAAAATCATATAGTAACCATCGCACGTATTTTTTTTTTAAATAAAAAGTTTTATTTTAGGTTGATGAATACAGCTAATATAGTCGAAACATGTACAAATACAGCTAATAACTATTATTCATGGGACCAAGACGCATCTTTTGATACCTTATTCATAAAAATTAAAGGAGTTTTTTATTTTTTCTCTTTATACATCCCTGATGATAGCAGCCCAAATAGGCGAAACATGGACTTTTATATGACATATGTCAACCGCGGTGTCAAGACAAATAGCTTGACACCTCAGTAGTCAAATTTGGATAAGGGCTTTAGGCTGTAGAGCAGATTTCTTAATTTATGCTGATGATAAAACGAATAATTTGAATATAGTCGAAACGTGGGCAAATACATCTACAACTATAATAACTACATACATACATTATTCATGGGACCAAGACAGATTGTTTGATATTTTATTCATAAAAATCGGATGAGTTTTTTATTTTTTCTCTTTATAAATCCCTGATGATGACAGCCCAAATGGGCGAAACATGGACTTTTATATAGCCTATGTCACCCGCGGCATGAAGACGAATTGTTTAAGATCTTAATTGTCAAATTCGGTCCAGGCGTTTAGGTTGTAGAGTGGTATATACATACACACATACATACATAGACTGTACACATTACCCTCTTTTCTTGGTCAGTCGGGTAAAAATACACAAATTTGACAAAACTAGACATGCTAATTGTAACAAATCTATACGTGATGGATTTTTTTCAATAATTTTCCCATAATCAGCACCAAAAATACTATAAAAATCACTAATTACATTTGAGACAATTTTTTTGTCGCAGCCCTGTGTTATCTCGCGATATATCGTTTAAAAAAAATTCCTTTTTATAAAATAAGGAATTGTGTTTTTCTTCGCCAATATGCTTTTTTTATAACCGGGTATAACCTGTGACATTGTATCAAACTGACAACGTAAATATTAAAAATGACAACATGATTGCCAAAAATGTAGCGCTAAATTAAAAAGTAAATATTATGAATTTTCGTCAATGTTTCGTCCTAAATTATAATGTGTTCAGTAAGTAGAATCAAAACTTTATTAAATTACCTGATTTTTTTAATTTTTCAACCAGAATATACAAGATACAATAACTACATTAGAAAATGAAATCCATGAACTATTTTTATTAGAAGATCAGTCTTGCGACAATAATATTATAAATCAGCTAAGTAAAAGTCATAAAAAGAAAAGAGATGCATGTTCCACAAGGTAAAACAAATTTATTTTTAAATAATATGAATAGAACCAAGTTTACTTCATATTGATTAGAAAATTATTTTTTTCACTACCAGCCTAAAACCACATCTTTATTACTGTTCTTTTCATTGGTAGAAATATTATTTCTCTACCTATGACGTCTGAGGCTCTAAAAATAATGAAATTGCCTCATGGTTAATAATGAATTTTTATTCAGCTGTTTTGGCATCTGACGTTTCACTTAATTATTAAATCACATTGCTATTTACAAGTGTCTTTAGGCACCAAATTTATTTATTGCATGATAAATTAAAAAATATTAACAATTAAGTACCTATAAAACATGTTTTACAAAAAACACTTCGAAAAGTGAAAATCATTGGTCCATCATATTCAACCATAGATTATACAACCCATATATTACCGTAAGGATCAAAGATTACTAGAGGTACAACCCCCATTTATTGATTTTTGAGGCAATAGATTCTCCCTCACAGTTTTCACCTGTCCCCTTATTTCTGGGGGAGTACCAGAATCATCACTTTGCATTTCACTTTCCATTTTTATATATTTTATTTAACACGGAAACACTTTCTAACTTAATAATTTTAGCAGATCACCAGAAAATTTCTGCCAGAAATGTCAAGTTATTCATTTGTTTTTTTTTAAAGGCCGCGAACGGCCAGCGTGATATTTTAAATTTATAAGCTTTTTCATTAAATTTTATCAAAATAAATAAATAAATAGCTAATTAATTGTACTGGTAGTGAAAAAAATACTACTTATATTTTCCACGTGAGTGAAGATTTAACATTTTAGACCGCGTCTTGCGGGCTTCGCGCTAGCGCGCTCATCCCGCAATTTGACGCAGGTCAAAAATGTTAAACTTCTCTCACTTGGTAAATAATATACTATTTATCCACGGCCGTGATTAATAGGCCTATTTATCCACGGCCGTGATTAATAGGCCTATTAATCACGGGTCTGTAAAAATAAACCGTTTAAAACTCAAAACGGCCGTGAATAAAGTATAGTATTCTACTCGCGTATAATAGCTATTAATCATTCGGGTTCTGCCATTTTTTTAATATAAAATTATTATTTTTGCAAGGATGTTTGGAAATTTCTGATTTTTTTTGTGCGTTCCTTACATGCAAGTCAATCCTATGGCCAATTTTTTTTCTTAATCGGACTCCAAACTCGGCCCCAAGCTACAAAAACATCATACCTTGTCAGAAAAGCCCCATTTTTTAAATTCTTTTTCAAAATTGTTATTATAAAATATATTGATTTAAAATTTAGGCAACAATTTATTTAAAAAAATATGTTCTGATTTTAACGCATAGGGGGCGCTGTGATCAATTTTTCTTAACAGAATACCTTTTTTGGAGAGCAATTCTAGAGGGGACAATAATGTTCAGAAAAAACATGATATATGCGTGAAACTATAGGTATCCAACTCTTTAGTTCTATGGTATTTCCACAGACTAACGATGCCCCCGCTTGCTAGATCAATTATAGTGAAGGCCTGAATGTACGCCATTTTCCCTCTGTTTTTTGATCGATTGCTGTTTATACATTTTATGTTTAAAGTTATAGTTTTTAAATTTTGATAATATCTATCACCGATAACGAGAAATACGCAAAAAATTGTTGTCTAATTAAAAAATAGAAAAAAATCACTTTTTCACCCCACATTATAAAAATTCGAAAATTTTATTAAATGTCTGTCCAAAATGCTAAGATTTGTTTTGTATAAGACTACAATCGATTAAATTTACCCAAATAACACAGGGAAAATGGCATAAGTGCAGACTATAATTGATCTAGCAAGCGGGGGCATCGTTAGTCTGTGGAAATACCCTAGAACTAAAGAATTGGATACCTACAGTTTTACGCATACATATATATCATATATGGTTTTTCTGAACATCGTTGCCCCCTCTAGAATTTTGCTTTACAAAAAAGGTATTATTTTAAGGAAAATTAACCACAGCGTCCCTATGCGTTAAAATCAAAACAACTTAAAGTTTGGTTAGAAAATTATTTTATAACAATTTTAGTTAGTTTCCTCATACTTTTTTTCTGGTTGGCGCACGGGCTCCTCGTACAGTTGAATAAAAATCTGAATGTCAAAACAACTTTGAAATATTAAAGAAAAAGTTTTTTTCTACATATTTTTATTTTTTTTTTCTGGACCTCTAGGGCTATTTACCCCTCGTGGCTAAGCGCGGAAAGTAGAGTAGTTCACAATTTTGCTTGTGCATGTGCAAATTCGTGTGAAATTAAGAACCAATATAGGAATTTGGTTTATTTTAACCATTTTTTTTTTCAGACGTAAGAGAAGGCCGAGTACTCCATGTCGACCCTGTCCTATTGCCAGTTCTACGGCGAAACCCCAAGGAGGTAATAGACCATAGAAAATAAAGGGTTTAAATGTTATTTCTTATGACATTATTTTTTAGTTTCTTTACCTCTAACGTTTTCTGGAATTGATAAAAGTGTAAAGTGTCCGGGAACTCCAAGTAGTTGTCACTGTCACAGGAAAAGACCTCAATCAGCAGGAGCAAGATTAACTAAATGTCCTTGTAGTCAAAAGGCCCATAGTCTGAGTGGTTTAAAATGTGAATGTAATAAAGTAGGTAGATATTTCAAAAAATTCTGTAAACAAACAAAACAATAAGATTTTGTTGGATTTTTTTTTTCACCCCCCAAAATCTTATGAACACACCCTGACATTCTAGAGTCCCCTAATGAAATGACTTTAAACACCAAGGGTGAAGTTTAATGTCATTTCATTTAGGGACCCTGTGGCATACCGTTTGGGTTACATGCTAGGGGAGCGATTCACAATCAATGTGATGTGATTTGATGTGAAGTTATCATATGACGGTACCTGATCACCAGTAAGCGACAACTTCAGAGCAGCTGATTGATTGGTCCCGTTTATAGGTCCATATGAGATGTGAATTGCCCCCCTGAATAATTCAGGATACTTCAGATATGTTATTTTAATTTTCAAATCTGTAATTTAAAATAAAGTTTAACGTCAATATTGTTTTTATGGAGACAATTGCACATTTGCAATTTTATTATTTTTTTTAATAAAACTAACTAAAACTAAGTAAAACTATTGCAATTATAATATGATATATTATTATATTATAATGTCTACATCTAGCAATAGATGGCACGCAACTCTACATCAATCTAATAACTATACTCCTTTTGCGAATAAAGTCTAAAAACGTTATCAGCGTGCAGAGTTGACTCTTGGTACTGAAGAGGGCCAGCAGCCCGAAACTCTCAGTCTACCAATATCACTCTGTACGATGATTATAAAATAGATTGATAGAATAATAGTACATCCATTTATAATAATTATTATAATGTATATCAAATTATTATATTATAATGTATATCCAATATTAAAAATCAGCAATGGAAAATCATATTGGTTATTTGGTTGATTCTGAAATTAGTAGACTAGCTATTTTGAAAAATATATTTTAAGAAAAGTATTATTTTATTGGCAAAAGTGTTTTTGTATGACCTAGTGTACACGAAATAAAGAAAAATGCATGTTCACTATATATCCACGTTAGGATATTTTTCTATCGCACGAGTACATAGTGCATATTTGAATGAAATGACAACTATGCACACTCATTTATCCAAACGATTACACATAGCATTCATTTTAACAAAAGTCATTTGACGTTTACAAAATTTTCAAATGTCAAAATTAAACACAGGTAATTCTTTAAAATATACATTTTTAAAGAGTCTAGACTGTAAATCGAACGAAAAATGTTGTTCGCAACTCGTTTGCGACAAGTCCTTACTCGTTACGAAAACTACTATTTTCTACGAGCGTGCGGAAAGATATATGCGTGTGAAAAGAAGGTCTTACCCATAATTATTTCATAAAAACATATAGTTTTATTATACAAATGTGTAATATTATTGGCTAAGGCACTTGTTTACATGGCGACCGATCAACATAATAGCTAGTTTTTTCGTGTCAATTGTGTTGTCAATTTTAATTGTTAAGTTTTTATAAAAGAAAATGATGAACCTTAAAGAAGATGGAATGTTACCTGAAGGAATAATAGAAAGGCAAATGCAAATGAAAACTGCAACAAACTTATCATTAAGGTTCGATCAAAACAGAATTGGTAATAACTAATGTTAGATTCTTTTCAATAATTGTTAAAACTGTTTAATATCTTAATTCTGTCTTGTTTATCTTGTTATATTTATTCACAAAATAATAAAAAATATTTAAACTTCTTAATTGTCAATTGTTTTTCTACTGGAAAAAAATATAAAAATAAAATTAATTCAATTAAGTATACTTATATATAAAAGCTAATTTTATTTTTAACTCGCTCGTAAAAAAAATATTGTTCCTAACTCATGCGTAAAGAGGCTTTTCCGCACTCGATTTCTTGCCTGAACTCGGCTACGCGTCGTTCAGGCAAATGCAATCTAGTGCGAAAAAACCTCTTTCCACACTTGTTAGGAAAATAGCTATATTAATATTTTAGAGTAATGTATCAGCATGTGAAGAAGCAGTAGACAAACTAAAAACAGACATAACAAAAGTAAAGTCTCAGCTATGCCAGATAAGATGTGATCAAATTAAGGCCAAGAAAAAAACTATGGAAGAACTAAACAAATACGTTTGCGAACTCCTGGAGGAAAATAAAAAACTTAAGGAGGATATAAAACTAAGAAGGAAGAGAAATGATTCGACAACGAAAGATTTAAAAAATGCAAAAGAGTTGATAAGCGCTTATGAACATAAGGTTGAAGTTATGAATCAAAAGGCTATCATGTCTTCAAAAGTTATAGGTAAGAAAATAGTATATTATACACCTAGTATGGAAACTAAGTCTTTATTGTTCGAGACTGAAGTTTTTTTTGCTGAGACGGAGTTTGAATATAATATTCTTTCCACTACCTAATGCTAGTAACTCCAAATATCAAAATATCAAATTATATTATTTGGACATGGCTTTCAGTTTAAAAAATAGTTGAAAAAGTTAGTAGCTGTCTTAAATATTTTTCATTAGTGACCGTTGTCAATAAAAAATCCTTAACAACGGTCAATAATGAATGAGTTCATTAATTTTATTAGTTGACAATTCAACAAGTTTTGACAACGGTAGATAATATAGAGTTCATGTCTAAAGTCTGGCTCCTTTAACTTTTGAACGGCTTAAGATATCAATTTGAAATTTGGAACACATAAATAATATAACCCAAATATTTTTTGGCATATATTTTACACGCTCAATGGAGGCAGGGAACGAGGGAGGACTTTTTTTAATGAAAAGGTTGTTCGTTTCATAAGGGTCACTTCATCTTAGTCCTACTTTGTTCTTTCTTTCTTTGTCTTTTTTTGGACTTGGCTTTTCAAAAACCAGAGCAAAAACAGACCAAATACTGAAGAACAAAGTAAACTCAGATGAAGTGACCCTACGTTTCATACATCATTTTAAAGCTTATTTAATTCTTTTTTTGACCATATAATTTTTAACTTATTATTGTTATTATTTTTTTTTTTTTTTGAAGGTGCACTATTAACAATAAGTTACCATTATAGTGCTCAGTGCGCGTGACTTATTTATATGTCATGGCCCTGTGGCCCTAATTCTTGCAGAAAGTTAAATGAGGTCAGTCATTTATGAAAGAATTTTTTAAAAAAGTTTCCTCGGATTTAAACTAGTACGTGTGCCTTATTTTTGAGTCGCAATGAACCTGTTAAAGGGGGGCGGACTTTTGACAAGCTCTGTATAAGCTAGCACTTAATTAGGTAGTACCTATACAAAGTGATTCAGAAATAAGTTACAAAATTTTAAGGGGCGGTTTTAGATCCAAAAATATTTTAAAAAGTTCCTATAAAGGTTGGTCCGGAAATGAGCCCTAAGGGAGTTACGACCCACCTAAGGGTACATCTGAAAAGTAGTTTTTATTTAATATATCTGGAACCCTATAAACCACCACCACGAATTTCACATTCTGAGCATCAAAAAAGGAACTAAAAAATGCACCAATAAAAATTTCAATACTGCTGGGTGATTCTACATTAAAAACTATGAATAAAAGCTCATATACATCTAGGTTGCAAATCAGTTTTAAGTGTACTGCAGATTCTTAAAGAATAACACTTTTTAGGGGACCGTAGCTCCCTTAAAAGCAATTTGTAGATATTTGTGTATGGGACTTTTTTTTTAATTTTTGATGTAGAATCGCCCTGCAGTATTGAAATTTTTATTGTTGCGTTTTTTAGTTCCTTTTTTTTTATGCTCAGAATGTGAAATTGCCTCTTTAATCGAAACTTTCTCGAAAACGGTTTGCCCTACGGTGTTACACAAAGAGTACCTTTTTTATGTATTTTTAATTAAAGATTACTATGCTATTGACAAAATGTCAAAAAATCTACAGATAAAAAAGTTTGGGGCAAAAAAGTGACATCACCCACCATTTTGCACGCCCCTGTTTAAAATTACATAAAATGATAACCTTTATCAATGTTAACGCATGTGCAAAAACTTGTTACTGTTACTGTTACTGTTTATAGGGTTCCAGAGATATTAAATAAAAAATACTTTTCAGATGTACCCTTAGGACGATCGCTGTTCCCTTAGGGCTCATTTCCGGACTTTAAGGGGCACTTTTTTTCATATTTTTGGACCCAGAATCGCTCCTTAAAATTTTGTAACTTATTTCTGAATCAAACTGTATTAAAATAAAATAAAATTTGTTTTTCCAGTGAATTGAAAAAATCATTTAAGTGCACTAAAAGTCAGTCGGAAACGAATTTCATATACTATTTTATCTATGTTCTACAGCTCAAAGCTTTAAAAAACCCGAAGTAATTAAAATAATTTGAGTTTTATAATATCTTCAAAAAGCACTAGATTAGACAACACACGTTGTTCTAGAAGAACTTTTAAATGACATGACAACTTCTATTTTTTTTTCTTTTTGGAATTTATTATATGAGCTCTAGTTAAAAAAATAAGACCAAAATTTTAAAAATCGTTAGAGCCGTTTTTTAAAAAAATGTGTTTTTTAGAAAATATCTCTGATATTTCACGCTAACAATATCGGTTTGCCCTCCATATCTAGGATTTTGAACAAACTTGGCATAGTGGTACCACTATGGTACCTAAGCACTCCATCCATATTTTTTTCAAAACGGTCCATCCGTTCACGATACCGGGTGTCCCACCAACCAGGTTCTTGACAAGTTATATCTCCGTTATTTGAAAAGGTATTTTTTTGTAAAAAATAGCGTTAAATGGGAGCCAAAAATGATTTTATTGACTTATTCAACCCCCCCTCCATTGCTTACTGACTCCCTTGTAACCACCCCACCCTCTGATTTTAAAAACACTTCCCACCCCCATTTTTATCTAAGAATATGAAATTACATTTCATTTTGAATTAAACCATATATTATAAATAGTATCTTATTCTTTTAAGGGGCTTCCAATAACAATTATTATTTAGTAATAATAATGTCCCACCAGGTTTTAGACGGGCTATTTAAAAATATAAAAAAGTTTAAAAAAAATAAATTAAATTGGACTCAAAGTAGAATTTACTGACATATGCAAAACTACCCCTTATTAACCCACCCTCTTGGAACCACCTCCAACTAGTTTTTTAAATAGCACTTACCTATTTTACTAAAGAATATAAAAGCACATTTCATTTTAAATTTAACCAGAAAATTTTCCAAAAACTTACTTTAAATTGTACCCAAAAGAAATTTGATTAATATATTCAAAACCAACTCATAACAATCCAGTCTCCTGGAACTACCCGCAATTTTGTTTTAAATACCACCCTTCTATTAATAAATAATAATTGTTATTTAGAGCCCCTTAAAATCTAAGATACCACTCATAATAAATGGTTGAATTCAGAATAAAGTGCACTTTCATAGTCTTTAATAAGAATTAAGGGGTGCTATTTGAAAAACAGAAGGTAGTTTCAAGGGAATGGGTAAGTAAGGGGCGGTTTTGAATAAGTCAGTAAAATCTTATTTGGCTTTGATTTAATGTATTTTTTGCAAATTTTAATACCTTTTCAAATAACGGAGATAAGCTATTTCAAGAACTTGGTGGGACACTCAGTATAGTGAACGGATGGACCGTTTTGAAAAAAATTTGGATGGAGTGCTTAGATACCATAGTGGTACCACTATGCCAAGTTTGGTCAAAATCCGAGACATCGAGGGCAAACCGAGTATGTTAGCATGAAATATCAGAGATATTTTCTAAAAAACACATTTTTTTTCTAAAACGGCTCTAACGATTTTTAAAATTTTGGTCTTATTTTTTTAATTAGAGCTCATATAACAAACTCCAAGAAGAAGAAAAAAATAGAAGTTGTCATGTCATTTAAAAGTTCTTCTAGAACACCGTGAACACTAAGTGTTGCAATGTGAACATTATTAAATCAAAATATAGAACGTAGATAAAAACTTTTTATGTTCATTGGATATTGGATTTAGTGTTAAAAATGACTTTAAGAAATGTTTTCATTTACAGGTGATAGTAAGGATAAATTCTGCGAATGTCTTCAAGCAAAAGACAATAAAATACAAAAACTAAACGATACGATGTGTGAATTAAGACAAGAACTAAAAGAAAAAAGCAAAGATTTAAACAATTTAAGCACTCGATGTGAAGCTCTCGAAGGCGCTCAAAGCAGCAAAAGTGGTAAACAACTGGAATTGACAGAAGAGAATGAAAATTATAGAAAATGTTTATGTAATGTGGAAGCTAAACTGAAAATCGCCTTGGAAAGTAGCACCAGATATAAGGAAGAAAACAGTCAATTAAAAATAGTAAATACTTTAATATTTGGCTATCCCTACACACGTCCCCTGAAGGCAAAATGGGTTTCAAAATGAAAGCACCTTTTGCAAATTTATATACAGTTATTTTAGGGCTACCTTAGTATATAACCACTTTTAGCAAAATCAATACCTTGTCCGTTTCTTAGGTAATGGTAAAAGTTCCTCAGCAGACTCTGTAGGCAACAGTTAAATCATATTGCAAGTAGAATTTGACTAATCTTATAGTATTTTTTCCTCTGATTACAAACCTGTTTAAAAATTATCTCTAGCTTTAGTCAGTTTCGAGAAATAGGGTTTTAAAAATTTTAAATTAGCTAAAAATGGTCATATTCGGACACTCATAAGTAAATAATGAAAGCATCAAAATGAAAATCCAAAAGTCTAAATTAACGTTTACTTTATGATTTAAATAACTAAAGTAAAATTAGTTGTCACGTTTTTATGTAATTTGTTTGTTGGCTTTTTTTCTGTACCTCTGAAATAGTGTTAAAAAGTTTTAACAAATTTTTTTGTCCATGGACTGGATCCAGTACACTACTAGATATATTTGACTGTCATATGGAAAGTTATATTGTGATATTTTATATCTGCTAGAACTAGTCTATATACGTTTGTTAATAAAATATTCTTACAATAAAAAAATATATAGACATTTTTGTAGAAAGTTAAAATGATGTGTACATCAATTTTTTTACAAATAAAAATATATTTTTATTTTTTAGAAATTTTGTGAAGTACAAAAACTCTATAAGGATAAACTAGAAAAAACTACCAAAGAGCTTAAAAGTCAATTTGAATGTCAGGCTGCAACTTACAAAGCAAAAGAGGAGAAACTAACCAGAGAAGTAGACATTTTATCGTCACAAATCGGTGAAATAAAAACGGAAAAATTTACCACTCAAATGCAATGCGAATGTGAGGTGAAGCAAATTAAAAATGATTATGAAAAATTACAAAAATCATATGATGAAACAATTCAAGAACTTTGTAGATGTAAGGAACTATCGACAAAGTAAGAGGATGTAAATTTCGAAAAAAAATAACACAGTTGCACAAAAAAAAATTGGTTACAAATTGGCTTATAATAGGAATGTGAATCACATCATGTGATAGATCGTATCATGTGATAGATCGTCTCCGATATATTTTGGGTCGCCCAGTATTACTCCATCACGTATGATTTTCGAGAAAAATGAGCTTAAAAATTCTAATTTTTTGTCATTTTGACACGGTTTTTCAGCGATCCCTAAGGATTGTAGGATACGCTATACACAGCCCTGTTTTTTAACATTTTTTTTGTGAAACTGTAATCGTGGTTAGGTTATTCAAAAAAGATATTTAAGGACGATTCTACACACACATTCCCTGAAGGCAAAATGGGTTTCAAAATGAAAGCAACTTTTGCAAATTTTTATACAGTTACTTTAGGGTTTATTAGATAATGTCAAAAGTTCCTCAGCAGACTCTGTAAGAAACAGTTAAATTATATTGAAAGTAGAATTTGACTAATCCTATGGCATTTTTTCCTCTGACTTCAAATCTGTTTAAAAATTGTCTGTAGCTTTTGTCCTTTTTGAAGAAATATGGTATCATATTCGGAGACCCATAAGTAGATAATGAAAGTATATAAATGTAATAAAAAAAGTCTAAATTAACATTTATTTTGTGATTAAATAACTAAAGTAAAATTAAATGTCAACTTTTTCTGGATTTCGTTTATTAGCCTCTTTTCTACACCTCTGAAACACTGTTAAAAAATGATAATTTTTTTTTGTTGCCTGGTAGCTTGATGTAAATCAAGTCTGTAGACTAGTTCTAGCAGATATAAAATGTCACAATATAACTTTCAATATAACAGTCAATTATATCTACTAGTGTACTGGATGCAGTCCATGGACAACAAAAGTTTGTTCACACTTTTTAACACTATTTCAGTGGTACAGAAAAAAAGCCAACAAACAAAATCCAAAAAAACATGACAACTAATTTTACTTTGGTTATTTAAATCATAAAGTAAACTTTAATTTAGTCTTTTGGATTTTTTGTTTTGATGCTTTCATTATTTACTTATGAGTGTCGAAATATGACCATTTTTAGCTGACAAAAGCTAGAGATAATTTTTAAACAAATTTGTAATCAGAAGAAAAAATACTATAAGATTAGTCAAACTCTACTTGTAATAAAAAAAAAATATAAAATAAATAAATATAAATAGTACTTAACGTCAACTGAGAAATGTCAACTCAAAAGTTCTAAAATTGTTTTTATTTAAAATTGCTGTAAAAGGAGCCCACAAATTGAAAAAAAGGTACCGGAGGATGGAGCGGCATTCAGGAATGATGCGATAATGAAGCCATTACCTTGGATGAAATTTAATTTGAAGATTTTTCTTAAAATTTTTAAGTATGGTTGTCAACTAAATATTTGGACGTATATTTCTCAAAATTAATGGAGAGCCCCTGGCACAAGTTTTGCAACTTATTTGGGGCTCTCCATGATTCTGTGTATTTATCCTACAATAAATAAATAAATAAAAAAATAAATAATAAATAAAATAAATAAAATATTAGGTTGTTTTTGGGACATTTCCAAACAGTTTTTGACAAAAATTGAAAACGCTCACGAAGCCGTTTTTAAATAAAGTCATTCTTCTTCAAGTTTTTCCTGACATCACAATACGGAGTTTTTTCTATGGCACACTCTCAAAAACTGTTTGGTAATGTCACAAAACCAATCTAAAATCAAAAAATCTGAGGTTGTATGACTTTTCATTTAAATTTTTTAAGGCTAGCCGTGCATAGATTTATTTTACTTTTAGATACGAGTCTAAAGAAAAAGAATATCAAAAAAATTGTACTAATTTAAGTTGCCAAGCAAGAACGTCCCAAAAGGAGAAAAAGGAACTACGAAAGTTAGTAGAAGAGCTAACTGCAGTTGTGAAACAAAATAAAATAACATTAATGCATTTGTCTGAAATTAATAGAGAACAAGAACAACTTTTAAAAAGCCAAACTGAAGCAATAGCTGCCAAGGTATTTATTGTATAGGGTGAAGTGGGGTAATTGTAACCAATGCCTACTATCTTTATAACCAGTTGCATAATGGTTCAATATCAATGTTATTACAAGTCAATTTTATTTTTTACATCTTTTCCAAATTTTAAGTTTAATTCAGAAGGCAAAAAGATTGTCTATTAATAAAAGTGCATTGCGGCGACAGAAAATTTGATGACTGAAGACATATAAAAGTTTTGAGAGAAGACAACATATTTTTATTGAAATGAATGAAGAGCCCTATAAGTTTAATAACTCATTTTGGGCTCTTCATGCCTTTGTAGTATAAAATACATAATTAAATAAATAATGCATAAATTTTAGGCCTCAGGGATTATTTCTAATGCTTTTTTTTTTTTCACTAATAAAAAACAAAACCACAACATAATATGTTGTTTCATATTATGAAACACCAAAAAATTACGATTTTTTTTAGGAATTAAACTTTTATTACCTTGAAAATTCTTATTTCTTACAATTATATGTCAAATGATGCCCTTTAAAACTCAGCAGCCATTTTTGTTGACTATTACTGAGAGAATTGTACATACAACATACATAATATAATGGAATTGCAGGACAGAAAGGCGCACTTTCCCCAAAAACGCATTTACCCCACTTCGCCCTAAAATTTTTCATATAGCCCGTAATAGCCGAATAGTCAATTGATTTTTAGGATGAACAATTACAAATTATTAGATCGGAATCTTGTATGTTAAAACAGCGCACAGACGAAATGGAAAAACAAATAGAAGAACTTAAAAGATCTTGCACTTGTGATTCAAACCAAAATAAAAAGATAAAAGAAGAACTTAACAATTTACAGTAAGTCAAACTAGTTATAAGTTATAACTTTGAAACTAGTTATAACTTATAACTTTGAAAATATAATGACAGTCCATTAATTACGTGATGCTATTTTTAACCATTTTTGACAAGCAGAAATAATCAGGAAAAAATTTTTTTTTTCGGTGAAAAAGCGGGATATAGATATATTTTTCATTAAATTAAAAAAAAAATAAAAATATTAGCGTGACATCACGGTGGGTTCATAGCCTCCCTCCCCCTTATCACACTTCGTCACGCTGGAGCTAACCCTTTCCCGATTATTGCGTGACGTCACAGGAAACCAGATGACGTCCTCGACGTACTATCGACGTCAGTTTTAGGTCATATTTGTGACGTCATACATACGACGCATATCAGACGTCGACAGTATTTTCTGAGATATGTAGTTAAATACACTGCCCCAGTAAAAGAGCTTTCCCATTTTACACCTCCGCGCGTGAAATGGATTTTTTATTATTAGCAACCTCAAAAAGTCCAATATACCAATTTTTACAAAAACTACCCCCCGACCCTCAGGGGTGGTTATTTTTTTTTTTATTATCAGATTCACTTTCAGTAACCTTAAAACCCCCTATATAGCAATTTTCAATTTTTTGTAAAAAAATATGTTTCCCCATTTACCCCCCTTGCCGCACCCCAATGTTCACCAAAAGCAATCCTGAGCGAGAACTTTTGGTAACATACCTGTATGCCAAATTTCATGTCACTAGCTCAAAGCGTTCTTAAGTTATCGTGCACACAAGATTTTCCGGACAGACCGATCGACTGACAAGTTTTTTTTTTGCTCGAAATTGATTTATATCGACATAAAACGCAAAAATACACACAAAAAATTATGAAAGTTTTTGCACGAATACAAGGCTTTCCGAAATTCCGAAATTTTCAAAATGGGAAAGCAAAAAAGTAAGCGAAATAGTACATGTTTGTTTGTAATGTAATGTAGTACTAAAAAATGTTTGCAAACTCTTTTATATATTAATATTTTAATCGATCGATTTCAATAGAAAATTATAGGTATAATAAAAACAAAAATCTAGAATGTTTGTATCAGTTTTCTTTTTTAGCTCTTTTTATTTGTCTACTGTACACAGTGATCCCCGGATATGATTAGGTTTTTAAGATAGGGCATCAGAAACAAACAATGGATCTTGGTAGTACAGGGTATGGGCATCATAGATCCATTATCAGTTAAATCGCGTTTGCATATCTTTGAAAGATATTAGTGAAAACTCTTCAGGAGGAATCCCGATCAACACCTACTACTTAAAAGAAAAATTTTAATTTATTCTAGTAGTAATTTTCGCGCAGATTCTAACAATGATTAAAAAATTTACCTATCTTTTGCCTATTTTGAAAAAAACGCAATAAACCATGATTTTAGTACAATTTTTCGACTGGCATAAAAACTCTATTTCAGTGAATATTAAAACGTGACTGGTTTTAAATAACAGCTAAAATAGTTAAGTTTAAAAGTATAATAGCAAATATAAAGAATTTTAATCCTACTGACCCGAAATAAAGTCTTTCTATAACAATGTTTTAACGTTATGGGATACTTTAAGGTGGCCAGTGTATAATATCTTTACTCAAAGTAAAAAAGGTCGTATGTTAAATTTTACTTTGTTTTATTTTGGCTCTCAGTTGTGGCATTTTAATAAAACGCCACAATTAAGTAAGGTCTCTGAATAGAGTGGACATTAAGCTCTTCACTGCGTAAAGTGTAAAATTTAATGTAATTTCATTTATGTTTCTTACAATTTAGACTAACAAAGTAAAATTTAAAATACGACCTTTTGCATCTTGAGTGATGATATACTTATAAATTTTGACTTAATTGTCAATGTAACATAGTTAAACTTTTTACTGCAGTAGTTCCAAAACAATTTTAAACTAGATTTCTTTTTGTTTTAATTTACTGTGGTTTTAGGGATAGTGAAGATGTTAAACTTGTATAAGAAATGCAACAATTTTTTTAAGGTGTTATGAATTTATTCCTTGCTTGAAGTAAAGTATATTTAGATCTTTAGTTTGAAAAAGTCAAGTTAACGTTTTGGTTTTAAATTTTTACTTTTTAGTGCATTTATTTACCATAATTTACAATATTAGTTGGAAGGC
The DNA here is from genome assembly GCA_958510825.1 of Brachypterus glaber. Lineage (NCBI taxonomy): Eukaryota > Metazoa > Arthropoda > Insecta > Coleoptera > Kateretidae > Brachypterus > Brachypterus glaber. Next base: position 67,412,503 of record OY294044.1, on the reverse strand, counting down.
TTGCTTTTAAGAACACAATTAAAAATACTCAAAAATTATAAGGTCAACGTTTCGCCCTTATTTTTGGGGCTTTTTTCAGCACAATATTTAATAAAAAAAATAATAGTTAAATATAAAAACAAGTATAAAATGATAAATATAGAATACATTAAAATTACAATAAGAAATACTAAAAAATTATAATAGATTTGATAAAAAATAAGAAAAAGAATTTAAATAAATAATTTTCAATAAAATCGTGTTTTTAAATTGTTTTATAATTTTTTATTCTTTTTAGTCGTTATAATACTAATATATACATATACATATACAGATGTATAAGATAAGAATACTTAAGCTGAGCGACCCCAAAAACTATGTCCAGGAATCAAAGCAAACTTTCTAAGCATGCAAAGATTTTAATAATTATCATAGTGTTCACTATGATATCGGTCTTACCCTTTAGCAATCCTAAAATTATTTTAGAACCACTGTAGTTCATATGTTTAACTAATTATTGACAAGAAAGTCAAAATATGAAGCATATAATATACTAGTCAACTTAAAGCACCCTGATGTGGTAAAAATTGATATAGAAATATTGTCTTTAAAGTAAATAGGATAAAATTTCATTAAATTTGTTATTATGCTTTTATACTTCTATATTCTGGCTATTATTTTAGTCTAGTTACGTTTTAATAGTCACTAAAGTAAAGGTATTATACCAGTCCAACAATTGCACTAAAATCATAGTTTAATGCTTTTTTCTCAAAAATTAAAAACGATAGGTAAATTTGCCGAACGCTGTTAGAATCTACACAAAAAATACTATAAGAATCAATTTTTAGTTTTTCTTTTAAGTAGTTGGTGTTGACCGTGATGCCTCCTGAAGAGTTTTTACCAATATCTTCCAAAGATATGCAAACGCGATTTAACTGATAATGGATCTATGATGCCCATACCCTGTGCTACCAAGATCCATTGTTTGTTTCCGATGCCCTTTCTTTAAAACCTAATCATATTCGGGGATCACTGTGTGTACTGGGTTAAGTCTGTGTCATGTACAAGAGCCTGGAAATATTCTGCTAGCATACGCGTTCTTGCCTTTTGTTTTTATATCTTATAAATTATCTTAAAAACCTTGGTCAATGCCACAAACGCTAGCTCCATTGCCAGATTTTAGGAAAAAAAAACATCTCATAAAATAATGTAAATTAACAACATTAACTGCATATAGAAAAAAGTCCTGACGTGACCCGAAAAATCTGATTAGAGATTTGAAATCTACGACCCAAATTAACTTTTAAAAAAATAATCCGCTGCCAGATTTTTTTTTCTGTTGTACTGTGTTATTATAATTGTTGATTAATATCAACAATTATGCCTATTATAGGCAAACGGCAATAGGCGAAAATATTTTTTAGGATTCAGCTACAGTATGAAAAAGATCAATCTCTTATGAAAGAAAAAATACTGCAAGATCAAGAAAGATCAATTAAAGATCTAAAATGCAGATGCAAAGAAAAAATAAATGAACTCGAAGAATCACACAAGTGTTTGGAACGGACTAGATCAGAAATAAATAATTTACAAAGCGAACTGAACAATACCACTCAACTTTTGGATAGGGAAGTTGCAGACAATCAACTTTTAGTGGATAAATTCAAGGTAAATTTTATTTACACATTAATATTTTATTACTAAATTCGGAATTTTACTATATTTCGACTTTAAGTTGGAATGTTACTTAAATTCTATATCACTCTGTACGATGATTGGAAAATAGATTGATGGACTTTTTAAATTCTAACTTCTCAGACAGCACATAATAACTATTAGATATCCAGGGAACATACTTTCTGGATATAGAGTATATCCAGCCTGGATTGCCATTAGATATCCCACGGAGATCCAAATGCCCTCCTATATCCAGATCAGGCAGGATATCCATTGAATATCCACGAGATATCCAGTGGATATCTATTTTTTTAACCTCCCTAAAGTACATTTACTGGATCTCTAATGGATATCAGTGGATATACATTAGGAAGGTAAAAAAATGGATGTCCACTGGATATTCAGTGGATATCCTGCCATGATCTGGATATAGGCCGACATTTGGATGTCCATGGGATCTCTAATAGCAATCCAGGCTATCCACTGGATAAACTCTATATCTATAAAGTATATCCCCTGGATATCTAATAGTTATTATGTGCTGTCTGAAAAGTTAGAATTTAACTTAAATTCGGACGAAATATTACAAAATCGTTGGCGACCAGCGAGGTTTTGACTGTTAGAATTTAATTTATTATTCCAAAAAAAAAAAAATAAATTAAAAAACATTTTTTATTTTTTTATTTCCTTTTAGCGAAAAAAAAAAAGTTCAAACAAATTTTTTTAAAAATAAGACCTTTTTTGAAAAAACAAAAAAGAATAAAAAAAAAAATCTTGAATTATCGTGTTAACAAAAATCGTGTCATCGGACGGACGGACAGACAGACGGACATATAAAAAAAAGTTTCTTATTTTTTCATGAAACAATTTTGTTACACTAAATTCATTAATTACAGTGTAAATATTATTTTTTAATGTATCAATACCGATCAATACTCGATCAATACACTTTGTTGCAAGAGTTATATTGGTGTCATGTGCGACAAGGCACAGTGGGCTTTAAGCTTACGGAGATAAAAAAATCGAACACCCCATAACTGACAACGGGATATTGTTTCTAATGCTTTCAGAATTACATGTTCGTTGAGAACAAAATCGTAGGTGTAGCCGTTTTTTATTCCATCAAAAATTAATATATTAGTATAAATGTGACCCAAAAAAAATTCAAATTAAAAAGTTTAAAGGTCTCATCCCTTAAATTCGTTTATTGGGGTAAGAGTATCATCCCTAATTATTTTCAAAATTTTTGAAAAAATCTAGAGGTCGTTCTCAGCCATTTTTTAAAAAATATGTTTGCTTAGCTTTTTTTATTTTTTTTTTTAAGGCCCAAGGATTTTTTATTTAAATCTTTTTAACACGAAACGGTATAAAAGGATAGTAAATTGCTAACCTCAAAAAAAAATCTGAATTTTTCTTTCAAAATTGCTTGATTTTAGGTCTAATTACAGGCACAAAAAAATGTTTTTCATTTTCAAACGTTGTGCGTGTAGCCCAATATGTCCTCACATAAAAACAACTATAATTTTTTATCGGATATACAGGGTATCCAGAAAAAATAATATATACATTTTTTTAACACTTTTGGGCCATTCCAGCGTTTCGGGTGTTTCACTAGTACACATTAAAATTGATTTTATTAATACTTATTGCACCAACAGATTGGTACACGTGTGCTACAATTAGACTAATATACCAGTTAAACAAGCTGTTAGAACTCGATATAAAATTTTAAAAAAATTAACGAAAATATTGGCAAAGTTTGCCAATATCTTCCTTAATTTTTTAAAATTTTATTTCGGGTTTTAACAGTTTGCTTAACTGGTATACTAGTCTAATTGTAGCACACGAGGACCAATCTATTAGTGTAAGGAATATTAATAAAATCCGTTTCAATGTGTACTAGTGAAACACCCGAAACGCCGGAATGGCCCTTTTGAGAGATAAAGTCACTCGAATGTTGCGAGAGTAGGGATGTAGAAAGTTAAACAGGTCAGTATGAAGCGTACAATGGATTGCAATGGACCGTTATCGGTTCCCTTATTTTGAGTCCTACCCTGTCACTAAAAACCGAATTTATCTCTCAAAAATTTTAAAAAATGTATATATTATTTCTGGATACCCTGTATATCCGATAAATAAAATATAGTTGGTTTTATGTGAGGACATATTGGGCTACACGCACAATGTTTGAAGACAATGAAAAATATTTTTTTGTGCCTGTAATTAGACTTAAAATCAAGCAATGGAGTGAATTTTCAAACTTTAAAGGGCACAGCTTCTCCATTTTGAAAGAAAAATTCGATTTTTTTTTTAAGGTTAGCATCTCTTTATACCGTTTCGTGTTAAAAAGATTTAAATAAAAAATCCTTGGGCCTTAAAAAAAAATAAAAAAAGCTAAGCAAACATATTTTTTGAAAAATGGCTGTGAGCGACCTCTAGATTTTTTCAAAAACTTTGAAAAAAATTAGGGATGAAACTCTTACCCCAATAAACAAATTTAAGGGATGAGACCTCCAAAACTTTTTAACTTTAAATTTTTTTTGGGTCACATATATACTAATATACTAATTTTTGATGGAATAAAAAACGGCTACACCTACGATTTTGTTCTCAACGAACATGTAATTCTGAAAGCATTAGAAACAATATCCCGTTGTCAGTTATGGGGTGTTTGATTTTTTCATCTCCGTAAGCTTAAAGCCCACCGTGAAGGATTACAAGACCATATGAGATAAAATTCGGTAAATCATTGATGTATATTAAAAATAAGATGGGGCCACGTATCGAATATAACGCTTTCTGTCAAGGAGTCAGAAACCTTATATTAAGGTACTCTAATGTCGAGGAAAATAACTCAAATACGCACTAAGAGAAAGTCTTTATAATTCTTTACTTTTAGTAACCGGTTGGGTAGAGACGGTTGGTTAAAAAGGTAATAGATATTTATGGTACTAGTGGGCAATATCGGTTTACCCATGAGTGCCATACAAGGTTTTATCCAATAAATAGCTTAGAAATTCATATTTTTATTAAAAATTTTAATGACATTTACAAGAAAATAATTTGACAAGTGACAGTTGAGTGGGTAAAATAAATAATTATCCACTCAATAAAGTAAAAACCACGCGGAGGTTATTATTGAGTTTATCTATTTAAAATAAAGCTGGTAATTGTCTCATTATCTGTATGTATTGGATAAAATCTTTTTATTTTTCAGGAATTATCAAAACAAAAAGACAAGTTAATGTACGAAATGAACGAACTAGAGCAACTAATTAAGCAATATAATTGTCATACCTTATTGTCAGAAAACCATTTACAAGAAATAAGCCATTTGCAACAAGAAATGGCGGCGCAAAAACAAAGTTGGCGTGCCGACGTTCAAAATTTAACGACCGAAAAATGTAACGCAGAATGCGCCGCGAAATTTGCAACAGCACAACTTTCAAAAACTGTGATCGATTTTGAAAAACAAGCCGAAACACAGAAATTGTTGTCGTGTATGTTACAGGAAAAAGATGAACAATTAAGAAATGCTGCTGTAAAGGTAACAAATTCCCTAATAGAACACTTTGTTCTAAGAACATTCTTGGTACGGAAGGAAATAATATTCTTAGAAAATTCTTAAAACTTTTGTGCTATCGATAATGATATCATTGCAATTATACTTCTTTGTCGAGAAAACGCTGTAGCCATAAGTTAACACATCAAAATTTAGGAACTATCATCTTAAATATTCAGCAGTCAAAAATAGTTGGTTTATGGCGCTACACATTTAGATTAGATACGCAGCACGTGTCTTCTTGGTATATAATTACTAT
>OY294044.1:67137850-67406826 GCA_958510825.1 Brachypterus glaber | reverse complement strand
GAACAAAAAAAAATTGCAAAAAAAAATTCCAAAAAAAAAAGAAAATAAAAAAAAAAACTAGAAAGATATTCAATTTTTTTGTTCATCTTTGTACGAAAAACGAAAAAAATAAAAATGATATTTGTATTTTTTAAGTTTAACCCCCCTTAAATTTTTTGTTTTTGGGGGGATTAAGATTACTTTTAAAATTGGAGAATTGACACTTATAACAAAAGTAATTTTTTCTGAGAAACTTTCATTAATCGGAATTTTCTTTCAGCTTTTTTCGATCTTTTTAAAAGTTTAACCGTATAACTTTCCCCTCATGGAACTTGATTTTTCCTGAAAACTTCAAGTCGATCGGATTATTCGTTCTTGAGATATCGTGTGACACGATTCGTGTCTACAAAAATCGTGACATCGAACGGACAGACAGATAGACGGACGGACATTTTCAAAATTTCTTATTTTTTCATGAAACATATTTGTATGATACAAATTTTATAAATAATTATTTGTCTAGAACGTTTTTTGGCGATTTTGGGAAATTCGAAACTACCGTATTATACTATTCTAGCGCAAGCACTGTGAATAGTATACACCAAATATAGATGCAAGTCGTTTGCATAACAACTTTACACCACGATATTTCAAGAACGCTTTGACATAGAGACTTGAAATTTTAGACAAATATTTTCTACCACTTTGTTCTGCAAGCGACTTCCATCTATATTTGGTGTATATAATGTTTTGATGTTATTTTGTACAGTTACTAATAATTCTATAAAAAAACTTTTATTGTAATATTATAATATAGTATCTAATCTATTAAAAATCTATTAGTTACGTTTGGTTGAATTTCTTCCACCCTAATGCCAGTGTTCGTTGTTTTTGTTTTTTTTGCATGTTAAGTTAACATTGTTAAGCACTAAAAATGTTTTTAATTACCAGGGGCATAAGTAGTTCACATAAAAGCTGACTCCCTGGCCTATTTTATGTTTTATTGCATTTACTAAACACTGACTGTTTATAAACGGTATCTAAGGATTATTGTTAAAAACCTGCATAATTCAGTTTTGTTGTTTATTTATATATGTTAAATATTTACTTACTTTTGTTGATTACCTATTTTAGCTAGAATTAAACTAGTTTAATTAGAACGAAAACAAACACACGCACTCGCTACTTACATCAGGTTGGACTAATCGTTTCAAGGTTATGCAAGGGCCGTTTGATTCTCCGAGCTTAGTTCTATCTCTTTCTAACTCTTTAATAGGAAAGAGAGAGAACAATACTCGGAGGGCCGGTGCCTCAACTTAAACAGCCAATGACTTGCGCATCGCTTAGCGCACGTTGTCTAGAATAGGCTGGCAAAAAATGTCTTGAATAAAAACTTTTGATAAATATTAATAGCTAACTTTGAATTTTGTTGCTTCATTTTAAGGTCGGCGCGCCGCCGACTGACCCTATATTAGGCGGCGGCGGCGTGATCAGTCACGCCGACCAAGTTTGATCGGCGGCGGCGGCGTCCCAAAGTCAGTCGGCGGCGGCGGCGCACACCTCTAGTTATGACGTAACCGGATTTTATACGTTTCATTTTCTTATGTTATTTTTATGATTTAGGGCATATCCACAGGCTCACATAACAACATAGTACATAACAATGCGATGCCGTGATTGGCTTGATGTGCCGCCATGTATCTTGTAAGCCAATCACGGCATCGCATTCTTATGTTTTATGTTCTTATGCAAGCTTCTGGATAGACCTTTACTTAAAATTCTTATGAAAAAAAAACGGAATAAAGTTCCAGATTTAGCCTACCTATAAGCCAACAATTTTACTTATCCCGATAAAAGTCTTGCGTTAGTAAAAAAATGGATTGCTTTTTTAAGTTTCTCGGCGTTTTATATAGGTATATAAAAAAATGATTTTCGTCAGTTTGTCTGTCTGGGAAATTTGTGACTCGGGAATGCTCTGAGCTAAAGACTTTGGACCATAGGTCGCATATCCAAAGATCTAGGCTGGGATTGTTTTTGGTTCAAATCAGGGTGGGGTAAGGGGGTAAAATGGGTTTAAAATTATTTTTTTTATTTTTTTTTATTTAAAAAAAAAAAATATTAAAAAAAATATACTTTTTGAAAGTTTTTATGTCTTTCGACTTTCTTTTTCTTACAGTGGAAATTATTACTTTGTTGGCAGCAGTTTTATTGTTGTAGCCATGTGTTTTTTCAAAGAAAAACTACATGGGTGTTCCAAAAACTCGTACATACTTTTAAAACTAACATCGCACTTTGTACATGATTCTCCAGGCAACTTATGAAGTTCCAAATGGTTTTGAAGTTGCTTTAGTGTTTTTGCTTCCAAATTACAGAATTTACATACCATACTGTGATTTGTTGAAAAATGGTCTCTATACTCCTTATAACTTCGACATCTAAAACAACAAAACAAGATATGTGTAATTTAATTTTTTCTTAAAGGGACGTTTGGACTTTTTGCCGCGAAAACATTTAACGCACAAAGCTAATTCCGCGTCCAATTTTAAATTATAAAAATCTTTTTTTTCTGTATTACTTTTTGTTAGTTAGTTGTTCAAAAAAATATAAATATAACTAAATTAATTGATTGGGTTTTAAAAATATATATATATATATATATATATATAAAATTATAATTATATTAATAAATGTAATATATTATATTTATATTGGTTATAACCAATTTTTTTAATTTAGTTTTATAAGTTTAGTATTTTAACATAAATATACATAAATAACTATTTTTTTTGGTTTAGTTTGGTTTTTGATAAAAAATTAAAATAAAATTATGTTTATAAAAAAGCATTTTATTCAAAAAATTATATATTTTATGGTTAATTTTTTTATTAAAATGTAAGTGCGATCATGTTATTCCGCGGTAAAAGTATGCGCGATTAATTTATTGCGTGGTAAAAGTATGCGCGATTTTTATTGTCGCAATAACAGTTATTGCGGTATATGTTTTCGCCGGTAATTAATTTTTCGCGGTTAAATCATTGCGTGGTAAATGTTTTCTCGCTAAAAGTTTCGCGTTAAATTTTTCGGCTAAATCTCCTAGATCTATAATATTAACTATATTGATTTATATTATCCCCTAAGCTTGACCAATTCATTTATTTATTTTGCGAATATACTTACATTTTATCGCATTCCATACATTTAGGTATTTGTAAATGGATAATATATTCATGTTGTTTTAATGTTGATTTAGTTGCAAATTTTTTTGGGCACAATGAACAGTGGTAATCTCTGATATCAGAATGTGCTGTTTTATAGTGATTTAAAAAATTATTTTTTGTTGAGAATAGTTTTGAACATTTTTCGCACTGATAGGTCCTCCAAAATCTAAAATAGTATATTATGAAATTAGTTTTCGTCTTAAATATTGATTTTAATCTTGTTTTTAAGAACAAAACTCAAAATTATGAAGCCGACGTTTCGCCCCTTATTGTTAGGGCTTCTTCAGGGCAAATTTATTAAAATATAATTATTAAATATAAAAACTAGTGTAAATGGTAAAAATATTAATAAACTAAATTTACAATAAAAAATTAAAAAAATATATTAAGCTTTTTGTGCGCCAGCAAATAAAATATTCTTTAGTAAATTCTTACCCCCATGTTTTTTTCTTTTATGATTTATCAAGGATTCTTTTTTGCTGAATATAATTTTGCATTTAGAACAAAAGTATTTCTTTACTTTTTCATGTATATTTTTCACATGGATCCTTAACGTTTGTTTAGTTTTGAACTTTTTCTTACAATAGTCACAGATCAAATCTTTTTTCTTGCCATGTGTTGCCAAATGGTGTTTGTAGTAGCATGGACTTGTAAATTTTTTATCACAAAATTCGCAAGCATAAATGCTATTTTCTAAGTGTGTTGATTTGTGATAATACAATCCTGAATAGCTGGCGAAGCTTTTATTGCAAATTTCACAATGAAATTTGGAATTTTCGTTACACTGAAAAATTTTAATTTATTTTTCTTGTTCTTTTGTATTATGCATATTGATTTTAATCTTGCTTTTAAGAACTCAGTGAAAAAACTCGAAATTATAGAGCCAACGTTTCGCCCCTTATTGTTGGGGCTTCTTCAGGGCAAATTTATTAAAACAATATAATAATTAAATATAAAAACTAGTGTAAAAAGTAAAAATTTTAATAATTAAATGTACATTGAAAAAATAAAAAAAATATATATGACATAATAAGGGGCGAAACGTTGGCTCTATAATTTTGAGTTTTTTCACTGTGTTCTTAAAAGCAAGATTAAAATCAATATATTTACAATGAAAAAAATACTAAACTAAAAAAAAATCGGTTTTGGATAAGCGAGAGAAAGGACGGTCGGTTAGATTGAGGTTTTTTGGCATTGAGGAGGGGACGCAATTTGGTTAGTTTTTAAAAGTCCACTTAATTACGAATACAACGCTACAAAACTTAACCCCAGAAAGTGATGGGAACTATTTTGTATTTTGGTCCGAAATATGCGTTGCAAGGCAAACAGCATAGAACTGATATTTTTATACTTTTTTGTTTATCCGTTTTTTATGTATAAAATATGCCTTCTTGTCCAAAAAAGGTCACCAAATACGAATGAATTTTAGATTTACAATATATAACTGGTGCAAAAACATGCTAAGTGATTTTTTTAATGCATCTTCTGTAGTGAGAAAAAAAAAGTTTTTTAATTTTTTTTCAAAAAGATGTTCTGAAAAAAATTGTTTTAGGGTTTGCCTACAGAAAAAGGTATTGTTTTGTTGGCGGTTTTTTTCCAAAATTCGGTATTTTTTAGGAAAAATCCTCTCGCTCATCCGAGACATATAATTCTTCTTACTTACGTCCACGTGTGTTCCTTCAGTTGTGTCAAGTGATTCATCATTCGATTTTTTATGGGATTTTTCATGAACCCTAAGAAAATCAAAATTTTTGAACTCCTTTGAACATACTTCACAAACAATTTTATGAGATAAGAGGTGCACTTTAAGCTCAATTCTAGAAGAAAACCTAAAATTTATTTAATCCATTAGTTTTTGGATATTTTACTTTACCTGAGGAGTTTATTGCATTGGTAAAAAAATTTTGTTTTTATTACTTCTTTTTACGTTTCTCGAGGTTTTATATCTAAAAAAGTCTGTCTGTCTTAAGTAGGGATTCCAGATTTTGGGATCCCGATCCCGAAATCCCGAAAATTTCAAAAAGTTCGGGATCACGATCCCAAATTAAAAAATATATCTAATTTCATCATAAATTAATTATCTAATACTAAATAAATAAAATTAAATAATTTAAACTAAAAACTTCTTATTAAACTTCTCTTAAAGAACGAGTATTTATATTTGAAGCTGGACTACGTTTTTTTATTTTATTAAAATAACAATTTAAATAAAATGAACGGTCCAGTGGAAAAACGACGAGGTTCCATTTTTTTTCGAAATCGACATTTTAGCGGCGTCTGTTAGCTTATAACATGAAGTATCAACATACAAAACCTTACAGGGGACAAACAATGAGATTCAACTAAAAACTGCGGTTGAAAATTTGAATTTGAATTTTTACATCTTTGTAATGAATAAAAATGTTTGCTATACATGATGTTTTTATTCATGCCTGGATTCAATATCATTCATTCAAATATTAAAATAAAAACTATTTCACCAGTTTTACAAGTTTTTTTCAACTTTTTAAAAAATGGAACCTTGTCGTTTTTCATTTTATTTAAATTGTTATTTTAATAAAATAAAAAAACGTAATTTTTTATAAAAAAGTTTTAACAAATAAACATTACCATCAACCGAGGTGACTTTGGACGGTGTAGGTGGCTTCTGAACCACATGTGCAAGTTGGAATTGAATCTCACAACTTGTGCACACATGCTTTGGTTCAGAAGGTTTTGTGAAAAAGTGTCCGAAGTCACCTACACCATCCGAAGTCACTTGGGTTGACGGTACCTTCTTAATTTTAAAATAAACACTATAAAAAATAAAATAAACTTTAATAAAAGCAAGAATTTTTTTTATACAATTAACATTATGCTCAGCCGGGACTTTTCGGGATTCACAAATCTTGGGGATATCCCTAAGTTTCGGGATCCCGAAATTTGGGACTGGAAGCCCTAGTCTTGAGAGGTGAGGAGTAAAAATTTTCGGAGGTATGGGAACGTTCAAGTATTACGTAACGCAAATTGTACCATAATTCAAACACTTCATACCCCGGTTCTCGCGTTATTATAGATTATAGAGATATAGAGAACCGAGGTATGAAGTGTATGAATTTTGGTACATTTTACATTACGTAATACTTGAATGTTCCCTATCTTACAATTTTTAAAATTTATAAAATCTCGGTAAGACAATATTTCAAAGATTTTTCAGAAATCTTATCAGAAACTTCATTTTATTTCCTTTGGACCCCCTTTGGCTTTTCATGGGCCCCCAAGGACCTTAGCAGCCCAGACCCCCAAGGACCTTAGCGGCCCGGGCCCCAAGTACCCAGTCCACCACTGATTCTGCTATACCTACTTATGTTTTAACAAAAAAAATACTTTCTTCAAAAAAAAAAGAATTGGCTGAGATGTTAGCTGCAGCGTATAATTTCAAACAGTTTTTGAAAAAAAAATTATTACATAGAGATTAACTTACTTTAAATCACATTCCATACATCTTAAAAAGATTTTAGGCTCTTGTTCTTTAATTTCTTGTTCATGCTTAACTTCATGTTTTGAATATTCATTTAAAAATGATTCTTCTTTTTTATTTTCTTCTAAAAATGATTCTTGTTCTGTATTTTCTTCTAAAAATGATTCTTGTTCTGTATTTTCTTCTAAAAATAATTCTTGCACTTTATTTTCTTTTAAAAATAATGTTTCTATTTCATGTTCTTTCAAATGCTCATTTAAAAGTGATTCTTCAATAAATGATCCATGACAGTGTTTACAAACATAACTTTCTGTACTTGTTAAATCTTTTATAACTTTGTAATCATTTACAGATAAACATTTATCCTTTGTTACAGGAATGTTATCAATAAAATATATACTAAAATGTTCTGTATCTTCAAATATATTTTCACTTTCTGCAATATTTTTATCAATATTCAATTTTATAGGAACAATCTCAGGAACAATTTTATCAATAGTATTACTGTAAATCTGAGATTGTGCCTGATTTGTTTTCTTAATCAATGATAATTCTATAGATTCTGTTTTTACATCATTAACTTTTATAAACTTACTTATCTTTTTTTCAGTTTTTTCTATTTTTGCTAGTAAGTTATTGAATGTTGTTACAACTTCTACACATTGCAAGCATATTACTGGTTTATTTATAATTTCAAATACCTAAAATATAATAAAGCCATTAGAAATCAAATAAAAATTATCTTATTAACAATGTATACAATATTTGGAAGATATTTGTGTATTAACTTTCTGGCATAATCAAGTTCTTCATTTAATAAAAACACATAATTGTCACTACTGATAAATTTTAAACAGGATCTACAGGCTTTTAAAACTTGGGACATTGTTTATTTACACTTCAAATAATATATGGCTCAAATTCACATTTTAGCAACAGAACATTTCTTCTTCTTCTTCTTTTTTATTGGCCTTCTTCTTTTTTTAATTTTCTTTGACCTTTTTCTTTCGAAATTTGGTCAGCTCAGTATAAATTTGTATTTATACTATATATAAATGGGGTATTCTTGACTTCAGGTCACAGTAAGGTGTTCTGGAGCTACTCCATCCCCGAAATCATTTTGTTGTTGTTGTTTTATTGGCCTTGGTCATTTACCATATCGAGAAGCACTTTGCAGCAAAGAAAATATATATAAGAACTTTAGCTTCCGTGTTAAACGTAGGCAACACAGATTACAAAAAGGTTGCTGGCGCCATCTAGCACGTAAATTGCGGACTATTGTCGGTATAGTCGGTTTCTGTAAAAACCCCTAGTGACATCTAGCGGAAATTTTAAGTAATAGAGATGGCGCCAATTTCAAATCCTTAATAAAATTGTTAATTAAAACACGTTGAAGGACAATGACGCTGTTACAACCACATTTCTGTGTTTGTATTTATTTTTAATTTGGGTTTTATTATACATAATTTCATTTAATTTCTTTACTTAGTTATAATTCAAAAATAATATTTTATTTTAAATTAATTGTATTTTTGTAAGTAACGCGCTGAAAACCTCCTAGCTTTTCTGCGCATGAGTTCGTTTGGAGGTTGCCTTCCGGACGGCAGTATCAATTTGACGCTCGAGAGCGGTCGATGCGTGTCAATAAAAATATACTCAAATCCGCTGACGAATATACCACGCGCGGGCATTCGTTAGAATTTACCATATTTACGGCTGCAAACTATAGAAATAAGTTCCATATACACATATGTATTTAAATAATTAGTAGTGTATACCTACACTGGTCAAACAAACTTTAATTCGCGTACATCAGTTTCCAATTATGTGGTGTCTCCTGTGAAGAAATGGCGGTCATGACCTGTCGTGCTGAATGCTGTAACTAAGGTAGGATTACCATATATATTATTGGAACTGTCGTTTTGTCTTTAATATTCTTTTCAATCATTAATACCTATTCGCAGTCCACTTAATTAATATCATAAAGGCGATGTTACGGAGGCAATCCCATATCACCGAATGGGACCTTTCGACGTCACACAACATGGTCCTTCGAGCCGGATTTAAGCTAGCAGAACCATTATAACATGGTCCGTTTTGAACCGGAATTTGGCACTAGTATAACTATTTAACATAGCTTCATAGCTTTTAAATTCATTTAACTAGATTTTGCTAATTTTACAGTGTGTATGTGGTAACGTTCTTTTGCAGTTGTAAAATTACATATTTGTTATAAATAACAATATCATATTTGGATTTAGCATTCGAAGATAGCTTATTTATTAACATTAAAATTATTCGTTATAAAAAACAATATCATATTTGAGTGTTGCATTCGGAGATAGCTTATTTATTAACAAAAATATCTCGCGTAAAATCTTATTTTGAATAAAAATTATTTTCAAATAGGGTAATTCGCTTTAAAAATATATTTTGGATTTTTCGGTTGAAAAATTAAAAACCGATAAAATCGTAAACCTTGTGCTCTATAAAAAAGGCAAAAAATTATCAGCTGTATCCAAGCGTTTTTTTCCTTTTTCTTTGGACACAATCAAAACCGCAATTATTATTTTATTTTGCAAAAATACAGTTTATTGTTAAAATAAAAATAAAAATATTATTTAACTTTGCCTTTTGAAAATTATTGTTTTAAAACTGGTGATTTATTTGGGCGTAGAAAGATTCTTAAAAATATTTCTGTGCTTTGAAAAAAATAAATTAAAATTTATCCATATAATTAATTACATTCGATAGAACTTATTTGCGAGCAAGATATTATAATTAAAATACCTATCTAGTAGTAATAGATTTAAAATTTACCTATTGCTAGTAAAGTTACATATAGGGTGGAAACAAAATTACTTTTATATTTTGATTTTTTTCCTTCTAATTTGATATATTTTTTGCGCGCAAAAATAAGATACCTTGTCCAAATTCTAGTTTTACTATTATACAGGGAGTTCTTAAAATTAGGAACTTTTGTAAAACTTATTTTTTTATATTGGATATCTAGGTATTTTTTCTTGTACTTTTCGAATGTATACAGGGTTATGCAAGTGGGAAATCTTGAGCTGTATCTTTAGTGTATACCAGGTTAAAAAATAGTAGAAAACACTTAAAAATATAATTTTAATTTTTATTTTATTTTCTTTTTTATTTTTTGGAAATACTATCGGTACATAAAAAAAATTGTAATTTTCAAAGAATAGGTTAAAAATAAATTTAGCCCATTTCAAAATGTTTTCATACAGGAGAATTGAACTTAGATTATAATCTAAATTTTTTTAATATTCTGTCAAATATATGCATACAGGGTAACCTAAAGCTTAATTGTAATTTTGAATTTTGCCTTTTTGAGTATCCAGTCCATATATACAGGGTCTTAAATTGTACTTTTGAGTTTTTGTTTTTGTTTTTTTTTATATTCTGTCAGAATATATACAGGGTGACTTAAAAATTAAATTGTAATTTTTTGAATTCGGTTTTTTGGAAAACTCTGTGCAAATATACAGGGTAACTCATAGTTTGGATTATAACCCAGTCCGCACAAATTCATGGCAGGTACATGGCAGGTACATAACCACTGTTCTATGTGATGTTGCAGCCATGTTATTTTTATAGTCCATGTACAGTCCTTGGACTTTAACAATTCCGCCTCAAATTATGTATCAGGTACATAACATGTAACATATCAGCTACATACCAGGTACATAACATATTATATAACATTTGCAATATGGATGAGAGGTATCAGCCATGTCGTTTTTATACTCCTTGATATGTAGCAGAAACATACCAAATACATCATAAGTTATCCCTTGCCATATGGATGAGAGGTCTTTAATACATTAAAATTATATGGGTGATATGTAACATGGATGTAATAATGTCCGTTTAAATTCCCCCGGCAAATATAAACTTCCAATTTCGAATAGGTAAATGATACACAAATATGAAATACATATTTGTGTGCCACTTACCTATTCGAAATCTAAAGTCGATATCTACAGGGTCCGGTCGAAGTCTTAATTTCGTTTATTTTGCAAAAATAAAAATATATCTTAAACTGACACTCGGTTGTCCTGCTAGGTATACACACAAAAAAATTAAAACTACATATTACATATTCTGAATAAAATATATTTTAAAAAAGGTAACTGTTTGTACATTTTTTTTAAAAACGTAAAATAAATAAACCTATTCTGAAAATAAAATATATTTAAAATTAAAAAAAAAAACCTAATAATGCATTTTTCGAGGGGTAAATCTCATACGAACTCGCGTACACCAAATTTTGCATTACCCAAGATTTGGCAAGATTTCGCGGGAGTTGGCAAGATTTCGCAGGATTTTGAAATATTTTGGGGGATTTCGCAAGATTTCTCGTCTAAAAAAAAACTAAATAATTTTACATTTTCAAGTATAATATACTTAGTATATATATATTATACGTTTTTGCGTAAATTACACAAAAAAAATTCATTTAAAATCTCTAAGAATAAAATAAATACAGCGCCACACAAAAAAAATGGATCTTCGAAGGACTCGACTAGTCAATTCCTATATATTTTGAGCCGCTGAATGCGAATGTGAGGTCGAAATTTAAAAGTTTTTAAAAAGACCTCAAAAAACCTAGCGAAAGAGTACAAAAAGGATGTTTTTTTGAGTTTATTTTGAAAATGGGACCCAATTTTTAAACTCCGACTCGGATTAAGCGGCAGACAGACTAGACGAGTCTGTCGGAGATCCAACTTTAGTTTGTGTAACTGTGATATTAATAAAACATTTTTTACAACTTTTTTCACCAATATTACCGCGTCCCACTGAAATATGACATAAGTAGTACTTCTGGTGTACCACACCTATAATATGGATGCTTTTGTTTCGGCAGTTTAAGAGTTACAATATTATGTTAACCTATGCTACTGAGAGTAGCCGGTGAGGGAACGTTCAAGTATTATGTAACGCAAATTGTGCCAAAATTCATACACTTCATACCCCGGCTCTCGCGTTATTATAGATTATAGAGATTTCATATTTTGCCTACCCCCCTAATAGGGGGTGTGTTAGGGGGGGTAGCCAAAATATGAAATCTCTACAGCCTTAAATAATGCGAAAACCGGGGTATGAAGTGTATGAATTTTGGTACAATTTGCGTTACATAATATTTGAACGTTCCCTGATGGTACCGTGTAAAAAATACCGAGAGTCGCCGGTGACTCTCATGATAGCCAACGTGTTAAATTATTTAAGATTTTGGGAATTTCGCAAGATTTCGCGAGGGTGGTACACAAGATTTCGCAGGAGATTTAGCTCGCAAAATACATTTAGAACAAGTTTTAGTTTTCTTCAGCCTTTTACATTAAGGATCCCAACTCCTTGAGGATAAATAAATAAAAAAAGTATATCTCTTTTTCATCAAAGTTGTCACATAGAACCTGATAATTCTCAGCAAACAGCTTACCCATAAATATAGATTAACATACCACAATGACTTCAAATGTTCTCCATTTATTTTATCTATCCGTTTTTATAGGTAATAGGTACCTTTTTTTTGCAATTAATTGGGAAACATTTTTTGTGTTGGGATACATCATCCATCCCATGGGATGGAATCTCACTGACGTCATAATTTCCAATAAATGACACAACTGCATATTCCAATTTACTAAAAAAGTATAATCCATTATAATTTGAAATCTTATTTTGAGGTTAATTTTAAAAAAAGTATTACGATTATGTAGATTATAAAACTTGTATAAACTAATAATTAGTTTTATTACTAACCTATCATAAAACACTCTCCAAAAAATAGCTTTTGCAACACAAAAATTAACAACAACAACAAACACTATTCCGTTAATTATGACGCCATACTCTACTAATAGATTGCTTGGCGGGAACTTCAAAATTCTAATTTCTATTTCCAAGAAATCACAATGTGATGTCATCTCTGATTTCTGTATTTTACAAGATATTACATAATTATAATTATAGTTATACCATGAATGCGGATAGGCGTATTCAACGATTATGGGAATTTTTAGATTTCCAAAATAAGTTTAAAAAAGTAAATTTGATTTAACCAATAATAATAATAATAACTTATTTGTGAGTTTTATCCGAGTCGAACCAAACTGAAGTTTTAAACAAGCAATATTAAAAAAAATCATAAAAAATGAAAAAAAATTGTTTTTTTTTTTAAAGATCTTTTTTGAAAAACGAAAAATTATTGAAAAAAATATAAATTAAATTTTTCAAAAAAAGTTTTCAAAAAAACTAAATTTTTTTTCAAAATTTTTAATATTTTTTGTTTTTGTAGAATTGATTTTTATAATAAAAGTATTTTTTCCTTAAAAAATTACGTTAATCGGAATATTTTTTCAGCTTTTTTCGATTTTTTTTTAAAACTTTATCCCTCCATAAATTTTTTGTTTTTGGTGGAATTACTTTCAAAAATAATAGGGATCTTCACCTCGGATTTTTCCTGAAAATTTCAAGTCGACCGGATTATTATTATTAACCTGTACATACGGTCACCATATTATGGTTAATTCATAACATTTTATGTATCTGGTATGTTCTCATACCATATATATGATATATAACATGCAATATTGCATGTTATGTATCATACATATGTATGTTACATCTTATGTAATATGGCACATGTAACTTAAAAAATCTTTCTGTTATAGGGCATGTTATGTAGCATACATATGTATGTTACGTCTCATGTAATATGGCACTTGTTACCTAAACAATCTTTCTTTGTGATGTTGCATCCATGTATGTGCGGACTGGGAATTTGGAATTTTGAATTTTGTTGAAAATATTTACAGGGTGATTCATTACTGAGGTATAAGTTATATTTTAGCCATTATATCTGGAGGTTTTCTTCTACAATAAATTCAATTTAAGAAATAAAATTTGAGAAAAAAAATTGTGTAATTTTCCTAAAATTATTCAGTTTATATTTTTTTATAATTTTTATTTTTTTTTTCTTTTACCTTTCAATAAATAAATTTTATAAGCCATGGATCTAAACGAATATTGTATTATGGACAACCGTAGGCAGTTGCAATATGATAGGCTAAAGCGAGTTCAAAAGGCAGCAGTGGCCGCTCAAAAAGATATCACAAAACAGCAACATTTTAAAATTTGTTATCAACAGCTGGATGTGACTTATAAGCAATGGCATAAGCTGGCTGATGACATACTCGCTTTCGTCATATCAGATCCTGGACGTACGGATGCTATCCGAAAACGGATATAGCTAAAGAAAAGGAAGCTGCTACGGTGATTGATGAAATGTTTTGGCAGATCCAAGGTATTTATGTACAATTATTTGGAAGTTCTTCAAATGCTACGACTTCAAATGTCAAG
The DNA here is from genome assembly GCA_958510825.1 of Brachypterus glaber. Classification (NCBI taxonomy): domain Eukaryota; kingdom Metazoa; phylum Arthropoda; class Insecta; order Coleoptera; family Kateretidae; genus Brachypterus; species Brachypterus glaber. The sequence continues at coordinate 67,392,783 of OY294044.1, read as the reverse complement.
CTTCAAAAGTTGAATTTAAAACCTTTTAGCGGAAAATTTCCAGACTGGCAAACTTTTATAGATTTGTATGATTCTGCTATACATACAAATCCCCAACTCTCAGACATTGAAAAATTTTCTCATTTACATTTATTATTAACTCCGGAACCACTTAGCATTATTAAGTGTGTTCAATTATCGGGAAGTAACTACTCTGTAGCTTATAATCAGCTGCGTCAGAGGTATGACAATAAACGATTATTGGCTAATACGCACTGGCAGGCAATATGTCAACTGCCAAACATCTCTGACACATCATCAGCCTTGATTATTTTCCTGAATACTCTTGTCGAAAATTTAGCGGCACTCGGGGCCTTGGGTCTTCCAACAAACGAGTGGAGCTTTATTCTTGTAGATATGGTGTACAAACGTATTCCAAAAAATCTTTGTGCTAAGTTTGAGGAACAAAATAAAAAGAATGGTTTTCCCACATTTGACGAATTAAAACTGTTTTTGACAGCACATGCTAAGGCTTTAGAAACTGTTGAGGCTTTATCTTCTAAAAAAGCACCAATCAACAATGTTCAAAAGCCAGTATCAAAACATGTTAAGTTAGATTCATATAATAATTCTTCTTTTGTGACAAATACTGATATTTTATCTTGCCCTGTTTGCAAGTCAAATCATCATGTTTCTCAGTGTAGGTCGTTTTTATCAGAAGCTCCAAAAAAGAGATATGAAATTGCTAAACAGCATAGGTTATGTGTCAATTGTCTTAGCCATTCACACAACTTTAAGTTTTGCAATTCTACTCATTTATGCAAAATATGTAAAAAGCGACATCATTCCACTTTACATTTTGACAAGCCAAATAACAAGGCAGTTAAAGTAAATTTATCACATTCTGGTGAAAATAACGTAACCCCTCCCTTATCGGTCCAAACGGCCGGTACATCGGGACAAAACTACGTAGGAAATAATGACTCTAGCGTCGAGTCTAATGATCCTAACGTTTTTACATCCATAACGACAGTACCAGCGCCAATTTTATTGGCTACTGCTATGGTACACGTAAAGGATGGTCGTGGGCACTATCAATTAATACGTGCTTTAATTGATAATGGCTCTACTTGTTCATTTATAACAGAAAGATGTTTGAATCGGCTAGGATTACACCGTTCGTCTTTTCATAAGACCATAACGGGCATTAATCCTAATTCTCCGGTAACATCCAAGGGCATTACTCAATGCGCAATAAAGCCCACTCAAGCTAAGAATCCTATTCTTAATATTGATGCAGTTGTGCTGCCGAATCTTCCTGAACGGTTGCCGGCATGCGCACTCGATACTACCCAATGGCATCACATACGCCAGCTAAATTTAGCAGATCCCGAATTTAATAAAGTAAAAGCCGTGGAGCTTTTACTGGGGGCGGAGGTGTTTGCTCAGATTTTGCTCAGCAATAAAGTAGCAGGGGATCTGAGTCAACCGGTAGCCATTGAGACAGTTTTCGGATATATACTAATGGGGAAAATATCCTATCCCTCCCCGACAAATTTTGCACTTGTCACATCCATGGAAACCTTTGATCTAAAGTCCTTTTGGGAATTAGAGCAGGTACCTCAACAGGAAAAATTAACTCCTGAGGAAAAATGGTGTGAACAACAATATACAGAATCATGTACACGAACAAACGATGGACGTTACATGGTTGCCCTACCATTCAAAAAAATGGAACCTACGTTTATTGGTGATTCTCGCACAAACGCACTTAAGCGTTTTTTCTCTTTAGAAAAACGATGCTTGCAAGATGAATCCGTAAAAATATCATATTCTAAAATTATTCAGGAATATTTAGATTCTGGGCACATGGAAGAAGCACCTCCGTGTGAGGTCACTGCACCGCATTATACGGTTCCGCACTTTGCGGTACTAAGGCCGGATAGTAGTACTACCCAGGTACGCATAGTTTTTGATTGCAGTGCTAAAACATCAGAGGGCTACTCCCTTAATGATTTATTATGTCCAGGACCTAAATTACAAACTGATATAATTTCCCTTTTATTAAGATTTCGCCTTCATACTATTGTTATAATGGCAGACATAAAACAAATGTTTAGGCAAATTCTTATGGATCCGAAGCACCGAAATTATCAACGATTGCTTTGGAGATTTCATCCCCAACAACCAGTAAAAGAATACCGACTTACAACGGTAGCTTTTGGTAATACTTCCTCTCCCTTTCTAGCATTACGCACTATTAAACAGTTAGTAACAGATGAGGGTAAAGATTTTCCTATGGCATCAAAAGCTCTAGAAGAAGATACCTTTGTTGATGACATTATCTCAGGGGCTGACAACCTAGAGCTAGCACAGGTGTTTTGTCTTCAGCTAACTGAACTTTTACAAAAAGGAAAGTTTGAATTGAGGAAGTGGGCGAGCAATTCTCCAAATTTATTGAAAGATATCCCTGTCGATCATCGACAGCATATATCATTTGATTCTGAAGAAGATTCATATCTTAAAATTTTGGGACTTCAATGGACTCCACATACAGATATTTTCTCTTTTCGGGTGAAGGCTTTAGAGTCTACACCAACTAAGCGTTCTATCCTATCGGATATTGCGCGTATTTGGGATCCACTTGGATATCTCAGTCCAATAACCTTTGTAGCCAAGCATTTAATACAGCATTTATGGTCACTAGGTTGTGATTGGGACCAGCCACTTCCCAATGAAGTGGTAACAAAGTGGTTACAATTTAAATCTGAATTGCACATGTTAGCAGATTTAAAAATTTCCCGTTTTCTTGATATAAAAAACGCCCGTGGTTTAGAATTGCATGGCTTTTGTGACAGTTCTGAGAAGGGCTATTGTGCTATAATTTTCTTTCGAAAACCTCGGCCAGATGGAAAGTTTGAAGTTTCCTTAATCTGTGCAAAGTCAAAAGTTGCTACTTTAAAGAAATTATCAATACCCCGCTTGGAATTGTGCGCTGCTGTTTTATTAAGTAATTTAATAAAGTTTGTTCGCAACACTTATAAAAACAGCATTACTTTTCATAAAACATATGCTTGGTCAGATTCCATGGTAGCCTTATCATGGATTAAGGCTCCGCCCCATCGTTGGAAAACATTCGTCGCAAATCGCGTTAGCCACATCCAAGATTTGGTACCACCAGATTGTTGGTATCATGTTAAGTCTGCGGACAACGTGGCTGACCATGGTTCACGTGGGCTTTTTCCCAGCGAGCTTATGCAGTGTACCCAATGGTGGGCGGGACCAGAATTCTTGTCTACCTCCCTGGATCTTGATACGGATAGTTTTACACCCGTTACGTCCCCAGATGAGGCCAAGATTATATCCCTAGTTTTAATAGAGACTGATCAATTTATTGATACCCTATTAAACAAATATTCTAGATTATCACGTCTAATACGTGTTGTCTCATATATTTTTCGTTTTGGTTTCAATTTACGTAATCCTAATCAAAAGGTTACTACTGCTTTAGTTGCAAATGATTTACAAGTGTCCTTAATGACTTTGGTTAAAATTGTTCAACACCAATATTTTAAGGAAGATATTGTACGTATCGAGCAACAAAAGCCGGTTAATAAAACTTTACGTAAATTAAATCCTTTCATAGACCCACAAGGAGTTTTACGAGTAGGCGGTAGGCTAAAAAATGCACATCTGCCGTTTGAAAGTAAACATCCCGCATTATTACCTCGTACTCATCGATTGACTTACCTCATTATCGAGGATATGCATGTTAGGCATATGCATCCTGGGATTCAAACCTTACAGTTTTTATTGAATCAACAGTTTTGGATATTATCCGCCAAGCGGGCCATAAAATCTGTTGTTTCAAAGTGTCACAAGTGCTTTAGGGTTAAGCCAAACACTATCCAAACTAGGATGGGTGACCTACCGAGCTTTAGGATAAGTCAGTTGAAAGCCTTCCAAAGCTGTGGCGTGGACTATTGTGGTCCATTCAATATAAGCATGGGACGAGTACGTGGTGCAAAAACTTACAAAGCTTGGATTTGTGTGTTCGTGTGCTCGACCACAAAAGCTATACACTTAGAGTTGGTGTCCTCACTTTCTTCTGAGTCCTTTTTGGCTGCTCTTCGTCTTTTCATTTCTAGACGTGGACGCTGTAATTACATTTTCTCTGATCAAGGTACAAATTTTGTTGGTGCCGCGCGCCAATTAGATGAGTTGATGCAGCATGCCACTGAAACTGAATCGATAAAGTGGTCATTTAATCCCCCTTCAGCCCCACATTTTGGTGGTCTGTTTGAATCTGGTGTTAAGTCGGTAAAAACTCATTTTTATAGAGTAGTTGGTTTACAACGACTGACATATGAGGAATTCTCAACCTTCTTAGTTCAAATAGAAGCCTTATTGAACTCGAGACCTCTTTGTCCAGTTAGCTCTGACCCAAATGATTTATCGGTCTTAACTCCCGGACATTTTCTTACCCTGAACTCACTCTCTGCCCCGCCAGAGCCTGATCTACAAGACTTGCCTCTTAATCGTCTAAATAGGTGGCAGCTCATTCAACGTATGCATCAGGACTACTGGGCCAGGTATCATTCCGAATATTTATGTACTTTACAGCAAAGAGTTAAATGGAATGAACCCTCTAAACCGATAGAACTTGGTTCTATGGTGCTGATAAAGAACGATTTACAGCCCCCTCTTCGTTGGTCGATAGGTCGTGTAATAGAGTTATTTCCAGGTGCTGATGATGTGATCCGAGTAGTAAATGTCCGTACAGCTCAAGGTGTCCTAAAGAGGCCCTTAGTAAAATTATGTATATTACCTATGTATTGTTAAAACACTCTAATTTTGTGTGTTTTGGTGGGCGGTAATGTTACAACCACATTTCTGTGTTTGTATTTATTTTTAATTTGGGTTTTATTATACATAATTTCATTTAATTTCTTTACTTAGTTATAATTCAAAAATAATATTTTATTTTAAATTAATTGTATTTTTGTAAGTAACGCGCTGAAAACCTCCTAGCTTTTCTGCGCATGAGTTCGTTTGGAGGTTGCCTTCCGGACGGCAGTATCAATTTGACGCTCGAGAGCGGTCGATGCGTGTCAATAAAAATATACTCAAATCCGCTGACGAATATACCACGCGCGGGCATTCGTTAGAATTTACCATATTTACGGCTGCAAACTATAGAAATAAGTTCCATATACACATATGTATTTAAATAATTAGTAGTGTATACCTACACTGGTCAAACAAACTTTAATTCGCGTACATCAGTTTCCAATTATGTGGTGTCTCCTGTGAAGAAATGGCGGTCATGACCTGTCGTGCTGAATGCTGTAACTAAGGTAGGATTACCATATATATTATTGGAACTGTCGTTTTGTCTTTAATATTCTTTTCAATCATTAATACCTATTCGCAGTCCACTTAATTAATATCATAAAGGCGATGTTACGGAGGCAATCCCATATCACCGAATGGGACCTTTCGACGTCACACAACAGACGCCGTCGAGCGGTTTGCCTGCATTTTTGCAGACATACCGCTGGGCAGCGTCATTGTCCTTCAACGTGTTTTAATTATTACTTTGAATTCTCCATTCAAAGTAATAAAAGAATAAAATAAAAATGCAAAACAAAAATAAAACAATTTATTTCATTTTAAAAAAGTACATACAAGAATAATTCTTAATTACCTATACATAAAGAATAATTTTTTATCAAATCAATGAAAATATTTTACTGGACGAAATCCGAAAATTGTTTTTTTTATCACCCTCAGCTTTTACAACATAAAAATAATTATATTATTATATTATTATTATTATACACCGTTTTATAAGAGAATATATTCTCGTATACGAATCGCACGGCACAGTGCGTAAACTAAATATCACTCTGTATGGATATTGGCAGGGGCGGATTTATTTCATTTTAAGGGGAGAAGGGACTATAAAATTTAAAAAATAGAGTTTTTACCCACATGAGTTAAAACTAAAACTGGGGTACATACTCGTAATACTAATTGAATAATCGCCACTGACTGTTTCCAAAAACACTAAAAACGCATGAAAGCATAATTAATATTTTATTTAATTGTTTTGTATATCAATTACTCACTTTTAAAAGCTTTGCTGACATAAACTTTCGACCCTCCTTAAGAGTGTGGCTCGTTGGTTAATAGCCACTGATTGGTTTCGAAAACACTAAAAACATGAATGGATCATTAATATTTAGTTTTATTTGTTACGTATGTATATAATAATAATAATAATAATATAATAAATGTCTTTATTTTATCATATACCGGTGCATGATAAGAGGCGAAGTTCAAATGAGTTGCTCATCAAAAACACGATTCTGATGCGCAACCCCAAGCTCTTCCACTTAACCTCAGTAAAAATTTAATCTATATATAACTTATAAATAAAATAATAACAATAGATAAAAATACTAATTTAACTTAATTACAAATTTAATTTAATTACTGATTTCTTGTTTCAAATTAGAGGACTTTTTAGTGAGAAACAAAAAATAAATAAATGAGAAAAAATCAATCAATAATTAATTTTGAGTAGTTTCTAGAAGTTCTCTAATAGACTTTTTGAAACTATTTTTGTTCAAACTAAAAAAATTTCTATATTTATTATAATTGACACTAATATTATATGAAAAAGATCTTTGAAATCTTACAGTTTGATGTAAAGGAACTGTCAGAAGGTTGACGTCTCTTAAGTTGGCACCATGAATGTTATGGCGAAAATTTAACTTTTCGTATAAATATGAGGGTGTTTGGTTATTAATAATAGAGTGATACAGGCAAAGTGTCTGTGAAGTGACTCTATTTTGCATATTCAGCCAGTTAGCTTCTTTCAGTTTGTGTGAGATATGTTCAAATTTTCGAACCCCGTAGGTGTATCTTAAACAAGAATTTTGAAGTTTTTGTATCTTTTGTATATAATCGTTATCTAATGCGAATCCATAAATAGCCGAGCCATAAGTTAATTGAGATAAAACAAGTAAATTACAGAGCAACTTTTTAGTCGGGATATTAAGATACGATCTGTGAGGAAAGAGAGTTCGAAGTATTCCGTATCCAGTTCGTAAGCGTTGATCAATATATAATTTATATCTAAAGCTATTATCCATATTAAGACCGAGATTTTTTGCACTATCTTTAAATGCTATTACAGTGTTGTTTAGTCTCAGTTCATAATTTTCTTTTATGTTATTGCAAGCCTTTTCAGTTCCAAAAACCAATGCAACTGATTTAGAAGGATTAATTGATAAATTGTGATCAGTAGAAAATTTTAATATAGATGTCAAATCATCATTCATTTGTTTGATACTTTCAGTTGCATCAGCTAGGTGAAACGAATAATAAAGCTGAGTATCATCAACATACATATGAACCTTACAATATTTTATATATATAATTAAACAACACGTATAAATAATAAAAAGAAACGGCCCTAAGCGAGAGCCTTGTGGTACACCTAAAGAAATAAGTAATGCCAAAGATAGAACACCATTTAGTTTTACTCTCTGTAACCGATTTGCAAAATATGAAAAAATTAGTTCTAAGCTGTCGTTATCTAGGCCTAAATATCGAAGAATAGAGATTAAAAGATCTGGACGGAGAGTATCAAATGCTTTTGTATAGTCTAGCAGGCACAAAACAGTGACAAGACCTTGTTCGGTAGCCTGTAAAATGTCATCAGTTACTTTAAGTAAAGCTGTTGAGCAGTTATAACCCTTCCTGTAACCAGACTGTATATCCGGTAGTAAATTAAATTTATTCAAGTGATCATTTAATTGGTCACAAATAATTTTTTCTAGTATTTTGGACATTGCAGGAAGGATGCTTATTGGCCGTAAATGTTTAAATTCAGTTGGTTCACTGGTTTTTGGGATTGGTTTTACAATAGCTTGCTTCCAAGCTATTGGAAAATAATTTTGTAAAATACAGGAATTAATTATGTTAGTAATGAATGGTATGATGTAAGGACAACATAAGGAAATCATTAATATATTTATTTCGTCAGAACCCACTGCTTGAGATTTTATACCGGAAATTATTTTTTGAATTGTATTATTATCAACCAGATTAAAATGTAAAAAACTACTTACTTTGGGACTAACATTATTTTCGTAAAATTCCTTACACTCATTATTAAAACTTGGGTTGGTTTGAGGAACACTATTTACAAAGTATGAGTTAATATCGTTGGCATCATTCATTTCAGGTGGTAAGTGGAGATTATTTTTAGTATTGTTAATATTTAGATATTTTAATTTGTTCCAAATATTTTTTTGATCATTACCTCTAAGGCTGAATGAAAAATAAGCCTTTTTCTCATTTCTAATTGCTACATTCACGAAATTTCTTCTAGCTTTATATTCATCCCAGTCTATTTTATTGGCGGATTTTTTAAATTTAGTGTGTGCCCTATCCCTTAACGACATTAGTAGTTTAATACCAGGATTTAACCATGGTGCAGGTTTTTTAGAAATTCTTGAAGTGGCTGATGGCGCATGTACATTAAATAAATTTATTAGTTTTTCATTAAAAATATTTATTTTAGTGTCGACATTTTCTGTATAGAATATCTCTTCAAGATTTGAGTTTGTTAAATCGCCTAGAAACGCATCTTGATTAAAATTTTTGTAAGATCTATATGTGTGATATAATATTTCGGTTTTTATCTTTTTTACTTTAATTGTACAGTATATAAGGTCATGATCAAGAAAGTCGACATTTACATTACCGCTCGATGTAACCAAAGACTCGGAACTTACTAAAATATGGTCAATTAATGTAGAGCTATTATTGACTACTCTTGTTGGATTGGATATCAACTGCTTTAAACCTATTGTATCTAACATATGTTCATATGCGATTGTCACAGTTTCATGTGGTTCTAGTAAATTGATATTCATATAGCCTAGCGTAAAGATATTTGATGAAATAGGTAGAGAATTTCCGATACTATTTTCAATTTCCTCAATAAAAACTTTATAATTACAACTATGTAAGCGATAAACTGAATGTACTATGAATGAGACTGAATTTACAGTAACATGAATACTGCATTGATTAATAATGTTTGTGTTAGTTATTCTTTTAAATTTAATTCCATTTTTAATATAGATACCAACTCCACCACAACGTTCAACAGTGTCTTGTCTAACAAACTGATATCCTTCCACTTTGATCACTGAATCAGAAATGTGACTTTTGAGCCATGTTTCAGAAACCGCCAATATATCAATATTATTTTTTAATATTATTTGTTCTACTTCTGCTACGTGAAGTGCCAGAGATCTAACATTTAGGGCTGCCAGCTTAAGAAACTTATTTGGCATTTTTACAAACTTTATTAGCCACAACAATATTTAAACGAAAAATAGAAAAAAAAAAGTGTACTGTACACCTAAATATAAATACAAAAATATATTATACTGAATTAAATACTCAATTAAATATGTAAAACCTTAAAGAAAATTATTTTCGAGAGTTGTTGTGTCTGGTAGAATATGTATGAGTTTTAGGTCTTTTTAGAAATTACTATAGCCTTTTTTGGTGAATCCCGTTTACGCTTGCTATCTGGATTTTCATCAGTATCATCCGAGTCCGAGGAGTTTAGTTCTTCTTCGTTACTTTTATTTACTAAAAATTCCACCGTAAACTCTTCGTCACCAACGATCAGTTTATTATTTTTGATGAACGCTTCAGGATTTTGTTTTCTCGCATAAACAAGGTGTTTTCGAAGAATTTTATTGTTGGATTGCTGTTCTTTCGTACAGTCGCTCGAGATTGCAATACCTGAACCTTTTAAATTTTTAGCGTTTTTTAGCAATTCGTATTTTTTCATACAAGATATTAGCTCAATAATGATTGGACTTGTTTGGTGCGGGTTTTCTTCATTAAAACTTTGGATTGTATATAGGTCGCTTATGTCGTTATTAGTAAGTTGAACTTTTAAAAGTCCAGATAGCTTCTCAGTTACTAACTTACACAGATCCTCTTTTGGCTTCTTTTGTTTAAGTTTAAACCCAAAAACAATAATGTTGTTCTTTTTAACCGAACGTTCAAGATACTCAACTTTTTTCTTAAGAAACTTGTTTTCCTCTTCGATAGCTTGTTTAAATAAAATATTTTCTTTTTCGATTTCTTCAATTTTTGTATATGCTTCTTCAATCTTCTTTGTTAGCCTAGTTTCTAGATTAATTAATGTTTCATTTAATTTTGAGTTACTTGCTTTAATTGCTTCCAATAAATCATCATTAGATGTCATTTTCAAAAAAAGATTGTAAAATCACAGAAAAGTATTAAATTTTTGTAATAACGGCAACGCCGGCTGAAATTCTGCTGAATGTTTGTTTACTTTTAGCAACCTTCGATCGCCACTTGAAATTTAAATTGCCAAATATTCTTTAAAATTTACTATATTCTGAACTTACTACTTGCGTGATATTGTCATCAGTGTTGAATTATGTGTTTCAATGAATTAGTAAGTTTTTTTCTTGGTATTTACTAGTAGTTTTCACAATTTTTCTCAACAGAATTAAAAAAAATAGAACTTAAACCGACGAAGCTACGTTGCCAAGTCATATTACTTACTTTTAAAAGCTTCACGGAAAGAAACATTCGACCCTCTTCAAAAGTGTAACCAATTGGTTAATCGCCACTGATTGGTTTCAAAAACACTAAAAACACATGAAAGCATAGTTATTATTTAGTTTTAATTGTTGTGTACGTATATTTATTCAAATAATTACCTTTTCCAAAGTTATTAAAATTTTTCGTCGCACACCAATCCAATATTTAGATTTTTTGAGGTTAGAAACACGGAAACCCCCGCTTTATATATATTTTTTTACAACAAAGTAAGTCTAATACTTTCAATGGGATTTTGTTTTAAATATGGTCAATATGCAATATAGAATCATTCTTAATAATATTATCTTAAAATATTTACTATTTTATAATTTATTATTATTTTTAATACGATGCCATCTATCAGGATAAATGTAAAGCTTTACATGAAAAGATAAAAGAAACCTATCTGTTAAAAATTACAAAAAATAACGCTAGCGACATCTAGCACGTAAATTGCGATGCTATGGCGGCCATTTTTAGCTGTGTTGCAAGGTCACCTACTTAAGGCTGGCCCCCCCTGCTTTGCAGGTAGTTCTAATAAATCCTTGCCAACTTCAGAATCTTGAACAGGTGCGAAGACAAAGTTTTTTAAAAGGAAAATATTCGACCCCCCCAAAAAAAAACTGACTTAAATAAATTTTAAGCTTTTCCCACTCCACTCAAAATAACAAGTCAATATATATAAAAAAGAATTACCTGTAATAATAATGATTGTATTCTTATTTTCCGGTATCATATCCAATTTTTTCTCTTTGAAAAAATAATTTTTTTCAATGTTTTTAGTAACGCAAGAAAATTTTCTTTGTATGGAAAATTTGTGATGTAAAAAAAAACTGATAACAGGGGAAAGTAATCTATTTAAATTAATATAATAAACTATAACAACTATTATAGTAGTATTATAATTATTTTAGTATACTATAATAATTACAGCTACATTCCATACAACTGAGTACTTAGATCATTCTCAGTTAACTGTCAGTTTCAGACTCCCCGATTGGTTAAATTTGACAGTTATCTGAGAATAATCTAAGTACTGAGTTGTATGGAAAGTAGCCTATATGATATAGGTACTTTGTTAATACTATAAATTTATCAATAACTAATTTACAGTCATTGAATTAAGACTCTCTAAAGCCTCTTGTGATTTAATTTCAGTGTCTAATTTTTGAATATTATTATTTGGTAGCTTAGTTGATTTTTTTTGCTTGGTTTCTTGTACTGGCACACTTTTTCTCATATTTTCTTCTAAATTTACCAGTTGTTGATCAATTTCTTTAACTGTTTTCTTATTTTTATTTATCTAAAATACAAATAAAAATATTATAAAAAAAAGAAATTCTTTGAATTTTTTACTTTTTTGAAAAAAAAACTTAAAACATTATTTTTTTATTGTTGTTTTTTTCAGTGCCGGTGGCACACACCGTGTGCCATCGGAAGTTTTCGCCAGGGGGCGATGTCACACGGTGTGTGCCACCACTATGTCTACAAAAGTTTAGTTGTGCGTCGTTCCATTCTAATAAGTTTCCGGGTAGCCTTGGTTTTGGAGTTCCGTGTTTTACAGTGTTGCTATGGCGTAAAACGTTCCAGGACCATCACGACTAAAAATACAGATTACATACCCGGGCTCCGACTTGCACACCGGAAATATGGCCGGCACTGAGTGTTAAATCATGAAAAAAATATATGCTAAATTAAAGGATACAAGTTGTTAAAATAATGCCAAACAAGGAAAAATTTTAAATGCTACAAATTTTCTCTATATTCAAATAAATTTCTTTTTGGTAGCTATTTTTTATACTTACATTTTTCAATTCAGATTTTACAGCTTTTGCTTTAGCCTTAAGTTTTAAACTTTTGGCTCCAGCTACTTTAAAAACATTGTTAGATTTTTTCTTGTTGTTCTTGCCCATGATTACCTAAAAATAGTAACAAAATTTATATTAATATTACAATAAATTTATTTTTACCATGTTGTACAGAAGAAATTTTTGATTAATATTTTTAATTAAAACATACATTTTTTATTATTAGATTCTTCAGAATCTTCAATTTTTCGTTTTTTTCTAATACCTCCAACTAAGATATCTCTATTTAATTTAAAGGAAACACGCATCATTTCTTTTAAAGAACTCACTGTCCTAACTTTAAAAACATTTACTATTTTATCTGTTATATCTAAACCAATATTTTCAGTAACAAGTTGCTTAGCTATTTCTTCATAATCATCCCCAGTTTTTGACTTTGCAAAACAATAAACAAAAACTGTTGGTTCTATAATACTTTCAGGCAACTCATCATCTTTAAAAAGGTTCTTAAATGAATCTAAAAATGTAACTGCTAATGCTGGAAGATTCATAGTGATATATACAGATTTCTCTGCAATGTATTTTGGTAAAAGTTCTTTGATTTCATTTAAAATAAAATCTCTTCCATCCTTATTGTAAGTTTGAATTTGTATACATTTAGCATTTATTTTATTAATTTTAATATTTTCATTTAACCATTTATATGATTCTGGATTTAGGTCATTAGCATAAACAGTACATTTCTTTCTAGCACAAGGGATGGAAAAGGGTCCAACCCCTGCAAATACATCAAATAATACATCATCGGGTTTCAGTAACTTAACAATTCTTTCATGCTCTGTACATAGTCTTGAATTCCAATACACTGTTGAAAAATCAAACTTAAATGTACACTGATTCTCCTTTAATGTGGTGATCATATCATTATCTCCATATAATAATTCCATTTGAAAGTTACGATATGTATTATCTATCATATCAATTTTGTTGACTACTGTCCTGCAACCTGGAATTTTTTCAAATAAAATTTGTCCAATTACATTTTTATAAGGTAACAGATGTTCACGAAGGTTTACATGTATTATATGGCCTATTTTTGTAAAACTGGACATTCCTTCTTTATCTTCAGGAAGTATGGATCGGAATAAATCTTCTGCTGAATAGTTTTCATATTTTAATGTCTTTGTTAGTAAATGAAGATTATTCTCATCCAATGACAATGATTGTAGAACCTCTTTGGCATCAGAGGTAGAAATATTCCACTTTAAAGGATTTAAATATATAGTGGTTTCTTCTTCAATGGTTTCTATAGGTTTAAAATTATCTATTTTAAGCAAAAATTGTTTAAGAGCAGGTATTAAATTTGAGATTGTTACCTCTTTCACTATTAATGCAGGTACTTTTATTTCTTTTTCAAATAAAGATTTGTCCAATAAAGTTATGCCTCTCACATGAGAAGGTGGTTTTAAAATATTAGCCATAGTACTGTAACATTTATTAATATGTATGGAATTAAAGAGATATACCTTGTTGGAAGTATTACTTATCACTGAATTTTGTTTAATATTTATTAAATAGCGAAACACACGTGTTTTTAAAATATACGTACTTGTCATTTATGGTGGACGGTGAAAAGAACTACTTTGTATCTATTCTCTGAACTACTGTCAAGTTGACTATCAACATGTAGAGTAGGTCTATTATAACAGTGCTGGTTTCGTGGTTCAAAATAGTTTTTTTTTACGTTAAAATGGGCATTATAATCAGCAATGTATCAATAGCCATATTTAGTGCAGGGACAGTGATTGGGGCTTGTACTGCGTATTTTATTACTCGCCTTCGAATTAAAGGTCCAGAAAAAAGCAATGTTGAAGTGAAAAGTGAGGTTAGAATAATTGTTTATTAAGTTTAGTAATATAATAAATTTGTATAATTTGTTTATTTACAGATCATCAACAAAAGAGAAGACTATAAGTTAATTATGGCTATTAGAAATGACTTAAAAATGCAAAAGGGAAAAGTTGCTGCACAATGTGGTCATGCAGCTGTTGCAGCTTATGCAAAAGCTTCAATAGAAAAACCAAAAACCTTAAATCATTGGTGGAGAACTGGTTGTGCAAAAATTGCTTTAAAAGTGGAATCAGAAGAAGAATTATTGAAAATAGATGCATGTGCTAAAGAAAATGATGTTTTATCAAGCATAGTGCGTGATGCTGGACAAACACAAGTGGCTCCCGGATCTAGGACAGTTATAGCGATAGGGCCTGCACCTAAAAGTAAATTAGATAAGATCACGGGTCATTTAAAATTGTATTAGAATTCAAAATAAAGTTATTTAATTTTTTTTTTGTTTTGGGATATAGTTCAAACGTACCATCATATTGTACCTAACTTCACTTTTGTCATCTAAACGTGTGTCTTAACCTAACCTAAAAATATAAAAACAGGGGATGCCTAAAACGTGGAATGAATTAAGTGTAAGCCTACATCAAGAAATTCAAAATGGTATCAAATCTTTTAATTTTGAATATATGACACCTGTACAAGCTGCTACAATACCGCAACTAATAAACAAAAAGGATGTAGCTGCTGAAGCTGTAACAGGCTCTGGAAAAACATTAGCTTTTTTAATTCCCTTACTAAATATATTAAAAAGTCGCGAATTAGAAGATAAGTGGAAGAAGTTTCAAGTTGGAGCTATAGTGGTCTCACCTACAAGAGAATTAGCATTGCAAACCAATGAAGTTCTAGAACAACTTTTAAAATATGTGACTGTAAGTACACATTGTATTATAATAACATTTAAAATGGATTATTATTATTGTTTTTGTCAATTTATTACAGGATTTTTTCAGAATTTAACACAGATATTATTGGTAGGAGGAAATAGTGTTGAGGAGGATGTAAAAAAATACAAAACGAATGGTGGTAACATAATAATTTGTACCCCAGGTAGATTAGAAGATCTTTTGACCAGAAGAAATGATATAAACCTGTCAAATGCTATGAAAAATTTGGAAATTTTAATATTAGATGAGGCAGATAGGCTATTGGACCTAGGTTTTCAAAAATCTATTGATACAATTCTCAGTTATCTACCTCGGCAAAGAAGGACTGGTTTATTTTCAGCTACGCAGACAAAAGAAGTTGAAGATTTAATCAGAGCAGGACTTCGTAATCCTGTATTAGTAAGTGTTTCAGCTAAAGCGACTCAAAGCACACCCGTTTTATTGAATAATTATTATATTATTGCAAAAAATAATGGAAAATTAGCAACATTGTTAGCCTTCATTGAAGAAAAATGTATACAAAAAGCCATGTTATTTTTACCAACTTGTGCATGTGTAGACTATTGGGCTTCAGTGTTACCTAATATTATTGATAAAAAGTTACCAGTTATGGCTATTCATGGAAAAATGAAAGACAAAAGAAAGAGAATAATGGAAAATTTCAGGAAGGCTGCTACAGCTCTTTTGTTATGTACTGATGTTATGGCCAGAGGAATAGATATACCTGAAGTAAGTTAACTATAACATAGTCACTCTCTAACTTTTTTTATTTTATAAAATTCCAAATAGGTATAATTATAATAAGTATAATTTGACTTTATTTTAGAAGAATAATAGTCCGGGAGCCCATGCTCAGTAGAATTTTTTTTATTACCTCACCATTGAGACTTTGTATATGTGTTCTTTATGTCCAGTCAAACAACTTCTTACATAAGAAGCGGTAGCGGGGCGTTTTTTTTTTTTGGGACCAACCCTTAACTTTAAGGTGTTTGACAACAGTATTGCCAGAAAATTTTTTTCAGACAAGGTAACCACTTGATTTTAAATATTTTTATTTATGATGTAATAACTAACCTAACATGGGAAAGTTATGACATCCTAACATTTAGCACCTCAAAGCTGATTTTTTCAGGATCATTTAATAAAAATATTTAAAATCAAATGGTAACCTTGTCTGACAAAATTTTTCGGGTAATACGGTTGTCAGACGCCCTAAAGTTAAGGGTTGATCCCAAAAAAAAAAAAATCCTGCTACCGAGAATTTCCTTATGTCAGAAGTTGTTTGACTGGACATAAAGAACACATATACAAAGTATCAATGTTGGGGTAATAAAAAAAATTCTACTGGGCGTGGGCTCCCAGACTATAAGATCCTAATCTGGCTGATCATTTTCATTTAATTTAAAAAAAGCTAAATTTGTTATTTAACTGTCACAACAGATGCAATAAAATATTACTTTCACTAAATGAAATTCTAAAAACTATAACTCTTTGATAAAAAAAATAATATATTTTAGTTTTTTTCTTGTCACTTCTCTACTTAATCTTTTATAAATTTTACTTTTACAATATAAAAGTAAACTGTGTTTTTTGGTAGCATTATTTTTTTGTTATAAATGGTTAATATATTAATTTTAGGTGGATTGGGTGCTACAATGGGACCCCCCAGCAAGTGCCAGTGCTTTTGTGCACAGAGTTGGTAGGACTGCAAGACAAGGGCATGAGGGTTCTAGTTTAATTTTATTACTTGAAAATGAAGAAGCCTATGTCCCTTTTATTCAACAAAATCAAAGAGTAAATTTAACGGAAATTGAAGACAATATACCAGAAAAAAAGGTAAACATTAATAACCATTTGCATCAAAGATTACTTAAAAAAAATTGATTTAAATTTTTTCTATTTTTTTGGTCCAAATTGGTTTTGGCCAAAATAAATTTTTTAGCCATGATTTTGGTAAAAATTTGTTTTGCTCATTTTTTTTTATTTTTATTTGGCCATTCTTCAAATTGTAGGTATATTCTGTGACAAGTGTAGAATGATACATATTCCAAACAAGTGGATGGTTGTCACCCGAGCCGCGACAGGGACGAGGGGGATGGTCCACAAATAGTAAATTGTGTATCATGTCGTTAATTTAGTTTAATATAAAACCTTTACGTTATGTGTCATATACCGTCATCCGCTTACGGAATGTGCCATATACCGTAAGTGGTTTTTGTGCGATTCGACTAAATAATTTTCTGGCACATATTGTTTTGACCAATTTTTCATTGTGAAAAACTTATCATTTTTTAATTTTATTTATTTAAATTATATTATATTATCTTCAATTTTAAAAAATATTTTTTTATATAGAAAGAAAAAAGATAACATTGTGAAATTTTGTAGGTAGGTATGTTTATTTATATTTAAAAAATATAAATAAATAGATTTTTAAAGTGCCATTTTTTGGCCATAATTAGTTTTTTAACAAAACTTAAAAAAAAACGGTGGTCGCCATGATTCCGGCCGTTTGGATCGACTGAAAAAAAAAAAACGGGATCTTATTCAGTATTGAAGTCGCTATAGCTAGAAGTCTTAATTTTGTAAATATTGTCAATGTGATATTGCCACCTACGCGTATGCGTGAGCTCGGCCTTTAGATTATCAAAATGTGAGAAGCGGCTAATTGTAAATCCAAATGCCGAACTCAGACATGCGCGTAGGTCACATTGACAATATTTACAGCTTCAAACCTCCGTAATTGAATTTCTTCGTTGTTTCCAAAGCACTCTTCGCCAAAATGATTTTTTTAATTTGGCTCAAAATGTAAGACTTGATGATAAAAATCCAAAATGGGAACCATAGGAAAAAACGAAGTTAAGTATTGTAACTCTTGCATCTAAAATGACATGGAAAATATGATAACAGATTTAGATTCCTTGCAAAAAAGTACCTCAACAATGTTTCAGTTAAAAACGTCTAGCTTTGTCCGTTTTCGCTCAAAAAAATAAAAACGAAACTCAGGATCTTTATTTTTTTTGAAATAATTAAAAAACAAAAAATGATAGGTCAAATTTTCTTTCAGATTATTAATCAGCATAAAAATGCGCAACTTTTTTCTAATTTAACCGATTTTGTATCTCTTATAATAACCGAGATACCCATGCTTGAGCTCGAAAAACGGACACCCTGTATACCAAAATATTTTTTGATCCATTTATTTTATGCCAAAGTATTTTTTTAATTTGTTCCTCATAACCTTTTAGTTTTAGTTTATACTAATAGTAATTTTTTTTGTAGATATTGGAGTGTATGAACAAAATCAGAGAAATTCATAAAAAAGATAGATCTATTATGGAAAAAGGAACAAAGGCCTTTGTATCTCATTGTAGAGCATATTCCAAACATGAATGTTCTCTACTATTAAAAATTAAGGTATTTTTAAATAAATAATAATATAATAAAAAATACGCTGCACAGATAAAAATAGTATATTATGCATCTAGTATGCGAAAAGAAGTCTTTAGTGTTTGAGACTGAAGTTTTTTTTGCTGAGACGGAGTCAAGGCAAAAAATCAGTCGAGAACACTTAAAACAGTTCGCATACGTGGTGCATATACTATTTTTCTACTACCTATAGCTAGTAACTCCAAATATCAGTTAAAAATAAAGTTTAAAAATTATTTTGACATAGCTGTCAGTTTGACATATAAGTTGAAAAAAGTTATTAGTTGTCTTAATTTTTTTTCATTATTAACCTTCGTCAATAAACAATGCTTCAACGGTCAATAATAAATGAGTTCACTGATTTCATTGGTTGCCAATAATATGTAAGCTAGCACTTAATTAGGTAGTAGAAAAAAGCTTTTCCATTTTTTTATATTTCTCCTACCTGGAGATGGAGTTGGAGAATTAGTATCAACTACATCAAACCACCTATAATACATATAACAGGCTTACTAGTGCCAATTTTTATGAAAATATTGTACACATAAAAAAATAATAATTTTAAGTTAATTTTAAGTTTACAGTTTCATTATCCTAGCCACTTACTGTTACAATAATAATAATAAATCACGGCGGGCCTGGATCAACATTAAAACAAAAGTCCTTGCACCAATCGGATTTTTTCATAAATCTTTTCTACGATGTCTCACGAGTATATATTGTCAGTATGGAAATAATCGGTAGAGGGATACGTGAGATAAATCAAATTTCATTTGTTTTTATATTTTTTTCAGTGTATGTTTAATTTTTATTACGGATATCGATAGTGTTTATATTTTTAAGTAATTTTGTAGAATATATATTTTTTAATTTTAATAATTATTTAAAATCAAAATTGACACAACTCATTTGCCATTGTAACCTGTTGAGATATTTAAAAATTTTAAAATAATTTAAAATTAGCTTAACGCCATATAATAGAGATTTTATATTTTGGCTACCACCCCCAACACCCCCCCCCCCTATAAGGGGGGTAGCCAAAACATGAAATCTCTACAACCCTTAATAACGCGAGAAAGGGGGTATAAAGTGTATAAATTTTGGTACAATTTGCGTTACGTAATACTTGAATGTTCCCTAAGACCCATTTTGTGGTAATTTTCTAATATAAAATTTGTAGATAGCATTAAGCCAATTTTAAAATATTTTAAAATTAAGTAATTGTTACAGATCATTTTTACCATAAAATATACCGGGTGTCCCAACTCTATTTACCCAGCGATTTTCTCGAAAACTAAAAGAGATAATCAAGTTCTGCGAAAACCATCTTAAGTTAGACAGCTTAAACTATCTTTTAGCATATATTATATTATAACATTTTGGAAAATGTAAATAGTATCAAGGATTTGGGAGTTTATTTTGATGAGAAACTAAGTTTTAAATTCCACATATCTAACGTGGCTTTAAAGTCTGCAAAATTATTAGGATTTATGTTGAGAAACTGTACTGACCTTGATATTAGAGCAATTCGATGTGTTTATCTTTCTCTCGTTAGGTCCAATTTAGAATATTGTTCAGTGATATGGTCACCATATTACCAGAATGATATATACCTCTTAGAGAAAATTCAAAATAAGTTTCTCAGATTTTCTGCTTACAAATTAGGTATTGTTGTTTTGGATCATGATTATAGTTTTATTTTGAACAGGCTTAATTTGTCTTCATTGTCAAAGCGCCGAAAAATTATTGATGTATGCTTTTTGTATAAAATCATAAATAGTCAGTTAAATTCACCAGATCTTCCTGAATTGATTGATATAAGAGTTCCCACTAATTATTTAAGACATAACAATTTATTTTTGGTTCAAAGTTATTCCACTAATTATTTGAGTAATTCTCCACTTAATAGAATTATGAAATTAGTGAATAACTATAATGTTGAATTATTAGGTGTCTCTTATAATGGTCTTAAATCATATTTATGGCGCGTACTTCCATAGAAAATAATATTAATTTAAGTATAAAGTTTATTAATTCTTTTTTTTTGTTTTATATTAAGTATATTTTATATTTTGTTATATAATATAAATATTATTTCATATTTAACTTGTAATGGGGTTTCCCGTATAAATAAATAAATAAATAAATAAATATATTTGATGCTTTCAGCTCTTAAAATGAAAAGGGGGATCGTGTGATACATTATTTTAAAGCAAATAAAATTCTCTATTGGACTGTATATTTTTAATTTTTTTTAATTTTTTAAGGTTTGGATTTTTTATTTTTTTGTGCCAAAAAGTGCGATTTTTTAAGTTTTTGTTTGTAAATTTTTATTTATGTCAACTAAAATTAGTTTAAAAGGACAATTTACGTTTTTTCATCATTAAATTAGTACTTTTTAAAAAATTGTTTGATTTTTTAGAGAAATTTTAACAAAAATACCCATTTTCAACCCTATTTTAAACCCAAAAAAAAAATGTTAAAAAAAAATAAAAAATATATAGTTAAATGGAGTTTATAAGCTTTAAAATGATGTATCACACGACCCCCTATCCATTTAAAAAAATGTCACTCTAAGCCCCACTGCCCACATTTCAAGAGCTGAAAGTATCAAATATATGCTAAGATAGTTTAAGTTGTCTAATTTAAGATAGTTTTCGCAGAACTTGACTATCTCTTTTAGTTTTTGATAAAATCGCTGGGTAAATAAAGTTGGGACACCCGGTATGTTGAAAATTATTTAGATATTTGTTTGATAGGAATTGCCTTTAGGAGCTATGGGAGCTACATATGGTCTATTACAGCTACCAAAAATGCCAGAGCTTAAACACCGAGATGTTTCCGATTTTCCTGAACCAAAAGATTTTGATGTTAGCTCTGTACCATACAAAGATAAAACCAGGGAGGCAATTAGAACAAAGAAACTAAAGCAATATAAAGAAACCGGGCAATGGCCAGGACATAAAACTAAGTTTATTAAAAAGTCCAGTGAGCCTTGGTCAATAAATAAGCAGAAAAAAGATGACAAAAAAGAGAAAAGGTTAAAGAGAAAACAATCTAGGGATGCAAAGGCTGCTAAAAATGAACCTCTGACAAAGAAAAAACGCAAAGGTAAAATAAAGATTTCGGTTTAAAACTGCTGCCTATAATAATACTTTCCCCTATGCTGCCCACTATGCTAGAAAGCAGTAACTCCATTTGTCGCATAGCAACGTTTTCACGTCAACTCTGATATAATATTATGAAAACGCTGCTATGCGACAAATGGAGTTACTGCTTTCTAGCAGGTAGGCAGTATAGTCCTAGGTTTAAACCAAAAACAAAAATGAAAAAAAATATATTAAAAAAAATAATAAAAATTTAAAATATTTTTTTTTATTAAGATTAAAACATAAAAAAATGAAAAACTTTTTTTTTTTTGAAAAAATAGTTTTTACACAATTTTACTCCAATCTGAGCCTAGGACTTTGGATATTCAACCTATGAAGTTTTTAGCTCGTAGCGTTCTCGAGTTATTGTGGTTACAAATTTCGCGAATGACAGATTTTTTTTGGCGGAAAACTTCTTTTTTGGATATAAACGTCAAGAAACGTAAAAAAAAACAATAAAACTAAAATTAAAACATTTACTAACTCATTGGGGAAAGTAATAAAAAATTGTTATTTTCGCATTTGCGTGCGGAAAAGTACACTTTCCGCACTAGTTCATAAAAGTGAAACTTTACGCAAATTATAGAAAAAAATATTAATAATATTTCCTACAAGATGCTTCTTGAAATTTATTTAGGGTTATTTGTGATAAACACTTGGAAATGAAGCAAATAAAAACTTTATTGCATTACATAATCATGCCAACGTTTCACCTAATATTTAGGCTTCTTCAGGACTAAATTATTAAATATGCATTAAAACAAACAAATTAAACAAAAGCAAATTAAACAAAATGTTGATGTAATGTTTTTGTTTAATTTGTTTGTTTTAATGCATATTTAATAATTTAGCCCTGAAGAAGCCTAAATATTAGGTGAAACGTTGGCATGATTATGTAATGTAAGTTTTTATTTGCTTCATTTCTGAGTGTTTATCACAAATAACCCTAAAGAAAAAAATATTTAAATTTTAGGTATAAGTGATGAGGATTTGGAAGAACTAAAAAAAGACATGGCTTTGTTAAAGAAATATAAGAAAAAGAAGATTTCAGATGAAGATTTTGAGAAAGAAATAGGTATGGTCTAAATTAAATACCAAATTTCTATTTTAATTTTTTGTGAATTAAAAATAGTTGAAGAGAAGTAATGGTCAAGTTTACAATATGCGCGATAAAAAATCACTTATACATATTTATTTGCATATTATGCACTTAAAGTGCCTGTGAATAAAAAGTATATTATAAATTATAATATTCATTGTGATGAAATTATCCAGGAAAAATAAAGAATTTTATTTTACAATGACTTTTAATTTAGAATTAAAATATATACAGGGTGTCTCAACGAAGCCGACTCTGTCAATATACCGGGTGTTACAGGAAGGTGGTTCACCCCCCCTAAATTTTTTTATACTTTGAGCTATTCAAATAAAATTTGGAGATGATGCATAAGACAAAGTTTGCGATTTTTTGACTTATCAAACAACTTTTTTTCACTTCCGGTTTCACCGGAAATTACCTTAACTTTCGATTTTTAAATGGGACACCCTATATATTTTTATATATTTTGTCTTAGAAATCAATTCTGTATACAACCATATGTCACTTGTCAATTCTTGACAGGTCATGTCATTTTTATTTAAATTTTCATTTTAAACCTAGAGTGCCTTGAATTGGCTTATTTGCTTAATTTTTAGTCTAGTTTCTTAAGAAAAATACTATTTTGATTTTTTTCCGAAAACTCTATTTTTGGTGCGCTCTTAAAAGTTTAAAAGATACACTTTTGCGCATAAGTCATTTTTTTAATGGGAAGAAGGTGGCTCATTACTTTTAAATGATGGAGAATTTTTTTGCGAACATTTTGATCCTACACATGCATGGTTTATTTTAAAGAACCTTGGCCTTAAAATACTAATTTTTACTATTCACTTTTTGTAATTGCATTTGCATTCAGATTTAATAAGACAAAACAAAAACTAAGATGGCTTTGAAAAACAATTTTTAGAAATGTCATCCTTCAAGTTTTAGTTTTGACAGTTTTATAGTTCATACTCTGATAGCGTTAAGATAAAACTTTCAAAATGTTTTTCACAGCCATCTCAGTTTTTGTTTTGTCATATTAAATCTGAATGCAAAAGCAATTACAAAAAGTGAATAGTAAAAATTAGTATTTTAAGGCAAAGTTCTTTAAAATAAACCATGCATGTGTAGTATCAAAATGTTCGCAAAAAAAAATAAGCAAATAAGCCAATTCAAGGCACTCTAGGTTTAAAATGAAAATTTAAATAAAAAATGACATGGCCTGTCAAAAATTGACAAGTGACATATGATTGTATTCAAAATTGATTTCTAAGACAAAATATGTAAAAATATATAGGGTGTCCCATTTAAAAATCGAAAGTTAAGGTCATTTTCGGTGAAACCGGAAGTGAAAAAAAGTTGTTTGATATGTCAAAAAATCGCAAATTTTGTCTTATGCATGATTTCCAAATTTCATTTGGATAGATAAAAAGTTAAGGGGGGTGAACCACCTTCCTGAAACACCCGGTATAGTAAACTATCCACTTTAGAGAAAAACTTTAAAGGGAAAAGTTTTATGGTTTTAAACAAGGCACATTTTAAAAATATTTAAAAATATACAGGATGGTCTTCTTAGGGTGGATAACATCATTATTATTATTATTATTATTATTAAAATGCATTTTTAGTGATAAGATAAAACCTCCATTTTCTTTATTTTTTTTTCAAAAATTAATAAAGTTTTTCAAGCTTATCTTAAAAGGGTGTATCTAATTACTTTATGTGCAAAAAATAAAATATTTTATACAGGGCATTCAAAATAAATATTCAAACATAAAACAAAAAACTCTATTTTTTTTAAATGGAATGCTATATTATTTATTTACTCATTAAATGTAAAACGAAATTCTGCATAACATGATATAAGATACTTTATAGATCCCTTTAGCTGTTTTTAAAATAACTGAGTTTAAAAAAATAAAGTTATCTATTTCAAGGATTTTATTTTATTTTTTTTTTTTTTAATAAGACGCCCGTGGATTTTTTTTAAATCATTTTTACACTAGGATAATAATTTTTTAAAAATAATTTATAGAAAAAAAAACTAACTTGTACTCAACGCTAACGAGAACCATCTCTACATCTCGAGTCCGTTAATGAGTTGACTCCATGATGTATTGGTTTTGGCGCCATCCACAGGCTTGGATAACCATAAGACATAGCTTAGTGCATATCCACAGGCTGGCGTAACAAGCATAGTACATAAGAATGCCATGCCTTGATATATCTTGTCAATCTGAGAATGCAACTCTGATGTCACAGCGCGTAATCTAAATACCACTCTGTAGGATAATTGAAACTTATTTCTTAAGATGTAATAAATGATTGTTGTTTATATACATTATCTATATAATAATTATGTATTAAGCTTAATAAATAAGTTTCAGTTATACTACAGAGTGCTTTCCCAGTCAACACAAATACATGGCAGGAACATAGCAGGTACATAATCACTGTTCTATGTGATGTTGCAGACATGTAATTTTTATAGCCCATGTATAGTCCTTGGACTTTAACAATTCCGCCTCAAGTTATGTATCAGCTACATAACATGCTACATATCAGATACATACTAGGTACATAACAATAAAAGTAGGCGTTTCCGAATTTTGCTTGTTATGGAGTGCATCATAGATTTAGACATGGTGAACATTTTTACGTCTTTTTGATAAACCTAATAATTAAAGTATATAAATATCTTTATATGTAGCATCCATCAGGCAAAATTCTTATACGATGTGCATTTTTACTGTGAAAGCAAACTTTCTACCAGGCTTAAAAATCATGGGCCACATAAAAAGCCAATTTTTAGAAAAAAAAATAGCAAATAATCATTTAAAAAAAATATATATATTTTAATTTTTTGTCTAAAATTATCTAAAATCAGTTTAGTTGTCTAAAAATACATGCGTTTCTACTACTTAAGGGTAAAACTTTTATTATTAACAACAATTTTAAGAATATTAGTGATTCTAACCTATAAAAATTAAAATAATATAGACGCCATATTTAGTATTGAATTCATAACATTTTATGTATCGTGTATGTTCTCGTACCATGTATATGATACATAACATGCAATATTGCATGTTATGTATCATACATAGGTATGTTACATCTTATGTAATATGGCACATGTAACGTAAAAAATCTTTCTGTTATAGGGCATGTTATGTAGCATACATATGTATGTTATGTCTCATGTAATATGGCACTTGTTACCTAAAAAATCTTTCTTTACCATGTTGCATCCATATATGTGCGGACTGGGTTTTAATTTACGCGCTGTGACGTCACGTGTCGCATTCTCAGATTGACACGAGTTTAAATAAGTAGATTTAAGTATATTTATATAGTTTCATCAGCTATGTCGCTTACTATCTACTACCCAGTCCGCACATATATGGATGCAACATGGTAAAGAAAGATTTTTTAGGTAACATGTGCCATATTACATGAGACATAACATACATATGTATGCTACATAACATGCCCTATAACAGAAAGATTTTTTACGTTACATGTGCCATATTACATAAGATGTAACATACATATGTATGATACATAACATGCAATATTGCATGTTATGTATCATATATATGGTACGAGAACATACACGATACATAAAATGTTATGAATTCAATACTAAATATGGCGTCTATATTATTTTAGTTTTTATAGGTTAGAATCACTAATATTCTTAAAATTGTTGTTAATAATAACAGTAGTAGTAGTAGAAACGCATGTATTTTTAGACAACTAAACCGATTTTAGATAATGTTAGACAAAAAATTAAAATATATATATTTTTTTAAAATGATTATTTGCTATTTTTTCTCTAAAAATTGGCTTTTTATGTGGCCCATGATTTTTAAGCCTGGTAGAAAGTTTGCTTTCACAGTAAAAATGCACATCGTATAAGAATTTTGCCTGATGGATGCTACATATAAAGATATTTATATACTTTAATTATTAGGTTTATCAAAAAGACGTAAAAATGTTCACCATGTCTAAATCTATGATGCACTCCATAACAAGTAAAATTCGGAAACGCCTACTTTTATTGTTATGTACCTAGTATGTATCTGATATGTAGCATGTTATGTAGCTGATACATAACTTGAGGCGGAATTGTTAAAGTCCAAGGACTATACATGGACTATAAAAATTACATGTCTGCAACATCACATAGAACAGTGGTTATGTACCTGCTATGTTCCTGCCATGTATTTGTGTTGACTGGGTAGTAATAATAATTATAATAGGAATTTAAAAAAATACGGCTGCCAACAAAGGAATACTTTCCCCTAAGTTATTTTAATTTTCAAAAAACATATTTTTTGGAAAAACATACAATTTCGAAAAATTGTTTCAAAAAATGAAAAAAAAATTACCCCCTTTGACACCACCCTAACCAAAAACAATCTAGGCCAAGAACTTTGGATAAGGGACAATGTTCCAAAGGGTGAGCCCTTTAGCTGTGTTCTTACAGATATTATCTTTTTTCATATAAAACTTTGATAAATGTAAAAAATATATTTTTTTAAAATTTCTTGGCAATACTAAAAATTTTTTAAAGTAAAATAATTATACAGGTTGGCCACATGTCAGGAAAACAGGAAAATATCAGGGAATTTAATGTGTCAGGGAAATATCAGGGAATTTTATTGAAAAACCTGGAATGTTATTTTTTTTGTTTTATCTGTTTTTTTTTTTCATATATTTTTCAACCTAAAACCAAAAAAAGTCAGTAAAAATATGAAAATTGGCTAGGGAAAAATTTTTTAAATCAGGGAATTTTCCAAATAAATTACTGTGGCTACCCCCCTATAATATAGTCAACTATAAACATTTTAATACATTTACTTAAGTAATATTAAGATTATGATTAAATGTAATACAGTATGACATCTACATCTTTAGCCTATAAAATAATGATAATCTTTACTTTAAAGCTATTTAACATAAGTACATATGCATATTAAATAAAAATAGGTGAATTTCTAAACTGTGTCATATTCAGGCATTGTTCCATTTAGCTTACAGACAGCAATTTTCCAAAATCTTTCAGGACCTACATAAATTTTGTCCACAGCAGGTTGTTTTCTCATTTCTTTTTTCCATTGTCTTAGTTTTGGAAGATCTCCATCGTTTAAAGGCAGCTTTTCATTTATTTTTATTCCAATGCAAGCTGATCTTTCAGCTAAAGGCCAAAGCAAATAATCCGCCATGCGAGGTTGGTTTCCACCAAAAAATGTTGTATTTCTACTGGACAACTCTTCTTCAAAAACCTGCAAATGAGTCAGAATTTCTTCTAACCATTCACTAGCAGTTTTAGTTTCCTGTCCGAACAGACATGATCCAAAGATTCCAACGAGTGGACCTATTTTTTCTATGAGTTTTTTGTCCTTTTCCTTATCAGCATCATCTGAAGGATATAGAGGGTTCTCAGGATACAGTTCATCCAAAAAGTCACAAATATCTGTACTTTCCACAACAACTTTATCACCAGTGTCTAATGCTGGAACTTTACCTTCTGGATGCACATCAAAATACCATTCTGGCTTCTCCATTAAATTAATATTTACAATATCATGAGGAATGTTCTTTGCCAACAAAACTAGCCTAGCCCTATGCGCGTATGGACAAAATTTCATTGAATACAAACGTAACAAGCCATCTACTTTTGCGGGTTTTTGGGAACCTTTGGAAAGATGTTGTTCTGACATTTTCTTGAATCTAAAATTTTCTACAATGGCTTTTACACTGCGCACTTCTTAAATATTCTTAATGCAAATATACTTGACCATGAAGGGTTTGAGTCACCAATGTTGGTTTAGGCGCCATGGTGCTTTCACTTTTGTGGCACGTTTAAACTACTTCTTGTTTGTTAAAATGATCATTATGAAAAATGATTTGTTTTAACGATAAAATTAAAAGAAGAAGAAGAAGACATTTTTTTGTAATTTTTTTTGGTTAGGATTTGTGTCACAAATTTTGTGACAAACGTGTTATTTTCAAATGTTGTAAATAAATAGGTATTTAAAATGGGAATTATAGCAAGTAATTCGTATTTAGCATTATTTGGGGCCGGTACTTTACTTGGTGCAAGTACAGCGTTTTTTATGTTACGTTTTAATCGAAAATCAAATGATGAAATTTGGAAAAATGGAATGGAGGAAAGATATGAGGTTTGTACTGTATGTGTACCTTTTTGTTTTTTTTTATACATTAACATTAATATTTCTGTATTCTGGTTTTATATCAGAGATTAAGCCAGTTATCGATTAATAGTCTGTTTGTTTAGAATGCTGTTAGATATTACGCAAGGCAAAAAAAGTTAACATGCAAGTTTTCTTCTATATTTTAAGCCAGAAAGTTGGATTTAAATATATTTTTATGTAAAATTTCCTTTAAGTTTGATGATCCTGATGATGAATACCGACTAATTATGGCTGTCAGAAATGATTTAAAAATGCAGAAAGGAAAAGTAGCAGCACAATGTGGACATGCAGCTGTTAATGCATATGTAAAAGCCTTAAAACACAAGCCTCAGACCCTAAAAAAGTGGCTAAAATATGGTAAGAATAAATATTTTAAAATCTCTTAAAATAGCATGCATGTAATTGTGCTGGAGGGGGTTTGCTGCTCCTCAAAACAGAAATTTTAACAAATTTTTGTCCCCCTATACAGCCATGTTTTATTGACAACCCCCAAGGGAATATTCAAGTATTATGTAAGGCGTCATTTTGGAGTGTTACACCGATATTAATGGTATAGGAAAATAACGTTACAGGGGGGGTCCAAAATGATCAAAGTTTGAATTTTCCCCAACTAACCAGGCCCAATTTTTTTGGCAATCCCCCGTCCCAAAAACCACCTACTGGATCTGTATTGTATAATAGAAATTTCCATTATTATTTAGGTGGAACAAAAATTGCTGTAAGAATAGACTCGGAAGAAGAACTTCTACAGCTAGCTGAAAGTGCCAAAAAACATAATGTTTTGTGTAGTATAATTGCTGATGCAGGTCATACACAAGTTGCACCTGGATCTAGAACTGTGATTGCCATTGGACCAGCTCCTAAGAGTAGGCTAGATAAGATAACAGGTCATCTAAAACTTTATTAGGTAATTTACTTTATTTTTTTTACTATTTTCTTATTGTATAAAAAATCCTAAAAAATTATATTTTTATTCGATTGATTCTAAAAGAGATACTTTTTGTTCATGTTTTTCGGGCGAAAAGTTGAACTTTGTGGCCCTAGGGCCAAAAAGTTTTTTTTGCCCACTAACCAAAACTTGTTATTTTTAAGCTTTTTAAAAGAAAATGCTTTACCTTTACTGTAATATTTATAAAGAAATATGACCTTTAGGTCACTTTTGGTCTTGAACTAACTGTTCTTTTTGACCAGATATAGTTATTATAATCATTTCATACGAAATAAAAATTTCTTTTAGGGAACTTTCAAGTATTACGTAACCCAAATTTTGATCATTTTTGATCCTCCAATTTAAATATTTATAATATTTATAGAATGGTTCAGAAGTTTACTATTTTCATAACAGACACATTTTAACAGAAATTAATCACCAAGCGATAGCTTTTTTAATTTGAAGATTAAACCGCACGCAAAAGAAACGATTCAATTGTTTTTTTAGCGATTTGATTGGATAGCAACTTATCATGGAAAACTAGATTAGTAATAAGACACTAAAAAGAAATACTTTTTGCAATTTAAAATTAAGTATATTTTAATAATTTATTATAATTAGTAACAATCGAATAAAAAATATTGTATAATACACAGGCAAAAAGTTAAATTTCGATTTCTTAGGTTTATTATCCTCGGGCCGGCCCGATCGGCCGGCCCTCGGCTTCTAAAAACCTACTCAATCGAAAAACTTAATTTTTTGCCCTTGTATTATAAATAACTATTAATTTATTGAAAAAAACTTTGGAGCACAGTGTTATTTCTTAACAAAATTAATTTTTAATCAAGTTGGCATTTGTCAAAAAATATCCATGGTTACAAATAAATCAAAAATTTGAAAAAAAAATCTGTAGAACTTATAATTTATAACATTGTATAAAAATAATTTACAATGTCTGAAAATTTCTGTGTAAAGTGTGATGAGAAAATCGCCGACAAACCAAGTGACAAGCAAGTGATAAATTGCAATTCAGGAAATTGCAACAAAAGCTTGCATTACACGTGCAGTTCGTACAATGCTAATGAACTGCAATTTCTGGAATCTAACAAGAATGTAAAATGGTTTTGTGATGGCTGTTCCAAGCAAGAGATAGTAAGTAAAAAATTTCTAAGCTCAATAAAATATGTCACTCAAAAATTCTTGTTTTGAACCCCATATCTCTTAATCTTACAACCTAAGTGTCATTACTTAAGCTTTTAGACACATCCCAAAGGCTTGGAGAAGATTTGGGCCAAACATCAGCAATTTCTGGTATGAATATACACTGCCGCACATTAAATTCCGGACACCTAAATTATTGATATTTTTTAAAAAGGGATATTTTTGTTCCATTTTTTTAAGTGTCAACATAAAATTTCACTTAGTTAAGTACAATTTAAAACATTCCATTGTTTCTCAGTAATTAAAACAACGATTTTCAAGGTGTTTTTTTTTTCTGGTTTAGGAGATATCAGCTTTTTCCTGGAAGTTGTCATTTTTTCAGTTAACTCAAAAAGTACTAAATCAGCAGTTTTTTATTTGAAGCTCATGTCTTTTACTTCTTCTACAGTTTCTTCATCCCGAGGCAACTTTCTATTGCCGCCTGATGGAGGCTTAACGGTGATTTTTATGTTTTTGATAAACTTGATTAGAAGAAAAACGTAATTCGGTTAAGCTTAAAATTTAAAGCACAGCATCAATCAAATTCATGTAGTAGTTTTTAAGTTAACTGAAAAAAAGACAACTTTCAGGAAAATCCTGATATCTCCTAAACCAGAAGTAAAATTGTAAAAAAATAAAAAATAAAATATTCATTAAAATGGCGGCAATAAGAAAGACTTTAATAATTTGATAAACAGTTGCAGTGGCATACCATGCAAGTCCTAGAAGATGGGGTAAAAAACATAGTTGTACATTATTTGTTGCTGTTAATACAAAAAAAGAATAATCATTCTTAAACAAACAAAAGCAGAGAATGTTTAAGCTTCAAAACAAAAAAAGAATCAGTAAAATCCAATAATTAGTTTTCGAAATCTTTGAATTTAAACGTTAGGTGTCCGGAATTTAATGTGCGGCAGTGTATTTACATGTACTACTAATGGTCAACAAGTACAGCTTTTATTTTCATGTGTAAAATTATTTTGCTAAAATTGTTGGGCCCCGGATCCAGGGAGGCCCCGCTGCCCTCCTTCCCCGACCCCGCTGCCCTCCGTCCCCGATCCCGACCCTAGACTAGTGTTCCCCCTAGACAAGTCAGGGATGAGCGAACGAGTTGGTTTTGGGAGGTGATGTTTTTTTAGTAAGTGAAAATGGTGTGGTTGCTAGAGAAAGAGGGCCTTTTTTTAGTCGTCAACCTTTTTGGAGGAGGGCGCCAGCACACAGTGTTTGTTTTTTTGGAGCTCTAGAAGTGATGGCCTTTGTTTTTTTTAGTAAAATGCACTATTTTCTTTTTACAGAAACAAGAATAAAATATCCTCGTTAGCAGCTCTTATAAATCAAAATGGAGAATTCAACTTTATAAAATCTGAAGATAACTTGTTTTAATTTTGAACTGTAAGATATTATTGTTGTGATGTTTATTTTTTACAATATATTGTTATAAAATACTGAGTTTATTTCAAAATACTTTTAAAATATCAAAACTCTCAAGAAAATTACAAAATACGAATTTCACTGTGCCCTAGACTAGAGGCACTGGAAGATGTTCTAAAATGTTTTGTTTTTTATTGCTTTTTTTTGTTTGAAACATATGATGTTTCGTCTGGCACGGATCCGTGACAAGCCGTTACGAAAGTCACGGATCCGTGACCCTCGCCTTCCGTATTCAATCGACAACATAGAAAAAAGAATAAATAATCGACAGTTTTTTTAGCGTTGTAGAGGTCCCCTTTGTACTTTTGTAAGAGTGGTTGCAACGAATTTGGCCATTCCCGTTATAGTGATAATTTCTCGCAACCAAGTCACGTTACTATCTCTCCCACTCTATGATTATTCTAAAAAACAAATGATAATTTTTATAATAATAATAATTTCTATGAATTTAAACAAAAAATATATTATTTTTTCATACATGGGTGCTGTTATGAGCCTGTACAGCTTTTAATCAGCGTAGTTTTCATTTTTTTTTTATTTTGTATCTTGCCCAAATGCCTTTAAAATCATGAGTGGATTCTACAGCTTGTTTGCTGAACCCAACCCTATTTGAGAACTTAAGCAAAGTGACACGGAAAAACCCTGTGTAAGCGTTATTACTATTATTATTATTTATTATTTATTATGATTATAGTTCTCCGCATGAAATAAAGTCTCCGACAAAAGGGGGGGAAATCATTCGCGCTCACTTCCTTCCGACAAAAGCGTGCGTGCACACACATTCCTAACTTTTTGGCCGTAGCCACAGATCCGTGCGTCAAAGTATATTATAATTATGTGTAACTGTCCTTAAACAAATTATAATTTATTATAATTATTAATTACACTAGGCAACAAATCGCAACCTAAAATTTTTGAGATATAAGTTCAGGTAATAATGACGTTTTTTTTTCAAAATTAAAAAAAAAGAGTAGAATTTTGAAAATTTTAGGGTATATTAAAAAAAATACGAGGAATTCGAAAATCTATATGTCAACGACCTACTGTCAGAGTAAGTATGCGAAAAAAAAGCTTAAAATGAAAGTGCAGAGTTTTTTAATTGCTCATTTGTGGCAAAACTATCAAATTTGTTTAAAAATTTTATAGGACTTAATTTGTAGATTATAAAATTCTCTACATAAATATTTATACAAATATTTTTTTTTTGTTTTGCTTAGTTTGTTCGTAAAAAGTAAATAAATGAAAAAGAAATAAAATTAAAGCACACACTGTAAACTTTTTTCCCGAGCCCAAAGAATATATTTTTCTCATCAATTTAAAGGCCCAGAATCCGAATTTGACCTTAAAAAAATCCAGCATGTCTTATTTTTGAAATTTTAGTACAGGCAATTATGCCAATGTAAAAATAATTTATAAAACAAAATACTGTGAATTTTTTTTTTTTTTTTCGTTTTTTAATGGTTCTACATCATAAAAATATTACTTTATTACATAAGAACCATATTACGTAAAAATTTTTTAGTTCATTTTTGACCCCTAGTGATGATTTTTGACGATTTTTAGCATGAGTACGTGGTGATAAGCTTGTCCCCTTATGCACCCTTCTCCTTACCCTACCCCTATTTATTTTTGTAACAGGATCCATTTTTTTTTATTTTTTTTTTTTTCGTAATATCCCTATTTATTCTACCTATGAATTTAAATATTCCATAGGCTAAGTTGGATATTTTTTAACTAATATTGAGTCGCCGAATCTAAATTTGTCCTCGGAATATTTTTATCTCCCATGATTTTAGAACAAAAGAGGGCTAAAATAATGATTTTTTACCACTTTTATCTCATTTTTCTCAGAAACCTTAGGTAATAGAAATATTCTGAGGCCAGATGCGGCCTCAGCAACCCAAAATTAGTTAAAAACCATATGACTGCAATCAGGGCAAGAAACCATGTTGCCTAGTGTTATTATAATGCCTTTTTAAAAATCGGATTTTAGAATTGTTCAAAAACAGCTATCGACTACCAGTTTAGACTTCTCCAAAACATCCACGTATTTAAGGCAAATTATGCAAAAAAGTCCTCGCAACTCGTCCAATTTCTTTAGAAACCCTTTTCTTTAGGAAGTATTACAAGTTGGAGGAAATTCATGTAATACCTATTACATGAGTTTCCGTTAAATTGTGATCCTCTTGCACTTCTTTTTCCACATTGCACAAAGTTAAACCTCTTTTCTGCATCTTTATTGTTTAGCCTCCTAAGATACATTAGGGCCTACATATCTTGTACCTATATTTAAATTTTTAAATTATTTTCAGTCGGGGAATCGTCACTCAAAAAAAAAAAATATATCGTTTAACTCGGATACAAAATTAAAATTATTTTTGTCGTATTAGATCCACTATTAAACCCAGATTTAAAATCAGCGACCTCAATTACTATAATTTACATAACAAACCAAGCATATATCAAATATATGCTAAAAGATAGTTGTCTTATTTAAGAGTTCTAAATTTGAAGTCGATTTGAGCTATCGTTCAAAAGTTAAGGGGGGTGACTTTTGGACCGTATATAAGCGGCTTTGTCCTGGCTGATTGACTGACAGGAATCAACCCCCAGCCTAAAGGGGTGAAACGGGAGTTGAAAGGTATCTCAGAGACCTCTTAATCTAGAATCTTATTTGGCAAAAATGTTCTTTATTGAAATCAATAAAGATGAGTGTTTCAGGATTTTTCGAAATTCAACTCTTAAGGGGGTGAAACTGGGGTTGAAAGATATCTCAGAGACCTCTTAATCTATATGCTACATCAAGCCGCGACGGGACTTTCTTATTGTTTTCATCAAACCGCGATGGGACTTCCTGATTGTTTTGAAGTATACCGCAACAGTGTACTTGATGCTTTTTAGTGTCTCGATTCCTACGCGGAGGAAGTCACGGGTATATGCTAGTATTCATATATATATATATATATATATATATATATATATATATATATATATATATATATATATAATATAAAGTACATACCTCCAGCAACAGGCTTCCTAATTAATCTTTGTGGTAAACTTATTTAAATATTTGAAAACCCCCACGAAAGCACTACTTTAAAACCTGGAACTCTCTACTTTGAAAATCACTTTATAAATATAACATAAGCAAATTTTGAATATGCGTCAATTTAAAACCCTTTCGGATAAAAAGTTGACAATAGCAGGTAATTGTAGCCTAGATTACGGGTAGTAATCTAGTAGTAATAAAAAAAATGGATTTTTTTCCCTAATCCGGGATTTTTTGCAACCAAAATTATGGAAAATCATAAATTATAATAAAAATATCGACGGTCTAGTGTACAAAGGTGCTAAGTACATAAGGTTTCCCTATATACTTAGCACCTTTGTACGCTAGACCATCGATATAATATATATAAGGGATACATATTATGTATGCGGGAAGGGATTAAGAACGCTTTGAGCTAGCGAAATTTAGTATGCAGTATTTTTATATTATCTTGGACAAGTTCGTATTTGAGCAAAATCTGGTAAGGGGGTTAAATTTTTGTTTTAGTCGTATTTTTTTATTTACAATATAAGAAAAATTTAAAAAGCACATAAGCTAAATAAAACTATAGTTATGAAAAGAAAAGAAAGTTATGTCTAGAAAATTTTTTTCCTCTCCCCCAAAAATTAAAAAAAAATGTTTCTAGACATATCTTTTTTATTATTCACATAGAAAAAAATAAATAAAAACCACCTGAAAGGTAAATCAAAATTACACAAAAAATGTTATTATAATTTTTTTCATGACCAAAATGTAATAAATTGTTTCTGGACATAACTTTTTTTATGAGAAAGTTTTCTCGCTCATTCGAGACGGCTGTTTTTTTTTTGTTATAGGTTGCTTAATATTGGTCATATGACAAAAATTATTTGTAATAGTCTATTGTTTAACAGGTTGATTTTTTTTTTTTAAATTCCAAGAATTTTTTTCCTTACAAAAAACATTTTTTGTAGTTTGGTTTTATTTTTGGATGAGCCATAGGAAAAAGTATTCTTGTCCTGACAACAGTATTGTTTAGTGTTCCAAACAACGAATTAATAACTTTTCTCTCTAGAATAGGCATTTCATTTGTAAAAACTGACAAAAACGTAGCCAACATACACATTTGTCTGTCTTACTCGCACAGCTTTGAGACAAAAATAACAGTTACTGGTAATTGTTATTGTTCAGGCCTGAACATACCTACTATTTGTTTACAAGCAAACCGAGATGTTGGCGATACTTTATATTAACGGTATGCGTATTCTAGAGAGAAGAGTTGTTAGTTCGTTGGTTCCAAAATATAGGTAAAAACTTCTGGGTATTAAAAAAAAAAGAAACAGAAACAAAAATATTTATTGATATCAATAACATTTGGATTAGGTACATAAAGTATGTGCACATGCACATGTAATTCATAAATAATTATAGTTAGGTATTTGTAATTCATAAATAATAATTATTGATTGTTGATAAAAATTGTGGAGGGGGCCATGTCACATCAAAATCCAATTTGAGGTACATATCAGTAGGGGGATGATACACAGAGAGACACAAAGCCAAAAAATGTAACTTAGATTCATCTTAGTAGTCTTAAATAGTAACCTAGAATGTTTGGATTGCAAAAGTATTTTTTTATCAGTTAATATCCAGGGGAAACAAGCAAAATAGTTAAGGCTCTTTTTGAATTTTTATTTCGCGATAACTGGCGAGTGAGAAAAGCGGACAATTATTCTGTGTAAAATATTTTTGCTGCTTAGTAAACTTGAAGAAAAGCCTGTAATAAAATGTATTTTTTTTCGTACGACCTAGTGTACACGAAATAAAGAAAAACGCATGTTCACTATATATCCTTGTTAGGATATTTTTCTATCGCACGAGTACATAGTGCATATTTGAATGAAATGACAACTATGTACACTCATTTATCCAAACAGTTACACATAGCATTTATTTTGACAAAAGTCATTTGACATTTATAAAATTTTAAAATGTCAAAATGAAACAGGCAATTCTTTAAAATATACATTTTTAAATAGTCTAGACTGTAGATCGAACGAAAAATGTTGTTTACAACTCGTTTGCGACAAGTCCTTAGTGCACTCGAATGATTTTTCGACTTCGCTTCGCGTCGTCAAAAAAACTTTTCTTTCTCATGCACTAAGGACTAAAGTCGCTTACTCGTTACGAAAACTACTATTAAGGGTTTAGTAATAGTATATTATGCACCTAGTATGCGAACTAAGTCTTTAGTGTTTGAGACTGAAGTTTTTTTTGCTGAGACGGAGTCGAGGCAAAAAAACAGTCGAGAACACTTAAGACAGTTTGCATATGTGGTGCATATACCATTTTTTCTACTACCTAAAGGTAGCAACTCCAAATATTAGTTACTAATATACACTTCTGCTCAAAAATATCGGCCCACCTAAAAAAATACACATTTTCAAATGCTAATAACTCCAAAACTATTCAATAGATTTATTTGACCTTTTTTTTATTTTAAAGCTTGAACCTTTAGCTCTTAATTACTGGAATAAAAATTATCAAAAATCTTTTTTTAAACCGGCAGCAATGAAAATTACACAGCTATGTTTTTTTACTGCTTCTTTCGATATGCGCACGGTTTGCCACTGCATATTTTTTTACAATTTAATTAAT
This sequence comes from Brachypterus glaber, assembly GCA_958510825.1. NCBI lineage: Eukaryota > Metazoa > Arthropoda > Insecta > Coleoptera > Kateretidae > Brachypterus > Brachypterus glaber. Next base: position 67,354,402 of record OY294044.1, on the reverse strand, counting down.
TGATTTTATAGGCCAATTAAATGGGAGTAATTTCTTTTTTAACTTTTTAATTTTCCTTTTCTCGTTTAGGAGATATACGGTTTTTTCTGAAAATAAACATTTTTGCAAATAACAAAAAAACTACCCAGTGGATTTAATTGATTTATTTTTTAATTTGAAGCTTAAGTCCTTAACTTTTATTTATTTAATTTAAGTTTCTGGTGCAAACATGTTTAAACTGGGTTTACATTGCTTAAATAGTCATGTTTTTTTTACCCAATCTTTTTTGATGCAATTTAACCACAAACTTAAATGTTTCCATAAGTTTTAAAACTTATTCTAAAAGCCACACTTATTGTGACTGATTCCTTCTTTTATTTTTTATCATAAGTCTTCTCATTTAGGAGAAATTAAAGTTTTTCGGAAAAAGTGACTTTTTAATCAGTGGGCTAGTGCCACCCCTGTAAAACTGTATATGACGGAAAAGCGTCGATAGAATATAAAGATCTATTGCACTTCTATAACTTTAGCTTAAATAAATACATTTAATTAACACGTTTTCTGCGTTAGCAACTTTTTGGTTCCCAGCTCAGACTGCGTTTTGAGGCATATATGTCGAACGAACTTTGCACAGACTGTTTAAATCTCTAATGGTACTCCAAAAACAAGTTCTAACGTCTTTTTAAGGACTTTTTGCTTTTTAATTTTTTTTAAACAAAATATTTTATCAAATAAAATAACAATAAACAAATTTTAAATTTTATTAAAATTATTTAATAACAATTATAAACACAAAAAAACGTATTAGACGTGTATGTTTTTTTACAACAATGCTGTTTTTCGTTATTATTAGTTACATTACATTATGGTCAATAAAACATTCAATTTAATTTAACAAAACACTAAAACTAACCAACATTACACGGTTGAGGCTAGGTTATCAATGTGTATACACTATAGTTAAAATTTATCTACATAAATATTATAGACGTTATAGTCATATTTCCCAATGTTTTTCATACAGAATTAGGTTTTAAAAATGGTTTGAGGCAGCTGTATATCCCATAATAATAATTTTAACGAGTTAAAAAAGTATTGTCACATAAGTGACAAGTCTTGTCAATCATAAAAAAGTTAGTTACAGGGGTGGCACTAGCCCACCACTTAAAAAGTCCTTATTTACCAAAAAACATAATTTCTCCTAAATGAGAAGACTTATGATAAAAAATAAAAGACGGAATCAGTCACAATAAGTGTGGCTATTAGAATAAGTTTTAAAACTTATGGAAAGATTTGAGTTTGTGTTTAAATTGCAACAAAAAAGATCGAGTAAAAAAAAACATGACTATTTAAGCAATGTAAACTCAGTTTAAACATGTTTCCAATAGAAACCTAAATTAAATAAATAAAAGTTTACGATTTAAGCTTCAAATTAAAAAAAAATCAATTAAATCCATTGCGTAGTTTTTTTGTTACTTGCAAAAATGTAAATTTTTAGAAAAAACCTTATATCTCCTAAACGAGAAAAGGAAAATTAAAAAATTTAAAAAGAGATTACTTCCATTTAATTAGGCTATAAAATCAATTAATTAAATTGTAAAAAAATATGCAGTGGCGAACCATGCGCATATCGAAAGGTGCATTAAAAAAACATAGCTGTACACTTTTCATTGCTGCCGGTATAAAAAAAGATGTTTGATAATTTTTATTCCAGTAAGTAAGAGCTAAAAGTTCAAGCTTCAAAATAAAAAAAGATCGAATAAATCCATTAAATAGTTTTGGAGATATTTGCATTCAAAAATGTGTATTTTTTTAGGTGGGCCGATATTTTTGAGCACAAGTGTAGTTTAAAAAACTATTTTGAAATAGCTGTCAGTTTGACAAGTAAGTTGAAAAAAGTTAGCAGTTGTCTTAATTTTTTTCATTATTGACCTTCGTCAATAAACAATGCTTAATAACGGCCAGTTTTAGAGTTCACTGATTTTATTGGTTGTCAACGTAAACAAGCCTTGACAACGGTAGATAATATGTAAGCTAGCACTTAATTAGGTAGTAGAAAAAATCATTCATTATTATTTTTAATGAGCCAACTGGTGGTGAAAATACCAACTACAAAAAAGTACTCCACTAAAGAAGAAAAAACGAATAGCAATCTAAAAAAGTAATGCCAAAATTATTGGCCACTCAAAGTATACTAAAAGGGTCTTCTAAGAAAGTTACATTTTTATGCCATGCATATGACCAATCCCTAACGTATTTTTTTATTCTTATTTCTTATTGAAAAATATCACAAAAAAAGCTAATAAATTAATTGATGCTAAAGTAACTTGGCTAAATGTTTTTCTATGTTTACTTGTAATGCTAGAAATAACATTGTAAAATTCTTTTTATACCATTCTCTGTTGTAATTTACATGGTTTGTCCAATTTTTGTCTAAAAATGTTTTGTAGAATTCACTCATTTCATCTGCTGTTAATTGTTTCTTTTCTTCACCAGGTGTTTGGTTTTTATCAATAAATTCTTGTTTTTCCTAAAATAAAAACATTTTTATTTAATTTTATTAAAAAATTTTACTATTGGATTAAAAGTTTTATTAGGGTGAAAAGTGCTCAGATAAACAGGGCTGTAGAATTTTTTTTCAGAAAGTCGAAAACAAGTCTTTTTCCGGAAAAGCCCGTTTTTTTTTCTGACTCTGGATTTTTCTACCCGACAATAAATTTGAAAAAAGATAGCAACCTTACATAAGGAATTAAATTTATTCTACCAACCATACAAGAATAAACAAATGAGCATTAACTTAGTTTACTTAAATTTTTCTGTGACATCACATTCTGTCGTCATAGCTTAAAATAACGTATTATCTAAGATAAATTATCTTTTTATCTAGTAGCCTTAGAAAATTACCATTAGGAAATGATGTAGATTGAACTCAATCGCATTATTTATGACAGTTTTTGACATTTATTTCAAAATATGCCACATCGTGAGAACAAAACTCTATAAGTAATAATCAGTAGTCGGCGAATTTCCAGTACTCGCATAGGCGCCGCGTCGACTCTAGCGTTGAGGCGAGGTTTTAAATATTTACATTTTTATTTCTTTTTATCTTGATTTTTTTTAATGTTTCCATTTAAATGAGTAAGGTGGGAAAAATAGTTATCGACAAATAAAAATTAAAAACTTTCGTATTCTTAAAAGATAAAAATCGAATGTCGGTTTTTTCTTTGAAAAACACCGATATACAGGGCGGTCCAGTTTATATCATCAGGATTTTAATTGGTGATTCTACATTGAAAAATATGAAAAAAAGTTCTAATAAGCATATGTCTAAAATACGTAGTTATGGTTTTCAACATTTTAGTATTTAATTTTTCGTCCTCGAAATTTCACCTTCTAATGAATTTTTCTCGAAAACGGTTAATCCTACAGTATTACAACAAGAGTACCTTTTTTATGTATTTTGACCTGAGGAATCATATTTCAAAAATAAAATTGCAAAAAAGTTACACAGAAAAAAGTTTGGGACAAAAAATTGATAAGGCCCCCCGTTTCGCACACCCCTGGTTAAAATAAGTACATGAAAATAACATACGAAGATGGTCTTTTTATTATTACGATTAGTTTACGTGCAAAACCTCATTCCTACATCTCAAAGAGTTCCTAAGTTATTAAATAAAAACCGAATTTTTTAGCCACTTTCAAAGGGGCTTAGCTCCCTAACTACGCATTTTAGACATATGCTTAGAACTTTTTTTCATATTTTTCAATTTAAAATCACCCCTTAAAATCCTGATGATATAAACTGGACCACCCTGTATATACATATACATGTATAGTTAATATCAAGATGGCTGGAGTTATACTCCAGCCATCTTGGTTAATATGCATAGTTAATATTGTTGTGGGTAACAAATTAGTTGTCAAATGTTTCGATTTATAAAAATTTCCCTCATAGTTCGGCAAAATTATTCCGTAAGCCTATGTTTCTGTGTTTATTTTCAACGTTGATGAGCATAACTGAGTTTACGCCGACTACTGGTAATAATTTATCACTAAAAAAGCAACATTTTATTAAACTGGAATAGTAAAAAGTAACAAAAAATTAACTGGAAGAAATTGAAAAGGAAAAACAAAGAAGGCCTTTAGAAAAAGTGGAAAGTTTAAAAATGTAAAGAGATGAATATGAAACATTAATTTAAGGTACCAAAGTTATTAAATGATCTTTAGGGTTAGAATATGCATTGTTAATAGTTTTTTCTTGTGATATTAAGTGTATTTATTAATTATTAATTAAACTTTAGTTTGCTTCATATTATGAAATAAATGTATGGATGTCAAATATACTGACAGATACTAATTTCGGTTTTTCAGGGCCTCCTATGATAAAGACTAATACGTTATTTTAAGCTATGATGGCAGAATTGCTCTAGACTCTCCCCTTTCCCAGTCACAAAATTTCACAAACTTGTGAACACCCCATACCTCCCTCCCTGAGGTGTGACATACTTTATGGACATCCCTTAATTACAAATTTTGATGAAATTATTGTAAAACATTTTAAATTTTAAGAAAGTTTCCTTTTCTGGTCTGCTTAATGTTTATTTTTTCATGTCTTTTTAAAATAGTCTAGTTAAAATATAACCTGCATTTTTTAAGAAATCTTACCTTTGATTTTCAAAATTAGGTATATAAATTTTGTAGTTTTTTACCTTTATAAAATTTGTGTTGTGTTTAGCCCAAAACTCTTGATTCCAAGCCATAGTGTTGCCTTGTAACTCCCGTAATCGTTGCTGTAAGGCAGTTTCATTAATTAATGTTTTACGAACAACAGGTCGTAGATTTGAAATTGGATCAGGTGGGCCAATGAGGTCTACATCATCTCGTTCATTTACAACTATAACAGGATCTTCTATAGTATTTTCTATGAATACTGATTGCGGGGCCCTTGTGCTTTTACATCTATGAAAACCCTACAAATCAATGTTATGTAATTCTAACCTCAAAACTAAAAACTTTTCTACTTACTTTTAATAATTGACTAGAGTTGTACAATCTTGATAAAGTTGTTTTGGCATTTATTGAAGCCATTTTAGAATATAATTTATTTATATCTTATTAAAACATTTTTATAAATGAAAACACGCAGCTGTCACGCGCACTGTCATCAACTCGAAGGTGGCCATATAAGAAATACACTATAAGAGAAAGTCAAATGATAGAGATACAAAACTATTGTAGCGTCATTAGCGATTGTTTTTTAAAATTCACTAAATTCACGGTCAACGACAGCCGATAATACAGATAACCTACGGAAGTCGGTAATAAAGATTACTATTGCTTTCCCAAATCAATTTTGTAAAAATGGGGAAAAGCTCTGTATTTTTATTTAAAACTTTAAGTTTATTCACCAAAAGATAAAACAAATTTTTAAAGTCTAACAAGTGGGTTATCTAACCCGCACATTAATTAAAAATAACAATATATGAATGGAAATTTTAATTAAATGTAAAATTTGTTAAACTTTAAAAATATGAAATTTTATCTTTTGCTAAATAAACCTATACTTATAATTAAAAAAAAAACACTTTGCTTTGATTTTTATATATTTTATTTTAAACGTAAATAGGAAATTAAAACAATTATGTCGTACTTTTAACAGTTAACTTTTTATTATAAATAAATATATATGAGGAGTAAACATTTGCCTTCATATATAATTGAGTGTCATACACAATATACCTACTGCCTAAGGCCAGAGCACATTTGCAAAGTTTTTATAATTAGTATTCCTACATTTAACAGATAAACAATATGAATCAGTTAAACCGATAAGCTTCTCTGGCCAGGGGCTATCCCAGCCCTAAACAGCTGTTTAAGGCTAGCTCAGTCAAACGGATAAGCTCTTTTCGATAGGGGCCATCCCTGCCCTAAACATATCAGTAAAAATGGTAAGAAGCTTTTTAGGGCATTTGTCCTAGCCCTAAACAGCTCAGTCAAATCAATAAGTTTTTTTGTGTAGGGGCTGTCCCTGCCCTAAATAGCTCAGTCAAAATAATAAGAAGCTTTTCAAGACAGGGTTAGTCCCTGCCTTTAGTCATTTTATTTAACTTGGCACTATTAATGTTTTTGACCCACACATTAAATAAGTTTGCATCACTAGGAAAACGGTGACGTTTACTTAACTGATCCTTGCAAAATGGTACAATACACATTTTGTATTAGACATCACAATAAAAGTTCGGTATAAAAGCACAATAAATTGCAAATCACGAGTAAAATTTCACGAGTAAAATTTCAATTGTTTTGACAGATATACCACCCCTCACCCCACTCCCACTAAACAATCAAGTTCATATACAGCTGGCGCCATCGCTCAGTCGTACCTAGAAGCCAAAACACAGGTTCGGGTCCTGAATACTTTTCACGGTCACGTATTTGACTTTCTCTTATAGTGTATTTTTTATATGAAGGTGGCGAAACGTTCGATAGAATAAGCCCCGCCCATTTCGAACCAAAATCCCTAGATTTTAAATTATCGATTTTACCGGTCTAGAATAAAAGGCGTATACTCCATGTCATTAAATATTTCTTAAAACTTAAAATGAGACAATTTCTGATTGAATTAAGGGCCACTTGCACCAATGATGGTTTAACTTTAAACTTGGATTAAATTGACGGCCGACCAATCAGAACTCAGCATTTTTAGCTTAAACTCGGTTTAGCTGAGATAATCCCGTACCAAAAGTTGGTGCAAGTGGCCCTAAGAGTTTTAATGTTGGTTTGGTGTTTTTTTAATGGGATGCGTTAGTTTACGTTAACGTTGGTTTGTTTTTTTGCTGGTTTGGTGTTTTTTTTAATGGAGGGTGTTTGTTTACGTTAACGTTGGCTTGGTTTGGTTTTTTGTTGGTTCGGTGTTTTTTTTTTAATGGGGGTGTTGGTTAACGTAAATTTACGTTAACGTTGGTTTGGTTTGGTGTTTTTTTTTAATGGGGTGCGTTGGTTCACGTTAACGTTGGTTTTGCGCCTGTTAGGTGTTTGGACTTTTGTAAAAAAAAAATTGTTGGACCTGTTGTTGTGTGGACCTTATGCGAACCGGCCCCACTATTTTTTTTTAATTAAATACTTCTGATTATTAGAATTATCAACTTAAATTGTATTTTGGCCCGGCGGAAGGTAGGTAAGTCCCGCCCTGTATATTGGAGAACAAAATTTTAACTTGAATATTCTAGAAATCTGTGCTTACATTATTTAAAAGAGATAAAATTAAAGCGTATACCCTCTTTTACCCTATTACGGCTATCTTGAATCTGTCATGGCTAGATATCGGATTTTACCGAGTCGTGATGTCAAAATCCATAGCCGGGTACAACAGAATAATAATTTTATAAAAATGTTTTATAACCTATCAAACTACTACATTTACAAAGAAAAGTATATAAAATATAAATATTATGAAAATCCCCTAGCGTTTTTATTTAAGTAAAAGAAAATTAAAAAAAAAAATCATAACAGATCCGAAAATTATGAATTAGTTGGACTTTTAAATAATCCAAATTTTATTTAATAGTATTGTAACATGGTGGCTGGGTATTACTTTTATCAAGTTAAAAAAAATCTACCTGGCCAATCCTTTTCTATTCGCAATAACAGCTCACGTGACGTTTACAACTTGTAAAAAATGTTTTTAAAAATTTCTTGAAAATTATTATTTTTACTCAAATCTTTTTTTTTTCATATTATAAATAAAATACTAAATTACACAACTAAAACTTATAGTGTTTGTAGAAAAAACAAACTACCGACGAAATCTTTTTGTGTTTTATTCAATTTGTGAAGAGGTGACTGGAAGGTGAAATCTATTTGAAATCGTTATAAACATGTACTCTGCAGAGATCTAAAAGCTCTAAACTTGTTGCCGTATGCGTGAGACCAAATAAGTGAGATGTAAGATCAAGCATGTAACATGTACGTTATTTTATTGGTTAGTATCACGCGCATGCGGAAACAAGGTTTTTATTGCAAGGAAATTGAATCATTTCGTTTAACTTAGCAATGCGAATTAATTTCTTTTAGGGCCACTTGCACCAACTTTTGGTACGGGATTAACTCAGCTAAACCGAGTTTAAGTTAAAAATGCTGCGTTCGATTGGCCATCCGTCAATTTAATCCAAGTTTAAAGTTAAACCATCATTGGTGCAAGTGGCCCTTATTGCTCTAACTTTTTCGTTTGGGCCTAATCTAATATTCATTTGTCACCGTTCATTTTATTAGTTAAATTCATTAATAAAATGTTCGTAAAACCATTACTTACTACGGTTAAATCGTGAATTGAAGATTATCCAGAACTATCCCAGCAAACCACCGTACGATAATCGGCATAAATAATTATTGGCCCATTGCTGGCTTGCCGATTATCGGCTAGCCTGTAAAGGACCGATCTGTGGCCGACGATACAACGCCAATTTAAAATATGATCTTGCGTAGAAGGAGAAGAAGTCAAGACGCATGCGCAAGTTTTGCGCGGGTCGTGTTCTTAGGGCCGTTTGAGTTGAAGCTTGGAGCGCTCGGAGCATAGTTCTATCTCTTTTAAAACAAGTAGTTAGAAAGAGATAGAACTATTCTCCGAGAGCTTCAACTCAAACTGGCCTCTTGTGTTGTGATTTTGCTGCGTCAGTGATAAAGTTCATTATTGAAAATTTTCTGTGGCATGTGTTTATTTACAATTCTTAATAATGATTTTTGAAGATAAAAAGTAAGTAATTACATTTTTTTTATTAAATACTAAATTAACAATTAATTCACTTGCATTTAAGTCGCATTTAGGGCCACTTGCACCAACTTTTGGTCTGGGATTATCTCAGCTAAACCGAGTTTAAGTTAAAAATGCGTTCTGATTGGTCGGCCGTCAATTTAATCCAAGTTTAAAGTTAAACCATTATTGGTGCAAGTGGCCCTTAAGATCCCAGGGCGGGAAAGAAGCTCGTAAAGATTCCGTAGGTACTAAAATATAAAAACTTATTCAGAATAATATTCTAAAACGATCGATATTATCGTTCTTTTTTATACCATGATAAAATACTGATCCAACCTCCAACAAAATAATACTTTTCCCTATAGTTCATTACAAAGGTTTTTTCAAAAAAAAAAACATCGAACCATTTTTTTTAATACTTAATAAAAGATCTTAAGATCTTTTCGTGAAAAACAAAAAAAAATGAAAAAACAAAATTTTTCGAAAAAAAAAATTTTTTGAAAAATTTTAATTTTTATTTATTTTTTATTTTTTTTTTATGCAAAAAACGAAAAAAAAAATTGTAATAGTTTCTCCCGAGGTTTTTACATTTTTAAAAAAAGTTTAACCCCCATAAGTTTTTTTGGTTTTTGGGGGATTACTTTTAAAATTGGTAGAATTGATGATTATAATAAAAGTATTTTTTTCTAAAAAAGTACCTATACTTTCAACGTTATAACGTTAATCGAAATTTCAGCTTTTTTTGATTTTTTTAAAAGTAACCCCCTTGTAACTTTTTTGTTTTTGGGGGGATTACTTTCAAAAGTTCTTGAGTTATCTTGTCTACAAAGAACGTGACATCAGACAGACAGACAGACGAACATGTTTAAAGTTTGGACTTTTGAAAGTTAATAATCATTTTATATTAAATTATTTATTTTTAAAAAGCATTCTGTAACAATTACGTTTTTTTTAGCGATCTAGATTAATTCTCATTGGCGGAAAAACTGCTAACGAAAATGTTAGGAATATTTTAAGAGAAATGATAGATCACTCACTCGCCCTGCACCTTAGGTAATTGGTCGGGATGCCATTTTAATGACCTATAACTTCTAATTATAATTATTTCATTTTAGAGGCTGTTACATCCAAATTTGACAAGGAAAGTAAAAGTAGCATTGAAAACTATGTTAAAATATGGCTACGAAATGCCACAGATAAAGAAGGGGGCAGAAAGAAGAGACTATTAAAAGAAGCTGAAACACAAGAGCCGCTTACTTAAAATTTTCATTTTATTTTTTATAGTTGGAGAGTTGGTGGCTATTTTTATTTCAATATCATTTAAAAGGGCTGCTGGTGGCAAACTTGCACTGTATCACCAGCCTTGGTACATCCAGATTAAATACAATAAACTAACCATATGTATAACTATTTTACATGTATTATTATTAATTTATTATATTTAATTTTTGCTTCTTAGAATATGTGCGCTAAAAATTTCTTGTTTTTTTTTAATATAAACCAGAAATTAAAATTCAGGGTATAGAATCAAATAGAGCAATGTCCAGTCATGTAAATTTTACTTCAGAAGCAAAAAAAAAAAATAAATAAAACACTCGGTCGGCAAATTTGTATTGTTTTGTATAATTTTCTATATATCAAATTATACAAAACAATACAAATTTGCCGATCGAGTGTGTTTTAATTCGTTTATTTTTTGCTTCTGAAGTAAAATTCACATGATTGGACATTTGACACTATTTGATTCTATACCCCTCAATTATCGGTAGTCTGCCGGCTAGCCATTACCGGCCCGTTATCGCCTTGCCATTACCGGCCAGTTATCGCCTTGTGCGACACTTCCATTACCGGGCCGGTAATGGCATGTCGTCAACGGACCGATGACTCTTTATCGGCTTACGGCATTGTGCCGTTGCCGGCCCATTGCTGGTGTGTTTGCTGGGATAGTTCGACGGCAATATTTTACACTGCACATTTTGTAAAAAACACTTAACCTGGGAAAGAAAAACTAATATTTTAAGAAATGTGAACACAAAAACCCATAAAGAATATGAGGAGCAAGGACAATTTAATATTTAAAGTAAGTAAAAAAAATATTAAATTAATTTTAATCACAAGTTATAAAAGTCACGTGACCTTTTATTGCAAATAAAAATTTTTATCGTTTAAACGATAGGCCAGGCAGATTTTTTTTACTTGGTAAAAGTAATACCCAGCCACCATGCTACTATTAAATTAAATTTGGATTATTAAAGAGCCCAATTAAATCGTAGTTTTCAGAATTGTAATTTTTTTAAATTTTCTTTTACTTAATTAAAACGTTATAGGATTTTCATAATATTTATATAATTTTCTTTGGTAATGTAGTAGTTTGGCAACATATTAAACATTTTTATAAAATTAATATGAATTTGTTAACTTATTGTATCCGGCTATGCATTTTGACGTCACGACTCCCTAAAATCCGATGTCTAGTCATGGCTTACAAGATACATGACGGTACTTCGAGTCTGAATCATACGGCCGAAGAAATGCTTTTACCCCCTCTACTGTATTCTCCAGAGGTTCTCAATATTTGATTAAAACAATGGATTTCTTATGCATATTGTTACACCGAGGTGGGCCGAAGATCATACGGCCGAAAGCGAGGTTTGTAGTAGTGGCAGCACTGATTTCAGTGGCTCTCAAAGCGTAGGCAAGTATTTATACATTGAGATATATAACTGGTTGCTTATTAGGTTATTTAGTAGTTTTCTGGTTTGGTGTTTTTTTTTAATGGGATGCGATGATTTATGTTAACAATGGTTTGGTTTGGTAGTTTGCTGGTTTGGTGTTTTTTTTTTAATAGGAGGCGTTGGTTTATGTTAACAATGGTTTGGTTTGGTAGTTTGCTGGTTTGGTGTTTTTTTTTTAATAGGAGGCGTTGGTTTACGTTAATAATGGTTTGGTAGTTGCTGGTTTGGTGTTTTTTTTAATGGGGGGCATTTTTCAGATACGATATTTCAGAATTTAGAAGGGATATATTTTAAGAATCAAATAGGATTATATTTAGGCTAAATAATTTAGCTTTAGCTAATTCAATAATAAATGCTCGCCTGGTGTATTAATATGCATAAGAAATTCATTGTTTTAATCAAATATTGAGAACCTCTGGAGAATACAGTAGAGGGGGTAAAAGCATTTCTTCGGCCGTACAACTTTCGGCCGTATGATCCAGACTCCACTTTGAGAGCCACTGAAATCAGTGCTGCCACTACTACAAACCTGGCTTTTGGCCGTATTATTTTCGGCCGTAATACCCACCTCGCTCAAGAGTACATCTCCAGGGCCGGCCTTTGCATTTTAGCGCCCTGAAGCAAGCGTTGGACTTGGCACCCTTAGCAAAAGTAAAAAACGGAAAATAAATAACCCCTTAATAATTTTGATGACTAAAAAAAAGGGTCCTTACTGCATTGTTTCAAATTATTAATATAGAACCAAATCATTAAATTAGACCAAAGACCCACTCTTTGGCAAAGAGAGAAAGAAAAATATTTATAAAATAAATAATTTATTTTACAATTTTATTAATAAACTATACAAAAAATAACAATGATAACGCAAAATAATAAATAAATAAATAAACATAAATAACATAGATAATATTCATTATAACATTTAAAATAAACAATTAATTTGATTTATTAAAGAATTTATGTTAAATTTTCTTTTATTGATTATATTGAGCTTTTAATTTTAAAAATTTTGCTTTTAAGCCATCTTTTCTTATACTTATTACAGGGTTGTCTTTAGTTTTCTTAATTTTTATCTCCTTCATCCTAAAAAATAATAGATTATTAGATATTTAACATACAGTGCGGACCAAAAGTCACCCCCCCCCCCTTTTAACTTTTGAACGAGTTGAGATATCGACTTCAAATTTAGAACTCTTAAATAAGACAACTTAAACTATCTTAGCATATATTTGATATTTTCAGCTCTTAAAATGTGGGCAGGGAGGCATGGGGGGACATTTTTTTAAATGGAAAGGGGGTCGTGTGATACATCATTTTAAAGCTTATAAAATTCTCTATTTAAACTAACATTTTTAAATTTTTTAAAAATGTTTTTTAAGGTTTTGATTTTTCAATTTATTGTGCTAAAACATTCGATTTTTTAAGTTTTTTTTTATAAATTTTTATTTATGTCAACTAAAATTAGTTTAAAAGTATAATTAACATTTTTTTATGATGAAATTAGGCATTTTTAAAATATTATTTGTTTTTTTTAGAGGAATTTTGACATTAATACCCATTTTCAACCCCAAATTAAACCCAAAAAATTTAAAACGGTTTTTTACAACTCTAGACCAAAGTAGGTTCCATTCAATTGAATTTTAGATTTTTAAATTTTATCAATATTTAAAAAATCTAAAATTAAATAAATTAGCGAGTGCGGACCTGAAATTACTTTTCTAGGGGAAATCATTTTTACATAACTAATTTATGTTGGTTAATCTGGTTAACTGTCATTCTTTCACGACCGACTGTGATTCCCGCGCGTACCTTTTGCCCTCGTGCAGAAACGGTAAAGTATGTGGTGTTCACGTTGTTTTTGGTTGTTTCGTGTACGAAAAATGATAAACTAAAGTGTATTTTTGTATTGCTGACAATGTAGTGCACTGGTAAGTATTTATTTACACAGTAAAACTTTGTAATTACTAGAGGTCGGCTTTTACCGAGTCGTGAGGTCAAAATCCATAGCCGGGTACAACAAATTATTAATAATTTTATAAAAATGTTTTATAAGCTATCAAACTACTATATTTACAAAGAAAAGTATATAAATATTATGAAAATCCCCCAACGTTTTTTTTTAAGTAAAAGAAAATAAAAAAAACATAAAGATCCGAGAATTATGATTTAGTTGGACTTTTAACCCGGCGTTAACATGGTGGCTGGGTATTACTTTTATCAAGTTAAAAAAAAATCTGCCTGTCCAATCCTTTTCTATTCGCAATAACAGCTCACGTGACGTTTATAACTTAAAAAATGTTTTTAAAAATTTTTCGAAATTATTATTTGTACTCAAATCTTATGTTTTTCATATTAAAAATAAAATACAAAATTACACAACTAAAACATATAGTGTTCATAGAAAAAAACAAATTACCGACGAAATCTTTTTGGTGAAAATGTGACTGGAAGGTGAAATCTATTTGAACTCGTTATAAACATGTTCTCTGCAGAGATCTAAAAGCTCTAAACTTTTTTCCGTAAGTGGGACGAAATAATTGAGATGTAAGATCAAGCGTGTGCGGAAACAAGGTTTTTATTGCAAGTAAGTTGAGTAATTTCGTTTGACTTATCTTAGCAATGCGAATTAATTTCTTTTTTTTTTGCTCTTTTTCATATGTCACCGTTCATTTCATTAGTTAAATCCCTTAATAAAATGTTCGTAAAACCGTTACTTACTACGATTAAAACGTGGATTGAAGATTATCCAGAACTAGAGTTCGACGGAAATACTTTACACTGCACATTTTGTAAAAAAGACTTAACCTGAGAAAGAAAAACTAATATTTTAAGACATGTGAATACAAAAACCCATAAAGGAGATGAGGACCAAGGACAATTTAATATTAAAAGTAAGTAAAAAAACACAAAATTAATTTTAATCACGTGACCTTTTATTGAGAATAAAAAACAATTGGCCAGGCATATTTTTTTTTAACTTGGTAAAAGTAATACCCAGCCACCATGCTACAATACTATAAAATTAAATTTGTATTATTAAAGAGCCCAACTAAATCGTAGTTTTCAGAATTGTAATTTTTTTAAATTTTCTTTTACTTAATTAAAACTTTATAGGATTTTCATAATATTTATATAATTTTCTTTGGTAATGTAGTAGTTTGGACTATCCTACAATACTATAAAATTAAATTTGTATTATTAAAGAGCCCAACTAAATAGTAATTTTCAGAATTGTTATTTTTTTTTAATTCTCTTTTACTTAAATTAAACGTTACGGGATTTTCATATTTATATAATTTTCTTTGGTATGTAGTAGTTTGGTAACATATTAAACATTTTAAGATTAATATGAATTTGTTAACTTATTAACTTATTAAAAAGTACAATTTTACCCGGTCGTGCATTTTGACGTCACGACTCGCTAAAATCCGATGTCTAGTAATTATCCGTAAACAGTTGTCAATGTAACGTCGATACTTGGCAGGTTCTTTAAAGATGACAGTCTAGCCCTATGGGAGCGGACTGCCTATAGGAAAATTTGCTGACCATGGTCTGCAGAAAAAAATTATTCAAAAACATAATACTTTTCCAATCAAGTGCGTCCGCCCAATTAGTGTAAGTGCAGCACGGTGAGATCTATTAAATCCGCATAAAACAAAAAATTTGCCGCCCCCGCCGCCGCCCAAATATTAAATAATTGTATTAAAAAATTCTAAATTGGGCGCATGTCAATTTTTTTATGCGAATTCGATAGATATCACGCGTACGTGGCCGCACCTACACTGCACTACAGTTCAGCGGCCATTAATGGCCGCAAAAAATCGTCTTTTATTTGGTATTTTTTAAAACGGGGCTGTTCAAGAATGAAGTCACCTATTTTTGAACAATTTTTCACCCCCCCCCCCTTCCCCCTTCGTCGTTTTGTTTTTAAATTGTGTTTTTTTTTCATTAAAAAAAAAAGTTTAACCCCCCATAACTTTTTTGTTTTGGGGGGATTTCTTCAAAATTGGTAGAATTGATCTTTATAATAAAAGTAATTTTTCATAAAAAAATTTCGTTAATCGGAATTTTCTTCGATTTTTTTAAAAGTTTAACACCCCATAATTTTTCTGTTTTTGGGGGGATTACTTTCAAAAACAATAGGGATCTCCCCTCTTGAACTTAATTTTTCCTGAAAATTTCGAGTTGATCGGATTATTCGTTATTGAGTTATCGTCTACACAAAAACGTGATATCGGACGGACGGACACATACAGGTAAAAAAATACTAAAAAAACGGAAAAAAAATCATGAAGCGTCGAATGTTGAATATTTATAGTTTCCTCTAAATGATTTGAATACATTTTTTTGAAAATGTTTGCGGCCTTGCGTAAATAATTAAATTTAAGTGGCACACTGCATACCGGGTGGGCCATTTAAACCGTATAAGATAGGTTTTTGAAATTTCCTACTAAACTACAATATCAAGGGGGACACCTTTTTATCAAATCAGATTTTTTTTCATCCACACCCTTAGGCGGGAGAGGGGGTTAAAATTTTTTAAATGTAATATGGGTGTTTTTTATTCAGATTCAAATTCAGTATAAAAAATTACATAATTGACCGAAAAAGTTTTTTTTTTCAACCTCAAATTAGGCTAAAACAAAAAAAATTAAAATAAAAAAACGCCATTTATATAAATTGAAAAATTTGAATATTTTAGTAGTTTTCTATTGTTTAGGTTTATTTCATTGTTTTAAACCTAAAAAAAAACTCATTTCCGGACTAACCTTTATGGGAACTTTTTTTCATATTTTTGGACTTAAAATCACCCCTTCAAATTTTGTACCCTATTTCTTAATCACCCCAATCCAATCCAATTCCAATAATGGCATTTTCCTAAGGATGGTTTGCCAGCTCGATCTACTATTATTTACGGCCTACACAAAACCGTCTCACTTTGTAGTGATGTTTGCGCAGGCGCCAACTTATAAAACATCTTTGAAATTCATAAAAAGTTATCCACGTGTACAACGAAATAAATTGAATTTAAATTTAACCTCACATTAATAATTACGACTCACTTAAAACTATACAATTAAACGACATTACATAAAATAAAAAATAAAATTAATCAAGTCCTGTGCATATCAATGATTGCAATGCTGATGCTGGAGTAAATCCGCCAAAGCGGTCATACCCGTCCCTCACAAAGACCACGCTGCGACCCACTTTAAAGAGCATACAATGGAATGCGAAGCATTACATATCTCCACGAATTGTTTTATTGGCTATCCCTACTTACTTTTCTTTTTCTAAACGAATTAATTCGTTTTTAAATATATCCTTAAAATCACTACAAAACGGTAACCATAATTCAAAAAACGAGTTTGGCGGAAAATCCTCAAGCTTTCCAGTTTTTGGCTTAAATAAATAAAATTTCATTGTTTCTATAAAATCTTCTTGGGTTTCGTTCAAATTGGTTAATTCTGTGGCCATTTGCGATTGTGATTTTTCCAAAAATGCGGTCATCTTGTCTTTAAATGGCTGTAAATTTTCTTCATTTGCATTTGAAATAACAATATTGGTTTTTATTTCACATTCTAAAAAATAAAAATCATAAAACAACATTTTTAAAAAATGCAGTTTATTTGTTTTTGCTGCCTTAAGGCAATATCTGATGTGATCATTAACGGAAATTAACCGAAAAATATTAATATTTTCGGATTATCAGATTTAAAATATCTGAAACAAAATATATGAAATACACTGCCCAGTAAAATCGCTTTCCCATTTTTCACCTCCGCGCGTTAAATGAATGTTTTATTATCAGATTCACTTTCAGTATCCACAAAAACCCCAATATAAAAATTTTCAGTAGTAGTAATATCATAAGTGCATGTTGAATTATCGATATTTTTTTTACTGTATTAAAAAAATATTTTTATTGGCAATTTCCTTAAGCAAAATGTTTTTTTTATATACAGTAAAAAAAATATGTATAATTAATTCAACATGCACGAATGGTATTTTGAAAGACTATTTCACAAACAAAATAAGGAAGTATATAATTTTACAATGTTTAATGTTGTTTCATATTTTAAATTAAAAATTTAATAACTAAACAACAATATTACTTTACTATAATTAAAATTTTAAATCTCAAATTTGCCGCGCTTTTTAAATCCACAATCTAGAGCGAGAACTTTTGGTAACATACCTGAATGCCAAATTTCAAGCGTCCAGCTTAAAGCGTTCTTAAGTTATCGTGGATACAAGATTTCCCGGACAGAACGACCAATCGACCGACAATTTTTTTTTCAAGCGTACTAAAATGTTCATATTTTATAACTATTATTTATTGATCGTATGGCACAATTAATATTAAAAATAATAATAAAAATTATAAGATAACGGTAAATATGTAAAAATATTGTAAATCATAAACAAATGTCTAAGTTTCTTATCCATTCTATAGTCGGAAATAGAAGCTCTGGTTGCTTGTTCTTCGTTTTCTACATGAGACTCTTGAATAAGAAGAAGATCTACATCATTTTCTTTTAAAATTTTTGACAAATATTGACACTTAGCTTTACATATACCCTCAACATTTAATTGAATAATTCGAATTGTTTTACCAATATTTCTCGTAGGAAAAGGATTATCTTGATTTCTATCCATAGAGTTTACCATTAATCAAAAAGCCAGGAGTTCCAGGAGGATAGTCTGGCTGCCAAATGTTTCCAGCTCTTTAGAGTTAACTGAAAACACTAGTTAGAAGTGATCTATTTTTTTACAGTAAAAAAATGAGTTCATTTTTGTACGCCGTAAAAAAAACCACCACTGGCGGCAGCATTCTTTGACTTTGATTACAGCCATACTTCAAACTTGTTTGTTTATTATGTAAACAGGTGGTTGGCTCGAGATTCTGTGCAAAAACCTTGTGTGAAATTGATTAAAAATAATTGAAGAAGAATATATTGTTATACACCTACAAATCTCTCCGAAATTGCAAATGCTACATTAGACAAGTTACCATCGAAATCGCGAAAAAAATTTTAAAATGAGCTAAGCAAGGTTTAAGTTTATTTCGAAAGGGTTTTATTCTTATTTTAATAAAGAAAAACATACTTTATTGCTGAATAAATTAAATTTAAGAATTAAAATTTAAAAAAATATATATGCTTGAAGAAAAAATAGTATGTTTCACTCAGAGGAAAAGTGCTTTTTTTTACTCGTCTGTAGTTTCCGGATTCCGCTTCGCGTCGTCCGTAAATTCTACAGACTAGTAAAAAAAGCTTCACTTTTCCTCTTAGTAAAACAATATACTATTTTTGCTTGAAATGGATTTATATTGACATAAAACGTAATAAAACTCAAAAATACGCAAAAAGAAATTTTTGCACCACGAATACAAGGCTTTCCGAAATTTTGAAAATTTTCAAAATGGGAAAGCAAAAGGGGTTATTAAGAAAATGTAGACTTGTTTTTCCGTTTGTTTGTTTGCCTCATAACTATTGAACAAAATGTCAGATTAAAAAAATTCGATATGCAGCTAAATATGTTTTATCCAATACATATAGATAATGAGACAATTACCAGCTTTATTTTAAATAGATAAACTCAATAATAACCCCCGCGTGGCTTTTACTTTATTGAGTGGATAATTATTTATTTTACCCACTCAACTGTCACTTGTCAAATTATTTTCTTGTAAATGTCATTAAAATTTTTAATAAAAATATGAATTCCTAAGCTATTTATTGGATAAAACCTTGTATGGCACTCATGGGTAAACCGATATTGCCCTCTCGAAAATTAACCTGCTTGGCTGACGCCTCGCAGGTTAATTTTCTCATGGGCAATATCTTACTTTACCCACTAGTACCATAAATAACTATTAAATCTTAGCATAGAGAATTTGCTCTATGATCTTAGATAATTTTTGTCATTCGTTTCTGTGATATACCCTTTCAAAAATATTGCCACCCGTCTAGAAACGGTATCCAATTCAGTTAGCCTTACGTTTTAATTTGGCTTTCAGCTTTCCCAAATCGGCTTTTAGATCGTCAAAATTCACAGATGAAGCTCGCCTAATATCGCCAGGCTCAGGAATAGGAAACGGTAAATTCGGCTTAAAAGGATCGCCAATTTTTCTAAAATACGTTTTCACGATGTAGTGTAGTAAAGTGACCGTAGAGTCTTTGCTGGATTTTACGTCCTTTAATTTTGGTAATATTTCTAGATGGAAGCCGTCCGCTTGGCCTCTGGCCATGTTGCCGCCATTCATGTAGTTCCCAAGCGTTAAAATTATGGCCAGAAGGTCTTTCAATTCTTGACTGTTCCTTAAAAACTAAAACATAGTTAAAGCATAAACCAAAACAAGCATTACTGGGCCTTTCCCTTATAGTAGGCCGGCCAATCAATAGGAGGTCGGTTCTCTGAATTGTAGGTTCCGGAACCTAGATGTTGGACGTTTTGTAATTATCCGCCCAGACCATCAGAAATCTGGTTTTACGGTCTCATATCATAATTATTTAAAGATTAAAGATAACAAAATTTAAATTAACAAAGCCTTACAGGGCCGTAGCTATGGGGGGGATGGGGGGAGCCTCCCCCCACCTATCTTGAAATAAAAAAAAGTTGCATATTTCA
This sequence comes from Brachypterus glaber, assembly GCA_958510825.1. Taxonomy (NCBI): domain Eukaryota; kingdom Metazoa; phylum Arthropoda; class Insecta; order Coleoptera; family Kateretidae; genus Brachypterus; species Brachypterus glaber. The sequence continues at coordinate 67,334,302 of OY294044.1, read as the reverse complement.
TGGATTAAAAATATAAAAGTTGCATATATTTTTTAGGGTGAGACCTTTTTTTTATTTTTTTTAGTCATGAACTTTTTTTGTCGAGGGAAAAAATATCCTTCGCTACGGCCTTGAAGCATTATAATTTTAACCTTTAGGGAACGTTCAAGTATTACGTAACGCAAATTTTTATCATTTTGGACCCCCCCCCCACCTGTAACGCTGTTTTCCTATACCATTAACACGGGCGTAACACTCCAAAATGACCCCCCCTAGGAGCGTTACGTAATACTTGAAGGTTCCCTTACAGTGCAGAAATGAGCCTAGTAGAACTCCTAATATAAGGTCTCTAACGTCAGAATAACGTTTATCTAACTTTGGGAGTTTTACCAAACGTTAGATAAACGTTATTCTGACGTAAATTCTGCACAATTAAGGTTTAACTTATAAAGGCTTTGTTAATTTATTATATTCCGTTCTTTAAATAACTAGGAAACTATCAATATTGTGAATTGTGATTGAATTTAAGATACAAAAAAAATCAAAAAAATATGAAAAACTATTATAATTATATAATTATCATTGGTAAATTTTATCTTTTACAACAATTATACTTATTGTTAATGCCTAATTTGTCGCTTCGACGAAATATTAATGGTCCCTTACCCAAAAATTGAATTATTTCATAAAAAATTGTCTTTTTTTAACAAATTCAATATTTTTTATATTTTATGCAAACACCTTAATTTCGATTTTCTTCGACATTTTAAACTTATTTCTAAGAAAATTCCGAGAAAAATCCTAAAAATAAAGAGTTTTAAAAAGTGTGAGAATCCAAAACTGAAAATGCCAGAAACACTTTTAATTTTAATAAATAGCTGTCAGTGTTGCAAAGCCTGCTAAAACTTTTAACAAAATTTTGGTTCATGGTCAAAGATGAAATGTTCCCACTTTCAACATTAAAGTTCATGACTATAGTTTAACTGTTTCACCTTTTCTTATCACCCCTGTTTCTTATTACCTCTTTTTCCCTACCAAAAAAAAATTAAGGGTATTCATAAAAAGTATCCTGTATGAGTAAGGACACTAGATCGATGGCGCCGCACTCCTGAGCTCAGGAGCTAGAGTTTACAGATTTAGTGTCCTTATATCATATATATATATATATCATATAAGTTATATGTATAAGTTCTTACATTACATGTAGTTTTCAAATTGAGTAAAGTATGGCCGATCGTGCTAATCGAGTCTTCAAATTCGAACTGGAACATAAGGCACCATGTTCTTTCCGAAAAGTTCGATATTTCCGATAATTCGTACAAAAATTGTTCAGGTTTATCCAGTGGTACTTCGGGGTTTGCAGCGAGATGATTTTTGATTAATTCTAATTCCTCTCTATTGGCACTCTAAAAAGAAAAATTTTTAGAAAAAAAATATATAATTACTAATTAAAATTTCAGTGCCCAGTAAAAGAGCTTTCCCATTTTTCACCTCCGCCCGAAATAGATTTTTATTATCAGATTCACTTTTAGCCACCTTAAAAATATACCAATTTTCACGAAAACTATCCCCGCCCCTTACGTGGTGGAATTAGATTTTTTTTATTATCAGATTCATTTTCAGCAACCTCAAAAACCCCAATACACCAATTTTCACGAAAACTACCCCCCGCCCCTCAGGGGGTGGAGTTTGGAATTATAAGATTCTCTTCCAGCAACCTTAAAAACTCCAATATACCAATTTTATAAAAAACTACTCCCAGGGGGTGAAATTATTATATGATTCAGTTTTAGCGACCTGAAACACCCCAATATATAAATTTTCAAGAAAACTATCCCCTGCCCCTCAGGGGGTGGAGTAATCATTTTTTTATTAGATTAACTTTCAGCAACCTCAAAAACCCCAATATACCAATTTTCACGAAAACTACCCCGAGCGGGAACTTTTGGTAACATACCTGTATGCCAAATTTCAAGTGTCTAGCTTAAAGCGTTCTTAAGTTATCGTGCCAGAAGATTTCCCGGGCAGACCGACCGACAATTTTTTTTTTGCTTGAAATTGATTTATATCGACATAAAACGCAAAAATATGCAAAAAAAAATTGAAAATTTTTGCACGAATAAAAAGCTTTCCGAAATTTTGAAAATTTTCAAAATGGGAAAGCAAAATACGAAAATGCAGTTTTATTTTCATATTTTATCATTTACCACACTTTGATATTTATCAAAATGTTATAATTTGAATTGAATTTGTATTGTAATATTGTTCTGGGTAAAACCAATGAACTAGAGAAGTGGGGGAACAGGAATGGTGTCTGAACGAGTGGCTAATATGAATGGCAGCCATTAATCGCATTCTTTGCCTTAGGGGGTTCAATTTTTTCACACTAGGTGGTGCGATTTGGTAACTTTATAGGGAATTTTTATTTTAGGATTGACCAATGTGCTTTCAGAGACCAACTTATCTCTGGTACTTAACGCACCTTGATTTATTGACAATGAAGTTTTTAGGGTTATGTACAATGTCAGTGGCTTTAAAAACGGTATAAAATTACATTTATTTTTCAAAAAAATATATTTCTATTTTAAAAAATTACAGAAAATTAAATTAAAAAAAATAATGACAGAAATAAAAAAATAACAATAATAAAATAATAAAAAACAACAATAGCAGTTAATAATTTTCCCGAACCTTTATTCTTATACATTTTGGTACTGCCGTGTAAATTGTCTTAATTAGGGTCACTCGATCAGTTTATGTAAGTATTACTAGAAAATACTAGTACCATAAAAATCCCTATAAATCGCACCACCTAGTGAAAAATTTGAACCCCCTAAGGCAAAGAATGCGGTTAATGGCTGACAACGTAGTGTCACTACTTATTTGTATTGGAATCCTGTTCCCCCACTTCTCTCAAAAACTTTTTTTTAATTCTTTTTTCGAAAAAAGAAACTTTTTTGGAAAAAAAAATTCTGATTTTTTTTGTTTTGCTTGTTAAGAACGTTAATAAAAGTTCGCTGAATTAACTCTAGGTGGCCGGATTTTTTTACACATTACCATAACTAGGTCAAATATATATTTTATATTAGTTAATAACTATTTTGCTTTCCCATTTTGAAAATGTTAAAAATTTCGAAAAGCCTTGTATTCGTGCAAAAATTTCGAGAAAAAATTTCATTTTTTTTGCGTATTTTTGCGTTTTGTGAAGTTTTATGTCGATATAAATAAATTTCAAGCAAAAAAAAATTGTCGGTCGGTTGGTCGATCGGTCTGTCCGGGAAATCTTGTGGGCACAATAACTTTAGAACGCTTGAACGACTTGAAATTTGGCATACAGGTATGTTACCAAAAGCTCTCGCTCGGGATTGTGTTTGGTAAACATTGGGACAAGGGAACTTTCAAGTATTACGTAACGCAAATTTTGATCATTTTGGACTTTTTGAACCCCTGAGGGGTGGAGTTTTCGTGAAAATTGGTATATAGGGGTTTTTGAGGTAGCTTAAAGTGAATCTGATAATAAAAAAGTTCTAACTCCACCCCCTGGAGGGTGGGGGGTAGTTTTAATGAAAATTTGTATATTGGGGTTTTTGAGGTTGCTGAAAGTGAATCTGATAATAAAAAATCTATTGAACGCGCGGATGTGAAAAATGGGAAAGCGATTTTACTGGGCAGTGTATTTATCATAATATTGTTATTATTTACCTACCACTAAATTAATTTGATGTAAAGCCTCTAAATTAACAACAGACGTATCAAAAAAATAAACCGCATGTTCAATTTCGGTAAAGTCGACATGCAAACTTTGTGCTAGAATTCCAACGTTTTGAGATCGTTTACTGTCCAAGAGTTTAACAGCTTCGACTTTGTTCTTCTTCACTTCCTTTTTAATCGTAGGTTTTTTTGTTACTATTTGCCGTGAAAAAAGGTCGGAAAACTCGTTGATATTTTCCAGTTTTAATTCTTCCAATTCGATCCAAAGGGCCGATTTTGGACTGACTGTCGTTGTGGGAGCTACAATTCTGGTCCAGTACAAAGGTTTCATTGGCACTGTAGGGTTAACGGCGGATTTTCGGAATGCTGCAACAGTTTTTTAGAAAATTAGGTGGTTAAAAATACGATGGTTTTGCTCAGAAGCTTGAAAATTAATAATTCTTAATAGTATACAATTTGTTCACAAATATCTACAGGGTGTCTCAGAACTGACGCACAGAGTGATTCTGATAAAAAAAAATATGAAAAAACGTTCCTATAAACATGTCCAAAAACGACTCGCAAGGAAGCTACATCCCTTTAACCCTAGTAACAATGTTTGTCAAATCTTGAGCAATACTGTCGACAGATTCTTGCTCAAGAATTGTCAAAGAATTGCTACAGATACTTCGTCAAGATTCTTGAGCAAGAATGTAGCAAAAAAAATTGACAAGGGAGAGGTGCGCGCTCAAGGACTCTAGCGTTTCCTTGTCAAATTCTTGCTACAGACTTTCCGAACAGACTTGACGAAGTATTGCTAAACGCTCTGCTTCCAGAATCTTGCTCAAGAATTGTCCAATTCTTTATATAGAACTTTGTCAAGTACTCTGGTCAAGAAACTTGTCCAAGATCAATGTTACTAGGGAAAAGGGCTATTAAAAACGATTTTTATTTAATAACTCAGGAACCCTTTGTGTTAAAGCAATAATGTTTTGCATGTGATTTTTCCTAATTAAGGCCTATTAGCTAATGTTATTTACATGTAGTTACTTCAACCAGGGACGTCCGAAATGGGGGGTCCTCTCACTTTTTTGCCCCAAACTGCTGCTTTACTTTTTTGTGCGTTTATTACTCGAGTAGTATTCCTCAGGTAAAAATACATAAAAAAGGTACTTATTGTAATTCCATAGGATTAACCGTTTTGGAGAAAAATACAATTAAAGGAAAAATAGGTTTTGAGAACCAAAAATTAAACACTAAAATATTTAAAACCAAGATTTTAGTAATGTAGGGTTACTGTACATCAAAACCCAAGAAAAAAGTTTATGTACATGTAGTTCCAAAAATCGATTCTAAGGGAATTTTGGTCTCCCAAAATACACCATTTTTAAAGGTCCTTAAAATAGATTTTTGGACCTACATGTATAGGAACTTTTTTCTTAGATTTTGATGTAGAATCACCCTGCCTTATAAAAATTTAGGTTTTAACATTTTAGTGTTTAACAGTACTTTTTTATGTGTTTTTACCTGATGAATACTATTTTAATAATAAACTCACAAAAAAGTTTGAAGCAAGAAAGTGATAAGACTCCCCCATTTCGGACGTCCCTGGTTAAAGTAACTACAAAAAGTCCAAATACCATTGGCTGATAGGCCTTAATAAGGAAAGATCACATGCAAAGCCTTGTTGCTTTAACACATAGGGTTCCTGAGTTATGTATTAAATAAAAATCGAATTTTTAGAAACCCGTTTGAAGGGGCGTAGCTCCCTTACGAGTCTTTTTTGGACATATGTTTATAGGATTTTTTTTCATATTTTTTTATTTAGAATCAATCCATAAAAGAAAGTGCGTCAGTTCTGAGACAGGCTGTATATAAATATTTTTGCAGTGATTTCTTCTAAAAATGAATAATTAAATTTTACAGTCATTTCTTTTTCCTAAAACGTTTTTCTCTGATTGATGACTTTTCTTATGCAAAATCATGAGTTCCGAAAAAAAAAACAAATGTATGTTTGACGGTAACCAGGATAACTCCAGAATAATATGAGATAAAGACTTTAAATTTGGACCAAACAAAGCATTTTTACTTATATATCTAGACTGGATCCATAGAATTTTCGGTATTATAAATAATAGGGTAAGGAATTATTTTGGCGACAGAATTATTTTTTACTGAAGCTTTAAAGGTTTAAAGCTTTCAAGAATAACCAGAAGAAAGCATCTTTAATTAATAGTTATTTTCATATTTGTGAACAATTTAAATTTTTAATAATTATATACGCAAATACCAGCCAGAAAAAGCAATATAGTACGATCACCATGACAGCAGATCCTGCACCAAAATTACGTACGAAAGTTTGAAAAAAATCTTACCTAAATGCGGCAATGGCGGTGCTGGACACTCTGTATAAACATAAAAAAGGATAGGTGCTATCGTTCTATACTATAACTAAATAAAATGATTTAAGAAAATAAAATTATTGTTGGTTTAGTAGGACTCTGTTATACGAACCCAAAAAAAATAACGTTCTTCTGATTCAAATTGTACAATTATAATGGTATATAATAATTATTGATTTGAAATATTTTATTTTTTTGTTTAAATCGGTTAATATTTGGAGGAACGCTGCACCAAGACTAAGGGCGATGTAACATCTCCAATGTATAAGCTTTTACATCTATCTAGTGGCTTTCCCAGAACCGCTACCGACAACCGAGGTGACTTCGGACGGTGTAGTGACTTCGGACACTTTTTGAAAAAACCTTTTGAACCAAAGCACGTGTGCAAAAGTCGTGCGGTTGTGTGCATAAGTTGTGGAATTAAACCCCACATGTGCACAACTTATGCATACAGCCCCAGCACTCGGATTATAAAAAACTACTCAAACTGATTAACAAAATCGAAAAATTTTGCTTTTTGCCCTAGTATTATAACTATTTAAAAACTGTAGATTTTGCGGGCTCCCAGTAAATAAATACCAAAAGTCCGGTCCTTACTTATTAGGCACTAAATCTAGGTCTTAAGTTAGCAATAACTTGCTTACTTAAAACTAGTCCCTATCTCCAACAGCTACATAGACGAAGGAGTCTAACAGCAGGTCATAACAAGCAGTTGGGTGACATTTTTAAGAACCATTGTTTCAAAATTGTCTTAAAAAAAGTCTTAAAATTTCGTATTAGAAAAGGGTCATAATTTACTTTTGCTTCATTTTCTCCGCATATAGATTGAGAGGCATCGTAAATTATTGTACTGCGCAGCATGGGTGACACACATCTCTACTCATTAGATCTCTACTCATGCACATCTCTACTTACACACATCTCTACTCAAACACGTTTCTACTCACACACAACACTACTCAAACACATCTCTACTCACACATATCTCTACTCACACACACATCTCTACTCATTGTTATATACTTTATTTGATTTATTTGATTAAAACCAGGATACCATGGCAGAACAAAGCACTAACTAAATTTTATTCAATATTTTTTTTATAGATTAGCTTATAAGTGTATTTATTGGAAACAAATTTTACCTAATTCCATGTTACTATTAGTAGTAATAAACCTCATAATATATTTTTGGTTGCAACAAACAAACTTATAAGCTGAATTACAGAAAAAAATATTAAATTAATTTAGATTAGTGCTTTGTTTCGCCATGTTATCCAGGTTCTAACTAAATAAATGTCAAAGTATATGACAATGAGTAGAGATGTTTGTGAGTAGAGATATGTGTGAGTAGAGATGTGTTTGAGTAGAGTTTTGTGTGAGTAAAGATGTGTGTGAGTAGAGATGTGATGAGTAGAGATGTGTGTCACCCCGCAAAATCAGTTTCATTTACCGCCAAATTCTTGTGTGTCAGTGATTTTATCGCTACAAGGAGCGTGTTTTTGTTAGACCTGACAACAAAAAGTTAATACTTATTGTGCTTTCCCATTTCGAAAATTTTCAAAATTTTGGGAAAGCCTTGTATTCGTACAAAAATTTCCAATTTTTTTTTGCGTATTTTTGCGTTTTTGATGTTTTATGTCGATATAAATCAATTTGGAGCAAAAACAAAAATCTTTCGGTCGCGACCGGTCGGTTCTGTCCGGTAAATCTTGTAAGCACGATAACTTAAAAACGCTTTAAGCTAGAGAATTTAAATTTGGCATACAGGTATGATACCAAAAGTTCTCGCTCGGGATTGTTTTTGGTGAACATTGGGGTGCGACAAGTGCCCCCCTTGGGTAAAAAATACATTTTTTTACGAAATGAAAATATCTGTATAGGGGTTTTAAAGGTTGCTGAAATTGAATTTAATAATAAAAATTTTTGAACTCCACCCTCGCGGGGGTGAGGGGGTAAATATTTTTAAATATTTTCGTCAACATTGGTATATAGGGGTTTTGGGGGCGACAAATCTGAATCTGAATATTTTGTTTCTAATTTCACCCCCTGAGGGGCGGGGGTAGTTTTTGTGATAATTGTTATATTGGGGTTTTTGAAGGTTGCTGAAAGATATAATAAAAAAAAATTAACTCCACTCCATGAGGGGCGGGGGGTAGTTTTCGTGAAAGTTTGTATATTGGGGTTTTAGAGGTTGCTAAAAATAAATCTAATAATAAAAAAAAATCTAACTCGACCCCCCGAGGGGCGGACATATTTGGGTTTTTGAGGTCGCTAAAACTAAATCTTAAAATATTTTTTTTTCTAGATCCACCCCCTGAGTAGTTTTCATGAAAATTGATATATTGTGGTTTTTAAGGTTGCTGAAAGTGAATCTAATAATAAAACATCCATTTTACGCGCGATGATGAAAAATGGGAACGCTCTTGTACTGGGCAGTGCATTTTATATCAGTTTTCTGTTTTATTTATGTTTTATTTTATTATATCAGTTTTATGTATCCAAAATATCATATTATAATTGCTATATGGATATATTAAGTTTCTGGTAGAAAATAATTCGATGATATTTTTCTTCTAGTTTGAAATCCAGAATTGCAAAGTTTCTGAAATTTTCCATGAATCTGCTTTAATACAGGTAACTTTTGAGTGCTTAGGCCATAATCTGGACCATATTATGGTTCATTGGACCATATAATATGGTACTTAGAACTGCCTATGGGTTACTCAACTGCTACATTTTATAGCAACTGTTGCTAGACTGCGTAATTTTTTTTGCGACAATTTGCGAATCAGAAGAGTTTTTTTTATCAAAATATTTGCATATGGGATACCCTGCTGTTAAGATTTTGGCACTGAGGTAGGTGAGGTTATGTGGGTAGAATTTATAATCTTAAAATATGCAGATTTCAGTTGCTTGGTGAATGAAATTTACCAATTTTGTGCAATTTTAATGTTGTATACTCCAAATTAATTAGTAATATTTTGAAAATTCTAATTACAAATATTTTGAAAATCCTCTAGCAATAGGTATACCAAAAAACAACAACCAGGTTTTTCCATAAAAATATATAATAATCTACTTACCAGCTTTTTGAGCGTTCCAGCCTCCTGCTGGTGGTGGAGGCAAGGATGCTGGTCCGGACATACCCATTGGGGGTGGTGGTGGAGGCCCACCGCCCGGTGGAGGTGGAGGAATTGGCCCTCCCATTCCAGGCATCGGTGGAGGTGGGGGGCCTCCCATACCAGGCATCGGTGGAGGTGGAGGACCACCCATTCCAGGCATAGGGGGAGGTGGAGGGCCTACCGTTCCAGGTAAAGGAGGTGGAGGAGGGGCACCTCCTATTTCAGGTAAAGGAGGAGGTGGTGGAACTCCCATTCCAGGCAATGGCGGAGGTGGAGGTGCTCCTCCCATAAGTTCTGGCATAGGTGGAGGAGGAGGGACACCTCCTATTATTGCTGCACCTTCCAACTCAGGCAAAGGCGGAGGAGGGGTAGGAGGAGGTGCACCTCCCATGAGTTCCGGCATTGGCGGTGGGGGTGGAGGGCCTCCGGTCTCTGATAAAGGCTTGGGAGGTGTTTGGGTTTGATTTGATGCTTCACTTTCTGTGGTTTGAGGAGTTTCTGTACAAGTTTCTGCATCTTGATATGTTTTCGTTGTTAACGCTTTATTTTCAATTAAGTTATTCTCACAACCTTCTGTTTGAGTTGAAATGGTATTGTATTTTATTTCAATTTTGATTTCTTCTACTTGTGCACTTTGGCTTGGTGACTTTTCTAAATCTTTATTATTATTTTCTACTTCGTTTTTATCACAGATTATTTTGTTACTTTCTTCGGGTGTGCCAAAATCCAACACTGCATTGGTGGTTAGGTTTTGAATTTCTATTAGGGTTTTGTATTTTTCTACCTAAAAAATAGTGTATAGTAATTATTACTTTAAACTGCTGAGCAATCAAAGTGGTCTACCCAAAAAATTTATGCAATTACAAATCCAAATATTTAAAAAAATAACTGAATGAATTCTTGAATTGAGCGAAAGAGTATTGAATTGACTAGGGTCACTTCATCTGTACAGTTGGTACCAACAAAACTGGAAAAGTGGGGTTAAGTAAAATTTCATGTTTTCCATAAAATTTAGTTGTGTGAATGTGGATTATTTAAATGGGGTTATGCCTTTTTGAAAAATAAGGTTAGTTTAACCATGTCAAAAATCATAATGTTATTCTATGCATTTGTGTTTAGTAAATACTATTTGGATTTTGAAGCGTATCTCTATTGTTAATTACTGTATTTCTGCTCTAAAATATCCCTATTCTAAAATGTCTATTATTAAATCCCCTTATCAATATATTTTTTATCTAATAAACCTGTCTTAAATACCTTTATTTTTAAAAATAACTACTAGTATATTGGTCTCCTACAACTAGGTGTTCCTCATAGTTCCTTAATTTAAAAATTATAATTATGGGTTTTACACCAGTATTCTTCGAGTATTCTTGTTTTTCTGCTTTATCTCTCCCAATTTTAAAAAAATACACCAACATTTTTTGACTTTGACATTGATGTGGCAATAACAATATTGACACTAAATTTATTAACAAGTAAACAAATATTTGTCAAATGAAAGTTAGTAATGTATTTTTTTTATAACCCCACTTTTCCAGTTTTGTTGGTACCAACTGTACTTGGTCTGTTTTTGCTCAGGTTTTCGTTTTTTCTTCCTTTTTCTTCATACATTATCCCGTTTAATTAAACTAATTAAATGAAATTGCTTTTACAAAATTAAACTTTTTTCTAAGGTAAATATTTGAAACGTTTTTTTTTATAACAGTGGATATATTTGGTTTTGAACGCAAACTCCTCAACTATAGGGACTCTATATATAATGACATATAATTATATATATATATATATATATATATATATATATATATATATACTCAGATAGCGGTTAAGGTGAGCTCCGTTATACATAGAGTGAAAGGTGGAGTCCTTGTGTATATTTCGTGTATACCACTATACACATAAAGTACAAGACGGGATCCCATACATGTAGCGGTTAGGTTGAGCTCCTTTGACGTGTATTACCATACCTATCGGCAAAGCAGGCTCCGTGTATTGGGTATTTTAAGCAACCTGGGCTCCTTGCGGTGTTGTCATGTTTTTTTAAATAAAATATTGATTAGGGCGACGGTGAGCAGCAATATGTTTAGTCTGAAATGATCGAGATTAGCGTTTCTCATTTTTGACAAATGGGTTTCAAATCCCAGATAGTCAAATTTACGACTGAAGACTTTTGGGTTACTGTGAGCCGTCTCGAATGAGCGAGAATACTTTCTTATAAAATAGATTATGTCCAGAAACATTATGGTACATTTTGGGGAGAGAGAGGTAATGACAAAAATTATAACCAAAAAATGATAATGACATATTTTTTGTAGTTTTATTTAAATTTTTCTTCTATTGTTAATAATAAAAAATACGAACAAAAAAATATAACCTCCCCTTTTACTCCCCTTCCCCAACCGATTTTGCTCAAATACGAACTTGTCTAAGATAATATAAGAAATAAATCTGCATACCAAATTTTAAGTCGCTAGCTCCAAGCGATCTGGCCGATTTGAACCAAAATCGGTATCAGGGGGTTTTCGGGGTCGTGAATTACGAATTTATTGTTAAAATTAAAAAAAATCAAAATGGCGGCACCAATATGGCGGACGACTTTTGTGATTTCTGGCCGATTTTAACCAAAATCGGTATCAGGGGGTTTTCGAAGTCGTGAATTACGAATTTTTTGTTAAAATTTAAAAAATCAAAATGGCGGCGCCAATATGGCGGACGACTTTAGTGATTTCTGGCCGATTTGAACCAAAATCGGTATCAGGGGGTTTTCGGGGTCGTAGATTACGAATTTTTTGTCAAAATTTAAAAAAATCAAAATGGCGGCGCCAATATGGCGGACGATTTTTGTGATTTCTGGCCGATTTGAACCAAAATCGGTATCAGGGGGTTTTCGGGGTCGTAGGTTACGAATTTTTTGTTAAAATTAATAAAATCAAAATGGCGGCGCCAATATGGTGGACGACTTTTGTAATTTCTGGCCGATTCGAACCAAAATCGGTATCAGGGGGTTTTCGGGGTCGTAGATTACGAATTTTTGGTCAAAATAAAAAATCAAAATGGCGGCGCCAATATGGCGGACGACTTTTGTAATTTCTGGCCGATTCGAATCAAAATCGGTATCAGGGGGTTTTCGGGGTCATAGATTACCAATTTTTTGTTAAGATTAAAAAAATCAAAATGGCGGCGCCAATATGGCGGACGACTTTTGTGATTTCTGGCCGATTCGAACCAAAATCGGTATCAGGGGTTTTTCGGGGTAGTAGATTACGAATTTTTTGTCATAATTACAAAAAAATCAAAATGGCGGCATCAACATGGCGGATGATTTGTGTCATTAATTGCCAATTCGAACCAAAATCGGTATCTGGGGGTTTTCTGTGCCATATATTAAAAAATTTTGGTCAAAATGGCGGACGACTTTTGTGATTTCTGGCTGATTCGAACAATGGCGTTTATTGTATTTATTTGAAAGGTTTTTAAAAACAAAACAAAAATACTTTTTTTTAATCATTCTTACTACAAACAAAATTATCAAATGTTTAAGCGTTAAAACAAAAAAAGAATCAGTCAAAAGCATTAAGTAGTTTTCGAACATTTGAATTTAAAAAATGGCAATTTTTTAGGTGTCCCGAATTTATTATCCGGCAGTGTATCTTAAAATACAGATGTTTATGAAAACAGGGTATTAAATGTAGTTTTAAGTTTGATCATATCTTTATAAGTATAAAATTTTGAAATTGCAAATTTGAAGTTTTTAGCCCAAGGAGTTCTCACTTGATCGTGGTTACAAAGTTCCCGGACACACAGACAGACCAACAGACAGACCGACACGCGATTCGTCATATTGACTACGCCATTTTGAATTTTTAAGTTATGGACATTGCTACATCAACGTAATCAAAGGAAGCATTTGATACATTTTTAGAAAGATCAAAACGAAATAAATTTTTTGACCATCCTACGGGCGCGACTTTTTTTTTAATTTTTTTGTTTTTTTATTTAAAATCAGCGGTATTGAAAATAGTCGTATGCAAAAATTAAGAATTGTGTCCCTGTTTTATTATGTGCTGGCCCATTGTGCTATGGGCCAAAGAAGTCTATAGCTCAAAATGTCCGCGAGTGATCGTGGTAACAAAGTCCCCAGACAAATAGACAGACCAACATACAGACCACGCGATTTTTTTATTTGACATAATCATCTTTTTTGGATATAAAACTTCCAGAAACGTAAAAAAACAATGAAAAGGTTTTCCTAGGGGAAAGTAATTGCATTATTTTACTTTTTTAATAAAAAACAATCAGAAATCAAGTATCAATATCCGATTTTTAGCCGAACCGTGACCTTGAACCTCCTTCTCCCGCTTTTTTCTACTCTATGTTGTAATAATATTATGTAGATAATTATAATTTTGCTCAATATTTATTTATTTACTTCGTATTTGATTTAAAATATATAGTAACTTTTTAATACTTACATCTGGAAGCTTGACTTGTGGCCAAAAGCAATATTCTCTTACTTCTTTTCGACATATTTAAAAAATTTCTTTACGTTCTTAGACAATTTAACAACAAATAACAGAGAACCATTGCAATAGTCACGTGACTAAAAAGAGAATGTCGATGCATCGCTAGATCAAGCTCCATGGAGCTCAACTTAAACGCTAGAGCAATAGATTTTCCAAAGATATACATTAACCACGTGACTAAGGAGCCCAACTTATCTGCTAAAGGTATTTAGATAGGTATTCAATATATTTTCGAAAGATATACATCAACCACGTGACTAAGGAGCCCAACTTATTTGCTATAGGTATTCAAAGTTACTGGGATCTCAATTCTTGGTTTATAAAAGCTTATTTGGGGCTCTCCATGCTTATGTAATACTTTTTGCAAGTAATAAACAATAATTTCAGTCAGCCTATTATATAAAATAGTTTTTTTCCTCCGAGCCGAGCCGAGAACTCAATGATCCCATCCGAGAACTCAATTATCCCATCCGAGAACTCAATGATCCCACCCGAGAACACAATGATGCACTAAATAGCAAAATAAATGATCCGTATTTTCATATTACTAGTTTAGGCAAATAAAATAGAGTGTTGTTTTCTTGTTGCATTATTATAAGCCGTCAAAGATTCACTTTTATTTATATGAGTTTACCATAACCGCTAGGTGTATAAAATATACATATGCTGCATTGCCAAGCGTAGTGGATTCCAGGTTGACCGCTGAAGGTATCCAAAGCTGTATATTAAGGTTTACAATTGCCGCCATCTAATAATATACACGCAAACTAAAAAAGTATACATATTCATGATAGCGACCAAAATGGAGTCCAGCTGAAACTTTAGAGAATGAATCTACACCTTAAAATAAGATGTTTGGCGATATTTTTAGCGTTTGGCAAAGTGGGCTCCGTGTATCGGAGCTCACCTTGCCGCGGAGCCCACTTTAGCCGCAACTTTAGCATGGGAGGAGCTCACCTTGTACGCCATAAGAATATATATATATATATATATATATATATATATATATATATACTCAGATAGCGGTTAAGGTGAGCTCCGTTATACATAGAGTGAAAGGTGGAGTCCTTGTGTATATTTCGTGTATACCACTATACACATAAAGTACAAGACGGGATGCCATACATGTAGCGGTTAGGTTGAGCTCCTTTGACGTGTATTACCATACCTATCGGCAAAGCAGGCTCCGTGTATTGGGTATTTTAAGCAACCTGGGCTCCTTGCGGTGTTGTCATGTTTTTTTAAATAAAATATTGATTAGGGCGACGGTGAGCAGCAATATGTTTAGTCTGAAATGATCGAGATTAGCGTTTCTCATTTTTGACAAATGGGTTTCAAATCCCAGATAGTCAAATTTACGACTGAAGACTTTTGGGTTACTGTGAGCCGTCTCGAATGAGCGAGAATACTTTCTTATAAAATAGATTATGTCCAGAAACATTATGGTACATTTTGGGGAGAGAGAGGTAATGACAAAAATTATAACCAAAAAATGATAATGACATATTTTTTGTAGTTCGAATCCCCACAAAAAAAAATTTTTGGCGCCCCCGCCGTCGTCCCCATCAAATAAACGTTATTAAAAATACCAAATAAAGGGCGACTTTGTGCGGCCATTCAGTGTAGGTGCGACCACGTAAGATCTATCGAATCCACACGAAAAAAAAAATTCTGGCGCCCCCGCCGTCGCCCCCATATCAAATAAACGTTATTAAAAATACCAAATAAAGGGCGATTTTGTGCGGCCATTCAGTGTATGTGCGGCCACGTAAAATCTATCGATTTCACACAAAAAAAATGTTTTGGCGCCCCTGCCGCCGCCCCCATATCAAATAAACGTTATTAAAAATACCAAATAAAGGGCAATTTTGTACGGCCATTTAGTGTAGGTGCGGCCACGTATTATCTATCGAATCCCCACAAAAAAATTTTTTTGGCGCCCCCGCCGTCGCCCCCATATCAAATAAACGTTATTAAAAATACCAAATAAAGGGCGACTTTGTGCGGCCATTCTGTGTAGGTGCGGCCACGTAAGATCTATCGATTCCACACAAAAAATTTTTTTGGCGCCCCTGCCGCCGCCCCTATATCAAATAAACGTTATTAAAAATACCAAATAAAGGGCGACTTTGTGCGGCCATTCAGTGTAGGTGCGACCACGTTTTTTTATTTAAAATCAGCGGTATTGAAAATAGTCGTATGCAAAAATTAAGAATTGTGTCCCTGTTTTATTATGTGCTGGCCCATTGTGCTATGGGCCAAAGAAGTCTATAGCTCAAAATGTCCGCGAGTGATCGTGGTAACAAAGTCCCCAGACAAATAGACAGACCAACATACAGACCGACACGCGATTTTTTTATTTGACATAATCATCTTTTTTGGATATAAAACTTCCAGAAACGTAAAAAAACAATGAAAAGGTTTTCCTAGGGGAAAGTAATTGCATTATTTTACTTTTTTAATAAAAAACAATCAGAAATCAAGTATCAATATCCGATTTTTAGCCGAACCGTGACCTTGAACCTCCTTCTCCCGCTTTTTTCTACTCTATGTTGTAATAATATTATGTAGATAATTATAATTTTGCTCAATATTTATTTATTTACTTCGTATTTGATTTAAAATATATAGTAACTTTTTAATACTTACATCTGGAAGCTTGACTTGTGGCCAAAAGCAATATTCTCTTACTTCTTTTCGACATATTTAAAAAATTTCTTTACGTTCTTAGACAATTTAACAACAAATAACAGAGAACCATTGCAATAGTCACGTGACTAAAAAGAGAATGTCGATGCATCGCTAGATCAAGCTCCATGGAGCTCAACTTAAACGCTAGAGCAATAGATTTTCCAAAGATATACATTAACCACGTGACTAAGGAGCCCAACTTATCTGCTAAAGGTATTTAGATAGGTATTCAATATATTTTCGAAAGATATACATCAACCACGTGACTAAGGAGCCCAACTTATTTGCTATAGGTATTCAAAGTTACTGGGATCTCAATTCTTGGTTTATAAAAGCTTATTTGGGGCTCTCCATGCTTATGTAATACTTTTTGCAAGTAATAAACAATAATTTCAGTCAGCCTATTATATAAAATAGTTTTTTTCCTCCGAGCCGAGCCGAGAACTCAATGATCCCATCCGAGAACTCAATTATCCCATCCGAGAACTCAATGATCCCACCCGAGAACACAATGATGCACTAAATAGCAAAATAAATGATCCGTATTTTCATATTACTAGTTTAGGCAAATAAAATAGAGTGTTGTTTTCTTGTTGCATTATTATAAGCCGTCAAAGATTCACTTTTATTTATATGAGTTTACCATAACCGCTAGGTGTATAAAATATACATATGCTGCATTGCCAAGCGTAGTGGATTCCAGGTTGACCGCTGAAGGTATCCAAAGCTGTATATTAAGGTTTACAATTGCCGCCATCTAATAATATACACGCAAACTAAAAAAGTATACATATTCATGATAGCGACCAAAATGGAGTCCAGCTGAAACTTTAGAGAATGAATCTACACCTTAAAATAAGATGTTTGGCGATATTTTTAGCGTTTGGCAAAGTGGGCTCCGTGTATCGGAGCTCACCTTGCCGCGGAGCCCACTTTAGCCGCAACTTTAGCCGCAACTTTAGCATGGGAGGAGCTCACCTTGTACGCCATAAGAATATATATATATATATATATATATATATATATATATATATATATATATATATATATATATATAGGGTCCCTACTCCACTATAGTTAAAACCTTACCTCCTGGTTTAACCTTTTAATTTCCTCCTCAAGAGATAATATTTCGACATCTCTTGCGGACTTCTTAAAATCCTGAGGTGTCGCTAAATTGTTACAAGATTCAAAAGTCATTTCTGGTGATGTTATATTCGTATTTTCATACAAAACTGGGGAGACAAAAACTTCTGAAGGGGACATAGGAGGCCAAGATACCATACTCAGTCTACCTGGGGTTTGTGGCATTGAAACTGGTAATTCTGCATGGGTCCAATAGTACATACAATCTGGCTGGAAAATTTTAATAACCTTACATAAAATTTTGACTTAATTTTGATCGACATAAAGTGCCTTATTTAACTTAAGATATAAGATACTCAAATTAAGTTTTGATCTAAATGAGTTCATTAATCATATTCAGTCTGGTGACTGTTATTTTTTTTTAAAGAACACTTTTTTGTAGGGACATATTTTTTTTTGTTCTAGGACTAGCTAGTTATGCCTATACTCTAGATTGGTTTGTCCGGTAATTTTATGCCTCATATCTAATACAATGTGTTCTGATATTTAAATTTATATTATTATTTTCTGTATACCCAAGACCTGCGCATATATCTCAGCTAGCCCCAAAAGGCTTCTTCGGAGGCTTGAAGTTTGACGTTAGATTTCATAGGTCGCAGTGACTTAAAAGGCCTCACAACCCCGTTTATTGTTTGACACACGGTTTTAAAGCTATCGAAAGAATGTGTGTGCCTCTCAATTGCTCGCACCCTGCCTTATGACGCTTTAATCGTAAACTTGACAGCGCACTAGCCGCTCCGTGTATACCTCCCCCTTTCGTCGTAGCTTACTTACCGTGTGTCAGACTATATATTGTATTGTAATGTAAATTACCTGAAATATGTTGGATATTTCAACGTCTTTATCCGGAATTTGTCTCAGTACCCCGGCTGCTAACAAATACGTGGAAAATTGTATTGCTAAAAGTTTTAAATCCAATGCTGCCACCTGCTCATTGCTATATTCGGATAAATACCAATTTATTAACTGGTGACCTGAAATAAATAGTTATATTATGAAACAGCACAATATACCGTGCGATTTTAAGTGCCGAACACTAGTTAATGCAAAACTGGCATTAGCGATGATTAAAATGCAAGAAAGCTGTGTGCGTTTTACTGGCCACCGAGCTGTTGTAACGAAGAGTATTTTTTTTTATTTTAAACTGTTCGGCACTTTATAATCGCACTGTATATACCATAATTTTTACGATTTATGGGTAATTTAAAAATTTTACGGGCCAATTAGGACCTTTAGAGAAGGTTTATTACTTTCATATTTTCAGAATTTTCTAGTTACAACAATGAAAATTTTAAGATAATTAAAACATATAAGGCCACCCTAATACATCTATTATATAAAATCGTAACTAACTCACTTCAGTAGAATACGCCCAGCCCAAACTCATAGACCTAGAAACTTGAACAGTTTGTTTATTTTATCATGTAAGCACCCACTAAGAAGCAATTTTTCCAAATTTAACCCTAAAGGGGGTGAAACGGGAGTTGAAAGGTTTTTTAAGAAGTGTGCATATCTCAGATACCTCTTAATCTAGAATCTTCATATTTGGCAGAAATATTCTTTATCGAAATCGAAAAGATACGTGTTTCAGGATTTTTCGATATTCGACCCCTAAGGTGGTAAAAATCGTCATATTTAAGTCGAAAGTGGTAAATTATGTAAATAATACCCTTTTTTAAAAAGTGTGCGTATCTAAAAGACCTCTTAATCTAGACTTTTCATATTTGGCGAAAATCTTCTTTATCAAAATCAAAAAGATACGTGTTTTAAGATTTTTCGATATTCGACCCCCTACCCTAGTAACATTGAACTTGGACAAAGTGTGTAAAGAATTGGACATTCTTAAGCAAGATAATTAATCAAGATTCTGTATCCCGACTTGGGCAAGACTTTAGCAAGATTCTGGAAGCAGCGCGTTTAGCAATACTTTGTCAAGTCTGTTCGTCAAGTCTGTTCGTCAAGTCTGTAGCAAGAATTTGACAAGATTCTTTGTCAAGAATCCTGACCTACTCCAGCAAGTACGATTAGATCATGATAGAGATCGCTTTTCGATTTCTTGTCAATTTTTCTTGCTACATTCTTGCTCAAGACTTGTCCAAGAATCTTGACGAAGTATCTGTAGCAATTCTTTGACAATTCTTGAGTAAGAATATGTCGACAGTATCTTGCGCCAGAATTGTCAAAATCTGGATGCAGTTACTTGATCAAGAATCTTGAGCCAGACTTGCTTAAAACTTGACAAAAATTGTTACTAGGGTAAGGGGTTGAAGTTGGGGTTGAAAGGTTTTTTAAAAAGTGTGCGTAACTTAGAGACCTCTTAATATAGAATCTTTATATTTGGCAAAAATGTTCCTTATTGAAATCGAAAAGGCACCTGTTTCAGAAATTATCGATATTCGACCCTTAAGGGGTGAAAAGATACTGTTAAAATTTTACTAACTGGCACCAAGATTTTTCGATATTTGATCCCAAAGGGTTTAAAAATTGTGATATTTTGGTTTTAAGGGGTGAATAATTTAAACATTTTTAAAAAGTTTGCGTATCTCAGAGACCTCTTACTTTATATCTCTATATTTGGAAAAAATGTTCTTTATTGATGTCGAAAAACAAAAAAATAGTCCCTCATCCCCTTGATTGCGGGAATATTACTAAACAAGGTTAGTAAAGAGAGAACTAATTTAAGTTTTTAACCACCCCGTTCGAAGAACGGGCTTCACGGCTTGTTATATAAAAATATTATGGTAGTAGCATCATGGTATACCCCTGTTCTCGCTTTGTTAAAGGCTGTAGAGATTTCATATCCCCTATTAGGGGTGATAGCGAACATATGAAATCTCTACAGCCTTTAATAAAGTGTATGAATTTTGCCACAATTTGCTTACATAATACTTGAACGTCCCCTAATGGTAGATGCAACCATTTTTTTATCAGTTTAGTGAAAAAATATATACCGGTTGAGTTTTATTTATGTCCACCCCCAGACTTAAGGTTAATCTGCATTCAATAAAAACGAAACTTGGGTGATTTATATAATTTTACATTGCCTATAAAATGGCTGATTTATTTTTTTGTTTCACTTCCGTTTTTGCCGGAAGTGGCATAAATATGTTTTCTTTTAATGCAATTTTTACATTTTTTAATTCAGCCGATAATTCTATGTTTAAAAAACTGTTTTTTTTTTCCTTTTTTTTTTTCGTTTTAATTTTTATCGTATAAAGAGATAAATATAATTTAACTTCTTTTTACTTACTTATGCTTAAAAAAATATAAATCTAATATAGGTAAAAAAACGGTGTTTTTTCCCCGAAATCCTATTTTTTTATGTCCCTGTAATCTTTATTTGTAGATTATTTTTCCACTATTTTTCTTATACCTTTAAGATTTTTTTTGAAGATTAATTAAGTAAAAAAAAGGTAAATTATGCGTATCTCATTTTTATACGATAAAAACGAAAAAAAGTAAAAAAAAGTTAAAAAAAAATCAGTTTTTTATACAAAGAATATTCGACTGAATTAAAAAATGTAAAAAATTATAGGGTGTTCCGTTAAAAAACATATTTATATCACTTTCTGCGAAACCGGTGAAACTAAAAAATTGAATCCGCGATTTTATAGCCAATGCAAAACTACATAAATCACCAAAGTTTAGTTTTTATCGAATGATGAGGGGTTTATTTATTGGACAATGCTTGTACACCTATCCAACAATCTTCTACAATCCTTGACAATTCCTTCTTTCACAATCATCTGAAATCCTCCAGAATCCTTCACAAACATCTACCATCTTCCACAATAATCTGAAATCTTCGCAAAATCTTTAACAGTCTTCATTAAAACTTTGTAAAATCTTTTTGACAATCTTCCACAATCCTTTGATTCTCACAATCCTTGTACACTTTTTTTTCAATAAATAACCCCCTCGTCGAATAAACATTAATCTTAATTTTAGGAGTGGACATAAATAAAACTCACCCGGTATATCCCACCTTAGCACATTTAATTTAGATTGACTCACATTTACTATATCTACTTGGGTAAACATTTATATGTTTATACCTAAATTCTATCTATATAGATATTTAAAGATCAAAGGTAAAATCATGACTAAAAATTACAATTTCATAAAAAATTAGTTTTCTGTCTGAGGATACATGGCCTAGTGATTTTGTTATTTAGTAAATTCAAAAAGCATAACTAACTATGATTTTACCTAGCCTTATGGTTCCACTTCAGAAAGTGAAACTAGCTAGGTAATAATTAGACATAAAATAACATTTGTTTATTTTTGAATGTAATAATTTTAAAAATAATTATTATATGTATTTTATAATTCGGCATTGTTAGTAACTAATCAATTTATATAATGTATATAATTGCAATTAAAAAATTTGCATGATCATATGATTGATGAAAAAGTCGCAGCGTGGTCTTTGTAAGGGACGGATGTGACCGCTTTGGCGGATTTACTCCAGCATCAGCCATGCAGATATGTACAGGACTTGATTAATTTTATTTTTTATTTTATGTAATGTCGTGAAAGTGTTCGTTTAATTGTAATGTTTTAAGTGAGTCGTGATTATTAATATGTGATCTTAAATTTAAATTCAATTTATTTCGTTGTACACGTGGATAACTTTTTATGAATTTCAAAGATGTCTTATAAGTTGGCGCCTGCGCAAACATCAATACAAAGTGAGGCCGTAAATAATAGTAGATCGAGCTGGCAAACTATCCCTAGGAAAATGCCATTATTGGAATTGGATTGGATCAACGAACTAACAACTCTTCTCTCTAGAATACGCATACCGTTAATATAAAGTATCGCCAACATCTCGGTTTGTTTGTAAACAAATAGTAGGTATATTCAGGCCTGAACAATAACAATTACCAGTAACTGTTTTGTTGTCTCCGTTAGAACAAAGCTGTGCGAGTAAGACAGACAAATGTATATGTTGGCTACGTTTTTTTCAGTTTTTACAAATTAAATTAATATTCTAGAGAGAAGAGTTATTAGTTCGTTGGATTGGATTTAACCTTGTCCGACAAAAATTTTCTGGCATTACCGTTGTCGCACGCTCTAAAGTTAAGGGTTGTTCCCAAAAAATAAACGACCCACTAGCGAGAATTTTATTATGTAATAATTATTAACAACTTAAGTTGTTTGACTGGACCTAAAGAACACATCAAAAAAGTCTTAACGGTGAGGTAATGAAAAAATTGTACTAGGCGTGGGCTCCCGGACTTTTAATGTTCGTGCGCTTGTCATTTTAGTTTTAGAAACAAGCATTTTAATTACACTTTTAGGCAACTGTACTTGCACAAAAATGTATCTCTCGCCGCGCTCGCTAATTAGCCTCGGTTTGCATACTGTTATTTTTAAACATTAAAATACACTGAGAAATAAGATCTGGTTGGGTTAACCGGAACAAAAATTTTTCTGGTATCAGCAACAAGAAATTTGATGCCGACAAAAAAATAAATTTTTGTGCTACCAGCTCCTTAAAATGTATGTTTTGCTCTGGTCTTTTTTTCAGAGTACAAATAATTATTGCTTTATATGTAAATTTTATTTAAATAAACTTATTACCATTTTAATGATGTATGTACGCATAATTATACTATTTGACACTTCACACTATTTAGAAAGCAAATTGTTCCTAATATTTTATTGTTGTTATTATCATATATTTAGATAACATTATATTGACTGTCTTTATCTGTAAATAGTGTATTAATAATTATTTATTATATTTTGATGACGCTTGCATTTTTTGGACCATGCATAAAAATTGCAATTTGAGCAATAAACACAGAAAAATTTATCACTGTTCAATGGAGGGATCCTTTAAAAACTAATACCGGCTATCGGTACATACCAGAATATTAAAATAAAATTGTAAAATTTTGCCATACCATAATTTTAAATCAAGCCGTGAAGATATATACGCATTCCATTATACATTATTCACAGTAGATGGTATATTGCATTTTGTAATAACACAAAAAATATATTTTTTTCATCCAAACGAAAAGTTTTTGAAAAAAATGCTTTCAAAAAAAATTTTTTTCGTGACAAAGAAGTTTAACCCCCCATCACTTTTTTCTTTTTGAGGGGATACCTTTTTAAAAAAATAGGGATCTTTCCTCCATAAAACTTTGATTTCGAGTCAATCGGATTATTCATTCTTGAGTTATTAGTGTCATATAAGAAATACACTATAAGAGAAAGTCAAATGATAGAGATAGAAAACTATTGTACTGCCATTAGCGGTTGTTTTTTAAAATTCACTAAATTCACGGTCAACGACCGCCGATATTACAGATAACCTACGGAAGTCGGTAATAAAGATTACTATTGCTTTCCAAAATCGATTTTGTAAAAATGGGGAAAAGCTCTGTATTTTTATTTAAAATTTTAAGTTTATTCACCAAAAGATAAAACAAAGTGGGTTATCTAACCCGCACATTAATTAAAAATAACAATATATGAATCGAAATTTTAATTAAATGTAAAATTTGTTAAACTTTAAAAATATGAAATTTTATCTTATGCTTAATAAACCTATATAATTAAAAAAAAAACTTGGCTTTGATTTTTATATATTTTATTTTAAACGTAAATAGGAAATTAAAACAATTATGTCGTACTTTTAACAGTTAACTTTTTATTATAAATAAATATATATATAAGGAGTAAACATTTGCCTTCATATATAATTGAGTGTCATACACAATATACTGTCTAAGGGCAGAGCACATTTGCAAAGTTTTTATAATTAGTATTCCTACATTTAACAGATAAACAATATGAATCAGTTAAATCGATAAGCTTCTCTGGCCAGGGGCTATCCCAGCCCTAAACAGCTGTTTAAGGCTATCTTAGTCAAACTGATAAGCTCTTTTCGATAGGGGCCATCCCTGCCCTAAACATATCAGTAAAAATGGTAAGAAGCTTTTTAGGGCATTTTTCCCAGCCCTAAACTGCTCAGTCAAATCAATAAGTTTTTTTGTGTAGGGGCTGTCCCTGCCCTAAATAGCTCAGTCAAAATAATAAGAAGCTTTTCAAGACAGGGTCAGTCCCTGCCTTTAGTCATTTTATTTAACTTGGCACTATTAATGTTTTTGACCCACACATTAAATAAGTTTGCATCACTAGGAAAACGGTGACATTTACTTAACTGATCCTTGCAAAACGGTACAATACACATTTTGTATTAGACATCACAATAAAAGTTCGCTATAAAAGCACAATAAATTGCAAATCACGAGTAAAATTTCAATTGTTTTGACAGATATACCACCCCTCACCCCACTCCCACTAAACAATCAAGTTCATATACAGCTGGCGCCATCGCTCAGTCGTACCTAGAAGCCAAAACACAGGTTCGGGTCCTGAATACTTTTCACGGTCACGTATTTGACTTTCTCTTATAGTGTATTTCTTATATGACTAGTGTTGCGATTTTACCGCAGTAAAAACGCAGCGTGCGTGCGCAGTATATATGCCACTTCCTTCAGAATGTATTAAAGAACTACTGTGTCTGGACGCAGCGTCCGTTCGCTGCGTCTAGACGTATAACAAAAACACTAGGCTTGTTCGAGATTCGAGTTCAGAACTGTTCAGAACTGGTTCTGACCAATGGAGGTTTAATCCTTATTACCATGTGACTTTAAATAACCAATAAACAGTAGTCCAGAACTGATTCTAGCGTATCCCGAACAAAGCTACTGTATAATAATGTAAATTTAAAACTTGATTCTAGGATGTTACGTCGTCATGGTAAATTTAAAGGGTAAAGATTCAGTTAAAATTTCTATAAAACAGTAAAAAATTCGGTTTAACCCATCAGCGCTTTTATATTTATTTTATAATTTAATTAATTTTATTATTAATGTCTAATTTTACCCCCATTTTTTTCAGTGAATATTCAATTTTCAATAAACGTTTAAATTTTACACATAATAGTAATTTATTATTTACCTTTTCCGTAAACTGCCTTGCCCATGCACAGTCATTATTTACACAACTTGCACATGTTTATCTCATATTTTATAAAAAAATGGACAGAGCCAGCCCGGGTCCCGGGGAAACATTTTTCCAAAACATAACTTTCCAGCGCATTGTAGGTATAAGGCACTTGTACGGTGGAGGGCTGAAACGGCGCCCCTAATCATTAACTTGCGCCGCAGGCGAAATTTTTTACGATATATGATCATTTCTGACTTTTTAATTCATTATTTTAAAAACAAGTTCTACAATCATAAATTAAAAAAAAATAAGAAAGCCTTAGCGCCGGTCTATGATCCAGTTAAGAAAGGCTCTGCATATTTGCTAGTTTTGACGCTTAAGTCATTCTGGGGGAGTATAAATTAATAAACTGTTTATTGTAAACTTAAATAAACTTCCGAAGCCGGGCTGCCCTCGAGCCCGGGCCCCGGGGAATCATCCCCCCCTGAATCTGGCCCTGCCTATGTACTCAGTGAGTACTACTCACCTTCAAATTTTTCATACATCTTAAATTCTAACTTCTCGGGAACAAATTTTGGTTTTTTAATGCTAGCTTCTAATTTGGCTTTGCTTAAGTTTAAAGATGCGACTTTTTTAAGAACGGAGGTGTCAGTAATGGCCTCCGAAATTTCTGCAGGAACTGATAGGTTTCTTTTGTAATCAGGATGTCCTAAAATAACAATTTTATTTAGATATTATGTGCTTTCAGTGGAGCTCAGCGAAAAGCAGCGAAACTCAGCTAAAACCATTAGGGCGAGCCCTAGTTTGACAGTTGATGTTGACAGTTAAACGCGTTCAACTGTCAACGTCAACTGTCAAATGTCAGCTGTTTGCTGAGTTTCGCTGGCAGCCAAAGCAAGCGATCGAATCTGCGAAAATAGTAGACATAACCTAAAAACTACAGACAAGTTTATTTTAGAATTTAAAAACTACATACAAATTTATTTTAGATTTTAAGCTGGCCGTGAACCACAAAGATATAAAGAACTTTCACTTTCGGGTTTAGACCGTGTTGATGGATTTTTAATTTCCGACGTTTCATCTCTTACTGCTAGAGAAATATTCAGGGATTAATCTGATTAATCGGAGAGTGAAAATCCATTAACACGGTCTAAACCCGAAAGTGAAAGTTCTTTATACTCACAAGCTCCTTGTTTCTTTAACTAGGATTGATTAAAATTAAAAAGTGCGTGTTATAATTTCTTTGGTGTTTCGGTCTTTTTTACCGATAAAAAACCGTTTGGACGTTCACCCAGCCAAACTCAGCGTAAGTTATCCTTTTACTAACTTTTGCTGACTTTCGCTAACTTTTCACAGTAGGTCTTAAAACATTTAAATTCGACTAAATAGCAGACGGAATATTATTGCATAATATTGTTGTAGGATGTATATTAGGGTGCCCAGGACCTACGGAATTGTTTGGGTGCCACCCCTTAAAATTGTTCTTTTAGGGGAAAGAACAACCCTGATTTTTTTTTAGATTTTTTAAAAAATATTTAGAGGTCGCGCCCGGTGTTCTTTTGAATAGAAAATCATGTGCAAGGTTTTTATTTTTTTTCAAGGATATTAAAAGTTTGATATTGGACGTTTTTGGAACAGAAAAGTGTTTCTGGATAATAAAGGAATATTCTCAATTTTTATGCTCCTCTAAAAAAATAAAACGACTTTTACATGGGGTAAAAATGCTTAAAATTGACACACGAGGTAAAAAAAGGCTAGAAAAAATGCACCTAGGATGTTTTCTAAAGAATCCTTTTTTTCTAGGGTATTCTTCAATATGTCCGAATTCAGGGTTTATATTTACTTTTTTGAAAAAAAATACAGGATGTCCAAAAAATAATTAAACATCTCAATAAAAGTTAAAAAAAATTGTATATACCTAAAATTACTTAGGTATAAGTAATTATATAAATATTTTTGCTTCATTAATGTTTGCACAAACTAACCTTTAGCGGATACTAATTTTTTTTATGTTTATTTTTAACCTTGTACTATTCTACTTAATTAATCATCCCCTAAGTCCAGGACTTGTGTGGGCTAGTAGTAGAGGGAACCACCGGCTTTAATTTACTTTCGAACCAATATATCTAGGGAATATGTACAAAAATAGGTTTTTCGAATATTTATAGTAATTTTTTTTGGGGTTAAATAAAGGAAGTCAGACCCTATCAGTGATTGAAAGTAATGAGAACTGTTTAATACAGGGTGTCCTACATTTTGTCTCCCATGAATTATCTCGGAAATAGTTTGTTAGATTGTAAATTGCAGAGTTATATCGATTTTTATTTTTGTAATTTTATTAAAAAGTAATTCGGTTTGTTAATTGTTTTTTAATAGATAGAGATGTTAAAAAAATCAAAAATTGTTTTTTTAATTTATTTCGAATTTTACAGTAAAAAAATACATGATTTGATGAAAATAATAAAGTAAAATTAAAAAAAAGATCATCAGTAGTAGCTATCATATTAACAGGTTGCAATCGAAGTGTACCACCGTTGGTACACCGAGATCTGTCCTCAAAAGTGGTATACGGTTTTATTCTCAATTTTTATGTATGCTATAATGCCATAAACGTTATAGGCATGTATGTTAATAAATAGTATAACTTTACTGGTCCACCGTGTAGTATTTTGATTATGTAAAAAATATAATTTTTGCATCGGGTAAAATAAAAAGAAACTTTTTTAACCAAATATCGATTTTTGGCTTCGGCCGCAACGTGTTAATACAGTGGCGCACCCAGAATTTTTCTTAATGGGGGGGGCGAGCCAGGGACGGCCACAGGATTTTTCTTGCGGAGACAAACCTATTTAGCTTTTTAACAGTATCAATAAAAGTTTTTTTCAAGTCATAAACATAGGAATAGCCAGACTTTTTGCAATATCGGTAGGTAAGCAAGTTAAGCGCCGCGGTTAATTTTGATTAGAATTTTCAGGGTCACGCACTTTACCTCAAAATTTAAAAAACAATCGGTAAATCTTAAGTTTTTGCATTTCCCACACATCAGAACTTACAGACAAATAAATAATTTTATAAAATATATTAATTAAAATTTTGATCACATTATAGGTAATCAAGTTTAGCGCCGCAGACAAAAACAAACATTTTTACAGTATACAGTTTTCAGGGCTAGCAATTTCTAAGAATTTATAAAGCAAATTATTTTATAAAACTTTAAATGGGTAGGTAAAACCCATTTAAATGAAACTTATCATTTTCAGTGCCACAGGTGAAACTTTTTAGAAATCTCAAGTTTTGGCATTTTACAGACACCTCAGAATTCGACATGTAAATAGTTTTATAAAATCTATTAATTAAAATCTTAATATCAATTACACTAGTTTACAAGGGATTTATGCGCAACTTTATTTTAACATTTTCTTACATATTTTTTTATGCCGAATCCAAATCCGTCAAGAAAAAAGAAATCGTCGGTTCAGTTTTCGAGATCGACCCTAAATATTTTATAAGGGGAAAATTAGAGAAATCGTATATTTTCGTTAAATATTTATAAAAATTGCTATTTGTGGGCTGAAAATAAATTTGATATTTAAAAAATCTATCCTCGCCCCTTAACACGTTAACTGCCGTGTATATATATATTATGCACAGTGGTAGGGTCACGGAAGCCGGTTGAATAATATATATGGACGGAAAATAGTTATTTATATACCAAGGGACTAAACTGGCTATTTTAGTCCCGCTGCATGAGTGTTTCCTGAGCGAGCGTAGCGAGCGAGGGAAACAGAAATGCAAGGGACTAAAACAGCCACGTTTAGTCCTGAGGTATATACACTATTTTTTGCAGGAGCAAACATAATTTAGGTAGGTAGATAAAATTAAAATTAAAAACCATGCGTTTAAAATCGGTTGTTTTATTTTCGTATTTTAATCAAGATGCCTGTAAATTGCGAAAACTCAGTTTCACGGCTATCCTGATTTCAATTGTTTTTTGATATGGTTGACACAAACGACAAAAAAATGGACGAAGATGATAAATTTTAAGTTATGTATAGATTGTTATAACAATGTTATTTTTAAAGGTTTTCTTTGTTAAAATCAAATAAATTGGTTTGAATCCCAAATATATTACAAAACATCATCAAACCTAATTTTTGAACCAGCAAAGCACATACTAAGTATAATATTTTAATATTATCAAGGTTGCCGTGATTATTATTCCCTTGTGAGAAAAACGGCAAGTTTAGTCCCGAAAATGAAAGCCTAAAATTAGGTTTTAGTTTTGGTCGTGCAAAAAAATTTTGTTTAGATTTTTTAGGGTTTTATTAAATAAATTATGGTAGTGAATATAAAATCAAGTAAAACTTGGAAGCACATAAATCAACAATGTTATTTCTATAGTTACTCAGTATAAACATTTTCCACATTTGGACTTTTTAATACAAAACACTCTTACAACTTAAAACCCCAAAAACCCTTTGGCGTAGTGAGTATAATTTAACTTTCCCTTTCTGGCGGTTAACGTGTTAATGGGGTTGAATCACCCGTTTTATATATATTTTTTAAGTATGCTCATAACAGTTGATACTGGGGCTTTTTCTTTTCGCTGAAAACGTATTTAATATTTAAAAAATTCTGTCTCCTCCTGTAGGGGAGTAGAACCACCCCTATTTATATGTTTTAATTGAAGTGATAAAAATTCGTACATAGGGATTTTGGGACTTTAAGCGAATTTATTATTTAAACAAATCTACATATATCCACCCCTTAAGTGGGTAGAACTACCCCGTTTCATATATTTTTTAATTAACGTGATCAAATTTGGTACATAGGTGTATTGGGTCTCGCTGAAAACGTATTTAATATTAAAAAATCTGTTACACTCCTTAAAGAAGTAGAACTAGGGGTAGTTCCAATTTTTGTCAGGCTAATTAAAAAATATATATAGGGGTGGTTCTACACCCTTAAGGGGTGGATCTAGAATTTTTTAAAGATTAAGTTTTAGCGAGTTCCCTACCTACTATTTTTATTAGGTTATTTAAAAAATATAAAAAGGGGTAGTTCCAACCCCTTAAGAGCTGGCGATAAATTTTGTTAATATTAAACTGGTTTTTAGCGACTTTCAAAACCCTCATGTACCAAATTTTATCAGGGTAATTACAAAAATATAAATAAGGGTGGTTCTACTTCTTTAAAGGTTGAATAATATTTTTTTTATATTAAATTCATTTTCAGCGGGACCAAAAATCCCAAAAAAATATAAAAATGGGAGGTTTAAATCTTATAGCTTAAGGGTTGAAAATAGAAGTTTTTTAAATATCAAATGCATTTTTAGCGATCCTAAAAATGCCTCATACCAATTTTTATAAATATTAAACGAACATATATGATTTCTATAATTTTCTGTTATAAAAACTTTGGGTGGATTATTATGGAATCATTAAAAAAAATCAAGATAAAAATGTAAATTTTTAAAACCTCGCCTCAACGCTAGAGTCGACGCGGCGCCTATGCGAGTACTGGAAATTCGCCGACTACTGCTCATTATGCTAAGCGCCGCAGTCAATTTTTTTTTATTTCCCAGACAGTTTTTGTTTTTCGGATAAGCAAATTGTTTTATAAAACTTAAAATGAGTAGGGAAAACCGCTTAAAATACAATGTAGATGCGAAAATCTTTAGAAATATTGATGTTTCACATTTTCCGGTTTTATGGATCATATTAGGTATTTTATAAAATCTATTTATCAAAAATCAAAACATCAGCGCTACAGGCAAATTTTTTTTTAACTAACAAGCAAAATATTTAAAAAATCATTTTAATTTTTTTAATTTGAGGGCTTGGGGGCCTGCAGCCCGCCAGTCCCCTGGGTGGGTTAATACTTTTTTTTAAATAAAAATCGATTTGTAAAAACTGTCCAAGTGTTAAGGTCTTCGCTAAGCAGCAAGCACTAAAATGTTTACTTTTTTACCTACAAAAAAGTCCAAACATTACCTCTTTTCGTAGAATTAAATATAACACTATCAGCTTCATCACTCTGACTACTTTCCATTGACGAATGCGATCTTCTTTTTAGAGTTCCATCATCAATATCAATGCCACTTTCGTTTGCGTCTTCTTTTTTCACGTACTCTATATTTTCACTAGCGAAACATTCTTGCGGATCCGTGTTAAGGCTTAGTTGACTCGTTTTTGATACTCCTAGTTTACTGAGCTTCTTATGTCTTTCCTCTTCGTGGCGGGCTCTGTACTCGTTTAACTTAAAACTGGATGAACTAAGATTAGTTAAATCAGTATTTTTATATTAATAACTAATTAATGTTAAAAAAACTAAGGAAAATTCCACATCATTACCTTATGTTTTTTATAAAAAATAATTATTTAAAAAATACTCCTGCCAGCAAAAAAATACTTTTCCCTGTAGGTCTGGGTTCTAAAACATTTTTTTTTTTTTGAAAACGAAAGATAAAAAAAAAAACAAAAAAAAAAATAAAAAATGCACGAAAAAAATCAAATATATATTCAAGAATAATCATATACTTAAAATTTTACACTTGTTCTATGTATAATATTCTTTCCATGGGTATAACAAATATTTGAAGCCAATATACTCTTATACTTGTTTTCCAAACATAGTTATAGTCACTTTTTGGTAATGGTAATGGGAATTTTGTATTTAAAAACGATAAGTGAAGAACGAATAATCCGATCGACTTGAAATTGTTAAGAAAAATCAAGTGGAAGATTTATTATTTTTGAAAGTAATCCCCCCAAAAACAAAAAAGCTATGGTGGGTTAAACTTTTAATTGTTTATTTTATTTTATTTTTTTCGTTTTTCAAAATAAAAAATTTTGATTTTTTTTAAATTGAAAAATTTGCTTGAAAGATTTTTTTTTTTGAAATTTTCAAAAAAGAATTTAAAAAATGTATTTTTTTAATTTATTTTTTCATTTTTTTTAATTTTTTTGTCTTCCTTGTTTCTTGTTTTTTTTTTGAAAACTTTTTTTTATAACTTTTGTTTATAACTTTTTTTTACTAATTCTCGTTTTGCATTTTTTTTTTATTTTTTTGCAAAACAATAAGTTTGGACTTTTTTTTCAAAAAAAGCTTTTATAATTTTTAAAAGTTAAAAAAAAAACTTTTAAAACTTTTAAAAGTTTTCATAAAAAACTTTTTCCGGAAGACAAAAAAAAATGAAAAAACTAAATTTGTTGTTCATAAAAAAGTAAAAAACAATTAATTCTTTTTTTGAAAAAGGAAAAATTTCCAAAAAAAAAATTCAAAAAACAAATTAAAATTTTCCTTGTTTCAAAAAAAAATAGATTGAAAAAGCTAGTTTTTAATTTTTTTCAAGACTAACCCACCATAATTTTTGGTTTTTGGGGGGATTACGTTCAAAAATCTTGCACTCATAGAACTTTATGTTCCTAAATAATTTTAATTCTGTTCGTTCTTGAGTTATCATGTTCACAAAAAACATAACATCGGACTGACAGACGGACGTTTTCAAAGTTGCTTATTTTTTCATGAAACACATTTGTATCAGAGTTTTTGTCCAGGGTGTTTTCTGGTGATTTGGGGAAATTCGAAACTACCGTACAATACTATTCTAGCGCTACGCGCTGTGAATAGTATAATAATTGGATTATTCCAATTAATATTCTTAATTATTTACATACTTTACGTTCCAGTTTAAATGAGTTTAAATAAATACGGTACATGACCAAATACGTATCTGACGCAGTTTTTATTTTTTTTTAAACTGTTCTACCACATGAAAAAAATTTAATTTTTGATATGTTTTAGATCGAATACGAATACGTAACATAAAAAATGGCGGTTGTGTTCGGCAAAAAATGGCCCTTTTGGGCCATCCAAACAATAAGTGATTTTTTTATAGGTTAGAATAATCGCAAATCGACAATATTTTTTTTATAGACTATCCTTATAGTCCTTATTATGCGTTCCAAATTTAAAGTCAATCGGATCGACCCAACCGGAGAAAAAAATAATTCGTGCCGAAGTAAAAAAAATAATTCTGACCCCCTTGGGGATGTTGGGGGCTGTAAGTCTGGGAATCAACTGACCTCTATGGAAGCTACGTTTTGCACAAATACTCAGCTCATATCGGGCTGTGGCACTTTTGACATGCTTACCCTGCTAAGCTCTTTATATAAATAATTTGGTAGAAGAAAGAAAAAAAATATTTATAAGATAAAATTAAAAACTTAATTAAAAATAAAAAACATAAACATAAAATTAAAGAAAAAATATTATTTTTTTTACAATGGATATAATGGATACAGACATGGCGTATTCTTTACGCCGCCAAATTTTAAATGAATACGTGAAAAATCCCTATGCAACATACCCAACTTCTCCGCTCGGATTTAGGGCTTAAACTGAATGTCCGAAAGGTACTGAGACGGGGAACGCCGTAGTTACTCCGAGTTGGAAGAAATCACAAATTGCATACTATCCAGGCGTAAAATCTACTCCGTGTCTGTGGCAGAGGGTTAAATAAAAATATAATAAACAGCTCTAAAATTGAATCCCTTTCCCGGGACCAGTGCACTATGAAACGAAGCGGGCCATACGTTGGACATCGTATCTTTCTTGAAAACGGTAGTCGGGATTTTGATAAAATTTGGTATGTAGCTATTTTTAGGTACGAGAAAGCCTTTTAGCTAGGTTTCATTTTTGGCAAAAATCTGGAAAATCTGGAAATCTTAGAAAAAATTAAATTTATTTTTTTTTTATATGATTAATTACCATTTAGCGTATAAGATATTAGAATAAGATATATAAAAAGTCCAAACTAATATAGACAAAAAATAAAATATATGGATAAGTTCTGGAAAATGTGTATAATTTGTAAAATTATTATCTTAGCTAATAAGTTTGGCTTTTTCGAGTGGAATTAAAACATTTACCTAACTATTGAGTTGAAAATTTCTGGAAAAAATCTGGAAAAAATCTGGAAATATTCTGGAAAAATTCTGAAAGTTTTAAAATAATAATAATAATTAAAATTTATAAAAAAATGTGATAATAAAACAAACTAAATAAAGTAAATAATTTTTATATAGGTACTTTTATCAAAAACCAGTAATTCCCTAGCTTCCTTGAATAATTCCTTTACTTTATTTTTACAAGTAGGTCTTATACTGGAAATTACTGGATCTGAGACTAACAATAAGCTATGCAAGATATCCTCATTGTTTGCCTCTCTAGACATTTTTCTTGCGTGATTTTCTCTGAATTTTTCCAGAATTTACCAACTCAATAGTTAGCTAAATGTTTTAATTTTACTTGGAAAAGCCAAATTGTTTACATAAAATTACAATTTTACAAGTTATACACATTTTCCAGAATGTTTCCAAATTTCGGATTAAATACTTACGCAAAAATCTTTCTTGTACACTAAATGGTAAATATTAAAAAGCAATTAAATTTAATTTTTTAAAAGATTTCCAGATTTCCAATTTTTTTCCAAAAACTAGGTTAAAACAAAATTCTTTTTTCGAAAATTGAAAAATAGTTGAAAAAAATATATATTTTTTATGTATTTAAATTTTTGTTATCTGGGCCTTTTTTGGCAATTTTGAGAAATTTAAAACTACCGTACTATTCTAACGCTTAAGCTAAGCTAAGCTAACGTAATTACTAGATAATATTACCCACCGCAAAGAAATTCTGTAAAAGTTTATGTGAAAAGTTATTTTTTTTATTGTTGTTTAAAACAAAAATTTAAATTAAAGAGGTTCTGGGGTTTTCTGGGGTCTGATTTTTGCATAGGTTTTTTCCTTACTTAGTCCACTATAATGTAGTTATAAAAAATATGCGGGACTTTGCGTGACTTTAACGAAAAAACAAGAAATGTCGGAAAATTAAAAAAAAATGATAATACAAAAAATAGGGGATATACAAAATATTTTATTTTTTTATATAATACTCTTTTAAATTGTTATTATTGCGCAATTAATAGAAAAAGATTATATTGTAAGATAACAACAAAAAAAAGACTACAAATTTTCGTAGCATAATTAAGACATCTAATATAAGCGTTAATTTCTCCAGGTAACCTTAGTTATAGATGGAAATTTTGCCTGTACTCAATGTATAAGATAATTAACTATAAGAAAAATGCATTTAAACCCTTATTTTTCATTTTTTGTTTTTTACCCGATGTCCAAGCTATGGCCCGGTTCGTTCCATAGTGCAGTGGGACAAAACCACATGATGGGACATGAAAATTTTTACCGTTAAGGTTAACGGAGTGTTCCAGCCGGTCGTAATGTTGCAATTATAGCTAGGGTCCTGCCAGGTTATTTTTAAATAAAAACAAGTAAAACTGTATATTTTTCTTTAAGAACCAATTTTCAACATTTTTATTTTCAAAATTTAGTGAAATTTTCCTTAAATCTTTTTAACACAAAGTAGGTAACACAATAAATAAAGCGGAATCGAGTTATCTTTATGACAAATTTTCACTTACTTACTTTAAAATTAAAAATGTTTCCGCCGTTTCGGAAATATATATTTTTTTCCTTCTTTCCAATCTAAAAATTGTTTTGATAACCTAAATCGCTGTCCCACATCCCACACACTCAAATTAAAAATGTTGTTTAGCATATTTTTAAATATTTATATTTTTACAGTGAAGTAGTAAAATTATTTTTGTATTTGTTTTTAGAGCCCTGAGAAAGTTAATATATTTTACGAAACGTCGGAAAGTTTAAAGGTCACTAAACTAAAATTTATTAATAACAAATTTTTAGGATAGATCAACGGACAGACATATTTTTTCAAAATTTAAAACAACGCGTCGTTTCATTTTTTTACCAGTCCATATCCCCTCGACACGTCGCGACGTTTCTACTTTTTATTTGTTATGAAAGTTATTTGATTTTTTTGCCAATCAACCAAATCAAAATGACTTCTAAGTTAGAAGTTCTAACCTTTTAGCGTGCAAAACCTCATAGATTTTGTGTTTACACCAAAAAAACAACAAAAGAAACTCACAACTTTACATTTTTAGCTTGTCTCTTACTGTGTTTCTACATACATTTAATATTGTAAACAATATTTTCCAGGTTATTAAAATTTTAAAAACAAGATATCTTACCTGTTCAATGTTAAATTGTGTAAAAAATTGTCCATAACATTATTAGGAACTTCAACGTCCAAGTCAACACTTTCCTCACTGCGATAGCACTCATTCAATTCGGCGTTAAACGCCACAGGTGTCAGAGGGTCCGTAAAATTTGAATCCGAACTGGACGAAACAGCACTAGTCGGTGTTTTCGTGGAGATGCTTTTGTCATTTTTCAAATTCGCTTTTTGCCACGAGTCCGTAACTGTCACTTTATCATCGTCGCAGGTGTTTTGTTTTGTATTTGTTGTTGAAGGTTTTTCAGTTGTTTTTTCAGGTTTTATTTGCGCATGGCTATCTTGAGGGACGACCCCAGGGACTAATCCAGTAAATTGCGGTTCCTCTTGTTTCGATTTTTTACGTTTGCCTAGTTTTATTTTGTCTTTGATTTTCCCTGGGGGTTTTCCGGATTTTCCGGATTGTTTTGTCTCGCCAGTTTGTAGGTTGCCCATTTTTTATTGGGGTTTGTTTACAGTTTCACTATTTTATTGTCATTCTGTTAAAAACATTTCTTATTTTCTTTTTTTTTTAGTTTCCATGATGTTTTCCATGCTTTCGTGATAAAAATTACATATGAAATTAAGCTAATAAAAATCTTACAATAACAAGAGTTTACATTTTTTTAAGAAATATCACAAAAATATCAAACCTATGAATACTTATATATAAACAGCGTATATGTCTACTAAGGAAGTTTATTGTAAAATTTAGGTAAAGCCTTTGCATTTATTTAATTTATATATGAATATAAATTCATGCACAGTCTCATTTTAAAATCTTAAGGTATGTTCTTTATCAGGGATATATTCTCCCTGGGGAAAGGCCCCCAAACCAGCGAAAAAAACAACAATTAAAAAAAGTTTTGTGTAGGTATCTACGATTAGTCAATCTGTTTTTTATGCAGAAAACTAACCTATAAGATGTATTTTAGTTTATTATTCCATCAATCTATTTTTTTAATCATCGTACAGAGTGATATTGGTAGACTGACAGTTTCGGGCTTCTGGCCCTCTTCAGTACCAAGAGTCAACTCTGCACGCTGATTAAGAAAACGTTTTTAGACTTTACTCGCAAAAGGAATATAGCCATTAGATTGATGTAGACTTGTGCGCCATCTATTTCTAGATGTAGACAACTACTCATACCTCTCCTAATCTGGAGACTTTGAATGGCACATAGTACCACTAACGGGTGGTTTGAGACACACAAGTCTTCAACTTGTATCGTTAGACACATACATCCCCTAAGTAGAGGGAATCACCGGCTTTAATTGACTTTCGAACCAGAAAAGTAAATAAAGTTTAGTTTCCCTACAAACATTGGTACGTTAGCCGGCCGATGGCCAACCTTTCGCCAACGCAATTACGTCGGCTGAATTTTGGGCATCGGGCGGCCGTTTTATCGTCCGATGAATAATTTGGCTGAAAAATGGAAATCGATTGTTATTAATATATTAAAAAAATGATTCAAACAAAAATGATTGGAAATTTTCTCCTTAATTAGTTATATGCATTTTTATCGTAAGATGCATATTAAGCAACTCACCCCTAAACTTCAAGATAGCGGACACCTCTTAGGCAAATCACCCGGTGAAAAACAGGAGTGTTCTGATACCTTCCACTACTAACCTTTGTAATATCAGCCCGTGTACATTTAAAGCAGTTTACATAAAATGTTATTAAATATTTTATATAAAATATTTTATTAAATAATTAATAAATTTTATTATTTGACTGGACTATTAATTGCTACAAAATATAGAATTTATATTAAAGCGTTTAAAAGTTATAACAAGTTTGATATTTTTACTTCTTATTCCTTAAAAATTATTCTAATTTCAGTGATATAAATTCAGTTTTAGAAACATTTCATCTATTAAGAAAAACACTTTTTCTTAAAAATACCTTTTTCTGCGTATTTCTTCGTTTTAACAATGTTTACAGACACTTTGAATGGGCGTTTAGGCGATATCTTTAATAAGATAGACGCTCATTTAAGAAAAGGCAACGAAAATGACACAATTTATTTTTTTTTATTGCGATTTTCTTTTATTTTTCTTGTGTTTTCGCAAGTAAATATCATATTCTGATCATAAGACTGTACTGGGCGAATGAAATACACGGCTGCGCGGTATTTAAAATCGATCCGTGTATGGAAGAAAAGAACAGAGTAAAAAGTGAAGTGTTTAGTTTCAGTCTAAAAGGAGTCTGGATCATACGGCCGAAAGTTGTACGGCCGAAGAAATGCTTTTACCCCCTCTACTGTATTCTCCAGAGGTACTCAATATTTGATTAAAACAATGAATTTCTTATGCATGTTGTTACACTAGGCGAGCATTTATTATTTAATTAGCTAAAGCTAAATTATGTAGCCTAAATATAATCCTATTTAATTCTTAAAATATATCGCCTTCTAAATTTTGAAATATCGTATCTGAAAAATGCCTTCCATTAAAAAAAAAAACACCAAACCAGCAAACTACCAAACTAAACCATTATTAACGTAAACCAATGCCTCCCATTAAAAAAAAAAACACCAAACCAGCAAACTACCAAACCAAACCATTGTTAACGTAAACCAACACCTCCCATTAAAAAAAAAACACCAAACCAGCAAACTACCAAACCAAACCATTATTAACGTAAACCAACGCCTCCCATAAAAAAAAACACCAAATTTGTGAGTATTTTAACAATTTTTTGTTATAAAAATTTCAACAGTTATTTTATTATATTTATTAATTTTCAGAGAATAGTAATAAGCAACCAGTTATACAGAGCGGGGCAAAAGTCACCCCCCCCCTCTTAACTTTTGAACCAGTTAAGATATCGACTTAAAATTTGGAACTTTTAAATAAGACAACTTAAACTATCTTTTAGCATATTTTTAATACTTTCAGCTCTTAAAATGTGGGCAGGGGGCATGGAGGCACATTTTTTTAAATATAATGTGTGATACATCATTTTAAAGCTTATAAAATTCTCCATTTAATTCCATATTTTTAAATTAAAAAAAAAATTGGGTTTAAAATGGGGTTGAAAATGGGTATAATGTAAAAATTC
Organism: Brachypterus glaber; assembly: GCA_958510825.1. Taxonomy (NCBI): domain Eukaryota; kingdom Metazoa; phylum Arthropoda; class Insecta; order Coleoptera; family Kateretidae; genus Brachypterus; species Brachypterus glaber. The sequence continues at coordinate 67,294,559 of OY294044.1, read as the reverse complement.
CTCTAAAAAAAACAAATAATTTTTTAAAAATGCCTAATTTAATCATAAAAAAATGTATACTTCTAAAGTAATTTTAGTTGACATAAATAAAAATTTATAAAAAAAAACTTAAAAAATCGAATGTTTTAGCACAAAAAATCGAAAAATCAAAACCTTAAAAAACATTTTTTTTTAATTTAAAAATGTTAGTTTAAATAGACAATTTTATAAGCTTTAAAATGATGTATCACACGACCCCTCTTTCCATTTAAAAAAATGTCCCCTCATGCCCCCCTGCCCACATTTTAAGAGCTGAAAATATCAAATATATGCTAAAAGATAGTTTAAGTTGTCTTATTTAAGAGTTCTAAATTTGAAGTCGATATCTCAACTCGTTCAAAAGTTAAAAAGGGGGGGGGGTTACTTTTGGACCGCACTGTATATCTCAATGTATAAATACTTGCCTACGCTTTGAGAGCCACTGAAATCAGTGCTGCCACTACTACAAACCTTGCTTTCGGCCGTATGATCTTCGGCCGTAATACCCACCTCGTCTAAAAGTAGGGTCATAGACTGAAAGATCAAAAAGTTCCATTTTCATTAATTCGTCACCCAGTATTGGTTTGTCGTATCTCCAAAAATACCATTATCGGGAAATTGAGTTTTAAGATGTTTTTCTAAATATCTTGTAAATCTTATGCTCTTTTTCTTACAATAGTTTAATAAAAATACTATCCAAAAGTGTTTTTATTTAATTAATTGAAGGTTCCATTTATTTTATATAAGAAAAACCAGATTGAAGATACAACAATTTACGTTTTTTTTGTTGGTTTGTCTTATCTCCAAAAAGAAACCAAAAAACTAATTAACTTATATTTTTTCATTATTTTTGCGCAAAATTGGAAATCTGAGAAATTGTGGCATCTTTATAAAAATTCAAAATAATGGCTCAAGTTACACATCAATGATCTGACATTACTTAAAAAGTATTTTAGTTTAAAGTATAGCGCTTTTATTTTTTTTTATATAGGTTTAATAGTTTTTAAATTATTCGTAAAAACAGGTAGGTACATTCAAAAACACTATTTTTTTGCCTCCGGAGCTGTAATTTAGTTACTGTTTTTATTAAAAATTATTGTTAATTTAAACAAAATGATATTAGGTTGAAATTTGACCAAAGTTAGGGAAAGAATTATTTTTTTGTAAACAAAATACCTAACTTATGTAAAAACTAAGTTTCAAGTAAAAATTTTTGTTCGATCAACCTGTTTTCATACTTATTATAATAATAACTACTACCATAGTGTAATTATATTTATATTTTTTGATTTAAGATAATATTTTTGATTAAATGCTATCTTCTTCTTTTAAAAATGGAGATACGACAAAACAATATTGAAATTTTAAAATATTTTGTGGAGATACGACAATTTATCTAAGAAACTAAAGCATATATTGATGAAATGTTTGTTGGATACTAAAGTACTTAACTGTAGATATACAAATATGTAAAAATCTCAAAGTGTCCGAAAATGGAGATACGACAAACCAATACTGGGCGGACGATTTGGTAATTTTAGAATAATTATTGCGTATCGAGTCAATATTATTAACAAACTGTAACAAATACGGTTTTAGTGATGTGTATTTTTACTTAATAGCAAAAGACAAAAAATGGTGGTAAAAGGCGCCCTTACATAAGAATGGCACCAGTGGCGAACTAGGTACTTAGAGCCCGGTCCGGCAAATCCTTGGGGACTCGAAAACGTCCTAATAGGAGCCTGCGAAATGGTAAGTGGGTCCACAAAACGGCCAAAGGATGCCCCTCGAATTCCTTTTTTGACATTGGAAATGACTTATGGTTCGAACCCATGAATTTTTTCACAATTTTGTTAGGATTTTCCTTACGATTTTGTCACAATTTTTGTTGGTATTTTTGTCACGATTTTGTCACGATTTTTGATAAGATTTTTCTTACGATTTTTGTTACGAAAAGCGTTACCATAGGCCATAGACCTTATATCAACAAGAAATTTTTATTCTTACATAAATGGTAACGCCTATGGCCTATGAACTATGGCCTATGGTCCATGACCCATGGCCTACGGCATAAGGTCTATGTCCATTGGCCTGTATTTTATTTTTGTACATTACCCTTTAAATTATTGATCGTAGTACAGTTTTCCTTATTTTCAAAATTTTCATTTAGATATCTGTTGGACAGAGGGAACCAGTTGACTCGTTTAAAATAAAAATATTTTTTCTGAACATTTCATGACTCCGCCTGGGTAAATTTACTTACTTTTTGTCACTTGAGATATATTTTTTTTTTACAAATTTGGCGAAGGCGCCCATTAGCGCGTGTAATAATAGAAATTGGAGAAAAGTTCTATTCAATATCATTTATTTATTTATTTATTTATTTATTTATATTTAGTATTTACATTACATTATTTTAGTATTTACATTTCAATAACGCCGCCTAAGCTAGGCTTGTGTTGCGGCGCAAAATTAAGTATAATTTATAATTTCCTAAATGATCTATAATATAAACCTAACGTATGTATTATTTTTAGAATACCTATAATTTTTATTTTTCACCATATTACCTATAACATTTTACAAAAAACGATAAAAAAAATTGCAAAAAAATAATAAAGATAACTTGTGAGGGATGAGAGCGTTGAATGTGAGATTTCAAAAACATTGGGACTGTCATCGATTGATTTTTTGCAAATCGTGTTGGATACTTGTGATTTGGTTTTGAGAATACTTCAGTATTCTGAGAGTGCCAAAGAAGAACTTGATAAAAATACAGTTCTCTGATTGGTAAAATTCCCAGTTCAGAGTAAAGTGTATCCGTAGAATATCTTCTAGATCTCCCAAATAATACTCTTATCAAAGTGTTTTGCATTACTTCAAGATCATTTAAATATCTATCATATAAGCCTCCCCAAACTGGTAGACAGTACCTAATTATAGACTGTACCATTGAATCATAAACAATAAATAAAAGCTTTTTATCCAAAATGTCTCGCAGTAAGTAGAACTTATATACCAGTCTTTTAAGTCTAGATATTAAATATTTTATATGATCCGACCACCGGAGATGCTGGTCCACCATAACCCCCAAATATTTTATTTTATTTGTTTTAAAAATAAATTTGCAGTTCCAATTTGGTTCTATACAGTTTTCATTATGAATCCTTAAACTATTTATGGGTGGTTGACCAGCATCAGTCAGTGAAAATGTTAAAAATTTAGTTTAATCGATATTTAGACTTAAAAGACTTTCATCAAGCCACTGTTTAATTTTAGACATTCCAGATTCGGATTTTTGGAATACAACAAAATCAGCAAAAGAAATAATAGTTCCATTAATTTTATTAGCATATAGGCTATTTATGTATATAAGGAACAGAATAGGACCCAATACTGTTCCTTGAGGAACTCCTCTTGTTATCAGTAATGGGTTACTTAGAGTACCATTGATTTTTACCTTTTGCTGACGATTCCTCAAATAATTTTTAAAGATTTCCAAAGCAATGCCTCTGACACCAATCGATTCCAATCTCTCTATGAGTAGTTTGTGATCGACAGTGTCAAAGGCTTTTGCCAGATCCAGGAATACTGCCAAGATTTTTTTATTATTATTCAAAGCGTCATTTACTATTTTATTAAAGTTAATTATGGCATCTTCTGTACTGATACCTTTTTGAAACCCAAATTGGTTTTTGTTCAAAATTTTATTTTTAATTAAATATTCAATCAGTCTGCTTTTAAGACATTGTTCTAAAATTTTTGCACTGTTGTTAATTACTGATATTGGTCTGTAGTTAGTTGCTTCTTTTTTGGAGCCAGCTTTATATATTGGTGTTATAATAGACTCTTTTAAAGCCTTAGGCATAAGACCAGTATCCAAAACTAAATTAAAAATGTGAACTAATGGCTTTAAAAGTCCAAACGAAAATTTTTTTTGAATTTTTTTTTTAAATCTTGAAAATTTTTTTGAATTTTTTTTTTAAATATTCTTTTTTATTTTATTTTTTGTTTTTGATTTTAATAGACCTAGGCCTATAGGGGAAGTATTATTTTGTTGGCAGCAGTATTTCTAATATATTTTTATTTTTTTTATTCTTTCTTGTGTTTGATTTCTTTTTTGTTTAAAATATTTTTATTACTTACTTAGTTATTCATTTTTGAAAAAAAATTTTTTTTTTTGAAAAAAATTGATTTTTTTTTAATTTTTTTTTAATCTTGAAAATTTTTTTTGATTTTTTTTTTAAATCTTGAAATTTTTTTTTGAATTTTTTTCTAAATATTCTTTTTTATTTTATTATTTGTTTTTGATTTTAATAGACCTAGGCCTATAGGGGAAGTATTATTTTGTTGGCAGCAGTATTTCTAATATATTTTTATTTTTTTTATTCTTTCTTGTGTTTGATTTCTTTTTTGTTTAAAATATTTTTATTACTTACTTAGTTATTCATTTTTTATTATTCCCATAAGTAGATTTTTTGTAAAAATGTCTTTTCAATATTTGCAATTTTGGCGAATGCAAATTATACAAATTTCAGTTAAATTCTTTAAGGAAATATAATCTTTATCATGATGTATATTCACAGAAATGAGGGGTAAAAAATCAAATGGTACAATGTCCACTCATCTGAATTTTACACCAGAAGCAAAAAATTAATTAAAACACACTCGGTCGGCAAATTTGTATTGTTTTGTATAATGTGATTTCCGAGGGGCTGACCGCGAGGAAATCTTTTGTACAAGCCAAAGGAACTCAGGAGGAACTCCGAGGAACTCCGAAGGAACTCTGAGGAACTCTTTGCAAAAAGGAACTCCTTTGTACAAATTACATTAAAATGAATTGTCAGTTAATTAAGAGGTCCTGAGGAACTCTTTGCAAAAATGAACTCTTTTGTACAAATTTTGGACGCGGTCATAATAATTATTATTTATTACCCATGTGGATTAACGTTTTTATTTTCAAACTAGATGAGCCGTTACAAACATCATATCAAAACATCCTACCTTTGGGCGCCAATTTTTTTTTGAAGGGGCGCCAAGTTTGGTAGAAACCGTCAGGGACAAAACTTTTTTTCTTGAAGCCTGAAGGCAAATTTGGGGCGCCATTTTTTATTTGAAGGGGCGCCAAGTTTGCTAGTAACCGTCAGGAACAAAGCCTCCCAAGGAACTCTGGATGAACTCCGAAGGAACTCCGAGGAACTCCGAAGGAACTCTGAGGAACTCTTTGCAAAAAGGAACTCCTTTGTACAAATTACATTAAAATGAATTGTCAGTTAATTAAGAGGTCCTGTATTAAATGTAACTTGACAACTGACGCCCAGTACTTAAATAATTGGGAATAGAATAGAATTCTATAGTCAATAACGTGTTCTTCTTTATTCTAACTTTTAATAACTTTTTTAAAAATAATATTTCACTAAACACAAAAATATTATTTATCTTAATCGAACAAAAATTATTTATTCAAAAAACTTATTCGTGGCAAATAGCACAAATAGAAACATTGTTGGATATCCAGCAATAAAGCTTGTATCTAACCAACGTGGTCACAGTGTTAAAGGGAAAACGGTAGACAGCACTCTTCCGACATCATTTGGTCTTATCAGCACAGTATATTCCCAATGGCATAGAAAGTCCATACTAATACGGCAATGGCTGCTTACTAGTGAATTAACCCTTTATAGGGTAGTGGCTAATATATTAACAACTTTTTATTAGGACTATTAATTCATGCTATTGCACTTTTTCATATATGTATCAATGATACATTGTATCATACATATAAAAAATACACTGCCCAGTAAAAGAGCTTTCCCATTTTTCACCTCCGCGCGTGAAATGGAATTTTTATTATCAGATTTACTTTCAGCAACCTTAAAATACCCCAATATACCAATTTCCACGAAAACTACCCCACGCCCCTCATAGGGTGGACTTATTTGTAGATTCAGTTTTAGCGACATCAAAAACTGCAATAAAATAATTTTAAAGAAAACTACACCCCGCTCCTCAGGGGGTGAAGTTAGATTTTTTTTATTATCAAATTCACTTTCAGCAACCTCAATGGCACGTTAACATTTTGTCTTAAAAGATTTTCTTTTTTTTAATAAGCTTGCTTTCGTAATATGCTATAGGTATTTGACATCACAACTTATTGCTGGTTTTCTTTAAAATTTACATAACATATTATGGATATTTATATTATGTATTTTCACATAATTATGTAATTTTTGGCGCGCTTTTATCACAGAACATAACGTAAGTAAAAATATTGCCAACGTTATGCAATTTTTACAGAATATGGTCCGTAAAATTTTATTTCACATGCATTTTTACAGAATTTTACGTAAATTTTTCAAAATATGTTAAAAAAAAATTATTTCACGTAACTTAATATTAAGTTATACAGAGTATGTTTTGGAAAACTCACGTAAAAAAATTTTCACAAAAATTTGAAAATTGCTATATATGGGTTTTTGAGGTTGATAATAAAAAATTTCTAACTCCACTCCACGGGGGTGAAGGAGTAAATATTTTTAAATATTTTCAATATTTTTGTCAAAATTTGTATATGTGGTTTTTGGGGACGACGTAACTGAATTTGATAATAAGTCTTTCCAATTCCACCCCCTTGGTATATAGGGATTGTTGAGGTAGCTAAAAGTGAATCTGATATAAAAAAATTCCAACTCCACCCCCTGGAGGGTGTTAGTGAAATTTTTTATATTTTTTGAGGTTGCTGATAGGTTGCTGATAGTGAATCTGATAATAAAAAATCTATTTAACGCGCGGAGGTGAAAAATGGGAAAATGATTTTACTGGGCAGTGTATTTTTATCAGTATAGTTTCAAATTTTTTAAAATCGCTAAAAAAGGACAAAGACAAAACATTCTTGGATACAAATGTGTTTCATAAAAAAATAAGTTACTTTGAAAATGTCCGTCTGTCAATCCGTCCGATGTCATGTTTTTTGTGTACACGATAAATCAAGAACGAATTATGCAATCAACAGGAAATTTTTAGGAATAATAAAGTTCTATGATAGAAAGGTCCCTATAGGGATGTATGTGACCCTGCACAAAAAAACCCTGCTAGTGTGTCAAATTTACGTATAACATACTTTTTTCTGTCGAACTAACACGGCAGTATATCACGATTTTATCGATGACGATTTAGTTTTAGTTAACTAGCTTTTAGATACATTTAAAATCAACTTTTAGATCTATTATAAGGTATTGAATTTCTATTTGGGGAGGGCTATACAAAAATTCGGTTGACTCATTACAAAAAACGCAGAACACTATCCTCAAGGTTATCCTTCATAAAAACAAACTGCTTAACACAGACTTGTTATACAAGGAAGCCAGAGTTTTCAATATTCAAAACCATTACGTTTACTCGTGTCTCTTATTTGCCTTTAAAAATAGGATCCCCTGTAACCTACCATCCAATACTAGATTTGCCTCTTCTAACATACCAGTTCCACTATTTAAAAAAAGTTTAACACAGAGGTTTTTATTATACGCGGCTCCAAAATTTTATAACCAACTGCCTAACGAAATAAAATCATTAACCAAATTTGCTCAATTTAAAAATAAAATTAATATTGCCTTATTAAATAATACATTCTCATTTTCACTCCCATTTTAACACCCACCACACACTCATCTCCATACACACTCGCATTTGGTCTTGCTACATACAGGTATAAAGGAAAAAGGAAAGAAAAAAAAAGATATTTATTCAAATTGTTTTTATTTTACTTATTGTACACAGAGCGGTCCAAAAGTCACCCCCCCCCCCTCTTAACTTTTGAACCAGGCGAGATATCGACTTCAAATTTGAAACTTTTAAATAAGACAACTTAAACTATCTTTTAGCATATATTTAATACTTTCAGCTCTTAAAATGTGGGCAGGGGGCATGGGGACACATTTTTATTAAATGGAAAGGGGGGTCGTGTAATACATCATTTTAAATCTTATAAAGTTCTCCATTTAACTCCATATTTTTAAATTAAAAAAAAAAATTTTGGGTTTAAAATGGGGTTGAAAATGGGTATTAATGTCAAAATTCCTCTAAAAAAAAACAAATAATTTTTGAAAAATGCCTAATTTCATCATAAAAAAATGTTAATTATACTTTTAAACTAATTTTAGTTGACATAAATAAAAAAACACTTAAAAAATCGAATGTTTTAGCACAAAAAATTGAAAAATCAAAACCTTAAAAAACATTTTTAAAAAATTTAAAAATTTTAGTTTAAATAGAGAATTTTATAAGCTTTAAAATGATGTATCACACGACCCCCCTTTCCATTTAAAAAAATGTCCCCCCATTCCCCCCTGCCCACATTTTAAGAGCTGAAAATATCAAATATATGCTAAAAGATAGTTTAAGTTGTCTTATTTAAGAGTTCTAAATTTGAAGTCGATATCTCAACTCGTTCAAAAGTTAAAAGGGGGGGGGGTGACTTTTGGACCGCACTGTATATATTTACCATGTAAAAATCTTCCCTCTTGCATAGAACACAAGCTCAGCTTAGGCTATGTAAGAGGTAAGTGATATATTGTAATATGATAGTTATCTGCAAATAAATTCTATTCTATAATTTTATTCTATTTAAAAAATGCAATATATTTATAAAAATTAAATTATTTTTTATTTGATACCTATTTTTATTTGGGATTATGATTTAAACTATTCTATTTAAAAAATTTCTTCTTTATATTGGATACCTAACAACATTAGGCTAATATTATACTCATAAATACGTTAATCAGCTTTAAAATTATTCAAAATTGTACTGAAACGTAAAAACAATTATAATTTACTGGTATAAAAATTGTTGTTGATGTGTACAATTTAAATTTAATAGCATTAGGACAATTTGCAGTGTTAAAACAAATATACAATCACCCAAAATTGATTGTGCTTTGTTTTAGCGTTTATGGAGCACATTTATGGAGTTCGAGTGAAAAACTAAAAGTAAGTAATTTATTAAAGGACACATGAGTCATGTGACATGACACTATTTTGGCGCACGGAAAACGAGCCCTGAAGCGGGGAGTTTTCTAATAGATGAGTGCGCCAAATGTCTTACGGAAAGAGTTCTTTATACTATTTTATCTATTAGCGCGTTTTATTTTGCTCAAAAAGTTCAAGGAACGTTCAAGTGTTACGTAACGCTCCTAGGGGGGGTTGGGCCTTTCCAAAATGACCAAAATTTGCGTTACGTAATACTTGAACGTTCCCTAATTAATTTTTGAATAATTTAATTATGGCTGATTGGGAAATTTAATGTATTTGTATTGGTAACAATGACAGTGACAATTTAAAATTTTTGGTTTGTTATTTTTCGTTACAAATTCTAATTACAAAATTTTTAAGTTTTAACTGTATTTTTATAGTTATTTTGAAAAAAAATGAACGAGGAAGAGTTAACATTTACTCCAGCGTACAGAGTTGTCTCAAATTCTTTTATATTGCCAGTCCAGCACATTTACTTCTAGAGTTTACCTGAGAATAACTTAATTGACACAAAATCAAACAGCCAAAAATCACTCACAAACTCAAAACATACATATTTATTAATATTTTATAAGAATTTTATCTGTGTCCAAACCAGAGAATTTTATCTGTTTTCTAGATATTTAGATACTGTTTTATACAGGGTGTATTTGAAATAGCGTAGGAAATTTTAATAGGTGATTCTACATGATAAAATATGACAAAAAGTTCCTATAAACATATGTCTAAAAATGCGTCATAAGGGAGCTACGCCCCTTTGAAATTGGCTAAAAAAATCGGTTTTTATTTAATAACTCAGGAACCCTTTGAGATATGTTAACGAGGTTTTGCACATGAATTAATCCTAATAAGGCCCATCTTTGTATGTCATTTTCACGTACTTATTTGAACCAGGGGTGTGCGAAACGGGGGGGCCTTATCAGTTTTTTGTCCCAAACTTTTGTCGAAAACCAAAATTTTAATGATGCAATGTTATTCTACATCAAAAACTAAGAAAAAAAGTTTCCATACATGTAGGTCGAAAAAACGCTTTTAAAGCTACCATAGCCCTTTAAAAATGGTGCATATTTAGGAGACCATAGCTCCATTAGGATTGATTTTTGGAAGTACCTGTATATGAGGTTTTTTTCTTAGTTTTTAATGTACATTCCCCCTGCATGATTAAAATTTTGGTTTTCAACATTTTAGTATTTAATTTTTCGTCCTCGAACCGTGGAATTTCACCTTCAAATGAATTTTTCTCGAAAACGGTTAATCCTACAGTATTACAACAAGAGCACCTTTTTTATGTATTTTGACCTGAGGAATCATATTTCAAAAATAAAATTGCAAAAAAGGTACACAGAAAAAAGTTTAGGACAAAAAACTGATAAGCCCCCCCCGTTTCGCACACCCCTGGTTGAAATAAGTACATGAAAATAACACATAAAAACGGGCCTTGGTAGGATTAGTTGACGTGCAAAACCTCGTTGATATATCTCAAAGGGTTCCTGAGTTATTAAATAAAAACCGATTTTTTTATCCACTTTCAAAGGGGCGTAGCTCCCTTATGACGCATTTTTAGACATATGTTTATAGGAACTTTTTGTCATATTTTATGATGTAGAATCATCTGTTAAAATTTTCGACGCTATTTCAAATACACTGTGTATAGAAACCAGAATTCTTAGAAATTTCCGAGAATGTCTAATTTTGAATTGTTTTGTTACTTTGTTACCAACTTGTGAAAAAAAATCCCAAAAACTGTTTTACAATTGAAGACTATAACTTGTAAAGAGTCTAAGTGCCATTGGCACTAGACCCTTTGTATCTGTAACTTATAGTGCCAACTATAATTAAAGAGTATAAAAGGGTCTAAGTGCCAATGACACTTAGACTCGAACAATACGAGTAGTTCCGTTTTTCGACTGAAACCATACCTGTTTTAAGTTTGTTGTTAGTATTGAATTGTGTTGAATTCATGGGGGCTTAAAAAAACATGTAAACTAGTTTAACTATTAAAATTCTATTCTACAACTATTCCTATTTTTGAAGGTGCATAAAAGTTTTGTCCGACCTGTAGGCACTTACTAAGTTTACGTGGATGAAAAGTTTAAATTGGTAGGATTTAATGTAAATCTAAATATGCATTCTAAAGCTGACATGTCTCTAGTGGTACAAAAAACTATTTTACGGGTCCTTTTACATGTATAACACGAATTTTCATACATTTTCTCTTTCCGAGTTTAAATTTTCATACATAAATGTATAAAGAAACTTTCTGTTTAGGCGATTGTGTAGGTAAATACTATACATTTCACTTTATAGGTTATAGACTAGGTATAGGTACATGGGCGCCCCGAGGGGGGCCGTGGCCTTTTCATATAATTTAATTTTTTTTTGTTTTTAAAAATTTCAAAGTGTTTCGTCACACTTCCCCCCAAATGGAAATAGGTTTAAAAAAATAGCAAGATTATATGACTAATAATTATGTTGGCAAAGGGTCTGTAAACTTTAAAACAACTGAGAACGAAATCCTAATAGGCACTATTTCTTAAATAGTGGTAAAAATTCTTCGGCAGACGGCCTGCTAAACAACAGTAACAAACTGCAATTTTTTTTGCTCTATTAGTGTTTTTGTTGCTGATTTCGATTTTGCTTAGACCAAATCCCTATCTCTTTACGCTTTTGAGAAATACCCTGCCAAAAATTTGAAAAAATTAAAAAATGTCATTTTAGGTGAACAATAAATCATTTATTAAAGCACCTACAAAGGTTTTCTATAGCTTGAATTCAAGTTACATACTTAAAATCGTAAAGAAAAGTTTATGGATTTCACTTCCGGTGTCCAACTGAAGACTAGTTTTCAAGACATCTGCAATGACGATTCAGTATTGCTGTTTAAGACTATTTTGGGCAGTATATGTCATATTTATCAACATTGACAAACACATGGGCTTGAAAAATAGGGACCCTATATATAATGACATTAAACTTCACTGTGAGCAAGTTAAATGTCACTTTATTTAGGGTCCCTATTGAAAAATACAATAAATTTGACGTTAAATTTATAAAAACTGCTTAACAAAGATAAATTCACCTTCCTTTAAACATCATTGCAGAGGCATCAAAAGCAATTCCTCAAGTGAACTTTTAAAATGATTTCCAGAATTTTTTCGTGATTATTTTATAGAGCATAAATATAGCTTTAATTTAAACTAGAAAAAACTTTTGTAGCTGCTATAATAATATAAATATGAGTCTCCAAGAATAAGAAATTTTAAAATTTTTATAAAACTTTGGAAAGACTTTTCTCAAAAGTGGAAACATATAGAGATTTGATCTAAATAAAATGGAATCAGCAATAAAAACAGAATTGTGCAAAAGAAATTGCAGTTTATTACTGTTGTTTAGCATGCAGTCTGCGGAAGAACTTTTACCACTATTTAAGAACTATTGCTCATTAGGATTTCGTTCTCCTTGGTTTTGAAGTTTACAGACCCTTTGTTAACATAATTAATAGTCATCATAGCTATTTTTTTAAGCCTATGTCCATCTGGGGGGACCTGTGTGGTCCTTCTGGGGCGCTGGAAATGGTTACAAAACGCAAATCCATGACAAACTTGTATTCAAAATATTTTATAAATAATTAAAATTTCTTTTGAAAATTCTGAAGTGTTTGAATAATAATTTATAAAAGTTTTTGCCTGCGGAACCATAATATGATTACCAAGCCGAGTTCGAGTGCCGGCCATAAGTTTTACACAATGTATAAAATAATTGATTAAGAATAAGGTAATACATCAATTTTAATTAATATATTCTATTCAATAATTTTTATCTGAGAAATGCGAAACCTAAATATTCCTAAAAATTTTATAAATAATTTTCTTTTTAAATTGTTGTTAGGAAAATACGCCTGCAGCGCTTGACTTGATTTCCAAAGGCTGATATCACAATATTTATTGACAGATTTTATTAAATAATTGTATACGAAATTTTGGAAAATACGAACCTTAAGATTTCTAAAAATTTTCGCCTGCGTCGCTAAATATTATGTGTTAATAATTTTAAAAAATCATTATACCACTAAATCTGTTAAATATTAGTCTCCCCAGGAAAAAAGGATTTTCCCTTTTCGACAATTTTAGCAAAAACTTTTTATTGATAATGTTGCTAGCCCTACCAGGGTAAAGTCCAAAGTAAGTTAAATGCAGTTACAATTTTAGGTCTACTTACCTCGTACGTAGTAATCCAAAGTTCCTATCAGTCGATTTATTTGTCTTATGGCCATATTTGCACAGGAAAGCACTATTCCAAATTTGTAGAAGGGTCACTAAAACCTATTCCACTAATGTTAAATACTGTTGTAATTAATTATTATTTTTATTATGTTTATAAAGTACAAATTTCAAATTAGGTACGTATTTATAAATAGCTATAGATACATACCGTAAAAGCAGGTTAAAATGAATAGTCGAGGAACAGTAGTTTAACTAGTAATTAGTAATAATAATCTATTATAGTATAAATACACTGCCCAGTAAAAGAGCTTTCCCATTTTTCACCTCCTCGCTTGAAATAGATTGTTCATTATCAGATTTACTTTCAGTAATCTTAAAAACCCCAATATACCAATTTTTAAAAAAACTACCCCCCGCCCCTAGGGGGGTTGAATCTAAAAAAAATTATTTAAGTTTCAGTTTTAGTGACCTCGAAAACCCCAATATATTAACTTGCAAAAAAAACTATCCCCCGCCTCTCGGGGGGTTAAGTTAGAAATTTTGTAATTATCAGATACACTTTCAGCCTCAAAAGTCCAAACCCTAATATACTAATTTTCACGAAAACTACCCCCCGCACCTCAGGGAGTGGAGTAAGAATTTTTTATTATCACATTCATTTTCAGCAACCTCAAAAAGTCCAATATACAAATTTTCACGAAAACTAACCCCCGCCCGTCAGGGTGTGGAGTTAGATTTTTTTATTATCAGATTAACTTTCAGCAACCTCAAAACCCCAATATACCAATTTTCACAAAAACTAACCCCCCTCAGGGGGTGAAAATAAAAAAAAATTATAAAATATTTTACTATTCCTTAAAACGACTTTTGTTTGATTAACGCAGTCGTCCCTCCGAAGTGACTGATCGATTTCGTGCTTTTTAGCACTCTTCAGAGCCACATATCGGTAGTAGGGACAACTACGAAAATCAAATCCTTTCCATATATCTCTATATGGAGTTTAAAAATCATTGTAAGGAATAGCAAAAACAGCTAGCGACATCTACTGCTAAAAGCAGAGACTGGATAAACCTATCGACTGTCGATAGGTTTAAGGAATAGTAAAATATTTTATATAGATTTTTTAAATTTGTAAATATCAAACAATTTAATTTAGTTTAAAAAAAATTTATTATCAGTTTCAGTTTCGTTAACCCCAAAAACCCTTACCAATTTTGACGAAAATATACAAAACATTTAAAAATATTTACTCCCTCATCCCCGCGGGGGTGGAGTTAGAAAAAATTTATTATCAGATTCAATTTCAGTTAAAAACCTCTAAATAGCAATTACAAAATGTTTGTAAAAAAAATGTATTTTCCCCATTTGCATCCCTAGCCGCACCCCAATATTCATCAAAAATAATCCCGAGTGAGAACTTTTGGTAATCTGTATGCCAAATTTCAAGTCTTTAGATTAAAGCGTTCTTAAGTTATCGTACACACAAAACTTCCCTGATCGACCGCCCTAGCAACAATTTTTTTTTTGCTCGAAATTGATTTATATCGACATAAAACGTTATAAAACGTAAAAATTGAAATTTTTTGCACGAATACAAGGCTTTTCCGAAATTTTGAAAATTTTCAGGATATATGGCTCACAGTGATTTTGGTGCAGCATATTTAAAGCAAACTCTAACTATTTTTTGGGCCACTATATTTATGTATCTAATTTTTATACTGGGTAATTCAGAAATAAGGTACAAAATTTTAAGGGCTGATTCTAAGTCCAAAAATATAAAAAAGTTCTCATAAAGTTGTTCCGGAAATCAGCCCTAAGGGAGATACGACCTTCCCTTAGGTACATCTGAAAAGTAGTTTTTATTTAATATCTCTGGAACTACAGTAAGGATTTTTTGCACTGCCTTAACATTGATAAAGGCTATCCTTTTATGTAATTTTTATATGGTAATTTTAACCAGGGACGTGCAATATGGGGGGCGATGTCACTTTTTTGCCCACAAACTTTTTTTACGTAGATTTTTTGACATTATGAACTTTTTTTTATATTTTTGAACCTAGAATCACCCTTTGTACCTTATTTCTGAATCACCCTGTATACAGTAAAAGTCTATAATCCACCCCCCTTAACTTTTGAACGGGGTAAGATATCAACTTGTAACACTTAAACAACATAACTCAAATAATTTTTTGGTATAACATATTATATATATTATATATATTTTATATATAATTTTAGTTTAGTGGGCACAATGGTGGCAGGGGGAAAAGGTGGACATTTTTTTAAAAAGAAAGGGGGTTCGTGTGATACATAATTTTAAAGCATAAAATTTTCGACTTGACCACTATATTTTTATTTTTTTCGGAGCAATTTTTTGGGGAATTAAAATTTGATTAAAAATGGGAATTTTCCTCAAAATTTCTGCAAAAAATCAAAGCATTTTTGTAAAATCGTTAATTTCATGATGCAAATACGTCAATTATACTTTTAAACTACATAATTTTAAATGATTACATTTTGTTACATTACATTTTTGTTTAACTTCGTACTATTCTACTTAATTAAGCATCCTCTAAGTCCAGGACTTGTGTGGGCTAGTAGTAGAGGGAACCACCGGCTTAAATGACTTTCGAACCAATTTATAGGGAGTGTCCGCTTCACTTACGCCTTCGCCAAATTTCATTTATTAATTAACTGAAAAGGGCACACACAAAGAAAAAATCACTTTAGCAAAAAAATTAGGAAGCTTAAAAAAGTTTTAAAAAATAAAAAATATAAGAAAAAATCACTTTAGCAAAAAAATTAGGAAGCTTAAAAAAGTTTTAAAAAATAAAAAATATATGGTCGAATAGAGAATTTAAAAAAATGTCCCCCTTGTCCCATGTCTCCATTATGCCCCCTGTATATCAAATTTATGCAACAAACAATTATTTGGGTTATTATTTACCCTTATATAGCAATTGTCTCTAGCTTAAAGCGTTCTTAATTTATCGTGCTTACAAGTTTCCCCGGAAAGATCATCGACCGACCGATTTTTTTTTTTTGCTTGGAATCGACATAGTCATAAAACGCAAAAATACGCAAAAAAAATTGAAAATTATTAAAATGGGAATATAGTTCCCAAGGCTAAGCTTAGTGTGTCGTATGAAAACAAATAATTATTTTTCTTAAATAGACATTTATTTACAAAAATTAATATTACAAAAAAAGAAATATTTACAAAATTAAAATTTTAAGTATGTTTTCTTATCTTACCTAGCCTTACATTGTACAAAATAATAATTAAAAATAATAAAAGTCATTTGTATTTATTTACAAAAATAATACACAATAAAAAATATTTAAAAATATTTTTTTTGTTCTATGCGGCCTTTTTATTTATTGAACTATAAACTAAGTTTATTCTGTATATTTTCAAGTTAATTTTAAAAATCCGATAAAATTGTGGATGTTGAAAATATATCTCACAGTAAAAAATTGTTAAAACTACAACAATTTAAACTCGATTGAAATTAAATCCGGGTATTTTAAAAATAATCGGGGTTGTTTAATTTTAAAAGAGAATTTAAAGTAAACCTCCAGCCAAAATTAATTTTATAAATTCTCATTAATTTTATTGCATTTTTTATGAGATTCTTAAAAAACAGAATAGACCTAGATAAACAATTAAAGTTCAAAGTGTTTTCTTTTATAAAGACCTTTTATAAAAATTTAAAAATAATGAATAAAGATATATTGGACATAGACTAGTTATATCAATTGAATGGACAAAATTTTAAAAATAAAATATCTAGTCTATACCATTTTTTACAAAAATAATTATTAACAATATATGAATAATTTAATATTAATAATTTAACATTATTAATACTCCATATAATAGATCAATAAAATTTATATTTTTTTCATTTTTTGAGATCAATAAATGAAAATGAGTCATATTGCTAAAAAACAATGAGGCAATTTAGTTTTTTTTAAACAATTTATTTTAATCACACTTTTTAAATCTAGTGTGCAAAGTATATTTTTCGGCCTGTCTTCTTATTTTTTCAGAGTTGGTATTCTTATTCTCTTCTCTTTTATATAACAGTAAATTATTTATGGTGCAATTATAAAACTTTGTGCACTAAAAATATTTTGTAGAATTTTATAACAAAGAAATGATAAAAAACGCCATTCAAATAGTCTTAAGAGCTGGTGACCATTTTTATTTCATTATTTTTTCCCAGCTGTATTTTATATATGTCTTAAAGTACATTTAAATTAAGTTACTTGCAAATCTCCAGGTCCTGGATCGGGTTCCTTTGGATGCTAGAAGCCCCGAAAGTGGTGAAATGGGGTCCCTGAAAAATATTTTTAACATACCGAGTCAAAAACATTAGATTTATTACATTAAGATTATTTTCACAGTTCTAAACAATTGTTCAGTGGGCCAAGGGGTAAAAAAAGCATTTAAAAAGTTTATTTGACATATGATGGGAGATTTAGCTCAGTGGTCAATGGCATCGATATAGCCTGACACTGATCTAATGATCGTGAGTTCAAACCTCACTGGCGCCGATTGCCTTTTTCAGTTAATTAATAATTCAAATTTGGCGAAGGCGTACTCCCTAGATATATTGGTTCGAAAGTCAATTAAAGCCGGTGGTTCCCTCTACTACTAGCCCACACAAGTCCTGGACTTAGGGGATGCTTAATTAAGTAGAATAGTACGAGGTTAAAAACAAACATAAACATAATGTAAACACTAAAAAGTCTAAAAAATTTTCATTTAATCAAAATTTCATTTAATAAATTCCCATTTCTATAAAAAATTAAGTATCACATATGGCAAAGACACTTTTTAAAGACTGTTCTTGGTCCCAGAAATATTATGTATAACTATGAAAATAGCTTAATCTAAATGTAATGTATATGACTCGGCAAGTTAAAAAAAGATTTTTTGGTAGCTCATTGCCAGAGGTTTTAAAGCTTCTAGCACCCAAAGGAACCGGATCCGGAGCTTGGCAATTTGAAAATAGCTTAATTTAAATGTACTTTAAGACATATATAAAACAAAACCGGGAGAAAATATTGAAATAAAAATGGTCAAAAGTCCGACTAAAATGGGTAAAAACATCTTCACACATAAGATAAATATTTTTTG
Source organism: Brachypterus glaber (assembly GCA_958510825.1). Taxonomy (NCBI): domain Eukaryota; kingdom Metazoa; phylum Arthropoda; class Insecta; order Coleoptera; family Kateretidae; genus Brachypterus; species Brachypterus glaber. Next base: position 67,276,142 of record OY294044.1, on the reverse strand, counting down.
CGCTAGAAATTATTTTTTACCCTAAAGCTAAAAAATGATAATTTACATTCGCCAATAAGCGACAAAAAACTAAATTACCTCATTTTACAATGTCATTTTATTTTACTAAATGTGTAAAAACATTCAAGTAGTTTTAAAACTATCCATGGGACAATATCCGCACAAAAAAAAGATTGTTTCACTCTAGGGCAATGGATTGCCCTAAACTAAAACAAGTTAATTTAAATATATAATGATATGTTGTTCCCTTAATAAATAAATAATATTTATTAATAAAAAAAATCATAAAAATGATCAAAAAATTAAGTAAAAAAGGCCATAATATAATAATATGGATATCTCGATTGTGTTACATTTCTTTGGCACATTTTTGTATTTTTAATATACACGAAAATTAAGGAGTATATAAAATTGTATCAAAAAAAGAAGTATATGATATTAATAAATTTTTTGTATATGGCGCTTTGTAAAAAAGTCTATTTTAACTTGGTTATTCAAAAGGACTTCAGTTTTAAATTAGTGTGTCATATAGCCAGGCAAAATTTGTGATGTGGAAAATAAGTTAATAAATGAATGAATTTTTATAAAATGAACAAAACATTTCTGTAAAAGAAATGTGCTAATAAAGGCTTTAGTCAGTAATTAGTAGTCAATTGCTCTACAACACGTCCGGTTAACGCGTGTTATTATTGTTCTTTTCGCAGAAAATCACAAAAATCAAAGCTATAAACTTTCTATAAATATATATATAGTCAAACTGCTCTCACAAAATGCTATCGCGTGCTCACTAGGATAAAGGTGTAGTCACAACGTTCCAGAGAAGAAATACTAGATCTAATCAGAAGAGCTTGCAAAGGAATGAGGTAATATATCTTTATCTAGCGCTGGTGCTTAATTAAAGTTCAATTTTATAATTACATTTGGTTGTTTCGATGTGGACATAGCTTGTGTGTAAACCATCTTTAAATTTTCTTGAGTAATTTTAAAGTTGTTATTTTTTTGATACACTTTCAAATTTTGAAAAGTAACACAATCAATACATTAAAACATAAACAAATAGCACAACAACAATTACTTATTGCAATTATAATCACATTTCACATTATAAAAAATTGTCAGTTAGTTCGTTTTTATATTTTCTCTTCAGTTTTTCACTTCCTAAAAACACTCCACGTGAATCACGTTTTTGGCTTATATTATTTTTATATAATAAAATTATTTTTTTAATAAAACACATCTATTGTTAGAATAATTTATAATACAGGGTGAGTTTTTCGATAAAATGATGGCATCGAGCGATATCTTATCTTTTGATTTGGATATCTTGTCAACGGATATTTCGTTCCGTAAATGAGAATTGAGCAGGGTGCCCACAGTCGGCGAAATCAGGGAAAGGTCGGGGATATCAGGGAAAAGTCAAGGAAACTAAAAAAAAACCATTTTACAGAAAAAAAGTAAAAAATAAAATAAAAAAATAATCTCAAAAACTCAAAAACGGAAACAGGATGTTTAATTTTTTTGCGCACATTGGTTTTAATACCTTTTTTGAGTATACCAATATCATGGAAACTTCTAAATTTTGATTAGGGAAATCAGGTAAAAATCAGGTAAACATCAGGGAAAAACTAAGGAATCTTAATTTAAAAAACTTGTGGTCACCCTATAGAAGTTAATATTTTTAATTGTCAGTTTTTAATCGCTTTTTGAAATATGGCAAAAAAAGTTTCGTCTATTATTTTCACTTTGGCATTGATGAATTATTCACCCTGTACATATGTATTAATAAATCATCAGGTACTTAAGAAGGTTAAATTTGAAATTAGCAGGAAAAGGCAGTGTACTTTTTTAAATAGGTGAGTGCAAGTATTTTCTGTTCTCTTAAAATACACATTCTTTAAGTAGATTTGTTAAAAGTTGTTTTAAATACGTTTTTTAAATACGTCTTTAATACGTTTTTTAAATACGTTTTTTGAATGCGTTTTTTAAATACGTTTTTTAAATACGTTTTTCAAATACGTCTTTTAAAAACGTTATGTTTAAACGATGATTTCGCGGATTACGCGTCGTGTGCGAGAGTTTGGAGTGGAATATCCACTTTCTAAACTTTCTTCGTAACTTAGAGACATGTGTTGGGGTGGTTTTTCTTCTTCCAATTGTTCCAAATAAGGATCGGGCAGGCCACTGACGTCATGATATGGAGAATCTGAAAAAAAAAATTGATTTTAGATATTAAATAAAAATTTAGGTACATTTATAAAATTACTAGTTTAAGTTATTAATCCAAAAAGTTTTTTACAACATTAAAAAATAACTATTTTCCTAACAAGTGCGGACAAAGGCATTTATATGTTTATAAATCACGTAATTCTTTTTAGACATGGTGATGCTGCGTGATATTTCGGTCTAAAAATATCGGTTTGTCTAAGGTACCTACAACGGGAATGTGTAACAGGTTCCCCTACTGCTATTTTATTAAATTATCTAGTTGTCTCAAGTGGATTATAAAATGAAAGATTATCGATTTTAAAGACTATTAGTTTTATGAATTTTGAAATTATAATCTTTCAATAAAACGACTTGATTATCTTGGGGACTTTTAAAAATCTTTTATAAATTCACATTGAAAATAATAGTTCTATTATAAAAATGTATTGTAACAATTTTATTTTAGGATTTTGAAATATTAAATTTTAACTATAATAGTTTTCTCTTAAAAAATCGAATATATATTAAATTGAAATTGGTTTATTTTTTACTTGCTTATTTTGGATAAATTTTGTAAATTTATCAATTAAAATAGCAACTATATTTTATATTTATAGGAATTACACTAAAAAAATAATTTGGAATGATAGTCCAGTCAAAGAAATTATTATGTTTAATTGCTATAAATGTACACGGGCTGATATTTTAAAGTAGTGGATAGTAACAGAACACTTCTGTTAGTTTTCACCGGGTGATTTGCGTAAGGGGTGTCGGCTATCTTGAATTTTACGGGTGAGTGCGGTTATCTCGCTAAATATGCATCTAAAGACAAAAATGCATATAACCAATTTTTTTAAGAAGAAAATTTCCAACTATTCTTGTTTAGATCATTTTTTTAATATATTAATAAAAATCGAGTTATAAATATTCAAAAATGGCCATGTTGGGGGTGAAATTGTTTTTTTTTTCGATTTTTTAGCCAAATTATTCATCGGAGGATAAAAGTGGTTACGAGCAAACTTGTAGCTCTTGCAATTATAAGTTTGATATATTATGCATTTTCATAAGTATTTTGTTACGGTTGCAGTGGGCGCTAAAAGTTGCGCCCTCTGTCCCCGTACCAAAGTACCTTATCGTCCGCTGAATAATTTGGCTGAAAAATGCAAAAAACAATTTCACTTCCAACAGGCTATTTTTGAATTAACTCGATAAGTATTAATATATTAAAAAAATGATACAAACAAAAATTGTTGGATATTTTCTCCTTAACAAAATTGGTTTTATGAATTTTTATCGTAAGATTCATATTAAGCAACTCACCCCTAAAATTCAAGATAGCGGACACCCCTTAAGCAAATCACCCGGTGAAAAACGAACAGGAGTTTTCTGTTGCAATCCAATTATTGCAATTTAAATTTTTTATTTAACTAGACTATAACTTCTAAATTATTTTTAGACAGATTTGGCATAAAGTCTGTGTCAAATTTTGTTCATCTGGATTAAAACGTTCTAAAATTTTAGCAAAAATACTCAATCAATTAACGGGTAGTTCTGTTAATTTAGGAATCCACTGTGGTGGTTTTATATTGGCCAAAAAAAAGTTATAAATAGTCGATTAGACTTCTGTGTCCACTTCTGTGTTGGACAATTTTTGTTGATTGATTTGATGATTCGCAATCATACCCAAGTCGAAAAAAATTACTTTGACCCTTTCCAAGCATTTATTAACCAAAATTTGTCCCATCACAAAAGTAGACACAGAAGTGTATCTAGATCCTGGACTACAAATAAATTTATTTAAATTAAGGATAAGAAAAATATATCTTTAGTGCAAGATAATTGTTTAAAATTTACCTATATGTTGTTCAATACGTTTCTTCGGTTTCACCACTGCGGCATAGGCATCACTGCAATAGTCTTGTCTGGACGGATTGTTACTATTTCTCATATACTCATCACCGTGGTTACTCTGAGTGGTGATGTGCGGATACGGTGCATAATCATCAACTGAACCATAACCTCCATGCGAGATCGGATCGTATCCGTACGAATTCTGTCTGTCTACGTTTATATGGTGTTGCTGGATTTGGTTGTTGGAGTTTGTAGAAGCTGCTGCCATCTTCATTTGCCACAAGGAATCTTGGGAATTAACGCTACCGCCGTTGTTGGAGTTAGAGTAAGAGTTTTCTAGGTAACCCATATTTGCCCAATCACCGTTATTGATGTTCTGTCTGGATTGCATTTCTTGGTTAGCCACATGGTATCCGTATCCATTTTGAGTTGCGTAAACGGTTTTTTGGTCTTCCATAGCCAAAGCCAGGTCCAAACTGTGCTCCAATGCTTTGTTATCCATTCCAGTTGAGGGGTAGTATGGGGGAGGGGCTTGATTTTGCTGTGGGACAATCGTGGGTCGAACTGAATCCATTTCGTAGTCTTTTGTTTGTTGGGATTTTTTCGTTTGGTTTCGTTTGCAACGGCAGAATATTAAGAGAAGTCCGACAAATAGTAAGAAAACTATGCAAGATATGATGATGGCGATTAAAGTGGGGGTGGTTAAGGCAGAGGCTTCGCGAATATGAGCATATCCCACTGAAAAAAAAAATAAATTATTAGAAAACTTGAATGCTATTTTTCCTTTAAATAAAAAACGATATTTTTCTTGTCCATGTTAGAAAAAGAAAGTGCTTAAAGTAAAAAATTAAAAAAGATGATATTAGGCCCTTAGGCAACTCTTTAACTGTACAGGTGATCAGTAACTGCCATGCCAAAATAAGAGGCAATTCTACATCCAAAAATATGAAAAAATGTTTCTATAAAGGTTGGTCCGAAAATGAGCCCTAAGATAGCTGCAGCCCTTCGAAGGTGGACATATTGAATGGGGAACAAAAAAAGCACTAATAAAATTTTAATGCTGCAGGGTAATTCTTCATTTAAAACTGAGCAAAAAAGTATTCTTCACCAAAACACCTAAATTTAATATTAAAGGAGTAATAGTCTTTTAAAAAGTAACGTTTTTGGTGGCACAATATGTTACTTCCTCTGAATTGCTTTATTTTTTAACGGTTGCTCCTACAGTGTTACACTATATGACATTTTTTATATATTTTTACTTAAAAAGTCCATATTTTTTACAAAAAATCCAAGAAAAGTACACATAAAAAAGTTTGGGGCAAAAATGTGTTAAGCCTTACATTTTTCCGTCTAGGGACGCCTCTGGATAAATTTAAAAAATAAATTAACATAAACTTATTGCCCTTATTAATACTAGTATACATGCAAAAGCTTGTCGCTCTATATTAAAGGGTACCAGAGTTATTAATTAAAAACCTTATTTTTATTAAAATTTTAAAGGGCTGTAGCTCTCTTAGGGCTCATTTGCAAACCAACCTTTATAGGAACTTTTTTTGATATTTTTGGATGCAGAATCACCTCTTAAAATTTTGGCATGGCAGTTATTGATCACCCTGTATATTAAAACACCCATCTTAATATCTTTAATACTAACTGAGAATTTTAGCCTCAATTTTTTTAATTAAAAAGTGTAAAACCAGTGTTATTTTGCACAATAGACTGAGGCAATTGAAACAAAAACAAGGTATTTATTACAAAAACAGATTGGCATATTGCCTAGTAGGCCTTTGGGGCAATATAAATTAATATGTGTTAATTAATTTGGATATAAAATTAATACTTTAATTACTCTCTAAAATTTATTCATGAATAATTATAATTATTTAAGCATTCGATTTTAATAGTTCAACTATTAATTTTTAATTTTTTTTTAATTTTAATTTTAGAGCATCCAAGTTGCTCTAAAATTGAAGTTTCATGAATATAAAAAACACTAATACATAGTAAAATTTTTGTAGGTGGAAATATTTTAAGGAATTTAAGACATGGCTACAGCTTTTAGTATTATAGCACTTTGGCCATAAAGATTATAAAACTGCAAAAACTAATTTTCGAAATTAGGGAATGTATTATAATAGAGTGCTTTTTTTTTTCGACTATTTTTTTTTTCGGTCCCATCACGAAATTTAGTTGGAAGTACCCTAAAAAAAATCCCTCAAAATTTTAGCCCTTAATATTAATATTAAGTAGTGGACCAAGGCATGAAAAGATTTCCCATGGCGATTTCTCCCGTTAGATTAGACAGGGACAAAAGTTCTACCCAAAAAAGATAGAAGACATACATACACTCCCACTTCCACCCAACCAAACAAATTCTGTATTTGTTCTTTGTTGAACAAATACAATATTTACTTGGCCGGGCGAAAAGTGTTACTATAATATTTTTATTAAAGAAATTACTGGCGCCATCTAAATTTTAGTAGAATTATCTTATTCTACAGATTCACATTAGCTGTGTTCGTTCGTGTCGCTCACTGCTACACTTTCCGGCCAACCAAATAAATACTGTATTTGTTGTATAAAAAACAAATACAGTATTTATTTGGTTGGCTGGAAAGTGTAGCACAAATGAGATAGAGATAGGGTAGACGTCTTTTGTTTCATAATTCTAGTTGTAGAGACCTCCATTGAAAATACACGTAAACTTTGATTTTTTTTCTTTAAATTTCTTTAGCTTAGCGGCATTTTATGGCATCGCTTCGACCATAGACAGGTATTTCTCAAAATTGAATGCTCTACAAAAGTGCCCATTGCGGCATAATCATAACTCGTACTGGTGAGGTAGTTTGGGCCACCAAACCCAATTTTTTCATAAAATTTACGTTTTTCTGTCCTTATCTCGTAATTGACAAGAGCTACAAAAAATATTCAAATGACAAACTTGTAGGAAATTTAATTTCCTACAAAAATGGTCCTTGGCACTAAATAGCTAACATTAATATTTCTTGAGATAGTGATGTATAATAAAATAACGATTTTTTATAATTTGACGTGATACTCGATAATAATTTGAAATAACAAAAACTTTAGAATTTAATATCTCAAGAAATATTGATGTTAGCGATTTAGTGCCAAGGACCATTTTTGTAGGAAATTAAATTTCCTACAAGTTTGTCATTTGAATATTTTTTGTAGCTCTTGTCAATTACGAGATAAGGACAGAAAAACGTAAATTTTATGAAAAAATTGGGTTTGGTGGCCCAAACTACCTCACCAGTACGAGTTATGCCGCAATGGGCACTTTTGTAGAGTATTCAATTTTGAGAAATACCTGTCTATGGTCGAAGCGATGTCATAAAATGCCGCTAAGCTATAGAAATTTAAAGAAAAAAAAATCAAAGTTTACGTGTATTTTCAATGGGAAATCTTTACATGCCTTGGTCCACTACTTAATATTAATATTAAGGGCTAAAATTTTGAGGGAATTTTTTTTAGGGTACTTCCAACAAAATTTCGTGATGGGACCGAAAAAAAAAAATAGTCGAAAAAAAAAAGCACCCTAGTATTATAAGACGTGGACTAGCTTCTTGAGCCTCGCTCGGAAAAATTAACAAATGTGGCCTTTAAAAAGCTTCCCTAAAAATGAAGAACAACAAACTGTCAAAATATGTAATGTTAGGCAAAACATTGTTCAAAAACTTTTTTTTTTTTTAAACGAAAAATTAAAAAAAAAATATTTAAAAAAAAATCAAAAAAACTATTAAAAAAAAATCAATTTTTTTTCTTTTTTCAAAAATCGAAAAAAAAAATTAACGGGCAGACGGACATTTTCAAAATTTCTTTATTTTCATGAAACACATTTGTATCCAAGCTACGCGCTGTGAAATAGTATAATAAGAAAAACAAGGACCCAAACTGGTCAAAAGCTCGTGGAAGGCCTGTTAATAAATTTAGCAGTGAAACCCCGTCGGTTTTTGCTGATCAATATGATGAAAAATAGGATTAGACACTTTTCTGTGGTATCCGGTATAGGAAATATTCCTGTAATATTCAAATTTCAATATTGTTTGTAAGTAATTTGACATGTTTTGCGATGATTGTTGGCATGTTGGCATTCTCATAACTTAAAAGGATTATTACATCATAAACTATGGAAAATCTCGTAGGAAATCAATTTGATAGTCTATAATCTTGAGAGTTTCCGAAAATTAATTACCGTTTCATATTGTTGTGAACCTTTTTTTTTCTGACCATGTTTTTTTGCAGTAAACAAAAAAGTCCTCATAACAATGTATTTATTTAATTACTAATAATTATTATTGCGTTAAATACTAAGTTAAAATTATTGATATAATCTAGTTATTATACTATTCACAGCACGAAGCTAGAATAGTATTATACGGTAGTTTCGAATTTCCCAAAATCGCCAAAAAAATTTCCTAGACAAAAAATTCTTAGATGTGTTTCATGAACAAATAAAAAACTTTGAAAATGTCCGCCTGTTCGTCTGTCCGATGTCACGATTGTTGTAGACACGATAACTCAAGAACGAATAATCCGATCGACTTGATATTTAAGGAAAAATCATGTTATAGGAGGGGATGATCCCTATTGTCTTTGAAAGAAGCTGAACGAAGATTCCGATTAACTATATGGATCAATTCTACCGATTTTGAAAGTAATTCCCCCAAAAACAAAAAAAATATGGTTTTTTTTTTTAAATTATGAAAAACTAAATTTTTCAAACAAAAAAAAAATTGAAAAAATAATTTGCTGAAAAAATACGGAAAAAAAAATTCAAAATTTCTTTTTGCGAATAACAAAAAAAAATATATTTTTATTTTTCAAAAATAATACTTTTTTCATTAAAAAAAAAATAACTCCTCCTAACTTTTTTGGTTATGGGGTAATTAATAAAAACAAGTATACCATAAATTACTTATGTAATTTTGTTAAAAACGGTGAAGGTCACGACACTACTCAAGTTTAAAACTGACGAAGTAATATACTTTTTTGTAAAAATTGTCCACAGCAAGCAAAATAAAAATCAGTGTCACAAGATAATCACACTAAAGACACATAAAGAATTACTGCTAAGTTTATTTTCGTTGAGATTGGCAGTAAAATAGGAATAGGTTTATTATATAAATTCAGACAAAGTATATCTTTCCATGTATCAAAAACGAGGCGAGGAATCGTATAAATAATTATATAAAAAAAATACTTACATTCGGCTTCTATAAATTCCCCACACAAATCATGGTGCGTCCTTAAACAAAGTTTAACTCTTAACCTCGGACTGAATTCATCGTTAACCCCTATCGGCTCGTCAGACAAGGCCCGTCCTGCCGATCTCCTGCCAGATTGTTCCAGATTTGTTTCCTTGTAAGTCGGGTTTAGTCCAGAAACTTCCAGAGGGAGCGTATCAATCACTTGCCAGGCCGTAATGGGATGGTTTTCGTTGGCTACGGACTCCACTATCGCGATTAGGGGTAAACACGTGGCCGGGATGTTTATGGAGAGGGTGTGCGAGCTTTTGTCGTAGGCCACGCGCTGGGGAAGAGGTATGCGGTCCACTCGGGTTGTTACCTTGATTTCTTGAGAGTTGTCACTGTTACCTTTTGTGTTGAGGGCTTTTACCTGGAAGAAAAATGGAAATTATAATTTTTGTTTTTCATTTAATATTAGGTATATTTATATATCAAATATTTACTATCCAACTGCCCTAGCAAAAAGGCATTTATTTATTTATTATCATTCTGAGACCTATTATTATACCTATATAATTATATAGGTATGTTTTATCAAAATGGACATTTCATATGGGAGGCATGGCTTATGGGCAAGCGAGTCTGCATGACAAACCGGCTAGCGTCAGTTCGATTCTCACTGGCGCCGATTTGCCTTTTTCAGTCAATTAATAATTGAAGGCGATAAGTGAAGCGGACACTTCCTATAAACTGGTTCGAAAGTCAGTTAAAGCCAATGGTTCCCTCTACTACTAGCCCATACAAGTCATGGACTTAAGGGATGCTTAATTAAGTAGAATAGTACGAGGTTAAATAAACAAACAAACCTAAATAAGTTCTAATTTCATGGATCATCGTTTTATGTTATGTATTAAGGTTATGCGAGCCTCTAAAGTAAATACCGTCACTGGGGTGACTTCGGACGGTGTGGGGACTTCGGACTTTTTCCAAAAACCCTTGAACCAAAGCACGTGTGCACAAGTGGTGGGTTTAAGTGCACATGTTGTGGGGTTCAATTCCACAACTTGTGCACACGTGCTTTGGTTCAGAGGGTTTTACGAAAAAGTGTCCGAAGTCACCCACACCGTCCGAAGTCACCCCAGTTGACGGTACGTGTTACCGTATGGCGAAAGCTGTTTTAAATGATCCGTAATAGGAAATTACCGTGGTAAAATGGATATTATAACACGGCGGTATTTGGGTACTATTTTATGATGACGTCAGTCCGAATGGATGTGAATTTAACTCTAACACTAACTAAAACAAGTTTGGACATCAAAAAATTACTAAGAAAAATATTTAATGGGATCATAAAAAAATGTCGAAAATTCGATTACTTCTAACGATATTTTAAAAAGTCATTAAATTTTTTTTTCGGTTCATTGAAAAAGGCAAATACAACTAATTTCCTTTAGACTGCTCGGGTAAGAGGATCTTTAAATTGTGTTATTAACCCACGTCTATTGACAAATGAATAGACGGTGTTTGTTAGACGTGACAGATTATGGTCTTTTAAATTCTGCTAATTGATTTAAAATATGGATTATGTTTATTAAAACAAAAACAAAAAAAAAACATACGAAAAAATGAACAATAAGAGATTTATTCTTTAGTTCATAACAAAATTTATTTGTTATTTTATAGATCATATCCTTCATGAATTGAACAAGCAGTAAAATTATAGAATGCCGCATTTCGTAGTATATATATTTCTCGCACTTGCAAGCAGCTTTTCCTGGTGAAACTTTATTAAATTGTATCGGGGTTATAACGTTTAAGTGACGCCTCCAGTAACTTTATTGTTTTTAAATTAATTTTTTTTCCAACGGGGTATGATTGACAATTTTAATTAGCCACCTACCATCAACTTTTTGAGGGGGTTACTTTTTAAAATTTGATAGAAGCGATCCTTGTAAACAAGACTTCTTTTTATTTTAAAAACAGCATGGGCCCACAAAAAAAATAATCGTCTGTGCCGGGGTTGAGACCCACCTATTCTTATGTATTTTGGGATGCTGAACACAAATCTGTCATAAAAAAGGCACATCATAGGCTCATTTTTTTTCTACACTGGAAAAACTGTCTGGGCCACAAAAAAAATAGTGGTCTGTGCTGGGGTTTAGACCCAACTATTCTTATGTATTTTGAGATGGTGAACAAGAATCTGTCATAAAAAATGCACTTCAATGGCTCATTTTTTTGTTACACTGAAATAATACGAGATTTTTACCATTTTGAACAGTTTTTTCAGTGTAGCAAAGAAATGAGCCCATTAAGTACCTTTTTTATTAATACATAAGAGTAGGTGGGTCTCAACCCCAGCACAAACCACTTTTTTTATTTTGTGGACCTGTGTAATTGTTATGGTCTGTATTTTCAAGCAAGATATTAAATTAAACATCTCACTGTAAATATTTTTACAACTAGTTTGAATAGTATATGTTTGTGTATAGAATATAGTTATGTTTTATAAAATAAACTGCGCAGTATATTCGCACATCCAATATTCGAATTTGTTTTAAAAATATTCACTGTGGGATTTTTAATTCACTATTTTGCTTAAACCAACAGACCATAGTAAAACGCTTTTTACAATTTTACTACTCCCTTTATCCACGGCCCGCTTTATCTACGTATTCTGCAAATCTTATTAGATATAGTTTTTATAGATTTAGAACCAAAAAAAAATATTTTTTTGCTTTATGATTAATGATTATTGTCTAACAGTGTAAGGACTTTTTGTAGCCAAAGGTTTTTTTTTGTAAGGGACACGGAAGTCCCTCACGGAACTTATATTGTAATCTAAAAAATGAAATCTATATTATATGGACCTACAACAATTTAAGTCATTTTTAAGTAAATTTTAAGTAAATTTAAAGTAAAGTAAATTTTAAGTAAATTTTAAGTAAAGTAAATTTTAAGTGATATTTAGAATTAAGTCATGAAAAAAAAAAATATAATAACATTTTTTGTGCAATTTTATTTTGCCTTGTAGGTGGTTTTAAATTTTTCTTCTATTGCGAATACTAAAAAAGGTAAGTCCAGAAACAATTTATTACATTTGAGCCCGCCTCATGGAAAAAAATTATAATAAAAAAGTTATGTCCAGAAACATTTCTTTACATTTTGGGGATGAGAGGGGGGCTGAATAAAAAAAATATGACCAAAGCAAAATTTAACGCCCCCATTACCCCCCAACCGATTTTGATTAAATACGAACTTGTCCAAGGCGTTTCAGGAAAAAAAAAAGATGATTTAAGCAAAAAAATATTTTTTTTCTATTACGAGAAAGTAAAAAATGAAAAATGTCCAAGTGTCTATAATTAAACTACTTTTTAAACCGAAAAATATTTTCCATTTTCCAAAAAATGTAAGGTATTGTCTCTAGTCATATAAACTTGAATATTAAAGGGTACATAAAGAAGTTATAGTAGGGTGTAGGGTGGCAAATAACTCGTAATGTCAAAAATTGATGATGCCCTTTTAACATGGAAGGATTAAATTAATATATCCTTTGTTTTTTCTAAAAAAAAATGAAACACTTACCTTAAATAAGTAGCTCTGGTGTTGATCCAAATGTGAAACATTGCAAGGTACATTTTGTTGACAGTCCACTTCTGACCAATCAGCAGACTTTGTGACCATTCCGCAGCCCTCTACTATGATATCATCCTCGCTTGATATTTTCTTGTAAGACACGAAGTATTTAGTATTGGCAATACCTCCGTTGAAACCAGGTTCCCAACCTAAAGTCACATAATTGTGACCAGTGTGTAATGGAGCCAGTTTTGTAGGTTTCTCTGGTGGCCCTTTCGGTTGTAGACGAATTTTCGTGTCAATTTTGCCCAAATTGTTGACAATCTGACAGTTGTAGTCTCCGTAGTCTTTCTTTTTGATGTTGGAGATTTTCAGGACGCTAGTGTATACATCTGCTTCATCTATTGAGGTATGTACAATGTAGTGGCCTTCTGATGATGAGTGTAAAGGCGAAACGTTGGTTCCGAAGAACCATTTGAATTCGGGTTTTGGGTAGGCTTGAACTTTGCACACCACTTCGGCTGTTTCGGAGACATCGTAGGCTACTTTGTTGTATTGATGTAAAACGATTGGTTCGTCTGAAAAGAAATAATCGACATAATATAAAAAATATTTAAATGCTTCCCTATAATATTAAATGTCTTTAGTTTATTAACGTTTTAAAATTATATAATTATAATTCGATTCTTGTTTTTTTTTTAGCCCAAGTGACATACTTTTCGTTTTGACATAAGTTTTGAATCAATATTCTTTTACACATAAGGATCAAAATAATGTCCTAGCTACCCAAGTAACACGTTTCAATTTTACAGCTTAAATTGGCTGTACCTCGCATTTTAAACCAGCGTTTAGCTTTATTTCGGTAATTTAATTTGCTGTATTAATTACTTTTTATTAAGCTGTTCTTAACACTTAAATCCACTGTAATAGCTATAATCGACTTGGCGCAGCCAATAAATAGTACAAAATAAAACCACAACTTTTTGTAATTTTTTTTATATACTGTAAAACTATCTTAAAACAATCAAAAATAATAGAAATTTATTGCATTTTAAAACCGATTAATGCTAGCATTATTGCCTAGAGTCACTCAATCTTATTGACGGTAAATAACAGAACTAATTAATAACAGAAATCAGTGACCTAAAATAATATATTTCATATAGGTCCTGGAAGCTCGTCTTACTTAGAGCCTATAGAGCCAGCTAATAGATGGCCATTATGTAATAGCTTAGCCATTTTTTTGCTTTCCTTAGTACAAAAGATGAAAATATAAAAAAATCATAACTTATGAAACTCTTTTACTGTTAAAAACATAATATCCTGTAAATAACATTTATTGAAAATTTTCGGACCATGTATAAAGAAAAAAAAATAAAAAAAACGTTATTAACATCAATTTATTTTAACTAATCTTCACTATTTTTAAGGCGCGTGAAATATAAGTTATAAGTTTTTGTCATCACTTTTTCCATATTATCTTATTCGCACTTAAATTATTTGCCAAATCATTTATAAAAGTCCATTTGTCATCAGAATAAATAATATATTGTTATTTTACCTAACAAAGATATTTCTAGAACAGAGTAAAGTTTATGACAATATTATATTATTAAATTCCCTAAATTTTTATAAAAACATTTAGATATTTTTATCGTTTTATGTTGGCAACAAGAATATACAGAATATAGCTGTAGTCTATCTTTCTGACGTTTCCAAAAGCGATATTCCAGCTTCTGTGAAACCCCCACAGCAACTACGTATTGACTTTTTCAACACTATTTTAAACCCCCAAAAATATGTTTAAAAAAATAAAGTATATGATTAAATAGAGAAGTCTATAAGCTTTAAAAAGACGTGATCACACGGTAACCCTTTTCATAAAAAAAAAATCGCCCCATGCACCCATACCCACATTTTAAGAGCTACAAATATCAAATATATGCGAAAAGATAGTTTGGGTTGTCGTATTTAAATGCTCAAAATTTTAAGTCGATTTCTCAACTAGTTCAAAACATTAAAGTTAAGAGGGGGGGAGGGTGACTTTTGGACCGCACGGTATAAGACTATTATAGAAAATGTATTTTTAAAACTACGACAGTAAAGGTTTGAATCTGACATTAAATTATATAAGTTAAAGTAAAAAGTTTGGACGTATATTAAAGATAAAATATGTTCATATAAATAATTCAACTTGAGAGGGTTTTAAATTTACTTACAGAACACCCAGTCGATTAAAAATTTTATAAAAAAATTTAAAAGTAGATATATTACATATATCTAGATATTTATTTTTTCCAAATAAGGTAAATGTCCCAAATATCGGACACGACCCAATTATTGGACACTTTTTCACGTTTTTACAAAAAACAAGATATTTAAGCAATAAAATTAAAAAAAATTATTTAATACGAAATTATGAACATATTTGAATCACAGCGTAAGTATCATTTGCCACTTATATCGTATTTTTTAAGCTCTAATGACTAATAAACAGTCATGTTTCAGCCGTCACGAAATATATAGCCTTTATCTAAGCAAAGTAAGTAAGCCAACGTTTAACTTTAAAATTTTTTTTTTAACATTAGTTATTGTTAAAATGTCTATCAAACTCTTTTTTGTTCATAATATTGTACTTTTATACCAATTTAAACCATTTTTGATGTTATTTTTAAGATATTTTTATATTAATATGGTGTCCGATAAATAGGACAATAAAATATAGACAGTTCCATATATAGGACGGCCGTCCGATATATAGTACAATGTAGATGTATTTTTAACTTCCAATATAAAATAAAGTAAATATTTTTTTAAAACAAATGTTATATACAATGGTTCTAAAGAGTATAAAGCTTTTTCTACCCATTTATCGGACTAGCACTTTCTTTCAAATAAGCCGTTTATTAGGCATTTTTAGTAACTTTCCGATATTTGGGTCTACCTTATAATTTTCTAAGACCTAAATATCGGACACCATAAATTAATGCAAAGTCCATGAACTTGCAATATTATCTGGATGATTATTTAAGTATATCTCCAATGTTTTTTTGTAGATCTCGGCTATAGTTAATTATAATCATGCAATTAAGCATTTCTGTTCATAAAATCGTTATTTTAATTCTCTCATTAATTTTAAAGACACATATTAGTCAAGTAAAAGTCTATGGGTGGTATAGGTATTCTATAATAATAATATAAAATTTTATAATGTTTTGTCAGAAAACCTGCAGAAAGTAACTTTATAAAAAATAATAAAAAATATATACATTTGCATTATATTAATAAATTCTTTTTTTTTAATTTATTCATAATACATAGTCCGATATTTGGGACATTCGTGCTTTTTTTCGTATTTTACTTAATATATATTTAAGTACTTTTTTTGATAAATGAATAAATTTGAATACCAGAAATATACATTATATAGTTATTAAACTAAATGTATCACTTGTGGTCAATAAATATTACTATTACTATTAAGGTTCATATGTAATTTTAACACACCATCAAAGTCCGAAATTGCTCTAAAGTGTCCGATATAAGGGACCGTTACCTTATAAGAGCAAAAAAAAAACGAGAGACAAAAATCTGTATGGTGGCTGGTAAATTATTTAATAGTGATAACTCGAAAACTTTATTTTTAAAAGTTTGTAGTCATTCAGTATAAAATTGTAATCTCAACTGTAATATTAGATTGCCAAGGTTTTGATTTATATTTTTTTGATCTTTATTGGAGTTATAAACAAACAAAAATGTTATAGATACAACTATGACCAAAAAATTACATTATAAAACCAATAAAAAATTTGCATTTTATTTATTTATTATTCAATGCTAAAATCCTTCATAAAAAAAAACAAAACATCCAGATGCCTTTATCTAGGTCCTCTAGATAACACTATTTATAGTGAAAGACATTCTAAAATGGAAAGGCAGATGTTATAATTAAAAGTTTTTGTAGTGTGAATTCCATTGAAAGTGTTTGTTCAAAGTCACAAATGATACAAACTGAATGAGAATAATACAAGCATAGACTAAAATACTCAGTTATAACAAGTATTCACTCAAAAGCAGACATTGTATACAATGTACAGTCCGGACATTTCATACAGACAATTTACATCGATTATCTGGAACTACATAATCTAATTACCTTTGCAAAGTAAATGATGTTCGAAATATTCCTGTGAAATGACTACACATCGGTAAACTAGAACTACTCTAAATTAACCCATAAAGCCTATTAAGTTTATAGTATACATGTTCTATAATAGAGCATGTATAATAATTATACTATTACATCTATTATATCTATAATAAGCCCAGTCAAATAACGAAAAATTCCTATGTTAAATTGCAATATATGTACACGGGCTTATATTATAAAGGGTAGTAGTGAATAATAATAGAACACTCCTGGTAGTTTTTCACCGGGTCATTTGCTTAAGGGATGTCCGCTATCTTAAATTTTAGGGGTGAGTGCGGTTATCTCGCTAAATATGCCTCTTACGATAAAAATGTATGAAACCAATTTTGTTAAGGAACAAGTTTTGTTTAAATATTTTTTAAATTATATTAACAACAATCGAGTTATAAATATTCAAATATGGCCATGTTGGGGGTAAAATAGTTTTTTTTCTATTTTTTAGCGAAATTATTTATCGGAGGATGAAAGTGGTTATGAGCAAACTTGTAGCTCTTGAAATGCTCTATAAGTTTTATATATTTTGAATTTTCATAAGTATTTTTTTACGGTTACAGTGGGCGGTGAAATTCGAGTTGCTCCCTCTGTAACCGTACTAAAGTACCTATGAAAATTTATAATCTATGAAACTTATAGAGAATTTCAAGAGCTACAAGTTTGCTCTATTATCGTCCGATGAATAATTTGGCCGAAAAATTGAAAAAAAAAACAATTTCACCTCCAACATAGCTATTTTTAAATTAACTCGATTGTTATTAATATATTAAAAAAATCATCCAAACAAAAATTGTTGGAAATTTCCTCCTTAACAAAATTGGTTATATGCGTTTTTATCGTAAGATGAATATTAAGCAACTCACCCCTAAAATTCAAGATAGCGGACACCCCTTAGGCAAATCACCCGGTGAAAAACTAAGTGGTGTGTTCTGTTACCATCCACGAATAGTTATGTATTCTATAATGCATAACATGAATTTATTATTCTGAAATAATTATACTTTAAAACATTACAAAAATTAAAATAAAATATGTTTAATTCTCATCCGGGTAAGAAATATTAGGTCATATCTAACATGTCAGCATTTTAATATTTCTCAGTATCCAATATTTTTTTGAGATAAATAAATTTTGATACCCCATTTAAAGTTTATTTATTTTTTCACTCTAAAATCGTTATGGTCTAGAGGGAAAAATTTTAAATACAAATTAAAAATAAAATAAAATATAAATGAAAAATGTAACTAAGTTGATTGTAATTATGACAGATTAGCCAAATTTTTTAAGTTAAAAAAAAAAGTTAATAGATATTTCTTTTGATCCCTCTTTTCGTTCAAAAATGTTATTTAGTCAAATTTGGTACATGCAATGTTATAGCGGAAATTACACTATTTGTAATAAATAAAAGCTTTCCATCATTTCTGTGTTTAAAAAATAAGTTGGTGCAAAAAAAATCTTATGATTTTAATGCGATAAATAAATTTTGGTATTAGTTTATTTCCCAACATAACTCTAATAATAACTTCTCAATATTTTTTAATATTTTTTTAATTATCAAATCGTACATACACGGTGTATTTGAAATAGCGTAGTAAATCTTAACAGATGATTCTACATCATAAAATATGACAAAAAGTTCCTATAAACATATGTCTAAAAATGCTTCATAAGGGAGCTACGCCCCTTTGAAAGTGGCTAAAAAAATCGGTTTTTATTTAATAACTCAGGAACCCTTTGAGATATATCAACGAGGTTTTGCCCGTCAACTAAACCTACCAAGGCCCGTTTTTATGTGTTATTTTCATATACTTATTTCAACCAGGGGTGTGCGAAACGGGGGGGGGGGGGGCTTATCAGTTTTTTGCCCAAACTTTTTTCTGTGTAACTTTTTTGTAATTTTATTTTTGAAATATGATTCCTCAGGTCAAAATACATAAAAAAGGTACTCTTGTTGTAATACTGTAGGATTAACCGTTTTCGAGAAAAATTCATTTGAAGGTGAAATTCCACGGTTCGAGGACGAAAAATTAAATACTAAAATGTTGAAAACCAAAATTTTAATGATACAGGGCGAATGTACAAAAAGTTACACAGAAAAAAGTTTGGGACTAAAAACTGATAAGGCCCCCTCGTTTCGCACACCCCTGGTTTAAATAAGTACGTGAAAATTACATACAAAGATGGGCCTTATTAGGATTAATTCACGTGCAAAACCTCGTTAATGTATCTCAAAGGGTTATGGTTATGGTTATTAGGGTGGAGGGTAGCTATCTACACGCACTTAGGCCACTTAGCTGGGCCCATTGTACTACCTCCCTTATCTCAAAGGGTTCCTGAGTTATAAAATAAAAACCGATTTTTTTAGGCAATTTCAAAGGGGCGTAGCTCACTTATGATGCATTTTTAGACATATGTTTATAGGAACTTTTTGTCATATTTTACCATGTAGAATCACCTGTTAAAATTTCCTACGCTATTTAAAATACACCCTGTATGGACCATTTGCAGTCATTTCGACATCATTTTGAACTCATTATCTGTGTGAAAATACGTCATTCCGGATTTACAAATACGACTGACATAAAAAACATTTTAAATAATTTAAATTTAATCCTGTTTTTAGCGCAATCATTGCAATTCACCAATTTTCTGTCAGTTTGTTTTTACGATAAAATAATTTTAATGTTAAAATAAAGCTGTATTTAAATTATTCAAGAGTGATTATTTCAAAATTTAAGCTTTTAATGGATCAGGAAGGCAACTTACAAAATCTTGTTTTTTTTAGAAAGTCAGGTTCAAAATTTATTATTTTAATGATAACCCTGGAAGTTTAATGATTAAGTTTAAACTTGATTTTTTGGATAACAAGATTTTGTTAAGTTACCTCCTTCACGCATCCGGCCCTTTAATAAAAAGCTAAAGATGGACCCTGGAAGAAAATAACGGTGAAATAACTAGTTAGCTCAACGTCATTTTCAATTTTATTTAGTATTTATGTTCGGTTAGAAATATATTGTATAAGTAAACAGTGTGCATAATATACAATCATTTTTTTTACTAAAAAAGTTTAGCAAAAAACAGGCCCAACAAATATAATGTACTTGATAAAAATTTCTAACTAATGGACTGCCGCCTATTTAGATTAGATAAAGAGAGAAGTTCTACGGAAAGAGATAAAGTATAATTATTGTTTTAAAATAAAATTATGCATATTTTAGGTAAAAATAACATTTTAGATTATATTTTAAATTACATGAAGGTAAGATATTTGTTTTTTTTTTAAGTAAAAAACTATTTTTTTTAAATTTTTATAACACAGCTATGTGTACAGTAGGTTTGAAGTTTCCTAGGGAACGTATGACCTACTCCTTAATTTGATAATCATTGATAATACCCCGTTGTGTGTTAAGATTTTGTACTTGTTTTTGTGTTTAATAAGCTGTTTTATTTATTCTTTAATAATTTTGCATAAAATGCACATTTTTTGTTGCACTGTGATAAAATCCAAATATAATATTTTTAGGGAATTTTCTTTTTGGGTTGGTATTTAAGACCTAAATTTATGTTGCCTAACGTATTGGACTGCTGTCCATTGTGTGCGAATTTTTTTCTGGACACAATTAAAAAAGAAATGTTTCGGTGCCGGTGTTCAAATGACATACAAAGATGGGCCTTATTAGGATTAATTCACATGCAAAATCTCGTTAACTTATCTCAAAGGGTTCCTGAGTTATTAATTAAAAACCGATTTTTTTAGCCAATTTCAAAGGGGCGTAGCTCCCTTATGACGCATTTTTAGACATATGTTTATAGGAACTTTTTGTCATATTTTATCATGTAGAATCACCTGTTAAAATTTCCTACCCTATTTCAAATACACCCTGTATATTGAGAATACTGAAACCGAATCCATTATTAAAAATGACAAATTTAAAATGGCGGATCTAATATGGCGGCGGTGGCAAAGTGAAAAAGTTTCAAATTTACAGATAATTATAATTTGTTAAATAGCTAATTTTAAACGCGTTTTGCTTCAGGGAAGTAAAATTTTAAATTTTTGAGTACGCCTTGCGATGTTTTTAATTTTAAAAAGTAAAATGATATGAGAAATACTTACGTTCAATCTTTAAATGCATCGTGGAATCGCTCCTCTTCACCTCATTTTCAAACGAACAGGCGTAAACTCCTCTGTCACTGGGTAAAAGCTCATTACCATTCGGCCGGGCTTTTCCCGAAAACTTCAGCGTAGACTGCACGTTGGTCGCCCCATTACTCGTTTCAGAATAGTCAGTCTTAACTTCGTACATATTCACGTCAGCGGTTAACTCTTCGTCATCTTTTAACCACCTAACCATCGGCCTCGGTTTACCTTTTGCATTACAGGAGATGGAAAAGCCCGACTCGCCTACTCGCTTAGTTTCTAGGGGTTTCAGTTTGTATTTGAAACTGGGGGGTTGGTGGACTTCCAAATTGACACTTGCTAATTCGCCGGGTCCTAATTCGTTAGTGGCCTGGCAATTATAGACTCCTTCGGTGCCCAAATTAGCATTGTTTATCGTGTATTTAGTGCCGGTGGAGACGATTGTTGTTTGACCGTCCGAGCCGATCCTGAACCAACGGTATTGTGGAGCAGGCCATCCTAAAAAAATATTGTATTAAACTAATTTTCCTCAAAGCAAAAAGGAAAAAAACTAGCTGCAAACTTTTATTCAGCTGGTATAGGCCTTTTTAAGCTAAAAAACAAATATTTCGTGTCAAATATTTCATAAAACTTAAAGGAAGCTGTAAGTTTTGCAAACTTAATAAGTAGTTTCGTACATTTGCAGGATACAAAGCTTTAAAAATAATTTACAAGGCTTATACTAATTTAATAAAAGTTTGTAGCAAGGGTTATCATTTTTATTTAGCTGGGTCTCTATTCTTGACCATTCGCAAAAATAATTCGCATACGCAGTTGCTATGATAGCTAATATACGCACGGATCTGAGGCTAGGTGGGAGGCCTGTTGCAAGCACGCACGCCTTATAACGCTTTTGACGGAAAGAAGAGAGTGTGTAAATGATTCCTCCCCCTTTCGTCGGAGACTTTGTTTCATGCGGAGAACTATATGTGATCGGCTGTAGCATAGCAACTGCGTATGCAAATTAATTTTGCGAATGGTCAAGAATAAAGACGCAGGTTGTTTTCAATATTTTAATTATGTAATATGAACTTTAAATCAAACTTTTTGATGAAAATTTAAAATCATTCGACCATATTATGACGTCTAATTTATGAGTTAAGCTTTAAATATTGACCTTAAAGAAATATACTATACAGGGTGATCAATAACTGCATCCAAAAATATCAAAAAAAAGTTCCTATAAAGGTTAGTCCGCAAATCAGCCCTAAGGGGGCTACGGCCCTTTAAAATTGTAATAAAACTAAGGTTTTTAATTAATAACTCTAGTAACCTTTAAGCTAGATGACGAGCTTTTGCATGTATACTTGTATTAATAAGGGCAATAAGTTTATGTTAATTTATTTTTTTTAATTTATCTAGAGGCGTCCCTAGACGGAAAAATGTATTGGGCTTGATACATTTTTGCCTCAAACTTTTTTATGTGTACTTTTTTTGGATTTTTTGTAAAAATATGGATTCCTTGAGTAAAAATACATAAAAAAGTCACATAGTGTAACACTGTAGGAGAAACCGTTTTCAAAAAAAATGCAATTAAGAGGAAGTAACATTTTGTGCCACCCAAAACGTTACTTTTTAAAAGGCTATTACTCCTTTAATATTGAATTCGGGTGTTTTGGTGAAGAATACTTTTTTGCTCAGTTTTAAATGAAGAATCACCCTGCAGCATTAAAATTTTATTGATGCTTTTTTTGTTCCCCATTCAATATGTCAGCTCCGTAGGGCCGTAGCTCCCTTAGGGCTCATTTCCGGACCAACCTTTATAGAAACTTTTTTTGATATTTTTGAATTTAGAATCACATCTTAAATTTTGGCAGGGCTGTTACTAATCACCCTGTATATACATGTAGGTTTAGTAAAAAATGGTATTATTTTTTATTTATTAAACCAAATCCCAACTAATTATGAGTGTAATATTTGGCGAATACGATTATTTGTAATTGCTTTATTACTAATCTCCATGTAACTCAATCTAGCATTGAAAAGGATGCGAGCCATATTAATAATTCAAAAATAAAAACTTTTCTAATATGTCTGGAAAGCTTGTGGATTTAAATTTCAAAGTTTCACAGAATTAGAGTAAAGCTGCAATGAATATGATAAGCCGAATTTAACAAAAATAATATGGACTAGTTAGTTTACAAAGTATGTAACTCAAATTGTAGAATAAAAATTTGAAAAATCTACACAGAAAAAGGTACCTACGCTGATAATTCAAAAATTCAAAATTGAGGAATTTTTATTATCAATATTATTAATGCTGCAAAAGTAACTTACCAGGTGGCGTAGCAGTACAAGTCAACGTAACAGCAGACCCTTCGGTAGTAACAGGTTTATCAGGCATTATCCTAGCCCTTCCCGGCCTATGGCGAATTAACAGTGCTATGGAAGCGTTCCCAATTTTCTCACTCCTCCTTATAGGCATAGAACTGGGACTTATAATATTGACAGCCCTGCAAATATAAGTTCCTGAGTGTTCAGCCGTAACATGGCTCAAACGTAAGGTATCTCCTGCTTGACGAAAGTCAGGTTTACCGTCTTTCACCCATTCTACGGTCATGGGGTTGGGATTCGCGGAAACGTTGCATTTAATGTACACGGAGTCGCCTTCTTCTGCTTCTTTTGTTTTAGCTTCTAGGGATACTACTGGAGCGTAGAGTACATCTAGGATTATTTCCTTTTCGCCGATTTTTCCTAAACCGTTGTCAGCACTGCATGTGTATTTGCCCGCATCCTGGACGCTCACACGATGGATGATATGTTGGTTGTTGTTACTGATAAATCGCCCGTTTCTGGTCCATCTGACGGCCGGGACTTTTGGTTTCGAGTCGACGGAACATTGCAGTGTGGCTTGGAAGTCACGTTCCACGCGCAAGGGGTTTTCCGGACCAACTTCCACACGTGGGAAATCTGAAATGATAAGCGATATTTAATTAGATTCGGAGATATGATGGGAATATTTATTGCTATACGTATATTTATAGGGTGACTCAAATCTAACAGACAAAACTCATCTAAAATAGAAAAATGTATCAAGAAACAAGTATTAATTTAACGAATTGGAAATATATTACCGTATTTTATTTAAGCCATTAATTAATACGTGGTCTTACAAAACCTTTTGAATATATTTTCTTACTACTTGATGTTTTTTCATATTTGTTTGAACTTTAGTTAATATCTACAAACGTCATCCCAAAATAACTGGAATATTTTTTTTCCTTCATCTGCAATTGACACATATAAGTTTACAATAAATAACAGACAAAAAAAGTCTATATACTATTATTAATATTTTAAGCCTAGCATTAAAAACACAAGAACTGGTTGGTATATAATTTTTACACTTGATTTTTGAACGATTTTATTAACAAATCATTTAACGATATTCCTGACCATGAATTTCTTTCTGATTTCTTTCTGTCCACTCATATTGTTATGTTACTAGGATTTTTTACTTAGAAAATCCTAATGAGAATTTTTTGTAGTAATTTGGTTTGTATTTTTCACAATTTTTCGATTAATCGGGAATACTTAATTTAACCGTTTTCATTCAAGTTTGTTTGGACTTTTTGGACGTTTCGCCCTTGTATTAATTACTTTCAGACAACTAACTTTCATGAAAACAGTTGAATTATTCCCCGGTCTGTTCTATAATTATACCTATATGAACATTAATTTTTCAAATTTAATATCCAAGTCAAATGATTTGACTCAAATCTCTGTGGTCTAGAGAGGTTTTATCTAAATATTCATTCAAAACAGGATAATTCTGGATTACTAGTATTTCTTAATGAGATATTAATGATTAACATAAATTTAAAAAAGTGTAGATTCGTAGAAAAATAAGAAGGTACAATATTTTAAATTTTCTAGCTAATGCATTTAATCGTTTTAAAATGATTCAATCAGTAGATAGAGGTTTTTTTTCAGCCATTAAGCCGATAAAAAGAGTATTTTATATTATTGTACAATGTATAATATACGTAATATCTAAATTATATTTTTAAATTACCTATATTTTCTTTCAAACACAAATAATAACATTTTCATTTTTATATAAATATCTGTGGCTTGGTTCTAAAAGGACCAATGTCACTTTTTCCGTATTTTGAGTTATACCACCGAACTGTATTTTTTAAGATCTATTTAACCTAAAAAGCCAATGTCAGTTCTTGTGAGATAAATGTAGACTTTAAGCGACAAGGGCCGATGTGTGTTTTCAATAAAAATTTCTGTTAAACTGCTAAAACGGCCAATGTTTGACTTGCTAAGAATATCAGTATTGGTCCTCCGAGGCGGATAAAAAAGTCATAATTTATGATTTAACTGCTAATAATATCCGATTAAGCTGAAATTTGGTATACGTAGAATCTTTTTAATACTTTCAAATGCTGAATTTTTTTATGTAATTTTTAAATATGATATTTCAATTAATACTGATTTTAATTATAAAACGTTTCCTTAATTATTGACTTTAAAATTAGATGTTTTTCTTTCTAACTTTGTTTTCATAATAAATGATTTAGGTGCAAACCTGTTTATAATAGAAAAATAAATATAACCTATAGGTTTATAATTAATCTGGAAAATGTAAACATTTCAGTTAAAATTTTGACACTAAAAAGGCGTTACGTACATTAATACATACACATGTGTTTCCTGTCCAATCGTCTTTTGAACTGTTTTGCCAGATGCGTAAAGCAAAAACTATTAATGCATATATTCTTCATCATAAAGGAATTTATAACGTCTTCTATTCTTTCTATTATAGAGACAGTAATTTTATACTGCCCTGCTGCGACAAAAAGTCGTATCTACATGTCAGTATTTTAACGAGCAGTTTAAAAGAAAAATTTGCGCAGATGAAAAATAAATTTATTTAAAAAAAAAGTACCTATGTTAGTGCTAGGACTTAATAAATTTTTGTGGAATTTTGTAAAACAGTTTTAAAATAAGGTAAACTAAATTTTTAAATAAAAAAATCACCTTTGGGAACGTTCAAGTATTACGTAACGCAAATTGTACCAAAATCCATACACTTCATACCCCGGTTCTCGCGTTATTAAAGATTATAGAGGTTTCATATTTTGACTACACCCCCTAATAGGGGGTGTGTTAGGGGGGTAGCCAAAATATGAAATCTCTACAGCCTTGAATAACGCGAGAACCGAGGTATGAAGTATATGAATTTTGGTACAAAAATGGTCAAATTTTGCGTTACGTAATACTTGAACGCTCCCTTTGGCGTTAGGGCTTTCTTGAATTTTTATGAAATTTAATATTGTAAAACTGTTTTAAAATTAAAATTAACCTTTAAAATTAAAAAAAAAAATCCGCATGCGGTGCTAGAGCTCTCTTCTATTTTTAATAATTTTTTTAAATTGTAATTTTAAAAAAAAGATTTGCAAAATTTGTTTAAATATGAGACTCAGTAAAAAACATTTAAAAGTGTCCTGAATGGTGCCATTTTTGATTTGGCTAGAATTCATGCTAATCCATTTAAATATTGAAATTGGCCAATTGCAAATTTGGTGAATGCACTACATTTTTCAATTTGTGCAGATGACAAAAAACTTAAAATAACCCATAGACAAGGAAAGACCTCCAAAGCCGTTGCGGAAAAGTGTGATAAATGTGCCTTGCGCATCTGCGATAAACTTGCACATGCGCACTATTATTGTTGTTTTTGACAAGTATTTTTTAACCTTAGTTTTATGTGTCAAATAAAAATTGTAAAAAATGCAACAAAAAACAATAAATATCTACGAAAAAACGTCGAAATAGTTTTTTTTATTATTTTATAAGACTTTTTTGAGGTATGTTTGAATTTCGGGATTTTGTACACCTACTTTGAGTACACCAGGGATTGACCATTTGCTTCTTCATAAAGCAACAATACAGGTCATGTTTAAAGTTATAAACAAATGCAGCAAAAAAATAATTAAAATACAGTAGAAGTCGAAAAATAAACAGAAACAAACGATGATCTGACAGTATAAACAAACTACTAATAATTCGTCACCCCAGTATTGGTTTGCTATATCTCTATTTTCAAACATTTTAAGATTTTTACTGGGGGATTTTTGGAGATACGACTGGGGTGACGAATTGTTTTAAGACCGATAGTATTTCACAGCTGACAGAGATGCGTACTGCGCAAGGTCAGATTAATTGCGTTACGTCATTTCGCTGCCCCGTTCTGTCACAAAATAATCTTGCGCAGGCTGGACTTTTAGTCCTCTTTTCTTCTCTATGAAATAACCCCTGCCACATGTGAATTAATGCAACGGCACGTATTTTCATTTTTAATGGACGTGACAGGTTTTAATTCATAATATACATTAATAAATTAATTTCCATTTGTGGGTAAGACTTTTTGTCTGGACATAGATAAACACAGACTGGTCAATAAAGCATTGTTCATGATTTATTTAATTGATTCCTTAGAAAAAAAGTTAGCTTTCAAACCTAAAGAAATAACTTTTGACCAAAACTTGACTTTTACTAATCATATTGATGTTGTTTGTAAAAAAATTAATAGTGCCTATTATGGAATTTTAAAACTGAAAAATGACTTAAATGAATCTGGAATTCTCAATATGTACTATGCATTAGCTTATTCTCATTTTTCTTACAACATTATCTGTTGAGGCGGATCTAACGAAATAGATAGGGTTTTTAAGGCACAAAAGAGAATTGTTCGCATGATATTTAACATGCCCTATAGAGATACATGTAGATCAGTTTTTAAAGAGAAACGTATCTTAACAATTAGTTGATTTTTATTTTAAAATGTGTTTTATTTGTTAAAGGTAACATTAGTATAATTCTGATGATAACGTATATATTATGTATCATGATTTGCCATATTTTTTATATATGTTCAATGTTTAATTTTATTTTATTATTTTCTTGCTTTACATGTAATTTTTTATATTTGTATCTACATACTGTTCTATTTTTGACTTACCAACATGTACCCAGTGTATCTTATTTGGTGAATAAATTTCTATTTCTAATACTGGACAAAAACTTGCTTATATACAGTGCGCAAGTCTGGAATCATCCGATTAACTTTTTAATTATAGTCTTTTAATAAAACGATCGGACAGGTCGATTTTTGTTTTTAATTTTGCAAATTTTGGTGTAAAAAAGTTTTTAAAATTTTCACCCCCTTGCACCCTCCCATTACAACTTTTTTTTTCAAATAACAACCTACCCCTTGTGACACATCGTTGAAAAGGCCTTTTAAGGCAATCCGACTTTTCCTTAAGCTTTTTTCGATTTTTTTTAAGCTTTAATTTCAATAATTTTTGGTTTTTGCTTTACATGTAATTTTTTATATTTGTATCTACATACTGTTCTATTTTTGACTTACCAACATGTACCCAGTGTATCTTATTTGGTGAATAAATTTCTATTTCTAATACTGGACAATATAGTCTTTTAATAAAACGATCGGACAGGTCGATTTTTGTTTTTAATTTTGCAAATTTTGGTGTAAAAAAAGTTTTTAAAATTTTCACCCCCTTGCACCCTCCCATTACAACTTTTTTTTTCAAATAGCAACCTACCCCTTGTGACACATCGTTGAAAAGGCCTTTTAAGGCAATCCGACTTTTCCTTAAGCTTTTTTCTATTTTTTTTAAGCTTTAATTTCAATAATTTTTGGTTTTTGGGAAAAGAATTATTTTTAAAATCAATAGGGATCTTTCTCTCATAGAACTTTTTTTTTTCTGAAAATATCAAGAAAATCCGATAATACGTTTTTAATTTTACAGAAAAAGTGACATCAGACAGACACATGGACCTTTTTAAGGTTACTTATTTTCAATAATGTTTGCTTTTTGGGAAAAGAATTATTTTTAAAATCAATAGGGATCTTTCTCTCATAGAACTAGTTTTTTTTTCTGAAAATTTCAAGAAAACCCGATAATTCGTTTTTAAGTTTACAGAAAACGTGACATCAGACAGAGAGATGGACCTTTTCAAGGTTACTTATTTTCAATAATTTTTGGTTTTTGGGAAAAGAATTATTTTTAAAATCAATAGGGATCTTTCTCTCATAGAACTAGTTTTTTTTTTTGAAAATTTCAAGAAAATCCGATAATTCGTTTTTAAGTTTACAGAAAACGTGACATCAGACAGACAGTTGGACCTTTTTAAGGTTACTTATTTTCAATAATTTATGGTTTTTGGGAAAAGAATTATTTTTAAAATCAATAGGGAGCTTTCTCTCATAGAACTTTTTTTTTTCTGAAAATATCAAGAAAATCCGATAATACGTTTTTAATTTTACAGAAAAAGTGACATCAGACAGACAGATGGACCTTTTTAAGGTTACTTATTTTCAATAATTGTTGGTTTTTGGGAAAAGAATTATTTTTAAAATCTTTCTCTCATAGAACTAGTTTTTTTTCTGAAAATTTCAAGAAAATCCGATAATTTGTTTTTAAGTTTACAGAAAACGTGACATCAGACAGAGAGATGGACCTTCTTAAGGTTACTTATTTTCAATAATTTTTGGTTTTTGGGAAAAGAATTATTTTTAAAATCAATAGGGATCTTTCTCTCATAGAACTATTTTTTTTTCTGAAAATTTCAAGAAAATCCGATAATTCGTTTTTAAGTTTACAGAAAACGTGACACCAGACAGACAGATGGACCTTTTTAAGGTTACTTATTTTCAATGAATTTTTGGTTTTTGGGAAAAGAATTATTTTTAAAATCAATAGGGATCTTTCTCTCATAGAACTTTTTTTTTCTGAAAATATCAAGAAAATCCGATAATACGTTTTTAATTTTACAGAAAAAGTGACATCAGACAGACAGATGGACCTTTTTAAGGTTACTTATTTTCAATAATTTTTGGTTTTTGGGAAAAGAACTATTTTTAAAATCAATAGGGATCTTTCTCTCATAGAACTATTTTTTTTTTTCTAAAAATTTCAAGAAAATCCGATAATTTGTTTTTAAGTTTACAGAAAACGTGACACCAGACAGAGGGATGGAACTTCTTAAGGTTACTTATTTTCAATAATTTTTGGTTTTTGGGAAAAGAATTATTTTTAAAATCAATAGGGATCTTTCTCTCATAGAACTATTTTTTTTTCTGAAAATTACAAGAAAATCCGATAATTCGTTTTTAAGTTTACAGAAAACGTGACACCAGACAGACAGATGGACCTTTTTAAGGTTACTTATTTTCAATGAATTTTTGGTTTTTGGGAAAAGAATTATTTTTAAAGTCAATAGGTATCTTTCTCTCATAAAACTAGTTTTTTTTTCTGAAAATTTCAAGAAAATCCGATAATTTGTTTTTAAGTTTACAGAAAACGTGACATCAGACAGAGAGATGGACCTTTTCAAGGTTACTTATTTTCAATAATTTTTGGTTTTTGGGAAAAGAATTATTTTTAAAATCAATAGGGATCTTTCTCTCATAGAACTATTTTTTTTTCTGAAAATTTCAAGAAAATCCGATAATTCGTTTTTAAGTTTACAGAAAACGTGACATCAGACAGACAGATGGACATTTTTAAGGTTACTTATTTCTTCATGACGCGCATTTGTACCCAGTAATTTTCATCTGGGATGTTTTTTGACGATTCTAGAAAGTTCAAAACTACCCACGGTGAGTTTGGACTAACTTTTAATCAGGAATGTAATCACTTTTAGTTTTTTTAGAAATTGATTTGGACACATCCCCTTATTATTTTAGGAGAAAAACAAAAAAAAATCATCATGGCGCTTTTTAAGAAAATTCGATTTTCATTTGTTTTTATATATCTTTTTTAGTGTATGTAGTGTAATTTTTATTACAGATATTAAGAATTTTTTTTTAAACAATTTTGTAGAATATTTTTGTTTTTATTTTCATTTGTTTCCAAGATATTTAAAATCAAAATTGACAAAACTTATTTTTTAATCAAGTCTACCATTTAAGAAATTTAAAATAATTTAAAATTAGCTTAACGCCATCTACAAATTTTATGTTAGAAAATTACAACAAAATGGCTCTAATTTAGTACCAATGCCAACTTAATTTTATTGTATAGATATTGTGTCCTGGCGGTATAGACATACACTGAAAAAAATATAAAAATAAATGAAAACCGAATTTTCTTAAAAAGCGCCACGATTAATTTTTTCGTTTTGCTCCTGAAATGATAAGAGGATGTCCTCAAATCAATTTCTAAAAAAAACTAAATGAGATTACCAGGGCCGGACATAAGGGGGGTTAAGGGGGGGGGGTATGATAACCCCCCAAAGATTTTCTAGTCGGCAAATCTTTGAGAGTCATTCGGCAAATTTTTGTGCAGAGCACTTTTTTTTTCAAAACTTCCGTGAGGGGTAAGGATTTTAAGATTTTTGGGCGCCATGTTTTTTGTAGTGGCTCCAATTTTGGTAGAAAGAAACCGTCAGGGACATTTTTTAATTATTACAAGGGCGCCATTTGGTATTTTTTTATTCTCGGCAAATTGTTGATTCATTCTTCGGTAAATTTTATTTTGGAGTGAGGAACTTTGTTTAGGCATCAATATTTTCTTATTCGGTATTTTTTTTATTCTTTTTTTCTTATTCGCCATCTTGCCAGTCACACCTGGGCGCTGTGATAAGTATAATACGGTTCACTGATTTTTTTTTATTTTCGATAAAAAAATAGTTTCTAAGAATTTCTTAAATCGAACGATAAATTTTTTATATATTTTTTTGAGGAAATATAACATGGGAAAAAATCAGGATTGCCAGAAGATCACCGTAACCTATTTCCCAATATCCCTGTATTATATGATCTATAAAACTTGTAAATTTTTAAAATCTGATGAATAAGACATTTCGGCTGCTTGAAACTAAAAATCCATCAGACACTAAATTCTAGCTGTCAGCTAGGCGGTTTTAAAATTTAATGTTTGCTAATTATTGCTGAAAGGGAATTCAAGTGTACTTTTGTTCGTTGGAAAATGCACTTTATTTCTCGGGTAATTTTCATTGGCGATAACGACTCTTTCAAATTAGTTATAAAACATGAAAATGCGTTATAAGAACTACTTAAGTACTTATTAAGTAGGTTTACACGTACACAATATTCCTAAAAACAAGGCTTTTTGATTAAACTGACGTCGCGACTGATTAAACTGACTGACCGACGCGTCGGTATTTCATTTTCTGTTTCCTTTATAGTTTTTCTAATTATGTGTAAAATGACAACTCTAAATGTTAAAGTTTTATAACCTCTTTTTATTACTGGGAATTATTTTGGTACATTTACTTTATTGCTCCAATGTTATGTGCATTAGGGTGGAGTGAAACTGGTCCAAAAATTTTTTTTTAGGAAATTTAATTAGTAATAGCGTAGAAAAGTTGCATTTTGACTACCTTATTACGAATATCAAAGAAATTTTAAAATCGGTGGGGGTCTTGAGGGTCCACCGAGGCCCTAAAACAAAAAATATTTTTGGAAAAATAATTTAATTATATATCTTAGCCAAATATTTAATAAATGTATATTTTTAAGACTTAAACTCAAAAATAATATTTAGAAGATAAATAAAAAGTATTAAAATTAATTTAATAAGATAATTTTTTTATGAGACTCAATTTGTGCCCCTCCCCAGAAGCCTGTATATTTAAAAGTCTAAAACACACAAATTATCTTTTAAAAGTACTTATTATAATTAAAAAAAAAAAGAAAACAAATTTATTAAAATTAAATTTTTATGGGTCCCAATATGTGCCCCCTTGGCTATATGCCTTAAAAGAAGGTTTTCTCTGTACACATATTAAAAATTAAAAAATTGTTAAAATAAAAATAGATTTTATTAAAGGGTGGGTTGGTAAAAATTCTAACAAAAAATAAACTAAAAAAATAAACAAATTGTTAATATAAACTAAACTAAAATTAATATAAAAATTCTTAAAAAATAAATAAATTTTTAAAATTTTATATTGCCTTTTCGTCTCAAATACTGGCATGTTTTTTTGTGACGATAGTTTTGACCTTATATATCCATCGCGGCTATGTTCCCCGCATACAGCTGTAGAAGATTCTGTGACTAATTTTATTGTGCGTTCTACAGCTTGACTATGACAGGGAAACTCTGGAATCTCTATTATTTCACCATTTTGGATTAAAATTAATATTTCTGCATCTCTTACAGATGATAATAATGGTGGTTCTGAAGAGTACATGTTTGCCAATCAATCATCTCTGAGTAGTCAGGGGCTGAAAAATTTATTTTTGGTATTTCAAAAATTCTAATATTACTTTTTCTTTATCATTTTTTACCTCTTTATTATTGCTTTTTCTTTTGGATTGAAAATAAAGGCATTTTGTTTTTACTGAGTCCATTCACCTATTTCTAAGAAAAGCAATTACAGGAAAATTATTTCGATAGAATTTATTTTAAATTTATTCTTAGAAGTTAAATAAAAATGTTGCATTTTTTTTAAAGTATTAATAAAATATATATTTTTAATTTTGTACATCTGCAGTCTTGGTCCCAGTAGATGCCTCTAGGGGTATTCCCCCTATGTCTAATTTTTTTAATAGAATTGGGAACTAATTAAATACTTAACATAACTTAATTTTTGTCGAAAGGCAATAATATATGAATATTTCTAATTTCAATATTTCAAACCTACAGGGTAAAACATCAAGGGACACAGGGACTATAGGCCCTGGATTGTCCCTAAACTATGTAAGAATATCATCATATTACAATATAAAACCAAACATATTAATTTTAAATGGACAGCATTGTAAAATAAAATATTTGAAAAAAAAATAACTTTTTTATCTAGGGTCCTGGTGGACCCTCAAGACCCCCTCCGATTTTAAATTTTAAATTATGTATGTTATAACGAACCCGAAACGCAACTTTTCCGTACTATTACTAATTTGATTTTGACAAAAAAAAAATTCACTCCACCCTAATGTGCATTCACTCTACAGTAGAGGTCTGGCTATCGGATAGCCGCTCCCCCAAATTGCCATTTTTTGTTTGTCAGTACATTGTTATTTGTTGTTATTTAAGGAAACTTAAATCAAAGGGGCGTCGGTGACATACTTTTGGCTTTAATTTTACATTGTACTTTATTAATAAACCAAAAATAACCGTCGACACTAATCGATTCAGCATATCAAGGGCTAAGTACCATTAGGTAACACTGACAATTTTTTAGTTTCCTCATGGACTTACAAAACAAACAAATTGTTTGTTCTTATTAAGTATTTTGACCGATTTCAATTAACTCGTCATGATCACGCAAGTTACAATAGCTTGCCATATAATAATTGAATACGTTTCTCTAGCAACATGTTGCAACATACTGGCTTGATCAGGGTTATAAGGCTAATTTGATGTTAATAAGTGTTTTGTTAAAAAATTTGACATTGTCTATGACTATGTTTACACGAGACCTAACTATCGTAGTTATTAATCTAACTGTCTTAAACAACATGGTTAAAGTTAATATTTGAGATTTAGCTGTAATAAAAGGCCGTGTAAACGGTAAAGATTTATAAATACCGATATTGCTAGCCATAGGCGAAAAAACAAAGTGCCAAATACATTTCAATTGAATTTATTTTTGTTCTTATGTATAGCGGCAAGTTTTCTATAGTACTTCCTTTAAAGATATATTTTTTTTAAACCTTCCCGCTTGTAAAATTTTTTTATGTTACTATGGAAACGCAAGATGCGCGTGCGTTGTAAGCCAATTTGCAAGGTCCAGTTTACACAACTGTAAAAAAGTTGATAAGTGCTATTAACGAGAATAAAAAATAATAATAATATAAAAGCGATTTTATAAGCTTTGGTTTCTACAGGAATAATTTTTATAGACAGGTGTTTTTAGTAAAAGGTTTATTAATTCTTAATTTCACATCAAAACATCGTGGAAAGATAAGGCGAATTGGTTGACAAATTATAAATACGAAATACTGCGTAAAATAAAGTGTTTTTAGTTATCCAGTGACATAACTTATCAGTTTATGAGAAAAAAACTATTTTGTGTCTGCGACAACATTATATTGAAATTTCCGCACTTGGGCGACCCTCAATGGGGGTTGTGCATAAAAACTGCTACGTATACAGGTGTTTCCACAGCTTTAGTTATTAAGAGGGCCAAAAAATCTAAAGGTAGGTCTAAAATTTATGTTTATGTTTATGTTTGTTTTTAACCTCGTACTATTCTACTTAATTAAGCATCCCCTAAGTCCAGGACTTGTGTGGGCTAGTAGTAGAGGGAACCACCGGCTTTAATTGACTTTCGAACCAATATATCTAGGGAGTACGCCTTCGCCAAATTTCAATTATTAATTAACTGAAAAAGGCAATCGGCGCCAGTGAGGTTTGGATCATTAGATCAGTGTCAGGCTATATCGATGCCATTGACCACTGAGCTAAATCTCCCATAATTGTTTTAACTATTTTCATTGTTTTTAAACAAGATAAATTATCTTATCATGCTTTTTGTTATAAAAACTCACGAATTTTTATGAAAAATTGAAATACTTATTTGAAATGAGGAGTATTTAATGGTTTGGTTCACAGAATCCTTGATATATTGTATAAGCAGAACAGAATATAAAATTTTGGGGTGTGTTGAAGTGAAATACAAAACAACCCAAATGCTTTAGTGTAAGTCGGAGTTTTTAACGTATTTAGCGCCAAATTAAAAAAAAATATAGCATATTTGGAAATATTTCAGTTAGGCTTGTTTTATTTCTGAAGGTTAGCAATATTTTCGGTTCTTATTTTGGTTATTATGGGTATACCCATAACAACTACCGTAGTTATAAATACGGTAGTTGTTTATCGTGTAAAGGTAGTCTATTTTAGGTTAAAAAACAAAATGGTAGATGAAATTCGTCATATTTCTAAAAGTAAGGTATTAAATTAATTAAACATCGTAAATAGATGATTTCCATAAAAACTTCAGTTTATGCAGTAATGATAAATTTATAGTTGTTCTCGACTCTTTCGGTTTTTTCTTTACATTATGTAGTCGGGTTTTTTATTTTGCTTTCCCATTTTAAAACTTTTCAAAATTTGGGGTATTCGTGCAAAAATTTTTAAAATATTTCTTTGCTTATTTGTGCGTTTTATGACGTTTTATGTCAATATAAATAAATTTCGAGCGAAAAAAAATTTTTCGCTCTATCGGTCGATCGGTCAGTCGTTCTATAGGCCAGTCGGTCGGTCGGTCTGTCCGAAAAATCTTGCTGACAGGATAACTGAAGAACGCTTTAAGTTAGAAATTTGGCCAAAAGGTCTCGCTCGGGATTGTTTTTGGTGAACAAGCGGGACAAATTTTTACAAAAATTTTAAAATTGCTATTTAGGGGTTTTTAAGCTTGCTAAAATTGAATCTGATAATAAAATTTTTCAAAATCCACCCCCGCGGGGCTGAGGGGGTAAATATTTTTAAATAATTTCGTCAAACTTGGTATATAGGGGTTTTTGGGGTCGACAAATCTGAATCTGATTTTTATAATTTTTCCCCGATTGGCGGGGGGGGGGGTATATTTCATGAAAATTGGTATATTGGGGTTTTTAAGGTTGCTGAAAGTGAATCTAATAATAAAAAAATTCTAGTTCCACCCCCTGAGGGGCGGGGGGTAGTTTTCATGAAAATTTGTATATAGGGGTTTTTGAGGTTGCTGAAAGTGTATCTGATAATAAAAAAAATTCAACTCCCTGAGGGGCGGGGGGTAGTTTTCTTGAAAATTTAGATTTTGAGGTTTTTGAGGTCGCTAAAACTAAATCTTAAAATATTTTTTTTTTCCAAATCCACCCCATGAGGGACGGGGAGTAGTTTTCGTGAAAATTGGTATATTGGGGTTTTTAAGGTTGCTGAAAGTGCATCTGATAATAAAAAATCTATTTCACGCGCGGATGTGAAAAATGGAAAAGCTCTTTTACTGGGCAGTGTATTTTGATACACGTCTTGTTTACAGAATTCCAAATTCGTGATATTATTTTTAATTGAGTGTGAATTGGATCAACACTTAAATATTTGATGTAGGTACCTGCCAGGTATAGATTTTCTGCTTAAATTATTTATAAACTTGTTGTGTACTAGATACTCAAATACTCCATGTCGGGATAAAATACAATCAAGATCTAGTAATTGAATCAGAACCGGATTTTAAAACAAAAAGTAATTTTAAAAAACTGCAGCTCTCCTGATATAGAAGTTCTTGTTAATTATAATTAATAAACTCGTTTAAAGACAGGGCTTCAAATATGATATATTGCTTAACTAACTATGTAGGTAATTTTAACATTTTTCAGTCTTTACACAGACCTCGTAACAAAGTACAAAGAGATATTCAAAGGAACAATGAATTTTTTTTTCATTAAAATATTACAATATATTATAATTATCATTATGACTCTGACTGAGCTAGTTGCTAGTTGTTTTGTGATGATAATGAAATATAATTTTAAAATATATCATACGTATTTAGTATTTACTTTAAACTTCCAATTAAAATTAACATATTAATTAATAATTATACCTATAATGAATCTATTGTTTTGTTAAGGGTTAATTTTTGTATTTTAATATACTACAATGATGTAGAATTAAACAGAGACTTTACTAATACAACTGTTCTAGTTACATATTATAATATTAATTTATAATATTACCAAATAGTAACATTAAATTAAAAATAAATATATTAGACAATTCCTTGGGTTTTTAGACATTTAAATAAATATAATTCAACTGTAAATCCCATAATTTGTATACTATCTACACCACTAAAAAACTAAACGATCGTTTAGCCCTGCCCTAGCAGAAATTTAACATTGGGTAAACGTTTTTTCTAAAAAGTACAAATGTCCCGATTTTTAACGTTAGATTTTCTAACGTTAATTGCCTAACGTTAGAAAAACGTGTATCTAACGTTTGGTAACATTTCTAACGTTAGTTAATAGTTATTCTAACAGCATTCATATAACCTTAGGTCAAGTCGTTCTAAGGGCTCATCAGCACAGTTCTTCAGTACGAGTGACTAAATGAGAACGAAAAGCAAACAATATAAGTAACTCCGCTCATATTAAATTAAAAATATATTTTTATTCGTGTGTATTTAAATTAGGTAAAAGCGTAATAGTATATTACATAACTAGTGTGGAAAGCGACATATTTCACGCAAGTGGAAACCCCACGAGTGTATGAAATACACTTTCCAACGAGTTATGTACACTACTGTTCCTACGATCCCAAAAAATATGAAGTGTCTTATTTTAAAATTTTCTAATTTTTATTAATTTTTAAAAAAGGCAAAGCACAAAATAATTTTAAATAGCATACAAATTTATATATGTAGCTATGTCAAACAGAAAATATGATTTTCATTTAGCTTTAGTTTTCTTGGTTTAATATTTAATACAATACATAGCTGTTTAATGGGTTGCGTATTCCTAAATAAATGCAAACTTGAGTTTGCTTTTTAAATTAGATTTCAGTAGTTATGCTGCCATATAAGTAAAATTGTACTGTTTTACATTTCGTAAGAAAAATACTGCGTATTTTGATGTTTTTTATGTAATGTAAGGTAACTAAATAAAAAATTAAGTAATTTTTATAAGATCTAAACTGTCTAGACTAGACAGTAATGGTCAAAATAGCAATGTTATAACTATAGTTTCTATTTTTGACATGAAAAACAGAAATATTTGGGTTAAAACACTTAAAGATATAAAAATCTGTGGTGAAAGGTGGTTTATAAAACAAGGTGAATAAAATTCGTAAAATCTACGAGGTAAATATCTAAATAATATTAGGCAAACCTCTATACATAAATATCACACGAGTGTGATATAAAATATCAAAGTAGTGCGATATGAGGCGTTTTCTAAAGAAAAAAAGAGAGTGCTAAATGTCATTTTCATAGAGGATCGTAGGAAAATGAATTATCCATAATTTTATAAAGGTATTCTGTTTATGTATACCGATTTCAACAGGAAAATATATAACATTTTCATAATTTTAAGCAATTTATAATCTAAACTTGTTTCACTTCCTGATTAATCAACAGAGTTCGTTTTGTTTACTTTTGAGCACGTCTAATTTCAAACTACGCGAAAAAACAGAGAAAAATAAACAAAAATTCCGCGCTGAACGTTGAATTGACTTGTACAATAATTGAACACGCTTACGTACATAGTAATTTACGTTGCATAAGAAATAAAGTGAGAATTTTAACGTTTTCGGTGGTAATATTTGGGTCATACTTTTTATGAAAGCGGAGAAAGGAAGGATCCTGGATCCTTATCTTGAAATTAAATAAAGGGTAAAATATAACAGAAGCCGAGAGTCTTGTCAATTTAATTTTAGCCTAAAATTATATTGAACGAACTAAATTAAGGGTAGAATATTTATAATTTATACTTTATATGATCTTTGACCTCAAAACTAGATTTGCCACTTCTGCAGGTTTAACTGCAAAGAAGGCTAATTTAGTTCAAATTTAGGACGGGTTAAATGACAAGAGACATTTGAGGCATTACTGAATGAAAACGGCATAAAGATCATTATCTTAAAATTAAATAAACCTGAAAATGTAATTAAAAACTAAAATTCTCGGTGTTCTGTCAATTTAATTTAATTTAAAAAGTCCAAACCTAAAATTAGATTAAATATATGCCAACAAGGGTAGAATATTTATAACTGCGTTTAATTATTATGATATCAACCTTAATAGTTATTTATAATACAAGGGCAAAAAGTTAAGTTTTTCGATTGAGTAGGTTTTTAGAAGCTGAGGGCCGGCCGATCGGGCCGGCCCGAGGGTAATAAACCGACGAAATCGAAATTTAACCTTTTGCCCGTGTATAATATTTTTTATTCGATTGATACTAATTATAATAAATTATTAAAATATACTTAATTTTAAACTGCAAAAAGTCCAAACTAGTGTAAGAAATACACTTTCCAACGAGTTATGTACACTTTCTTTCCTACGACCCCGAAAAAATATAAATTTTAAACTTTAAGAATTCTTAATTTAATTTTTCTAATTTTTATTACTTATTCCGAGAAAAGCAAAACACAAAATAGCATACAAATTTATATACAGCCTGTTCCAGAACTCGCGTACCGAAATTTGAGGGTATATTAAAAACACTCGGGAAAATATGAAAAAAATGTCAAAAAAAATCCACCTTCGTTCAATTCAAAAATAAGAACGCTTTAACTGGACCAATACTGTTGCTGATATTAAAGTTGAAAGTCTTAAACAATGCATGCGTCAACAATTAAAATGCAACCATAGTTACTAATAATTAGGTAAAAACTAATTTGTAGGTAATTTAACATCAGCAACAGGATTGGTCAGATTAAATAGCTCCCTTTTTAATTAGTATTGAAGATGGATTTTTTTTTGAAATTTTTTTTATTTTTTCCAGAGGGTTCTTAATATACCCTAAAAGTTCTGTACGCGAGTTCTGGAACAGGCTGTATGTATGTTAACAGGAAATATTTTTTTTATTTACCTTTAGTTTTCTTGGTTTTATATTTAATACAACATATTATTGTGGAAGCTCAACACTGTTTAATGAGTTGCCTAACCGCAAGCATCTTTAAAATCAAAGAAAATTTGACAGTTTACTAATTAAATTTGATTTCTGTGGATATGCTACCATAGAAGACTGTAAAATTCTACAATGTTTTACATTTCGTGAGGAAATATTGTTGCTTTTTTTAAGTAATTTTTATAAAATCTAGGCATTAATAAAACATATTAAGTTATATTGACTTGGGTCAAAATAGTAAGGTTATAACTATAGTTTTTATTTTTGACGTGAAAAATAGAAATATTTGGATTGAAAAACATAAAAGACATAAAAAAAGTCTGTAATGAAAGGGGAAAATGGCATATAAAACGAGGTGAGTAAAATTCGTAGAATTTACAACGTAAATATCTAAACAAAATTAGACAAACCTACATAAATAAATATCAAACTAGGGTGATATGAAAATATCAAATAAGTGTGATGTAAGGCGTTTTCTAAAGAACAAAAGAGTGTGGTAAATGTTATTTTCATAGGGGATCGTAGGAAAACTGTTCATTATCACATGTTAATTACCTGGCAAATTAACTTTAATTGGCCGTAAGTTAAAAATAATGCATGTACTTTCCAGCTTGTTAAGTTTCCGCAAAAAAAAATATCTCCACAATGCTAAAATATGTATATGACTAAAAACAAACCTAAATACTAACTTCTACAGTGGCAACTGACTTTCAAGTTGGATAATTATAATTAACTCTTTGCCGAAAGACTGTTGCTGAGTTGTATTCTACAAGTTTTAACTTTAATAGAGTTTATATATTTTAATACAGTATAATTTCTAGAAAGTACCTACGAGAAACTAAAAATTGATTTAACATTTTTTTATGAAGTTAGGTTTGGACTTTTTGAACTTAAAAGGGATAAAATAAATACAGAGCGTGTCAAAAATCCGCCTCCCTCTTTAACTTTTGAACAGCTTAAGATATCAACTTAATTTAAAACATATAAATAACATAACCCAAATATTTTTTTAGTATATATTTGATATGCTTAGGGGGCACAATGGAGACAGGGGGGATTTTTTTTAATGGAAAGTGGGGTCGGGTGATACGTCATTTTAAAGCTTATAAAATTCTCTATTCGACTGTATTTTTAATTTTTTAAACCATTTTTTAAGGGTTTCATTTTTAATTTTTTTTTGCTAAAAAATCCGATTTTTTAAGATTTTATAGACCCCAAAAATTTCTCCGATAAAATAAAAAAATATGTGGACACAGAATTCTATAATCAGATTATTTTTAAAATTTCTAAGGTAGAAAGACCCCTTAAATAGCAGTAAATCTGTGAAAATTTCCCAAATTTGATTTTTTCCGTTATTAATATTTCCTTTACTTTTTTGGTAAACCGAAGATGGTTTTTATTTGACCAATTTAATTGTTATACTCAGTCCTTCAGATCGCAATGAGCATTTTAAAGTATAATAATAATAGATAAGACTTACAGTTGACGCTAAGAGATACGGTGGATATTAGTTTTTTGTCTTCCGGCAGGGCTCTGTTCCAGACCTCGCATCTAAAGATGGCATCGTCGTCTTCCTTCGCCGGCATAATTGACAACATCGCAGTAGTCGGCTGGTCACGTGAGCCGCCGTTCTTCAGAGCTGCCTCCAGCGGGTACGTTGATCCTGAAAATAAAGAAAAGACGAAGACTATAATAAGATTGTAATTGCAAATCGTTAATTAATCATTATTTTATTGGCACAAGGTACAGTACAAC
The DNA here is from genome assembly GCA_958510825.1 of Brachypterus glaber. Taxonomy (NCBI): domain Eukaryota; kingdom Metazoa; phylum Arthropoda; class Insecta; order Coleoptera; family Kateretidae; genus Brachypterus; species Brachypterus glaber. Next base: position 67,233,606 of record OY294044.1, on the reverse strand, counting down.
GGATTTCCATGAGAAATTGACTGTAAAAAATTTATAGGTAAGTTTAAAGAAGACTGCAGTTGAAGTCTGTAACTGAAACAACATGAACTTGTGAAGGTCGAGATAAATTATTAATTCTACTAGCTACCTTGAAGACGGTACACGGTTCACCTGGGCAATTTAAATAAAAATTTAGTGGACCCCTACATTTTTTGGACTAAAACATAACTGTTGACATCAGAAATCAATTCTCATTTGAAAGAAAATCGTAAAAGATACACTTTTTTAGATAGATAAAAAAACGTTTTTTTGAGTAATAAGGTGTCAAAAAATCGCGATTTTCAAAATCAAAAACGCTCGCTGGCTTAAAAGTTGCTCCTAAGTAAAAAACAGTGGCAACTCAAAAATGAGCCAAATCGATAAATGTTTAGAGGTAGCTCAAAGCACTCAAACTTAAAAAAATAAATCGGTACCTGTTTTTCGGATAAAAACTGATACCGATAAAAACTGATACCGATAAAAATTGAGGAAAATTTGGAGGGTTTCTTTGGTAATATTTAGAAACAATACTAAATGTAAGAACTAAAACAATTATATCCCCCCCTCCCCTTAAGTTAGAACATGAAAAAATTGCAAATAATTGAAGATTTCGCCAAAATTTAATTTTTAGTTTATCTATTTAAAATAAAACTGGTAATTGTCTCATTATCTGTATGTATTGGATAAACATAATCTTTTTCCTCAAGTTGAGTAAAAAAAATTAATTTCGATTAGAAACCGGGTGGATTTCCTGTTTTTTACCTAAAACTTTTTTCGGTGTACTTTTTTTTGATTTTTTGGTTGGAATACATTTTTATGTAAAAATACACAAAAAAGTTTCTGTGGTTTAACATCGCAGGTTTAACCGTTTTAAAGATAAATGCATTTAAAAGTAAATTTTTACGCATGAAGAACCAAAAATAAAAAAATTAAAAAATATAAAGCAAAAAACAAATATTTTAGTAATGAGTGGTTATTTAACATTAAAAACATAGAAAAAGTTTATATGCACCTTGGTCAAAAAATCATTCCTAAGGAAGTTATGTCCTTTTAAATATGCCCATTTTCCATAAATTTTCACAAAATCTTCAAATAATTGGCGATTTTTTTATGTTCTAACTTAAGGGAAGGGGAAATATATATTTTTTAGTTTGCTCACAATTAGTATTGTTTCTAAATATTACCAAAGAAACCCTCCAAAATTTCTTTAATTTTATATACAATCTTTTTTTATCCGAAAAACAGGTACCGATATTTTTAAAAGTTTGAGTGCTTTGTGCTACCTCTAAACATTAATCGATTTGGCTCATTTTTGAGTGGCCACAGTTTTATACTAAGGAGCAACTTTTGAACCAGAGAGCGTTTTCGATTTCGCAAATCGGAATTTTTTGACTTTTTATAATCTTTCTAAAAAAGTGTATTTTTACGATTTTCTTTCAAATGTAAATTGATTTCTTATGTCATCAGGTATGTTTTAGTCCAAAAAATGTAGGGGTCCACGAAATTTTTATTTAAAATCGCCCAGGTGAACCGTGGGTTAGTGCATTGTGACTAAAAATAGTTCTTCAGAATGCTGGATTCTAGCATCTGGAGGAATCTAACTGAAGAACTGAAGTTATATTCTTAAAAATGAGCATTGCGTTGCGAAAAAAAATAATTTTCTTTGACAAAAAAAAACTACATATACTTTCATTTACCATTTAAAACCCTAGCCCTGACTGAATTTTTGGATTTTTTCCAAGGAATTCATTGGATATTCATATCAATTCCAATTTTCGGTAAGGAATAGAAGAATATAACTAATTGTTTATGATTATTTTTTAACGTTTTTATCAACCAATCATTTAACAATATTTTTGCCCACGTGTTTATTTCTGTCCAATCATATTACCGTTATATCGGTAATTTTCTACTGTAGAAAATTGTAATGAGAATCGCTGTAGTATTTTGTTTTTCAGTATTTCTCTTTTAAGTTTAACAAGATTTCATACCTAAAACTAATTAATAATTAAATATAAATATATTACTATTTATAATTATTGTTATTAATTTATTATTTACCAAAAATACCACAAAATATTCTTTTTGTAAAATGTAATGAAAGGTTTTATAGGTTGACTTTTATAAACATGTTGCAAGCCTAGTACAGTACCGCGCTAGTCAGTACTGCATTAAGTGACTGAACTATTGACAGAACCATAAAAGTTGGTTTGACATATAAATCGTTAAAAAATAATCTTCCGAATTACACATGATTCTTCGAATTATCGGGAAAAATTCACAGTTTTCATTCAAATTTGTTGACAAAGGAAATAATTACTCCAGGGCATGCAACGGTCGTAATTATTTCCAGACAGCATATTTTCATTAAAACAGCGAATTTTTCCCGCATAAGTCTCAGCCTCTTGTATAATTATATATGACAAATTGACTATAAAAATGTCTAAGAAGTTAAGGGATCTTTTTACCTTAAAATTTTAAAAATATTTTGTTTTTAAACATTTTTTTATATAGAAAGAAAAAAGACATCATTGTAAAATTTTGTAGGTATGTCCTCCATTTTGTTATTTTTTAGCCAAGAAATTTTCACCTAGATTAGGGCTATAGCGATTTCAATAGTGAATAATATCCCATTTTTTTTTTCAGTCGATCCAAGCGGCCGGAATCATGGCGACTACCGTTTTTTGACCTTTTTTTCCAAAACAATTTATGGCAAAAAAGGCACTTTAAAAACCCAAAGAAATTGTATTCTTTAAATATAAATAAACATACCTACAAAATTTCACAATGTTATCTTTTTTCTATATAAAAAAATGTTTTGAAACAAAATATTTTTAAATTTTGATGGTAGAAAGACCCCTTAGTTAGTAGTTACAGCATGTAACTATACCAAAACAACACGAAATTGTGGCTAAATAAAATAATAGACATGTGAAGTAGGTTTTTAAAATTTCCACATATTATTAAAAAATATTTAAAAAAATGTACGCCTAAAACAAAGAGCACTATGATCATTGTTTTATTGGCAGTAGGTAGAATAAAACGGATTTCCACAATAAAATAGAAGAATGAGGTAGAACAAAACTGATTTCCATAATAAATTGACTGTAAAAATGTCTAGGTAAGTTAAAAGAAGTATATAGTAATAGCATGTAACTGAAACAACATGAAATTGTGCCTAAATCAAATAAGAAAACCGTAAAGTCGGTTATACAGCGAGTAGGAATTTGTGACTAAAGATAATGCAAATACTCTTTTAGGAAAAAAATTAAATTCAGTTTGAAATTTCCACATATTAATATTGACAAATCTAATCGAAAACGATATTACACGAGTATACACTTAAAACAAAGAACATTTCTTCACTTCTTTTATCCTTTAAAAAGACTTTCTTTCAATAAGAGAAAGAACACTGTAAAAAATATGTTTAATGTTTTTTCTACATAGGTACACCTAACTAAAGTTTGAAATTAAGATGGTCTAAGTTTGCAAGATAAGCTATTTTGATTTAATCAGACTAGAGTACCGTGAAGTTGGCTGCCATTTTGCGACTAGGTATAGTCTTTTTAGAGACAAGTTAAATAATTCTTCAGAGTGAAACTCAAGTTACGTATGTTTGTTTACCAACTTTGAATAGGTTTAGCAAATATAAAGAAATCTAAGTGAAAATGATTATAGTCTATCAATACACAGTTGATTAATAAAAAAACATGTAAAAAAAGAGTTAGTATAAGTTGTAATTGATATTGGTTTATTTAATGAACCAATGAACTTCATTAATCATTAGTTTACTGGCGGGAGAATAAAACAGATTTCTAAAAGAAACTGACTGCACAAATACTGAAAAAATGCCTGGAAAGTAAATATAACTTTTATGCAATTAGGATAGATCAAGATAAATAATTCTGATTTAATCAAGACTACCGTAAAGTCGGTTGAATAGGTACGTACCATTTAGCGACTAGAGAGACAATGCAAATGGATTTTTAGATCGGTGGGAACTACTTTTTTGTTTACCCTCTGTGAACAGATTTCTGCATATTAATATAAAAAAATATATATTGAATTGAAGGACAATTCCTAGAGAACAAAAATAGTTATTTATGGTACTAGTGGGTAAAGTAAGATATTGCCCATGTGAAAATAAACCTGCAAGGCGTCAGCCAAGCAGGTTAATTTTCGAGAGGGCAATATTGGTTTACCCATGAGTGCCATACAAGATTTTATCCAATAAATTGCTTAGGAATTCATATTTTTATTAAAAATTTTAATGACATTTACAAGAAAATAATTTGACAAGTGACAGTTGAGTGGGTAAAATAAATAATTATCCACTCAATAAAGTAAAAGCCATGCGGGGGTTATTATTGAGTTTATCTATTTAAAATAAAGCTGGTAATTGTCTTATTATCTGTATGTATTGGATAAAAGATTTTTTTTTTGTAATATGCATATATTTTGTCTACAATGATTGAAAATATCTATAATATAGATTGTCTAATTGATAAATTTGGGCTTAAAATAATCTAGGTTATTTGTTTAATCAAAGTCATGGCCCACCCACTAGACATCGAAATATAAATTTTTCCACTTTTCTTGCAAGACCACTTACAATTCTAACACTAGTCCCCTTCAAATATTTTTTTCATTGCAAAATAAAATGAAGGGGTAGCCCATTAACATGACAAATTTTCGCTTGGTTTGGTTTGGACTTTTAAGAAGTACTCTAATAAGTTATTTTTTTTTTAGAAAATAAAACTAAAGAAAAATCGTTTTTAACAAAACAATGTTTTAAATAAAAAGTTTTAAATGCGGGTGAAACAAGATTTTTTTTGCATGACTTGGGGATTGAAATAATCAAAAACCTTTTGCAGCAGTAATTTAAGAGCTTTAAGTTTTATAATTGTAAGTGTCCTGTACTATTTCCAGTTAGTCCTGGCACTAAATTTAAATATTTAGATTAATTTACAAAGAAGTGTACAAAAGGTCTAGTAGTTTTCAAGTTAAATACGACAGGGTTCACTTATAATGCAAGCATTGAAATATTAGAGGTTAATTCATCCTAAGAAATCAAAGTTTTAATTAAAAGTTTTGCACTACTTAATCACTACTACATTTGTACCAGTCTTTAAATCACTTTAGCTCCTTTTTACTTCTTTTTTTCGACGACATTTCTTTTCCTCATTTTGTTTAAGAAATCAATCAATTTAAAATTTATTCACAGTGTTTTGATTAATTACAGAAAATTTAAGAAAATAGTTTTAAAAATAATTTTTTCTATTTTGCGACTCTTATAAGCTCACAATCACACGCATTTTGCGTGTTCTTATAGGCCCATAAGAGGTGTCTAATTTTTTACCAAATTTTGTGTTTGGGTTATTTTTTACCGTGTTAAAATTGTGGACTGGTTAATTGCAGTGAAAAAAGAAGAGATGACTGTAAAATATATCAAAATATCATTTGTTCTTAGAATTTTAAACTTAGTGTAAACTGTAATGCCAACCCAAAACAAAAATCCCTAAATCAGTCATCAATTTAAATGTAAGTTTTTTAAATTTTAGAGCAAAATAGAAAAAATTGTATAAAGCAATCGTTTGATAACACGTTTTTAGAGCACTAGTACTTTAGAAAACTAGCCGCAAGCGGCTCGTTTTCTAAACTTGTACTCGTGCGCTAAAAACGTATGTTATGAAACTAGTACTTTAATATACTATATAGATTACTTACGTAAATCAGTTAAATGATTAATAAAAGGGACAGTACAAATTCAAGGATATTATTAACATGTTTTTGTGTAGCAGTAACTAGAATATACCATCGTCAAAGAATCTCACATAATCAAAAACTTGTTTTCCTCTTTTTTGCTGTGTAATTATGAGATTCTTTCAACAGTAAAATAACGAGACCTTAAGGTTAGTTATGCTTTTTTGTACAAGAAGTTTATTACCTAGAAAAAGACAATAAAAAAGAAACTTCAACTGATAAAAATATGAGTACTCATGTTACAAATGACGTTGTTTATTAGTTACAGTTGAGAAGATACAATCGATTTTTCATATTCAGTTTAAAATTGGTCATTTTATATTTGTAAAAAAAGTAAAAAGGTGAAACATAAAGAAAAATCAAAGGCCTTATAATTATAACTATGTATATTATATAATATAATTATAATTATCGGTGTCCAGAATTATTTTGAAATTATGTGTAGATTAAATTTTAAATCTTTATTTAAAAGTTTTCGGGCATGACTCGTGACTGAAAATTCTATAGGAAAAAGATAGTTCTTTAAAACTGGGTGATATAGGGAAATGTTAAAGATCAAATGGCCAAATAAAGTTGCAAACGAGGGCGTTATGCAGGGAATTAGAAAAAAAGCTTATCTTGTGGAGGGTTCTAGTTAGAAGAAGGGATCAAATGGTGGGTGACATACTAAGACATAAATGCTCGCTTAAAGATAATTTAAAGATAACAAGATTAAAAGGAGGCCCATTATCGAATACTCAATAATAAAGGATATAGTCCAGAGAAATGAAAAAAATTGCCAGGAATAAGGATGATAACTTGGTATGTTTTGTCACAATATAGTTATTTTCCTAACAAGTGTGGAAAGAGGCTCTTTTCCGCACAAGATTGCATTTGCCTGAACGACGCGTAGCTGAGTTCAGGCAAGCAATCGAGTGCGGAAAATCCTCTTTACGCATGCGTTAGGAACAATATTTTTTCTACGAGCAAGTTAAAAATAAAATATGCTTTCATATATAAGTATACTTAATTGAATAAATTTTATTTTTATATCTTTTCCAATAGAGAAACAATTAACAATTCAGAAATTTAATTATTTTTATTATTTTTTGAATAAATATAACAAGAAAAACACGACAAGATTAAGATATTAACTGTTTTAATAATTATTGAAAAGAATCTAACATTAGTTATTACCAATTCTATTTTGGTTGAACATGATTTTGTTGCAGTTTTCAGTTGCATTTGCCATTTCTATTGTTCCTTCAGGTAACTTTCATCTTTAAGGTTTATCATTTTCTTTTATAAAAACTTTTTATAAAATTGACAACACCATTGACAACAAACTAGCTTAGGACGCTATTATGTTGATCGGTCGCCATGGAAACAAGTGTCTTAGCCAATAATGTTACACATTTGTATAATCAAGCTACTTGTATTTATGAAATAATTATGCGTGCGGAAAGACCTTTCCACACGCATATGCTTGCGGAAAGAGTCATCTTTCCGCAAGCTCGTAGAAAAACATTATATTGTTAATTAAGGCAAAGGCACCACTATGTATAAGATAATGTCTAATAGCAATAACTTACCTCAGGGTTACTTAGAGATCCTCAATATTCTGACAGTTCTGTCACCAGACAGAACTGTCATAATATGAAGGGTATCTAGGGTGCTTGACACATTATGGGCCAGGAGGCCTGTATGGGTAAAAGCTGGGTTCTTGTCAATTTTTTGTGAAATTTTGGATTCAAAGGTTTTTGTGGCAACTGTAAATTCAAAATGACGAATGCAAAATGGCCTCAAATTTTCTGGATTTTAATAAAAATAGGCAAATAATAGTTTTTATTTTACTCGTATATTGATAAATTTGGGATAAAATAATCTAGGTTAGTTCACAGAAAAAAGGATTCCTTGAACCAACACGTGTCTTTCGATATGTTCAAAGCCATATCCTCTTGTTTCAAGGCTAGCATTTCTTTAAATCAACGTCAATGTCCTCGAATGAAGAGCGCGGATCTTTATTCAAAAACCCGTGCTCTTCATTCAAAGACATTGACTTTGGTTCAAAGAAATGCTAGGCTTGAAACAAGAGAATATGGATTTGAAAATATCGAAATACTGGATTTTTTATGATAGATTTCAATAAAAATAGGAAAATAATGCGTTTTGAGGTTGCTAAAATGATTGTAGTGAAACCGAATTTAATTTTAAAACTGTAAATCGAGCTTTAAATTTGAAATGGCGGATTTTAAATGGCGTCCAAATCGGGTGAATTTGCATTTCGATAAAAATCGGTAAATAAGGGTTTGCAAAGTCGGCAATATTGAAACCAATATTGATAATTGTAAATTTAAAATGGCATACCCTAAGCTTTATAACGGGGTAACTCCGTGCTGATAAACAAGGACCTTTAAGCCTTAAGTACATATAGTATTAAGCGTTTCAAGATAGTGTCTTCGGGTGTAATTTCGCCAAGAGCAGGAAATAAAACTTACTGATATGAAACGAAAGGTCACGTAATTTTTGAGGCCACAATCAATCAATTTATTTGTCAACGGAGATTTTTATGATCGCACAGCTTCAACATTTTTTTATTTCTATAGAAAATGGGTTCGAGATCGAATAGTTGATTTAAACATACAGAATGTGAATATAAACGGATAGATAGAATTGCTTAGGTCGTGTTTGAATATTACACACACTAAAATGTGTTTTTAAACCAAACATTTAATTTGATTCAACAATATAGTTACTTTTACCATACAGTGGTTAAATCAACTATAGGATTTTTAAATTAATATACGATATGGTTGACAGTTGAACAGTTCTATGGTTAAATGAATATCGTATAAAGATTGTTAAATCAAATTACGTTATTGGCTTATACATACGTTTTTGTGTGTGTATGGGGATAAAATCAATTTCGTTTGAAATTATCCAATTAATTAAAGGTTTTATTCAAGGCACTTAAAAGCCAACGAATGGGAAGATTGGTGTAGTGAACTACCGCGTCGTACTTGACGAGTTTACTACCCAAATAGCGTGAGTTCGATTCTCACCGGCGCCGATTTGCCTTTTTCAGTTAATTAATAAATGAAATTTGGCGAAGGCGTAAATGAAGCGGACACTCCCTATAAATTGGTTCGAAAGTCAATTAAAGCCGGTGGTTCCCTCTACTATTAGCCCACACAAGTCCTAGAATTAGTGGATGCTTAATTAAGTAGAATAGTACGAGGTTAAACAAAAATGTAATGTAATGTAATAACAAATTTACAAATTAAGTGAAAATAGTCCTGTTTCACCGTTTTGAGGTTTTAATTTAATTTTTATTTATCTGATCAAATTTCATTTATTTTAACAAACAAAATTGTAAGAGTAGTCTCATTTTTTTTGATTTTTGTTCAACAGTAAAATTAATTAAGAAGATCCTCTCTAAGGATCGCCTAAGATCCTTCTTGAGGATCCCCTAAAACCCATAATTTTAAAGTTGGTTTTGATCTATCAAACGGTATTGTCATACCTCTGAACTAACGGACATACAAAACTCATTTTTTTAACTCTAAAGTTTTTTTTCCAAAAGTAACTTAAATGTACTTGTCATCGTTGGCCTCTGTATGTGTCTTATAAGGCTTATATAATTGCAATTAACAAATAAACCTTTTGCGGCCTAATTCTTATAAAACGGATTTCGTCTGGGCCCTTACAGATTAAAGACTTTATTATGATGAGATTCTGGGTTAATAAAGAAAAAGATAAAAAGAAAGCTGCTTTGAACCAGCCAGGATTGATAACATATGATGATAACTGGTAAGAAAAACAAAATAGATAATAACTGTGTGAAATACAGAAGTATATTCAAGTTATTAACACATTTATATTTTTGCAAGCTATGTTGAAAGTATGACCGAGACCCTTTAAATTTGGTAAACGTATCAAAAACAATTTAAAGTTAAAGCATTTAAAGTTATTGTGAAAATACAAAACAATGGTGGTAAATTGGATTGGATAATAGTATAACTGGTAATAAAAACAAAATAGGCAATACCTATTTGACACAAGTTAGTAAAAAAAGTTTCATAAAAATATAGTGGAAGTAACTCTAAAACGAGGGTAAAACCCTAGGTAAAACCGTTCCGTTTCATCCAATGAAGGCGGCAGATTAATGTTTAACTTAAGTAATTTATTTTTTAAGTAAGTGTTTGTTGCGACTATCACATTGCTATCACAGTGCTTTCACATTTTTATCACAGACTATTGCGTAATATTAGTACATAATGCTAATAAAATTTAATTTGAAGAAATGAACATAGTATAATATGCACAGTCTCCAAACCAAAAAACTTAAATTGGTAACATAAACACTGAATAATATCGCAAAAAATGTTGACGAATTTAATTTGAAACGTACCACGTGGAAGATAAGTTTTTATTAAGTTTAAAGATAGCATTTGTGCAAAGATCATTACACAGTAAGAAGCTTTTTGAGAGTCATGATGGAAAAACAAACAATATAACCCAGAAATTTAGACTTCGGGGATGGGAATTCCCAGACCACTTCGTTGTGACCGGAATTCCTAGATTACAGGAAGAAAAAATAGGGTACAAATACATATTTGTATCGAGCTGGCCAAATTCCAAACGAAAAGGCCACGATTCTTTGAAGAACAAGATCCGTTCCGTTTGGAATATATTCTCTAAAACTTTTACAAGCTGTGATGATAAAAGTTTGATTTAGAAAAGTGTTTTAAATTTGGTAAACGTGTCTATAAAAATTTAAGCGTTCAAAGTTATTGTGAAAATACATAACAATGGTGGTAAATTGGATGATAAATCTTTATTAGTTTCTTTAAACTTAAAAAAACTAGAAACCGATACAAGATATTATGTAGCATTTGAAAGAAAACTTGTAAATAATTTTCCTTAAAAGGAAACTTTTTATTTTTTAAAAGGGATAATCTCCCACTTGATGGCGGAAATTTCTTGAAAATAATAGACTTCCTTTCATGTAGTATTAATGTAATAATTATACTCTTACTAGATCTACGGATATGGCGTTTCCTTTAAAATTTTCAAAACTTTATAATTTTTTTTGAGACCTAATATCTTTGTAAAATATTACTTTCCCCAAGAAAGTCTTGCGTTAGTCAAAACCCAATAATTCTAGTTGCTCACAACAAATCTAAGTTCATTTCAAATGGTGATTTAAACTCTATAGCTAAGCTACTAGAAACTCCTACTTGTTAAGTATTCCTGGACATCGCTCGGCGAAGTTTGAAAAAAGTAATAGGTATATAGGCATAAAAGCTTATAACAAGTTACCTAAAGAATGTATGAATATAAATAGAAAACAGTTAAAAGTGAAACTTAAACAGTTTTTCTTGCAAAATCCCTTTTACTCCATACAGGAATTTCTAAACTGTGACATAAATATAGATATAAACTAGTTAAAAATTAGGTATGATTAAAATTATAATATTGACGAATGCTTGTAATTTTATGTAAAAAATTTAAGGAGCATAATAAATGATGTTTAATGTTTAACCTTTTAAAACATTTGGTTTTTTACGTTTCTCGATGTTTTATATTCAAAAGATAATTTTCGTAAAAAAAAATCTGCCTCTATCTGTCTGTCTGTCTGTCCGGGAAATTTGTGACCACGATAACTTGAGCGGGCTTTATGCTAAAGAGTTAAAATTTGAAGCACAGGTTGATTATCCAATTTTCTAGGCTGGGATTGTTTTTGGTAAAAATCGGGGTGGGGAATAGGGTATTTTTTTTTTCAAAATAAAATGTATTTTTTTTGTTTATCAAAATGAAACTTTTTGATTTTTTTTTTGAGTATTTTTTAAAATATTTTTTCTTTGTCTTAATGAACCTAGACCTACAGGGAAAAGTATTTTTTTGTTAGCAGCAGTATTCTTTATTTGAACTGGCATGTCCTTGATATGAAGAAAGCACCTACAAAAAATACACCGGCCCACAGAAAAAAGGCAATCAAAGGGAACCAAATTAAATTTTTCTCATGTGTTTTTGTGGTGCTGAAAACGATTTCTTTTCGGAAAAACCCTACGGCAAGGGAATGTAGCATTCATACCAAAAACTGATTTTGGGCAAAGTGCGACGATTTTTAAATGTATGAAAAAGAGCACTTCGTTACAAAATAACCGAAAAAATTAAAAGTATACTACAATATATTACTACATGAATGCTAAGCAATCCATCTTAAAAAATTGCTTCGACTTATTGCTTGGCTCAAATTCATTCACGGAAAATTGTGCAGTGCATATTTTAAAACATATTAAACCAGATTTACCGGAAAATAGTTACATTTTGCAAAAAAAGAGGAAAATTAAATACCTATTGATGGCTAAATTTACATATAGATTGGATTTTTTATATTCGCAAAGTTGTTTGTTCCGGGGAAAAAGACACTAAAACCAATTTTATTTTTATCTTAAGAATAACTGTAGTTTCAAACTTCAATCATTGGTTTGGGTAAAAACATTTAATTTTGAGAATTTAGGATAAATTACACAGGCCCACAAAAAAAAACACTGAAATTTCAGACTAATAATATGAGATTTTCACCATTTTAGACAGTTTTTTTCAGTGTAGCAAATAGAGCTCATGAAAATACCTCGAAAAATACACTGCCCAGTAAAAGAGCTTTCCCAATGGATTTTTATTATCAGATTCACCTTTAGCAATCCTCAGGTGGCGGAGTTAGTTTTTTTTTATTATCAGATTCACTTTCAGCAACCTCAAAAACCCCGATATTACAATTTTTAAGGAAACTACCCCGTGTCCCTCAGGGGGTAAAGTAAGAAAAATTTTATTGTCAGGTTGAGATTCGTCGACCCCAAAAACCCTTTAATTCCAATTTTGACAACAATATTTAAAAATATTTACCCACCCCCGATCGACCGATCGTTCGAGCGACAATTTTTTTTTTGCTCGAATTTGATTTCTATCGACATAAAACGTCATAAAACGCAAAAATAAGCAATCAAAATTTTTTAAAATGTATGCATGAATACAAGACTTTCCCGATTTTTTTTTAAATTTAAAAAATGGGAAAGCTAATAGAAAAGCTAATAGAGTCTGTATTTCCTTACACTCGGAGAAAAATCCATGTAAAATCAAACAAAAGGCATATGATTTAAAAGAAAACCAATATGTTTTTGCTCCGACAGTAGTTTTTGTTAATTCAAAAAGATATTTTTTAATTTTATGTCATTGTAAAAATAAAAATATTCATTTTAATTTGAAAAATGTTTTCTTTTATATCATTTGTAAACTTGTAAATGTTTTAAATACAAAACTCTTTATTTTAAAAAGAATTCTTTTAATATATTGATCTTTTTCAACAATAAAAAGGGAAATATAAATTTATTAAGAAAACATTAAAATAAGAAAGTAAGGTGCAATACTTTTACTTTAAAGTGAAAAACGTTTTGATGTAAAAATTATTTATAACTTAACGTGAAGTTTTTACTTTTAATATTTTAAAATGCATTTTTTTTTAATAAAATAATTTCTTATTGATTTTACAAGATGAAATTTTTCTAAGTGTAGTGGATTGTTTTATTCAGTGTATATTTTGGACTTTTGCGGTTGTGTTTCTCTTTGTACAAGTGATCCTCGTACCGTGTAGTATCGGAATAGGATTTAAATTTATCCTTATTAACATGGATATATGATAATAGTTTGTACAAATACAGGGATGTACATGTACATATATGTGAGTATAGGTGTAATGCTAGACAGGATTTAAACTCAAGAAACTAAATAAACAATTGAACCAGTACATCTCATCAAAACTTCAGCACTTTTATTTTATTCTTTTCTATTTTGCGAATATTTTCTAATAACTAATAGAAACTTCAAATATAATAGATATTTTTCATTCTTAAATTAAGTATTTGTCATACTTTTGTTAGATACTTGCGGCCAGTAAAACAGTACTTGATATAAACATATTTAACTGATTTGAAAAATTAATTTGTTTCAAGTTCAAGTAGTACTCGTTTCCAGAAAGAAATTGGTATTATTACTATTTTTCATTTTTTTAATATATATTTTAGTATAATTATGATTCTTGGCATCTTTCATTTAAGTTTCTTTAAAACGCAGTACAAGAAATTTTATTATTAAACCAAGCACTTTTACGTTTTAAGTTTTAACCTATTAGTCTAAGTAAGATACGTATAGCCGTCGCAATTACTATAGGCTATTGTGCCTCTCACTTGCACGCATCCTGCCTTATGAAGCTTAAAGCGTAAAGTTGAGAGGGCGCTCGCCTATAGTGAAAATTATTATTACAACTTCAGTCAAACAAAAAATTTAATGCGTGCGGATATAAGTAGAATAGTAAGAGTTTTATTTTCAGCAGAAACCAGTTCAATTCTTCAAAATTGGATGTACCTACTGTGGAAGTGTTGTGCCGTTCAAAAGAACAACCCTGAAGAGTAGGAATACTGACGTTTAGCTTGGCTCAGCAGAAATGCAGTTGATTTATTCTCTTTTATTTTTTATTGATAACGAAAGAATAAAATTACGACCACGTACGTAATAAAAGCGACATATAGACGCATTTTCAGCGAAGATATCAAAAATGAACGTATCGATTGATTGATGGCATTTGAATATTGAAATTAATTCACTTTCAAATTTGCATTATTCAGTTTTTGAACACTTTAAGTAATTTTTATCGCAAAAGAATATTTAACGTTTACCGCATCATTTTCTATTCAATACTACTGAATCAATAGCATCGAATGTATGAGTTTTGGTGAGTTTAGACTAAATACGAGCTAAAACGGATACCCTTTCTAGACTGGTGGCAATATCTGTAGCCCGTTTGAGACCAAAATTTGGATCACGCTGGGTTTTATTAGTGAAAGTGCATGCCCACCGGTGGGTCACGGTCAAGGACATTTGCTTGTAAAATTCTACACTGAAAAAAATGACGTTCTTGGCTCAAAGTAATCAACACTCTTGACAGTTATTCTTTTAGCTTAAAAGATGTGTATCTTCAAACAAAAGTATTTATTTAAAAGGTTAATAAAGGTAGTCTTTTTTCTCCTATTTTCTTTATTAATATGGGAACATGTTTCGAAGTGCTTAGTTCACTTCATCTTCAGCCCGAGACTCAAATAAAAATGAAATATGAGACATTTACATAAGAAATTAAACTTTAAAAATACTTACAAAAATACAACAAGATTGTAAGTAATTTTAAAGTTTAATTTCTTATGTAAATGTCTTATATTTCATTTTTATTTTAGTCTCGGGCTGAAGATGAAGTGAATTAAGCACTTCGAAACATGTTCCCATATTAATAAAGAAAATAGGAGAAAAAAGACTACCTTTATTAACCTTTTAAATTTGCAAAACTCCTACCTGGGTATTATGGCTCAAAAGTATTTATTTTGTCCCAACAAAAGTGTCGCTTTTGAAATATTTTTAAAATTCTCTTGGACCTGGCGCATTTGAGGCAAAAACCATTTATCTTGTCTTAAGATTGTTAAAAATTAAATAATTTTTCTTGTGAGACAAGGCCACTTGCATTTCACACAAGATCAAAGAATTTTAAGTTAAAGAATCAGAAAAATCTTGGCAAGTGAATTATATTTTCATGTTAAGAGAAGGCGCTTTTGGACGTATTCAAGAGTGGGAAGCATTTGGCCTTTCATTTCATTTCATATGCCATTACCGCAAAGGATCCTTTTTTTCAGTGTACGTTAATTTCGAAGGATTTTGATATTATGAGTACGGCTGTAGGACTAATATATATATATATATATATATATATATATATATATATATATATATATATATATATATATATAAGCTATATTAGTCCTACAGTGTCCGGGTGTCACAGATCTCCCGTTAACTTCTGTATTTGTGAAGATAAAATTTTAAAATTTATTACCTATAATGTACCTAAGGAACCACAACTTTTGACATTTAAAACAACATTTTGCTACTTTCGGTTTTACCGGAACTGTTGACAACTTTTACATTTTAAGTGCGATTGCCAAGGGGGGTGTACATTAGATATGTGACACCCGGTATAGCCTGCAAGAGTTACCCGGCAAAACCCAACGTGACCCAAAGGTGGGTCACGGCGTCGCGAACGTGTTAGATCATTATATTTCAATCAACCAATAAATGTGGATAATTTTACTTTTTGCACAAGTGCGTAAAAATCCAACATTTCGTACATATTTATTTTACGAAAAGTGGGGCTTTTAGATACAATCGAATACAAATACATTATACTCGTCATTCTAGAGCTTACATCCGTATAGTTCTGGAGATATATCTTCTATCCCCCTTAATTCTCTTATACAGACTGTATATTTATTTTATGTAATAAAAAAATGCACTTGAGTATTTAACAGCTGCCAATGCATCTTATATTGGAGTATATTTTCATTCTTTTTTTTATTTAACTCTTTATTAAGAACCTATGCAAAACTTGAAGAAATAAAAAAAAAACGATTCCACTAAAACACACTCGGCAAAATATATACAAACATTAATAACAAAAACAATATCGAAACAGCTGGTAAAAGTGCTTCATAGGCAAAAAAAATTGTTTCCCAAGATGCTTAGAAAACATAATAGCTTGCATGTCTTGCATATACAATATAATATGAGTACTTCCACCAGAAATGTCCCAACTTTTAGGGAACGGTTTAAGAAATAAAATCAATTTTAAATCCACCTGAATTATTTGGAGGCCTATCTAATCAGGTTTTTTCATATTAGTTCAAATTTAGAAAAATACGATTATAAAGGATAATTAATTTCAAAAAACTAACATTATTTTGAAAGTTAGATTTTTATACGTCATTTTAATGTAAATTCCTTCAGAATATTTATTATTGTAGTGTCGCCTTCGCCATATTTTCAAATATTTTTTTTAATATTTACCGTTATTCTAAACAAAAAAACATTATTTTGAAAGTTAGATTTTTATACGTCATTTTAATGTAAATTCTTTCAGTATATTTATTATTGTAGTGTCGCCTTCGCCATATTTTCAAAGATTTTATTAATTTTTACCTTTATTCTAAACAAATAAAATATAATTATAGTGTATATATATAATAAGAACAAAATTTGATGTAAAGTTTTTTTATTTCAGTTTAAGTTGGGTCCCTGTCTGTTTGTTTAAGAGTACTCCTAAATCAGAACCTTATCTCCTGCAACTACTTGGAACCTTTATGACGAAAGTACACTTATATATGGTATTTTTAAATCCATTAGCACTGCATTTTAAATTACATTTTAATATGTCAATTTGGATTGTCTCCCGTGTGAATATGAGGCCTTTTTTCTATTTCATGTAAAAAAAATAAAATACCTAGATAATATCTAACGTTATTATTATTGTTAGATAGTGTGTCATTAAAATATAAATTATATATCATTATTACCAAGTTTGGTAAAATACCCGTAGTTGGGTGGGCAAAAAGTTAGAAATTCGTTTATATAATAGTTATTTATGGGTGTCAGAGTTTATTAACTCAGTGAATGAAATATTAATGATTTTCTATTTAAGAAAAGTTTTAAGTTGAAGAGTGAAATTGCATACTCGTAACAGTATGCCTTTGCGCTCGGAGACTATTATTACCAGTAATCGGAATAAACTCAGTTCTGACTCATAAACGTTGAAAATAAACACAGAAACATAGGCTTACGGAATAATTTTGCCGAATTATGAGGGAAATTTTTATAAAGGTCACTAAATCGAAACATTTGACGACTAATTTGTTACACACAACAATATTGACTATACATATTAACTATAAATATGTATATACATCGGTGTTTTTCGAAGAAAAAACCGATATTCGATTTTTATCTTTTAAGAATACGAAAGTTTTTATTTTTTTTTAATCGATAACTTTTTGTCCCACCTAACTCGTTTAAATGGAATCATTAAAAGAAATCAAGATAAAAAAAAATAAAAATGTAAATATTTAAAACCTCGCGTCAACACTAGAATCGACACGGCGCCTATGCGAGCACTGCAAACTCGCCGATGACTGATTATTACTAAGAGTAGTATTTTTTATTCGACGAATGAGAGCAAAAAATTATAAAATTTGACGCAAAAGGGCAAAAAAGTACATTTTTTATATTTTTTTGTTTTTTTTTTAATACAATAAAAGATTATTATATTTTGACTTTTGGCATATAAAAGTTCAATATCTGAAGAAGTTGTAAAAAAATTTTCATCAAAAAATATAAAAAGCCGTTGACAGGGTTTTTCTCAAAACTATGTTTTTAAAGTCGGTAGGCACAATTTTTCAAAAACTACTGATCCGATCTTGCTGAAATTTTGCTCACTCCTTCTAAATAATATTAACTCGTGATTGAACCAAGGATTTTTTATTTATTCAATTATCACCCATTTTACAAGCCAGTACGTGACCGAATAATTGCCAAATTTTACCGGAAATCATATCATCGACTTTCAAACTCTGTCAAAATTATCCATTACACTGTTTTTTCAAATCCTTCGTTCATTCATGAGATATAAGCATACACTAACAGAAAATGTTTGGTTTCTTGATTTCAGATAAATAGATCGCGAGATATCCTGTCTTACGCGAGGACACTTTTTTCGAGGTGGTCTCCGAAAACCAGCTGTCAACGGCTTAATTTTTAATATTTTTTGGTAAAAATTTAGTTTACAACTTCTTGAGATATTGTACTTTTATATGCCAAAAGTCAAAATATAATAATTATTTTATTGTATTAAAAAAAAAAATAGAAAAAATGTGCTTTAAGATCCAAATTTAAAAGAAAGAAAATATCACCCCACCCCCACCCATCCAGATTTTTACCAACATGTGGATAAGAAAACTATGCGGTGGAACCGTACCATTTTCAGTTTATTTTTGACTGACGCAGACGTTTTCCAGGGCCGTACATAAGGGGGGTTTAATCCCAGGGAGCAGGTTTGTTACGAATGGGAATTGTCAGTTTTTTTAGGGTCGTTATTTGGATTTTTGACAATTACTCGGCATTTTTCCCAGTCACGCCACCCTCAAAAAATTGCCTAAATCCTGAAGTTGAGAAATTTGAGAAATTACTGGAAAAAAAAGAGGGACAGTGATGACCAAGAGCAAACTATGATATGGAAAAAAAATCCTTAATGAAAAAGGTTAAAGACAGATATCAAGACATGAAATCAAAGCTATACAAAATCAAGACGCAGCTACACCTAGGTTTAATTGACCTTGGCCAAACTAATTGATGAACCTTAAAAACTCCACCCGGAGACTCAAAGTTTCTTCGCCCTTATATTTTTTCATTATGTATATTTTTTACTTTTTCGGCCAACCCAAATGCGTCAAACGTTTAACTACTATACTATTATGGTGCTAGTTATAATAGTAATGATACTAAATTTTTAAATTATCCTGATAAAAGAAAAAAGGATATTTAAACACGCAACATACAATGATTTAGAACGCTTTGTTAAATACCAAAGTTTTGTAAAACTATAGAGATATAGATAATAAGGCATGTTATGCTGTTCAAATTTATTTTATCTAGATTTATATTTATGTTTCGTTATTTTAGGAATGTTAAAAAATATGTAATGTATATTTTTTGGATATTGTTTTAATAACCCCTTATAAAAGCCTAAGCTATAATCAATATAACAATTAGGCTAATAAAATAAATTTCGTAAATTCAAAAAATGTAATACCTAAAATAAAAAAAATTTAGTTATATTTATTTTATTTTTATTTATTTATATTGTTTATAACTATTATTTAGTTTCATTAGTACTCAAGGAAAAGGAAAACTACAAATTATCGGAACCAAAAAAAATCTTTCAATTATTATTTTTATATCACGGTAAGGTATTTTACCTTGTGATTGGTCGGTTTATTTAATATTTATAATCTTCTAATCTCTATGTATTTATTACTTTTTTTTAATAAAAAATATTAATATTATTATTATTAGTGTTTGGTGGACTTTAAACTTTTAAAAAGCAACCAGAAAGTTGCTATCAAAATAAATAGTACCTAAATAATCAAAATAAATAGTAAGGACAGAAATTTTTAATTTTAAACAAAATTATAAAAATATTAATTTATTATTCCATCAATCTATTTTCTAATCATCGTACAGAGTGATATTGGTAGACTGACAGTTTCGGGCTGCTGGCCCTCTTCAGTACCAAGAGTACTACTAGTCTACATCTAGAAATAGATGGCGCACAAGTCTACATCAATCTAATGGCTATATTCCTTTTGTGAGTAAAGTCTAAAAACGTTTTCTTAATCAGCGTGCAGAGTTGACTCTTGGTACTGAAAAGGGCCAGCAGCATTAAATTGTAAATGCCCGGAGAAAAATAATGTACGAAAAATTACCGTACTGGCACTAAAATTGGCGCACATTTTAGAATTATAGAAAAATTTCTTTAGCTTTTAAAGAATAAGTAAAGTTCTTTAATCAAGTAGGGACCGTACAAAAAAAAACTATAACAAAAAGTGGTTTCGTTTTACAAAAGTTTCCGAGGAATCAAAAAATGTAAAAAAAAACATTGCATCATATTTGAATCTGCTCCTCTTTCACCTAAAGGCCTACTCAAGGTTTTTTTAGTATAGCCAAAGAAAACACTTATGTCTTTTGCGCAAAATGGTATTTTGCTTTTTCTTAAAAGTTAGAAGTTCAACTGCACGACATCTAACGCTAAAATAAACATCTAAACTACTTATTTCGTTAAATCTTTTAAAACTTTAGAAAACTTCTCTCCATGTAGACGACTGGATAGAGTATTATTTAATCTGAAATGTCAAAGCTTACAGAATATTTCATCGTCCTCTGTGGATCACTGTGCTCTGAGCATGGTACTCTGAAAATCGATTCAACCCAAAATGGCTTGCCCTCGTTTGGACTTTTTATATTTTGTTTCTAGGATGTTTACTGATTATTAGGCTTGCTGCATTCGTCAAAATAAAGTGATTTTCATTTGTTTTATTAAAAAAAAAAAAACAAAATATTAAAAAGGTGAAATTAAAGACATGAAAAATGTTTATATGAACTTTTGCCAAAATGCCTTTCTAAAAAATACATTTTGATCAGAAGTCTAGAAATTAGGTGCCAATAAATATTAACGTAAATATTAGGGTGATCCACCAAAATTTTAAATTGAAAAATTTGGAGGTCTCACCCCTTAAATTTGTTCATTGGTGTAAGAGTATCATCCCAGAATTTTTTTAGAATTTTTGCAAAAATCTAGAGGTCGCTCACAGCTATTTTTTAAAAAAAATATGTTTCTTTAGTTTTTTTTATTATTTTTAAGGCCGAAAGATTTTTTATTTGGACTATTTTCCTAAAAACCGCATTTATCTCTCAAAAATGTCAAAAAAGATATAAATTATTTTTTTCTGTATACCTCGTATATCCAATAAAAAAATATAGTGGTTTTCATGTAGGGACATATTGGGCTACACGCACAATGTTTTAAGTCAATAAAAAAAAATTGTACCTGTCATTACTAAAATGAAGCGATGTAGTGGATTTTCAAACTTAAAAGGGCACAGCTCCACCATTTTGAAAGAAACCTTTCTGATTTTTTTTGAGGTTATCCATATACTATCCCTTTATACCGTGCCGTGTTAAAAAGATTTAAATAAAAAATCCTTCGGCCTTTTTAATTAAAACTTTAAGAAACATATCTTTTTAAAAAATGACTGTGAGCGACCTCTAAATTTTTTTCAAAAATTCTGAAAAAATTCAGGGATGACACTCTTACATCAATTAACAAATTTAAGGAGTGAGACCTCCAAGTTTCTCAATTTGAAATTTTGGTGGGTCACCCTAATAAATATAGTAATTATATGGCATGAAATCATAATCCTTATTGGTATAAAGCTGTTCTTAAGTTAGCGAGTGGGAAATAAGCCGTCATTTGTTCAAAAATTTATATTAATTTTTTTTTATAATAATTAATTATTACAAGTTCTAATTCGTATTTTTTTAATAAAACAAATGAAAATTGAATTTGTCAAAAGTGAGCTAGGGTTATTTTTGTTACGGTTAGTAAACATCTAAAATGATTTTAGTTTTGATTTTTGGGGAATAGGGCTTTGGATCTGACTAAAATTGTTATCTAATTTGCTGTGACGTTTCGACGATGGATTTTCGTTGTTTTCGAACAGAGAATTAAAGCCAAAGATTAGTCATTGTCACTAACAATAAACACTCACATAAACAAAACATTATTTAAACAAATAAATAACAGTTAAAAATAAAATCAAGACAGTGTACTTTACTATACGCAGCAACTGAACCTACGTGCGTACCTGCGTATAGTAAAGTACACTGTCTTGATTTTATTTTTTAACTGTTATTTATTTGTTTAAATAATGTTTTGTTTATGTGAGTGTTTATTGTTAGTGACAATGACTAATCTTTGGCTTTAATTCTCTGTTCGAAAACGACGAAAATCCATCGTCGAAACGTCACAGCAAATTAGATAACAATTTTAGTCAGATCCAAAGCCCTATTCCCCAAAAATCAAAACTAAATTATACAAATCGGGCAAAAACTTTCAATTTAAAATGATTTTAGACACGAAAAATAAAAAGAAACCCGAGTGCAAGTCCTTTTCGGTTAAACCAATGCGTCCTTAAAGGAAGCCTTGGTTAAACCTATTTTCAGAGCACCGTGGGAGGAGTTCTGTTCTATTTGAGATAGTGGCATTACAGTCACAAATTGCACAATCATTGATAAAATACTGATGCTTTCTGCACAAATCCCAACTTTCCTAATTTGTCGTATTAAACATTCAAATTTCTTTTAAAGTTCTTCTAATTTGCTGCTTCTGTAGCATAATAGCATTAGTTAGTGACTTTTAATGTTAAGTGTTACATTAAGAAAGCTGAGCTATACCATTTTGTATAAAGCTAACTTCTTTTTCCGAATGCCTATTTCTGCTGTATGTCCTGTTAACATATTTTGCACTTAAAACATTAAAAAATACAAGTCTTTCCCAAAATTTTAAAAATGTTTAAAATTGGAAAGCAATTAAGTGAAAATGTGAATTTATCAAAGTTTTAAGGTTTTTATTATTTCATTCTTCTTATAAATTATAATCGATTTGCAACTAAAAAGGGATAACCTAAGACAGTTTGCAAGCATCGTAACAGGTCACTGCAAACTAAATAAGCATCTTAACATCATGGGGAAGCCAGTCGACCCCATCTGTAGAGGATGCTACATGGAAGAGGAAACAATGGAACATGTGTTATGTCACTGTCCAGCGTTAGCCTTAATAAGAGGGTCCATGCTAGACGAGTACCGGCTCGACATGGCCGGTATAAGCAGCATCACTCCCAGACATCTTCTTAGATATATTCAAAGAATTGGATGGCTGAGAGGTTAAATTAAATGCTGCGACCAAAGGGAGGTAGTACAATGGGCCCAGCTAAGTGGCCTAAGTGCGTGTAGATAGCTACCCTCCACCCTAATAACCATAACCATAACCATAATCGATTTGCATTTGCGCCCAAGAAAGGGAACGTACAAGTATTACGTAACGCAAATTTTGATCATTTTGGAGCACCCCCCCATCCACCCGACGGGAGTAAAAATTATTAAGAAAACCACTTAAGGGGAATCTTCTTAAAACCTTAAGTTTAAGGTTTGGGTATGGCCAAAATCATTTATCCGTTTAAAATGTATAATATTAAAAAAAAAACTAAAAAAGCACAACATATGTAATATTAAAAAAAAATGACAATGAGAAAAAGAAATAGAAAAGTACTTAGGAAGCCCTAATTTAAACACTGTGTCAAAGATTTGAAGATTACTCGTAGACGTAGATAGGTTTTTACCATTGGGACACTCCATGATGCTTTAGCTTAAACATTAAATAAATACAAGAACAATAATAGTAACGTATAGATTTGACAACCAAAATATTATCACTAACTATAATTTGGCTGCAAATATTCAAATCGCACGCGGTCCCGAATATTATACTATATAAACAAATACGACAAATGTTCACGGTACAATCGGCTAGATAAACGCTGTAATATTTACTTACCTTCTCTGTACCATTTGACTTGCGGATCGGGGGATCCCCCGACGCTGCTGCACGTTAATTCCTGACGTTTGCCTTCGGTCGCGACGACATGTGAACCGGGAGCGATTTGGGGCTCCTGAGGGGCCGTAAGCACGGTCAGGGTGTACCGCTGCACGTGCAAATTTGCCCCGGAACCGGCAACCTTCACTTTGCACTCGAATACGCCGTTGTCTCGGTCGTAGCTGGCGTTGGCGATCAAGAGATCGTAGATGCCCTTTTCCGGTTGATAGTTTAGTCTGAAATTAAAGAAAAATAATGGTTAAAATCGATATAATACATTAAAGACAAATCGTTATGAATAATATTTGGTCAGAATAAGTTATATTAGTTTCCATAATGGTTATTTGAAAGCTAGTGGCTGAAAATACACTGAAATGGAAGATACGACGTTATACGAGGTATTATTTTGTGAGGTTATCCCGAATATAATTGCCGTCAATCAAGAAATTGAAGAATGAAATCTGAAGAAGCTTTATTGTATAATTGTAACACTCTTAATGTTAAAATACCTTTAAATAAAGGTCCATGTATGTAAACAAATAAATAAATAAATAAATAAATAAATAAATAGCTGTGAATTTGACTCTAAGATACAATATCAAATTTATTTTGTAGATAAAGTGTGGTACACCGATCTGTGTCAGTCAAATAAATGCAAAAGAAAATTAAAATCGAAAATACGAGATTCCCAGACTGAAAATCTAAAAAGTATTTCAATCAGTTAACTACCTTACAAAAATACACTGCCTGTAAAAGAGCTTTCCCATTTTTCACCTCCGAGCGTGAAATGGATTTTTTATTATGAGATTCACTTTCAGCAACCTCAAAAGCCCCAATATACCAATTTTCACGAAAACTACCCCCCGCCCCTCAGGGGGTGGAGTTAAATTTTTTTATTGTCAGATTCACTTTCAGAAACCTCAAAAACCCCAATATGCCAATTTTCACGAAAACCACCCTCATCCCTCAGAGGGTGAAATTAGAACAATTTAATTGTCAGATTCAGATTCGTCGACCCCAAAAAGCCCTATATACTAATTTTAAAAGTATTTAAAAATATTTATAAAAAATATCAGATTCAATTTCAGCAACCTTAAAAACCCCTAGATAATAATTTTCAATTTTTTGTAAAAAAATGTATTTTTTCCCGTTTTTCCATTTAAACATCTATTTTTTGAAAATTTATGTAAACATATTGTTTTCCACTTTATAGTTATACATTACGTTTAATTAATAGAAGGGTTTTAACTTTTTACTTGTTTTTTTATATAATTTTATTGACTTAGTTCTCTTTACTTGTAAGCCGACGTCGTGGGCCTACAAGTAAAAGGCACTAAGTCCATGTCTTTTTTCAAATTTAGTTGAATTAAACTACTTCGATTTTTTGTTATTTAACTGCAAATGGGACATTATTATGTCCAAACATGTCATTGCGATTTGCGGTAGTTTTTTTCCAAAAAAAATTATTACAAAAATTAAAAAAAACAATGAAAGTTAAATTTGTCAATATCTCAAAACCATGTTTAGTGCTCTTTACTTGTAAGCCGACGATATTATATTATAAATCAGTATTTGTTTTAAATATATACTACATTTTTTCCGAGTTTAATTTTTCGTAAAATCAATTTCACTGTTTCAGATCCGTTTGGCAAATATTATAGTTTTTTCGTTTGGAAAACGAATTACAATGTTGCCTCTATTATAGAATTACCGTTTTGGCCAGTTTGAACAAAAGTTTTAATATGGATATTTTTTTATTTTTTATTTACAATCCATTTCTTAATCTACATCTTATACCTACATAAATCATGCGCATTTTTTAATGTTGAATACTTTCGGAGATAAAACCATTCGAAAAATAATTTAGTGGAAATAAAAACAATATTTTGCTAACAGCAGTTTTTTATTATCAAAATCTGTGCTTACCTTATGATTTTGGCCAAAACGATTTTAAATTATTCTATATTTATAAACCTAAATTTATTCCCTTTTTAAAACATATGCCAAAGTATTAAAAAATAATTATGTTTAGAGGCCTGCAACTTGGTTAAGTATTTAAAATATTCAAAACACCTTATTTTACTTCCAGTTTTACTTATAGCCCAGTAGAACGGTAGTTTGACCTTGCGGTAAATGCACTCTCTCTGTTTTTTTGTAATAAAAAGAGGTTCGTTTGGAAAGCTTAAATCCAAATTTGCACCCCTGTGCGATTTTTGTTTTGCATTTGCTCTGTAACTCGGCTTCGGCTCGTCGCTCAAAAAAATGAAAATGATATTTGTTCGTTATTGAATTTTCTACAATTTATGTAAAATAACTTTTTTTGTTTAAACTATCAGAAAAAAAGTTACAGAGCTTTAAAGTTAATGAAATAGACATCATATTCAAAAAATGATTAGTTTTACAGTTTTCGAAAAACCGAAAAATGTGTACAAATTTTCAACTTTTGCAAACTTTCAACGCTCTGTAACTTTTTTTCTGATTGTTTAAACAAAAAAAATTATTTAGATAAATTGTAGAGAATTCAGTAACTAACAAATATTATGTTATTTTTTTGTTGAGCGAATAGCCGAAGCCGAGTTACAGAACAAATGCGTTTTTGCACATAACTGTGCAAAAAAAATCGCACAGGGGTGCAAATTCGGATTTAAGCTTTCCAAACGAACCCCTTTTGATTACAAACAAAAACAGACAGTGTGCATATCACCGCAAGGTAAGGCCATTTCATATTATTAAGTGCACTAAATTTATTTCTAACAAAATTTTTTTGGCTTAAAGTAGAATGTCGAAAAGTTTTCATACAAAATTATAATTTTAATAATTACACAGGCCCACAAAAAAAATATTTTTCTGAGTCTTGGATTCAAATATGATATTAGTGTGTATTTTTTCCCGCTGAACCAGAATCCGCAATCCGTTTAACCTCTTCAGGGACATAGACACATGTGTAAATTGTGGGCCGGTGTTATTAAACGTCAATTTTAGATTTTAATTAATAGTTAAACAATGTTAAAATAATTATAGTTTCAATATCAGAATCTGAAAAATTACACGATCCGTTTCATAGTTTTTAAACAATCTGATAAAAAAAACTTTTAAAGTATTTTTACCATGAATTCAAATTTAATCTGTGGATATCACTGGATAAGCCTTATAAATTAACTACAAGATTAATTGAAGTGTTTTTCATTTTAACTCGTCAGTTACTTATGGCTTTTTTATATTCATGGATATCCGTCCACATCGTTTGTTTTAAAACAGTTTTCCGATAAACTTGATGACATTTACTAATGTTCCGTGACGTGGAAAAACCTTAGATTGATTTCCTCTAGTTTTCCATTCGATCTTATTATTCTTTACTTAAAAATGTTATTTTGTGCTGCCAAAACAATTTAGTGAGCAAAATAAATGAATTAATTTATTACCTGTAATTCTAAAAATCATAAGGTCGATTCAGGCATAAATATCACTAACTACACTAAACTGAATTAAGAAATTAAGAAAATTAAGAAACATAACCTCAAATTCTATAATACATTTTCCGTGGTATGCAATAATTAACATAAAAGAAAAAATATAGCATAAAATAATAATAGAATCTTAAAATACACCATAGAAAAAGAATTTCTGAAATACACAAACTTTAGTGCAACATTTTATAAACAATCGTTATCCAAGTATTTTAAAAATTGGTAAATTTTCAGTGTTAAGGAAAAACACAGTAGTTACATAAGAAAATAAAAGGTACTTTTGGAGATAAGTAGGTTTTAAAACACAATTTTTAGACCCAACAACTTCAAATATAGTAATAATCGTCCTAAGCAATATATAATTGTTTTTTTTACTTATTCAGTCGTATGCCTATTATCTATTTAGCAGTTACCTTATTGTTGCATACCACGGAAAATTTATTACAGAATTTGAGGTTATGTTTCTTAATTTTGTTAATTACTTAATTTATTAATTCAGTTTAGTGTAGTTAGTGATAATTATGCCTGAATCGACCTATAACCTCTATCTCTAAATTAAAAAAGTGTTAATAATGTTGGATTTTTGTATTTTTCATTTCCTAATGTAGTATTATAGTTTGACGCACGGATCTGTGGCTACGGGAAATATGTTTGGAATGTGTGTGCAAGTGGGAGGCCCGATTTAGGCACGCACGCCTTATAACTCTCTTGAGGGAAAAAAGAGAGCGTAAATGATTAAAAATTTAACTGTATTTTTAAATTTGCCCTTTAAATTTACTATTTTGCACTTTGTCTTACAGTTCGTTATTTAAATTTTTTGTAAACATATTTTTATTTCTGATCTAGATAATATTATTATTTATACTATTGCAGATAATTTTTAATATACGTACCGGTACCCCTTAATGATACCGGTGTACCTATAAAGTTGGATTCTCTCTTCACCAAAAGAGGAAGTGAGAGAGGCTTACTTTACAAGTGTAAAACGGGTTGTTTTTGTTATATTTTGGTCTACTTGGGATACTGTAGATACGACGTAATGCTAGGTAAAAATAAAAAAACGCCAGAATTGTGAATTTTTTTAGATCTGCTGCCAGTTTTTAGCCTTTTAACGTCCCAATTAATTAAAATTAAGTGTTTCTTGTTTTATTTCATTAATGACTTCGCGGTTTGTTTTTAAACAGTTTTCCGATAACCCTTAATGATATTTACTAATGCACCGTGACGTGGGAAAACCCTTAGATTGATTTTTCCAATATTTTTTCATTCGATCTTCTTCGGGGTATATATTTTGTATTCTTTTGTTGTAATGTTCGCACAATAGAAATAGATGTATTCCATTAGGGATCAAACGGCGTTCAGTCGGGTAAAAACTCCAGCAATCAGCTTTCTAGTGATTTTTATTAAAACTATGTTTCTCGGTGGTGTAAAATCTTTGATCAGTGTCGTCACGTCTTGCAGTCGCGACTGATGAATGATGTTACGTGTCTCACATACAATAAGGTTAACATTACCGGAAGCCAGAACATAAACAAGCCTTTTTTTATTGCAGCATTACACGTCCAATTCTTTTTTTGCATACATTTGCCCATCCCTTATGAAAATGAACAGAAACCATTTTTAGAATGGGGTAATTAGTAAGCCTTTAAAATGCATGATGCTACGAGTGGATTGCTATATTTTACTGAATTTTATTTTGGTAGATCTTCTGTGTTGTTATTTATTATGGTTAACATTAAAAACAATACTGATCTAGTATTTCTCCGGTTTTGTCATCATGTGAAGTGGAAAATTAGTTACGGAAAACGTTATATTAAATTAAAAAACTTCATGTTAAATTAATTATTGTAAAGCGCTGTCATAAATTATAAAAACAAAAACGCCGATGAATAATGTTCCGTGTCTTAGATACAATAAGATTAACATTACCGGAAGCCAAAATATAAACAAGTCTTTTATTTTATTGCACCATTACACGTCAAATTTATTTTTTTCATACGCTTGCCCCTTCCTTATGTAAAAAACTGAAACAATTTTTATAATGGGAAACTCTTCATAAACATACTAATCGGTATGTTTTTAAATTTTTTTTTGGTGTATATGTATTGTTAAACCAATCGTCTTTATATATTTCCTAGCTAGGTTAGCTCGACCAAAGCTGTTTGACATTTGAGACTAAAAAAAAAGAATGCAATATGACGTTATAAGATAATTAATTTGCGTTCCGAAAGTGCTAAATCAGAGTATTGTGTCGTATAATTCTACTTGCCGTTTAGTGGGTAGAACCTTAGATCATATATACATAGATATGGCATTAATGTTGATTTGTTTTATGTAGAACATATACAAAGCCAATTGTAAACAAACCACTATAGCGGTGGGTGGTGACCAGAAGCGGGAAGGTGAAATCTAACTGGATATAGCAATGAAAACATTTCGGTTTGACGTGGACTCAAGGCGTATCTATGTATATATGATCTAATGGTAGAACAAAGACTGATCAGTTGATTCCGTAGCCAAAAGATGGCTGGAGTATTACTCCAGCTATCTTGCGTTACCAACCCAGGGAAGGTATAAGAAAACTTTTTGTTAAACGACTGTCTACCATATTTAAATTCAAAGCCACACAATTTTTAGTCAACTACCTTATTCTCTAAAATGCTAAAACAAAATTAGAACGAAATAAGCCCCAAATGGGATATTAAAAACTACATGCATGCTAGTTGCAGTAAAACTGCTAAAACTTAAAGAACACCAATATTAAATATTGTTTTTTCTATTTTGCGACTCTTATAAGCTCATAATCACACGCATTTTGCGTGTTCTTATAGGCCCATAAGAGGTCTCTACTTTTTTTTCTGTTGGGTTGGCAACATCGAAAAGCCTATCTCTTGACGTTTTGCGTGCAAATATCAATGTCGATTTAAAATTTAATTTTTTACAAAATTTTGTGTTTGGGTTATTTTTTACCGTGTTAAAATTGTGGACTGATTAATTGCAGTGAAAAAAGAAGAGATGAATGTAAAATATATCAAAATATCATTTGTTCTTAGAATTTTAAACATAGTGTAAATTGTAATGCTAACTCAAAACAAAAATCCCTAAATCAGTCATCAATTTAAATGTAAGTTTTTTAAATTTTAGAGCAAAATAGAAAAAATTGTAGCACTAGTACTTTAGAAAACTCGCCGCAAGCGGCTCGTTTTCTAAACTTGTACTCGTGCGCTAAAAACGTATGTTATGAAACTAGTACTTTAATATACTATTAATTACAGCAAATCTATTTAAAGCGATGCTTCAAAAAGTGATTTGTGGAGTTAAGGCACATCCGCAATTAAATTGTAAAGAAAAGAACTGGATTACTGATATTACTGATTTAAGTTATTTAAATTGAAGTAATAATACTTTTAAGTGTTAAAATACTAATGGTGTATTTTATAATTAGTTAAAAAAAGAGGTGTATTTAAGGTTAAAAAAGTCCATTTCTTTGCCATTTTTGCTCTTAGAGCAAATTAACATTTCATAAAATATTAGTAAATAATATTATAAAACTCGTTAAACAGCGCCCAAAGAAAGACCAGTATGAAGGAATGCTACATTCTCTTTGATCACCATGCTAAACTCTCTTACATCAAAAACTTATTATTTTTGTAACTTACGTTGGTACTTTACACAAACTCATATTACTTTGACCCAAAAGAAAATAAGAAACCTTTACAAGAAAATGGTAATCATTAGTTATTCACTATTTGGAATATATCATTCTTGATTAAATTGAAATTGAAAATGAAAATTCAGCTAATAATGCTCAAACTCTTAATTCTTGAGATTGAAAACTTAATATTTTGGTGTCTTGTATAATTAAATTTGTTGTTTTAGATTGTGTTTTCTGGAGGCACGGATTAATTTAGCGTTTGGCTTAATTTATCATAAAATAATATACACTCTGACATTCTAGAATGAAGAATTCTCCATTTAACATTTACGAAGAGTATAATTTTCATAAGGGGTACCCGGTTTTGTTTAATTTTTTTGTGGAACCTAAACAAACAAAATTTAAAATTCAAGAGTTCTTTGTTATTGTCAAATCTATAATATACAGGGTGTCCCATAACTTATCCGCCAAACTAAACATACGGGATGTATAGAATGTATCTTTACCTGAGGAATAGCATTCTGATAATAAATGTACAAAAAAGTTACACAGAAAAAAGTTTGGGACAAAAAAGTGATAAGAACCCCTATTTCGGACGCCGCTGGTTATCGTTATTTTGAAATATTTAGGTCAAGTATACACCAATTTTATGCAAAAACCGCATATCGCCAAAATGAAGTTAACCCCGTATGAAAGTTTGACTCATAGAATAAAAATAAACGAAATAACCATAATTAAAGCGAAACGTTTAAATTTTAGTAGTGTATAACATTTAAAAGATAAAATATACATTTAATGTTAATCTTTCTAAATAAATTTATGTTTAATTGCGCTTTTATTTTTAAACACATAAAAGTTGTATATGACACTATTTGTGAAGCAAATAATTTACCAAAATAAATTTTGGTAAAATTCGTTTATCTGTGGTAGCATATTTACCGGAATTTGTTTATCTTCGTTTAGTTTATGTTTATACTTTTGTTTATGTTGGACTGATAGTTCTTTTTAACTATTACACACATGGAATCGTATGTTTAAATTGAGTATATTTCTTATTATAAGAATATAGGACCATCTCTTGTGTACATACTTTATTTAAGCTTGATATAGGAGGTGAGATGTGCATACACTGTGTATTACAGTATGTGATACATAATACCTTCCGTGTGGGATCTATAAGTAATACGTTATTGCCAATAATTATTGAATAATTATATAAGAATAATTATAATTATTCTTATTTTGATAAGACAATGTCGCAATACATTTTTGTGTATGTACAAAAAAAATATACTTTAAAATTTGAAGATATTTTTAAATAAACTTAGGGTTCCTGAACGATAATGACATTAAATGGCGTTTAACGACACTATCATAAGCATACCTTGGGGAACGTTCAAGTATTACGTAACGCAAAATGTACCAAAATTCATACACTTTATACCTCGATTCTCGTGTTATTCAAGGCTGTAGAGATTTCGTATTTTCGCTACCCCCCCTAACACACCCCCTATCAGGGGGGGTATCCAAAATATGAAATATCTATAATCTATAATAACGCGAGAACCGGGTTATGAAGTATATGAATTTTGGTTTGGAGGTAGCTGTTCTTTCGTTCATTAGAGTAGCATAAATTTATCACTGCTTGGAAGCAACTGCAAGACGTCTTTCCCCACTCTACAACAACGCAACGCCTGTGTATATATAATAAAAGCTAAAAAAGATGACAAAAGATAACTTATAGCTTCCAACTCCCCGGGCTCTGATCATAAGAAACCCTAAAAAAACCAAGGCTTCTACAGCTATGTTTTTATATGGACAAACAATAAAACAGTAAAAAAACTATATTATTATAATAATAGTGTTAATAGTTTGCTTTATTAGACATACGACACAATAATTGTTATAATGGTAATTATTGTAATTAAAATTTAGTTACATTACAATTTAATTGTAACTAAAATGCAGTAAGAATTACATAATTAATATATAAACTTTTACAATTTTGGCGAAGGCGCACAACAGTTGCTAGTTACTAATAACTAAAATATAATTAATAATAATTCGTATTAAGGGCCAGTTATTTTTTGCACGTTTCAACCTTAAGTTAGCCTATGGTTAGTTGCTATGAAAGAATTAATCGAGTATGGCTGGGTTTATCAAAGTGCAGCTAAATTTAGCTGACACGTATTAACCATAGCAATTCCAACCAAAATCCAGAATTTGCTCTTAACTGAGACTATCTTTTAGATAAAGTTTTAAAAGTACACTGATAAACTGGGCATATATCTGTCAGATTAATATTAATAAACCAGTTATAAGTTCCTTTAAACGCATTTGCACGCAAGTATTATCATATTTTATTAAGGGGTTGTTCTGATTTTTTATTTCAAAAAATAGAATTTTTTTTTTGCTTTTTTATACTTCTTAATATGTGTAGAATACGCTCCTAAAATATTTTAAAGAAATTTGTCTTGTTTAAAAAGTTATACATTAAAAAATATACATAATAAAATTATAAAATTTCAGGCCCCACCGAACTTTTTTAGATTTTTTTTATGATTTTATGAAAATTTTAGGCATTTTATGACAAATTTTATGACAAAATATTTGGACAAAAAAGCGAAAATCTTCCATTTTAAATCCTTATTAGCACTCTATCTCTAGCCATGGCCGGACCTAGCCAGTCCAAGCCCCGAGGAAACTTTTTTGGTGTATTTTAATTTTAAAACAGTGTTGCAATTCCAAGTTGCGTAAAAATGCCAGAAAGTTCTAGCATCTCAGACGATTTTTTTATTTAACGTTAAGTTTTACGAACTTGAAAAGTCACGACAAAAAAAAAGGGCCGTCAGCTAAGTTAGTCATATAGTGTAACACTGTAGAAGTACCCGTTTTCAAAAAAAAATTGCAATTAAGAGGAAGTTACATTCTGTGCCACCAAAAATGTTTATTTTTAAAAGGTTATTACTCCTTTAATATTAAATTTAGTTGTTTCGATAAAGAATACTTTTTTGCTCAGTTTTTATTGTAGAATCGCCCTGCAGAATTAAAATTTTATTGATGCTTTTTTTGTATACTTTAAAATATAAAAAAAACTTTAAACGCGTTTTTCTCAAAATGCCATTTTTCAAAACGGTTCCAGCGATAAAAAAAAACTGTTTAAAATATTGACATAAATATTTCGGCATTTTGTCGAAAATCATGTTGGCAAGTTCGCTAGTGTATTTTTTTTAAAAGGCTTGTAACTTATTTTTTATTCCCCCTTTTTTACCCGTTTTTGGTCGGAAAATGGCATTTTTTTGTTTTTTTCACTAAAATACGCGTGGAATTTTTGTTTTTTTTTAGAATTTTGACTTATGTCTACACTAGCGAACTAAAGGACGTAATTTTTAACAAGACTGTTTTAGATTTTTGTGTTTCGGACCATTGGGGGCGGAGCTATAGCTGGAACCGTTTGCCATGTTAGGTCTAACTTCAGCGCACATTCATTTATGACCGCAAAAAAAAAAAACAAAAAAAGATTGTGAACTTTAAGTTGCCTAATACTTTGTAAACAGTTTTGTACATAAAAATACTACCGTTGCCAAAATATGTTGAAAATGAAACCACAGCGATTAAACTATACTTTTAGGGTTTCGCGTTTTTTAAAGTATGATAAACTAGTTTTTAAATTCGTAATTAACGTCAGGTCTTTTATGTACAACTGTTACGTGACACTTAGAACTGTTTCTTTTTTAAAAACACCGAGCGTGTAAAGTAACAAGCTTTGAAGATATATTGCTTTAAACTCTATAATAAACTCCTCACAATAACTCTATTTAAATTATAAACAAGCCGTAAAGATATGTAAAGCTACGCATTCCATTATATATTATTCACAGTAAATGTATATTGCATTTCCCAAATAAAAAAAAATAATAAAAAAATAACAAAAAAATTACATTTTTTTAAGAAAAAGATCTTTTAAAAAAAACGAAAAATTATTGAAAAAAATAAAAAAAAAATTAAAAAAAAATTAAAAAAAAACTTTTTTTTATTTTCTTTTTGCGAAAAACGAAAAATTAAAAAAAAAGAAAGTTAAAAAAAAACTTTTTAACTTATTTCAATTTATTTTTTTTGCTAGAATTAATCCTCATAATAAAAGTAATTTTTCCTGAAAAAATTACGTTAATCCGAATTTTATTTCGGGATTTTTTGAATTTTTAAAAAGTTTATCCCCCCATTTGTTTTTGCGGGGTCACAAAAATCGTATCAGTATTAAAAAAAATAAAAAAAAATTTTTCAAAAAAAAACTTTTTTTTTATTTTCTTTTTGCGAAAAACGAAAAATTAAAAAAAAAGAAAGTTAAAAAAAAACTTTTTAACTTATTTCAATTTATTTTTTTTGCTAGAATTAATCCTCATAATAAAAGTAATTTTTCCTGAAAAAATTACGTTAATCCGAATTTTATTTCGGGATTTTTTGATTTTTTAAAAAGTTTATCCCCCCATTTGTTTTTGCGGGGTCACAAAAATCGTATCAGCGGACAGAGACGGACGGGCGGACGGACGAAAAAGTTGCTTATTTTTTCATGAAGCAAATTTATATCCAAGAATTTTTTGTCTAGGACAATTTTTGAAATTTTTTGAATAATATAATATGACTTCTTTATCTTTGATAATATTTAAATTAAGTTTTTTTTTATTTTACAATAAATTATTTTCCTATTTTTTTTTATTTTCATCCCATATAATTTAGTTGATCAAAATCATGATTCTTCTTCTTAAATAACATATTTTTTTCTGAATTTGTCAAATCGCTTTTATTCTGTGGCACACGGACTGGGGGGGGCAGACAGGCAAACTTTAAATTTTGATGGGATGTATACCTAATTTTTTAAACGTCTTTACTAGAAAGTTCGGTACTTTTTTTTTAGACACAAATATTTTTAATTCTTATTTTAGCGCCTTCTAAAAAATATTCTGTGCAAAACACACCGTATAACATTGTTATTTTTCAAGAACATAAAAAAAAATTCGATAGAATATTCCGTTCCATCGACTAAGCCAGAGTACACTGAAAAAAGGATCCTTTTGCTTTAATGGCGTAAGAAATTAGGCCAAATGCTTCGCACTCTTGAATACGTCCAAAAGCGCATTCTCTTAACATGAAAATATAATTCACTTGCCAGGATCTTTCTGATTCTTTAACTTAAAATTCTTTGATCTTGTGTGAAATGCAAGTGGTCTTGTATCAATAGAAAAATTCTTGGGCCAATGTATTTAAAATGATTTAATTTTTAACAATCTTAAAACAAGATAAAGGGGGTTTGCCTCAAATGCACCAGGTCCAAGAGAATTTTAAAAATATTTCAAAAGCAACACTTTTCTTGGGACAAGATAAATATTTTTGTTTAAAGATACACAACTTTTAAGCTAAAAGAATAACTGCCAAGAGTGTTGACTACTTTGAGCCAAGAACGTCATTTTTTTCAGTGTTTGTGACAGGGGACAGATGGCATTTGATAAAATGCGTATATTTTTTTATCTAGTTTGGAATACTCGATCATTTTGTAAATTTTGGAAAGCAAGACTTTTCTATCTATAAAGCGGTTAAGAGTATCGCAAGTCTTAGTTTTAATAAGTTTTACAGTCGCACGTCCTATTTGCCACCACTTATCGCTAATTACTGCAAAAACTAATTACGGTTTTCCTGCTACACGAATTATCCTTTCCGAAGCTTAAATTGGCTCTCGTAAAACTTGACAGAAGTATTAAAATATTGACTAACCGACATCGTAAAATGTCCTATTTTATTAAAATATTATGGCTTAGTCTTGTCTATTATTTTAATAAGCTACTTTTTTATGCGACTGTTTGACGGTTTTGAAAGTATATTTTTTCCAAGGGTATATCTTGCTGCTAAGTAACAAGTAAAAGGGGGAAAATATTTGTGAAAAGTGTGGGTAACTTGATCCTTTGCTTTAGTTTCAATATTTTTCCTTTTACTTTCGTGTAATATTTTATTGTTTTCTCGCTTATGTCATATCTACAAAAAAAGTGTTGGTTAAAAAAATATAATTTTAAAATGTTATGTTTGTTAAAAAGTAAAATGTACTTTACACCAATGTTATAACCGTGCTATGTTATATCTGCAACATTCTCTGCCATCGATGAATATAGGAATAATTTTTACTATGCGATGATTTATAATATTTTACTTTACCAGTTATACCAATATACATTAATTCATAATATATTTTGTTTAATTAATTATCCAACTATACGAAGTTGGTAGCCCACTGCCTTGTTGTCAAGTTTATAATAATAATAATAATCATTTATTGTCATTTTGAGATCATACAATCTATAGACTCGTCGGGTTAGATAATGGATGAAATAGAAGAGACTATGAATGCAGGTCTGTTCAACTAAAAATCTTCGCATAGTAAAAAATCTTTCTATACATCCTCAGTCTACCACGCACGCAGGCGCTTTGTATAATTTTTTAATGCACGATTATTGCATTACATCGATTTTCCACTAATCGATAAATGAAGCGTTTCCGAGAAAAGGGCACTTTCTTAATCCAAAGGCAGGAGGACTGTAAAAAAATATTTTTATATTATTTTAAAAACGTTATTAATTATATATTATTTTAAAAATGTTTATATCTCATCAAAATGAAATAAAAAGTTCAAATGAAATTTTCGACTAGGGCCCCCCTCCTTTGAGGTATTTGCCCCTTAGATGAAAAATAAAAATCAAATCAAAGGATGGACCCCTAGTCAAAAATTTCATATGAACTTTTTATTTTATTTTGATTGACTTTTTAAAAATAATTCATAGCATTTTTGAAACAATATAAAAATATTCCTCCTGCCGGCATGCCCTGGAGTAAAAAAGTGTCTTTTTCTCGGAAAAGTTTAATTTTATATAATTTTGCGTAGAGTACTTTTTTGATAAAAAATGCTCGCAGAATGTAAGAAAAGTAATAAAAAGTCTAAAATTTCTAACCCTAAAACACTTAGGGGTTTGGAACCAAAAGTCCGCCCCTGACTTTTCTGATAACTTTCAAAACTTCTGTTAAAATCATTCGATGCGCATTAATTTTCTTAAACAACCGTAAAAAAGTTATTGAAAATTATTAAAAAGTAAAAAAATAATGATTTTTATATTACATCTTGGGGGGCAAATATCTCAGAGTAGGGGGGCCAAAAATTTTATATGAACTTGTGGCATTTTTTTGAGGAGATATGTTCACCCCTAAGAGATTTTGGAAACATTCCTGGCCACCCTGTATAATTTAATAATTTTTCCTTTATTATTTTAACAGTGTAGTTCGACAGAGTATTATCTTTATCCCAGGTTAAAATCAAATGTCTACACTAAAGCCAGTCTACTTTGGAAAAACCTTTCTTTGAATAGTTTGTTTTCCAACGACTTATAATCCAATTTTCCTTCGTTTCCAATTATAGGTAAGCCTTTTGAAAGTAAACCATCCATTTGGTAAGGTAAATAATAAAAAAATGCTTCCGAGAATTGATTTCAAAATAGTATAAAAGTGTGATAGTATCGTGTATAAATATTTGATAACAATATAAATATAAATTGAATTTTAACCGCTCTAATACTACAAGTATACAAGGTGCGCAAATAATCGATCAAATTCATAATTTCTGCATAGGAATATATTTTTACATTTCTTTTTTTTTATATTTTAAAAGTTTAGAAGTGATCACTCAAAAAAGTGTATTTGATTTAAACTTAATAAGTAGGTTATAGTATATTACGCGCCAAGTACTCGATGTGCACTGAAATGGTTTGCGTCGAGGTACGTATACTATTTTTTCTACAACCAAACACCTAAACATCCTAAAAAGGAAAAAATTATCTTAAAATTAGTTTGTCAATTTGAGGTTATGTGGTTGACGTTTACTAATTTTCTGACAGCAGATATGTAAAATCAGCTGATCGTTTATTATCAACAGTTATCATAGGCAACGGGTGGGAAATAGGCACTAACTACTAACTAGGTCCCCAAGTACTACTGCTACTACCATTAGGTTGCATAAGGATAAAAAGTGTCAAGAGCGATAAAGCAGACCCATAAAAAAGTCAATTACTCTTAACCAGACTATATTTTTATTTCTAATTTTTGGGTGCTGAGATTTACAATGAAAAAGCTCGCTGACCACAAAGGAGCTTGCTCCCTTTTTATGGAAAAGTGGTTTCGATTAAATTTGGATGAATTTTGGATACTTCCAGACATTCTGGTGAAAAGTATGCCAGGGAACAAATCTCAAAAATCAAGAGTTTGGGTGCTAGAGCACCCAAAAATCTCAAGCACCGCGATGCATCTGTCTTATCATAAGGAAACCGGAAACCGTGGGGACTCGAATCCAGACTGAGACCTGCCTTTTTTGTAATTTTCCGATATGCCACTAATATTTTCTTTCATAATTTATTTCAACATTTAATAGTTTAGGTGCTAGAGGACTTTGATAAATAGAGTCTGGTTAAAAGTAATTGACGTTTTTTTTGTGTGCCGGTTTAATCAACGTTTAGAAAACCCTGGTATGCAGTTGTAATTAGAGAAATAGACGAGTCGTTGTTACGATTGAATTCACATTAGAAACCGTTGACGTTCGAAAATTCATTTCCAAGATAAATAATTCGCAACATTTATTCAATTAAGATTGAATCAATATTATTAAAAGAAAAATACACATCTCAGCCTTACTTAATTCTTATAATTGGCTCTTTCTGGTGGTAATTCCACAATTATTATTCTTTTGAGAGGCCTCTCCTAGAGTTGACACAACGAGACGTCGCATCCATTCTGGCTAATTTTCGTTTCTCATATAATATATCCGCGAACATCCATGGGCGTCGCGTCGTGCCTTCGACATGTTTTATAGTAACAGGAATCTATGGCCTGCGTAGTTTATTTTATAAAACGTAACTATATTCTATACACAAACATATACTATTCAAACCTGTTGTAAAAATATTTACTGTGCGATTTTTAATTTACTCTCTTGCTTGATGAAACAGACCATAGAACTTTATATACTTGTGTGCAAACCCAAATTATGGTGTCCTTAATATGATTTCCGCATACTGTCAATTACGTCCTTACGTGAGGGGACGATATGTTTGAAGTGTTTTTGAATACAAATCTGCTGTGACATTTTTTTCTTTTTGGTAACTGTAATTAAAGTAATAACAGACTAGATTACAATAATTACAATAACTATAATTAGGTTAACATTTATTTTATTTTAGTCAAACTTCACGTGTGATATAATGGTTCATTACTGCAGTTTCGTTAACTATTTACGTTAACATCATCAGATACTACTAATATAATAAAAACATTTTAAAAGTTAGAATTTACATTAAAATTAAAAAATTACACAATTTAAAACAATTTAAAACTTAAAAAATAGTAATAAACAAATTAAAAATGACATTGGAGAATGTCAAACAGGGACTACTTTAACCTAGTTAACATTTAACTTCACTATAAGGAGTCTCACATTATTTTTAACAAAACATGGTGGATGAATTTCCAGACTATGTAATAATTGTAATTATTACAATTAGTAATAACTAGATTGGAGTTCTTCTAGAGCTTTAAGATTTGGTAAAAAATAGTTATTTATATACCAAGGGACTAAACTGGCTGTTTTAGTCCCGCTGCATTAGTGTTTCCTGAGCAAGCGTAGCGAGCGAGGGAAACAGAAATGCAAGGGACTAAAACATCCAAGTTTAGTCCTGAGGTATATAAACTATTTTTTGCAGGACCAAACATAATTTAGGTAGGTAGATAAAATTAAAATTAAAAACCACGCGTCTAAAATCGGTTGTTTTATTTTCGTAATTTAATCAAGATGCCTGTAAATTGCGAAAAGTCAGTTTCATGGCTATAGCGATTTCAATTGTTTTTTAATATGGTCGACACAAACGTCAAAAAAATGGACGTAGATGATAAATTTTAAGTTATGTATAAATTGTTATAACAATGTTATTTTTAAAGGGTTTCTTTGTTAAAATCAAATAAATTGCGACCAAAGGGAGGTAGTACAATGGGCCCAGCTAAGTGGCCTAAGTGCGTGTAGATAGCTACCCTCCACCCTAATAACCATAACCATAACCATAAATAAATTGGTTTGAATCGCTAATTTATTACAAAATACCACAAAAAAGTACAAACCTAATTTTTGACCAGCAAAGCACATAGTAAGTATAATATTTTAATATTATCAAGGTTGCCGTGATTTTTATTCCCTAGGGAGAAAAACGGCAAGTTTAGTCCCGAAAATAAAAGCGTAAAATTAGGTTTTAGTCTTGGTCGTGCAAAAAATATATTTGAGGCCTCTGGCAAAAAGCCAGGTATACTTTGACGCACGGATCTGTGGCTACGGGAAATATGTTAGGAATTTGTGTTTCCGTTGTAGGCACGCACGCCTTATAACGCTTTTGACGGAAATAAAAGAGCTCGAATGATTCCTCCCCCTTTCGACGAAAACTTTTTCTGTTTTCTGTTTCTGTTTCATGAGGAGAGCTATACATACTGTTTCCTCATCTTTTATTGTTGTAATAATACTGTTCCTATGCATAGTTTTATGCGTCTGTTGAAAAGGACATAAAAATCACGAAATATATTTTAATGGTTTTTTCTTTTTTCTTAATTTTCTTTTTTAAACTCAGTTGTCGCGTTTCCAATAATTGCCAGATCTTGCAAGTCCCTCTAGGTCGGCCCTGGTGCAGATCCACTAAACGACGCCTATGCTCACAAAAAACGGTTGGGTTCGGTCTTATTATCATAAATTCAATTTGTACCCATATACAGGACGTTTTTTTTTATTACAAACGACATTTAGATTGCCTCATTATGATATTTTTAGGTTTCTTATGCTAACTTCGCTCGGACTATCTGTGTTTGACGTTTCTCAAATGTGCCAGCGGCTATTTCACGGTGTGAAATTCACACACTTCCATTAGTGCGCGACCATTTTATGCACTTAAGCCAAAAAAAGACCTAGCTAGTTTATCAGTATATAGTTTATAGTTAGTAACCTAAATCCCAAATTTTAAATTACAATTTATAACTAAATGCTATATATCGCACATCCCAAAGAAAAATGCAATATTTATAAAATAAAGTTATTGCACATCACTTAAACGCAAAAAAAACGAACCACCTAAAATTGCCATTTTTAAATTCAAATATTTTGAAAATTACTAAACTACGGTCGTTCTGCAAAACCACCGCGGCGCACGTTCCACGGTTGCCGCTGATGAAGAAGCTCTAGAAGATCCTTTTTGTGTATCTTAATGCAAAAATAAACGTCTTTATTATTATTATTATTATTATTATTATTATTATTAAAAAGTAAAAGACCTAACCTTCAAACAAAAAAAAAACAATAACTTTACTGATTTAGCAGCTTTGAGTTATTTGAAAAAATTACAATTTTCAGAAACATCCTGATATCTCCTAAACAAGAAGTAAAAATAAAAAAAAAATAAAAAAGAAAATAAAAAAAAACTGCGACAATAAAAGGAATTTTAATGCAAACTCTAGAAGATGGAAGAAAAAAACATAGTGTACATTTTTTGCTGTTATTAACACAAACAAGTAAAAAGTATACTATCTATAGAATGTTCAGCTTTTAAAACAAAAAAAGAATAATTCAAATTCATTTAGTAGATTTTTAAGTATTTAAATTTTAGAAATGGCATTTTTTTGGGTGGTCCGATACATCAAAATCTGGAAAAGTTTTTTTTTCGCCATAACATTACTTTCTTCTCTCAGAGGTCGCTCAAACGTTAAAATGCTCTATTCAGATTTTAAAAATTGACAACCTCTTCTAAACTGGGTTTAAAACATAAAGGATTTTATAAGTAGTCCATGAACTAGATACACTTTTGTGTCCACTTTTGGGACTAATTTTGTTTATAAAAGCTTAGAAGGCCAAAGTTAATGTTTTCCACTCGGGTGATGATTCCGAATCATCACTTGAGTCGAAAACGCTTTTAAAAAGTCGATGATATTCGTCAACAAATGAGTAAAACGATACTCGGAAACGAAAAATGTCGAAGAAAAGTGTCACCTAAGCACGAAAAACGATTTTAAACATGTTTTCGCAGAATCCTCAATTAACCCTGCGCCAAGAGGCGAAAACAGAAGAGTTTGGATATTTCGCATGAAACAATTCGTACTTATCTCCTGGCTCACGACTTGAAGTGTCGAAGTACAATAAATGGAAAAACAGAAAAAATGACTTGCAGGTGCCAAGGAAAACAGATCGAGATTGGCCATCTCAGTCACCCGACGCAAACCCCATCATGCACAAGCTTCGCGGGAAAAAGGTATATACATTAGGAAGCTGTCGCGAGACTCGTACAATTTGGAGGTCTTTGCCGTAGGAAAAAGCGAAAAATCTCATCACAGTATGCCCCGATGCCAGGGGATCATTGACGTTAATTCAATGCAATGGGGACTAGACGAGTTACTAAGTTATTTGCATTGATCTATCATTAATTGACTCTAAATTGATGTAAAAATAAAGAAAGAAAAACAATGCGTGACACGCTCTTACTTAACCGACTGTATATCTAGATTCTGGACTAAAAGTTGTAACCGACGAGTAAGGTTCTTAACAGAAGTGAGTAACTTTCATAGAAAACCACTACAATACATTCTATTTAAATGGACCCAAATGGCCGCTGATACATGTATAATATTTAATGCAAAAATGGTGGAAATTAAAGATAAAAGCTTTTGCTTTTGTTATATTTCTAGAAATCTGCAGCTACTAGGTTATTCATTTGAGATTAAAATAAAAAACCCAAAATTTGTGGTTTTCACTTATTCAAATGAAATTTTATTTTACTTTGTCACGGTAAATATTTTTTTAAACAGAAAAGTTGGAAAAAGTTGAAAAATTAAATTTGTGTTTAAACTTATTATTTCGTGAGCTTAAAAAGTTGAAGATTTATTCTAAAACTGTTTATCTCCTTAATATTTAATTGTTTGTATACACACTGTAAAAATATTTTTTGCAATTTAGTTAACGACCGTTGCCGACTATAGGTACCAGAATTTTAAAAGAAAATTGTAAAGTTTTGCCTAATTTCTTAACGTAATTTTAAAATAATAATATAATTTTAAAATTGACTCGTAAATTTAAAAGTTGACCAGTAAATTTAAAGATTTAGTTAAATTTTCTAAAAAACACAATAAACTCTCTAATTTTTAACCCATTTTTTACATTGTATACAAACAATTATATAAATGTAATTATTAGCTTAGAATAGTATTATTTAAATATATTTTATGGATAAAAAAAATTATTATAGTCAAGAAGGAACATAAACCTACATAATTAGCAATGTTAATTTTAGTTTCTATAATTTCTAAAAGTCTCATCCCCTCAATATTTAATTGTTTATTTGTCAGCTTAGAATAATATTATTAATTATTTAAATAAAAAATAAAAAAAGAATTATATTAAAGAATATAGGTAATTAGGATTGTTAATTTTCGTTTCTATAATTTTATGGGAATAAAACTGCGTAGAAAATTATTATTGTTTCTCAGAAAAAAGATCGATTTAGAAATAATTAAATATTTTATAGAACTTTCTTTTGTTCAAATAATTATTAGATAGATATTAACTTGCTAATGAAAATATTTGTTTAGAGACTTGTACAATATTTTTTTAGAGACTTTTTGTACAATTGTACAATTATTGTTAAAATAAATTGTAATTTATTTATTTAGATAAATGATATAAAACAAGGCGTGAAGATATGTAATGCTACGCATTCCATTATATATTATCCACAGTAAATAAACATCGTCAAAATTCTTCG
The DNA here is from genome assembly GCA_958510825.1 of Brachypterus glaber. Taxonomy (NCBI): domain Eukaryota; kingdom Metazoa; phylum Arthropoda; class Insecta; order Coleoptera; family Kateretidae; genus Brachypterus; species Brachypterus glaber. The sequence goes on along the minus strand of OY294044.1, from coordinate 67,188,720 downwards.
ACCCCCCATATTTTATAGAAAACAAACATAACTCAGTTGTGAATAAAATATTATGAGATACTTACTACACCTAAATAGTAAAGTAGTTAGTAGTTGTCATAAATTAAATACACAGGGTGAAAAAAAAATACAAAAAAAGTGTCAAAATTTTAATTTTTAAATTATTTTAATTCAACAAAAAAAAACTAATTTAGTTAACAAAATTGGGATCCAAAATTGGTCTAAATTTTTTAGTTTAGGTTAACGCAAAGCTACTGTGCCGCAGAATTACTCTAAAACATAATAGTCGGAGAGCTGCTGCTCCCGGCTATATTTTATATGCCTTAAAGTACATTCAAATTAAGCTATTTTTAAATAGCTCCGGATCCGGTTCCTTTGGGTGCTAGAAGCTCCAAAAGCTATGGCAATGAGCTACCAAAAAATCTATTTTTAACTTGCCGAGTAATATACATTTTATTTAATACATTAAGATTAAGCTATTTTCATAGTTATACACAATAATTCTGGGGCCAAGGGATGAGAAAAGTCTTTAAAAAGTGCCTTTAAAATATGTGTTACCTAATTTTTTAAAGAAATGAGAATTTATGAAATGACATTTAGATTAAATGAAAATTAAAAAGAGTTTTTAGTGTTGACATATGTCAGATAAAGTTTTTAAAGTCTTTTTTTAACTCTTAGCCTAGTGAATAATTGTGTAAAACTGTGAAATTGGACTAATCTAAATGTAATAAATGTCATTTGTCTGACTCGGTAAGTTAAAAATATATTTTTCGGGGACCCCATTTCACCACCTTTTCGAGGCTTCTAGCATCCAAAAGAACCCGATCCAAGACCTAGAGATTTGTAAGTAGCTTAATTTGAATGTACTTTAAGACATATATAAAATACAGCTGAGCAAATAATGAAATAAAAATGGTCACCAGCTCTTAGACTATAAAGCCTTACGAGTACTTTTCATTTTTTTTATTAAAAATGATCGAATTCTCTACCGTCGCGACGGCAGAATTTTGTCCAAAAAAAAGCTGAATTTTACCACTGTGCGACGTTGCCATATTTATAGCTCTAGTACACCTTACAATGGGGAGATTTCATGTACACGGACTGTATATAATGTATGCAGAGAAAATGCCTTACTTTAAAATGAAGTTTAATGTTATTTTATATTTAAGAAATGTGTACCTAGTACATTTTTCTTGATTTAGATACATTTTTCTTAATTAAGAAACATTTTTCTTAATTAAGATCTGAACTCACTGAGTGAAAATGATTCTCAGGGAAATCTCTTGACATTAATTCTTTTCAGCTTTGGGTACAAATAATTTGTAAACTTTATGTTATTGGTGAAATCCTTTCATTTATATATAATTTAATGTCTACAAAGCAAAAACAAAAATTAAAAACTTACTTATAGTTTGAATCCAAGGGGATGTTACCAATGGCAACGTTGTCGTGTGTCTGCTTATTGTGTTTCGTCCAATAGAAAAGAGTTTTTTCATCTTGGGCTGAAAAACGACATTCTAGCTTTATATCTTCTTTTTCTCTGATATCTCTCGACACCTCATCAACAGCTCCGACGTCTGAAACAAAAAATAGATTTATTAGGATTTTTCTGTCCACGAGCAAAACAAAAAACTAAATCAATTAAAAATAAATTTATATTAAAGCTTAAATATTCATTTAAACCAATGTTTTTAATTTTATTTAAGAACGTATATCACACATGAAAATATATGAGGAGTTGAACGGCAAAACTTGACATATCCACTTTTTGTGAAAAGTGAAAATTTTTACTGTATTGAGCAAAATACCTAGCGATTTTTTAATTTCTTTTTGTATATTTTAAGTTTTGCAGTTCAACTCCTCATATCATATAGTCTAATCCTAAAACATAGGCCTACTAGGTTTTTCGCACAGCTACCTAGTTATTGAGTAGTACTCAAAATATTAGGGTTACCTGATCATGTTCATATAAACGTTATGAAACGCAAATGAAAAAAAAAAACAATAATTTCTTAGTTAATAGCTATGAGATAAGAATTTAATGATGTATGTTATTTTAGTTGTACTACTTATAATTAGTAAATTAATTTTGTTTTTACATGCAAATAGACAATTAAAATTCCCCAATGAACCTAAATCAGAGGGATGGTCTGTATTAATACCGCCAATATCCCTTTTGGATAAAAAACTGTGTTAATGGGTGTAAACATAACAGAAATTAACATAAGAAAATTCAAAAAATTATAACTTCCTAAAAATTGATTTTTCAGGAAAGGTTAAAAGCTTTTAATGAAAAAGTAAGTGAGCTCCTCCATTTTACAAACCGCTGAATAAATTTGAGGGAAACAATAAATAATAAGGCTTTTAAGTCTCAGATCACATGCAAAGTGTCGTATCTTTACTATCAGTGGCTCCTGAGATGTTAAGTGACTAAAGATAAAGAATATTGCGAGGAATATTGTATTTAGTAAAGAGCATCATGAGTTGACGTAATATAGGCGGATATAGGTCTGACACGGTTCGAAAGCCATCGAAAGAATGCGGCAAAATATGAGAAAGGAATACTTTATTATAAAATCTAACTAGGCATACGTTCACGTTGAATTCACTTCATCGAAGCGTGTCTTGCTCCTATCTCCCCCTTTCATAGTAGCTTTCTTACCGTGTGTCAGACTATAGACTCATTAAGACGACTTTAATTCAGTTGAGTAAAAAGTATGCAGGACGAAATTTTATTATTTAAATAGACAACATAAACTATTAAATTTTTATTATTGATATAATCAAACTTTCTTTGTTACAACAAAAAACATTTATCGGCTTAAAATTGATGTAATTTTTATTGATTTTACGTAGGTACACTTTGTGTAACGGTTACCCGTCAAGCACGAATATTTTAAAAACAGTTGTCAATTTTTTTAACAAAAATAATTTTAGACTACACTGTAAAAAATGTTTCGATAAGTTATCCGAACTTGAAATATTTTTTATCCGGGATAACCTGCAATTAATTACCAGCTATCGGTACCAGAATTTTAAAAGAAATAGTCAAATTAAAGTTTTACAGTAAAATTAGATTTTTCTTCAACTTTGGACTTTAAAACTGCAAAAAATTTTTGTACCGAAATTTTAAAATAATATTGCAATTTTGAAACTTAATTTTGGGATAAAACTTAAAATATTACGTTTTCATCTTGAACTTAAAGCGTAAATATAAAAAAAAAATTAAAATTGCTATAATATTCCAATTTTAAAACCTAATTTAATATAAAACAAAGATTACGTTGTCATTGTAACTTTAAAGAGTAAAAATCGGTTTAAATTTTACAATTTAATCCAAATATTACACTCTAATTTTACCCCAGTTTTCTAAGGTGTACATTTTTGAAACACCCTGTTGGACAAATTACACTGGTCGACAAAAAAAACATATCTTTCCATTTTGTCTGATATATTACTTTCGATGAAAAGGAAGTTGAATATCGTTTTTTCAGCCCTAAATTTTTTTTCCAGGAACATTATACATCTATAAGATGCAGTTTTTTACGCAGATATTAAAAGTATATTGTTTTTTTAGATATCCAAACGTTTTTCGAGTAAAGTTCAAAAAACTTAAAAGTTAAACATTTTTTAAATGCCTATTTCACAGTTATGACTAAGGCCTTTAATTTGTTTTATAGCTCATTTTGTTCATTTTTTAATGCTAATTAATTCTGTGAAATCGGATTTGAGATTGATATTTTCTGACCCGAGATATTTAGTGAAAAAAGTTCGAAAAACACGCTTTTTTGGTGATTTTTAACAAGGCAATTAGAAATAAAACTTTTATTTTAATATTTAACTTAACGTTATGTTATAACATATCAGAAAACCAGATAATAAACAATTTTAGGAACAGAAAAAAATTATTCATCTTGTTTTTAAGATATTCCAACTTTCTGTTTTACTTTTTTTAACAGAAATCTGCAATTTATTTTAACACGCTCACTGTCCAATGACCCATATATGGGTCATGTCATAGGTTTTTTGTAAGTCCTGTAAGGCATATGTGATTTAAGTTTACATATGCCTCACAGGACTTACAAAAAACCTATGGCATGACCCATATGGACAGTGAATATATAATTCAAATAATTATTATATTTATAATTATAATTATATTAAAAAAAAAATTAGTAATTTCTGTTAAAAAAAGTGAAGCAGAAAATTTGAATATCTTAAAAACAAGGTGAAGGCGTATAGAAATATATTTTTTTATTCTTAAAATTTTTAAGTATCTAGTTTTCCTGTTATGTTATAACATAACGTTATGTTAAATGTTAAAATAAAAGCAGAAAATTTAAATATCTTAAAAACAAGGTGAAGGCGTATAATTTTTTTTTATTTTTAAATTTTTTAAGTATTTTAAGTTTTCCTGTTATGTTATAACATAACGTTATGTTAAATGTTAAAATAAAAGTTTTATATATAATTTCCTTGTTAAAAATTACCAAAAAAGCGTGTTTTTCGAACTTTAAAAACAAGGGTGTGTTTTTTCACTTATATCTCGGGACAGAAAATATCAATCTACAATCCGATTTCACAGAATGAATGAGTATTAAAAAACAAACAAATTGAGCTAGAAAAAAAAATTAAAAGCTTAACTCATAACTGAGAAATAGGTATTTAAAAAATGTTTAACTTTTTTTAAGCTTTTTAAAAACCGTTAAAGATATCTAAAAAAACAAAATAATTTTAAAATCTGCATAAAAAACTGCATCTTATAGATGTATAATGTCCTTGAAAAAAAAATAGGGCTAAAATCAACGATATTTAACTTTTTTTTTTTCAAAAAAGCAGTAGCATTTATCTCAGAATCCCAAACCAAATTTAATAAATGGAGGTCAAATTCTTGCTCAACATCAAATAGTACATCAAAAATAATATATCAGACAAAATGGAAAGATATTTTTTTTTGTCGACCAGTGTTATTTATTAAACTACTGCAAACATACAATTGGGTCAGAAATATATTTTGTTAGTGAACATAATTCCTATTGATCCAGTTAAGTCATACATGAAATCTTAGTTAATTTGGCATTAAGTATCGTACATTACTGCTGAATATAGTATATCGAGTTTCTGTGTATGTAACTCGAGTGAAATCACCAATTATTGGTTTTGTGTTTATATAAGTAGAGGCTTTGGACTACAGAACGTGCTAAGATTTGAGTCAATTAAGCCTGAAACTGAATACGTAGAGAACAACATGTTATGATCATTAAATCAAAATTTATTTTGGCTTTTAAATAAACGAAAACTAAATAAAAAAAAAACGAAATAAATTTAGGGTGCGCGCGCACATGCGGTCAACTATCGTTTAAAAAATGACAGCATTTAAATTTCACTAAGAAAAATAAATTACTACTATTATTAAACAACCTATATTTTATAATTATAATAATAACAATAATAATAAACAATATTTTTTGTATTTAGGTATAGTTTTATTGAAAAAACATATAAATATCTGCCAAGCGCTTTCTGAATTTTGATTCCATCTTCACGGCTGGCCTTGTCAATGCCTTACATGATGCAGCAATGGAAAATATAGTTGTTTTATTATACATTGGGAGCAATAAGGACAATTACACACACTTTAAAACTTAAAAAAAAAATAAACAATATCTTCAGGGCTGGTATTGTCAATGCCTTACAGGATGCTGCAATGGAAAATATAGTTGTTTTATTATACATTGGGAGCAATAAGGACAATTACAAACACTTTAAAACTTAAAAACTCAGTTTTTAAGTTTGGACAATGCCAGCCCTGAAGATGGAATAAAAATTCCGAAAGAGCTTGGCAGATATTTATACGTTTTTTCATTAAAACTATACCTAAATACAAAAAATATTGTTTATTCTTATATACGGCATACAAGTCAAAAACTTTCCCTCTATATTTTATAGTTATTAACTAAGAATTTGTTACCATATTAAATACTATACGATTTTGTATATATGGAACCCCAAGCCACTTTAGTTATTGAATACAGGCTGTTACAGTAACAACATCAAAACAACGTTGTGTTTATTGTAACAACTTGTATTTACTAAATAAAGTTGCTTGGGGTTTTTTATAAACATAATCGTTCAGTATTTAATATGGTAATATTTTTCATTTTATTCTTATAGGTGAAACAATTTGAAAACATCTGCAGAATTGGTTTTAGCACGGTTAAACGTTTTGAAATTATGATTTATTAATAAACTGCCTTCAGCAGTACATTCTAAGCCAAAAATCTTCACATTGCTTTTTTGACTTTTAAGTTAATCAACAGAAAAAAGTAGACGACATAAAATCTCAGTCATCTCGAGTTGTAATATATTTGCAGAGATTCATTTATGCAAAAACTAACGAAGCTAACTACAAATTTAATTAACTTTGTCTACACTACGCAATACGTATAGTTCTCCACATGAAAGAAAGTACTGACGTAAGGGGGAGGAATCATTCTCGCTCTCTTGTCCGTCAAGAGCGTTATAAGGCATGCGTGCCTACATCGGGCCTCCCACTTGCACACACATTCCAAACATATTTCCCGTAGCCACAGATCCGTGCGTCAAAATATAGTACGCATGATTATTTAAGTCTAGTCATAAAATAATTATATTTCTAGTCAGATTCGTTAATTTATGCAAAAATCAACCTTAGGTCTATGAAATTAAAATTATACTTATTGCTTACTAAAAGCATGCAGTTGTTTATATATTTTGTAAATAATAAAAATTTATGTTTTATTTTTCTATTTTGTGGTTATTTTCTGTAATAAACTATGACCGGAATAAGCTGTTTTCATTTATTTAAGTGCAGGGCTCTACAGTGATTAAATTTTAAGAACAACACATAACGTATTATGCTTGCAAATTTATTGTATTATAAATATTATTCGTAGAACGTTTTATTATCTGGGGTTTTAAAATAAGTAATTAAATAAAACAAAATTTATCTAAATTTATTTTTAAAACGTACCTATATACTGAAAAATGTATGGAAGGAATTCATATTCTAAAATAGAAAATTAGGAAGATAATTTTAACATGAAATTTGTTAATTTGGTTAATTCATATTTCAAAATATGAATTATATGAGGCTTTTAGAATAACTATTTTTCATCTCGGTGTCAATTATTTTTGAGATATAATTGTATTAAAATGTAAGAAAGAATTAAAGGGACTGAATAATTAACAAACCTAACCAACCTATTGAAATGAGCAGAATAACTAAACGTAAATTCAGCTACACATTGCTGCATATAAGAACAACTCTATACATTAACTAGATGCATATATTATAAGGTTAAAGGTTGCATAAATGGGTAACAGCTATAAAATCAGCTTCAGAAATATCAAGGGATGAAGGATTCATCGATCTATTAAAATATAGAAATAGGAGCCACCCTAACCAACTTATTGAAATGGGCGGGATATTTAAATGCAGGTTCTGCTGCAACTTGTTGCATATAAAAACGATTCTATAATACAGTAAGAGATATATTATAAGGTAAAGGTTTGCATACATTAGCTACAAAGAAATAGGAAACTAACTATGAAGAGTTGATTGATCTGTTAACGTGGAGAAAAAAAAACCACTTTAACCAAATGAGTGAGATATTTAAATGTAATTTCACTTGCAAATTCTTGCATATAAAAAAAAGAGGTGTAATTTCAGCTACAAAAATCAAGAATAGAAAATTTAAGGAACTAAGGATCAGTTAAAATAGATAAATAAGAGCCACCCTAACCAACCTATTGAAATGAGCGAGATATTCAAAAGCGAGTTCAGCTGCAACTTGTTGCTCATAAAAAAGACTGCATAGAGTTAGTACATGTAGATGCGTAAAATAAAATTGATATTCCCTGTAGGTAACATTAGTATGCCCTGTCTCCTCTATATCAATTATATATTCTTTGCACCCTATGCGTGCGTGTCTCTGAAAGAAATTGTTAACCACTTGGGCCTTAACTACGTGAACATATTATCAAATTCAGATGCACGCCTCCCCCGCATATGTGGGTAAGTTTTTGAAATTTGATAGCAACTGGTCGGGTTACCTTAGGTTACTATGGGATTTGTTTTGTTTTGCCAGCATCTGTCGATGGCAACGGAGTACGTTTTATCGCATTACTGAATAATAATATTGATGGTTAAGTTTTAAAAGGTATCAGATGGTTCGTTTTTCTTTAATTATTATTTAAATAATTCAATTATTAACTAAAATTCATTATTATATTATTTTATTATCAAATAAATTGAAATGAAATAAAAAATTTAACAAGAAAATAATAATTCAATAGAAGACGACTAGTCGCGACTGTTACCTTATGCCAATGCAAGTGGTACCACTATGTTGGTACCAGTTCCATTTTTTTTAAGTTTTCTATGTGGTTTTGTGGATTGGTATATTCGATAATGGTGAATTATTTTATTTCGGGTCGTTGAGAACGTAGAGAACATTTATTTCCTAAAAATTGCGTACTACGCATAAAATATATATCTGCGATAAAAAAAATCGTGCTTCCAGAAACTTAAGAATTTAAACAATAAAACAAAGTATCCACAAAAGCAAAAGTAACAACCATAGAGATTATAGTTACATGCATCTACCAATGGCTTAGTTTATATCGTGGGTACTATTTTTTAAGTCTAGGTACTATTTATCTAACTATCTCTGTTTGCAAAATGCAGAGATAAAAAATATAAAAAGTACCTGGACTTTAAATAAAGTCCCTACGGTGTAAACGTAGCCAATAGGAAAATATAGTAAATTTATTAAACTACCGTTACCAATGAACAGAAAAACTGATATTTAAGGTTATTCTAGCCAGTAATTAACACAAAACTAATTAAAAATTTAACCAATAAAATGAAATGTGACAAATAAATCTTTATGCTAGTAAGTTTAACATATTATTCATGCGGTTGAATCTAATATTGCAAAAATTATGTTTCTTTTTTCGAAAGACATTAAAGTGAAAAATAGACCTAGCCCTGGCTATTTCTAAATAGATTGATGTGACAAAATTCCTAGAGGAAATAAATGTTTTTAATTTAAATGTCTGTTTAGCTTTCTCTTGCGAAACAGATCGCATTGTTTTCGAGAACAATATTTTATAGTGTAACCGAGACATATGGCAGTTCCTTACATCCTTACAAGAAATAAAAGGAAATATTGTGGAAGGAATTACGGGTTTCTAAGTTTGACCTTATTGTTGAAAATATTCAATTTTTGATCAGTGAATATCTTAATTCTTTTAGCAAAACAAAAACTAACTGAAAGGAGGGTATCGCATTTTGGGCTAAATCACCTTCAACGATAAGACTTTACATGCTTATAGATACATCAAAAATAAATACTTAGCCAAAATTTCAGCCCTTTTTACATCCCGGAACATACTTTAATTAATTATTTTAATTAAGAATTTTCACATATGTCAATGTACGATTTGGCAACATTGCACGAAACTTCAAGTGTCAAATGTCATCTCGTCAAAATAAAAATAATTTTGCACATTAACTACTACAGTGGGGCCAAAGTGGGTCTGTGTTGTGTTCACTGCTCTTGACTATAATATTAAAATATTTGGTTGTGTTTTATTAGTTTTCACGGATTTAATATACTGTAATTCAATGTGTAATTAGGCTGGACTTATGTGACTAGTTTCTTAAGTTTCAGTATGATTATGGAGTTATTTTTGAGGTATTTATACCATAATAACATTGTAAGCAAACCATTAGCTTCAACGATAACCCAAAGCATCTAGTTCCATGGGACAGTGTTACCCAAGACAAGTAATTTAATTAGTTAATAATATTAATTAAATATATTTATTTAAAAATAAATTTATTTAATTAATATTGAACATTGTTTTTATTATACATTCTATCTAAACGTATTTATGTTGGTTTTGTAAATAAACAAAAAATATTGCTTTTTTTCAGTATGATAGTCACATTTAGCGCAAGAATAATGCGATTTTGTCGGGTTTACGATATCAAATAATTCCTTAGTTTTTATTTTTTTTTTTCATTTTGTTCTTTATAAACAAATAACACAGTTTTTTATCATTTATTTTCATAATTTTGCATTGTTTTAAACAAAAACATATTTTTCTTATTTAGCCCAAAACTCCTATTTAAAACGATACCCTTCTTTATAAAGTTTTTTTACACTTATAAATTATTACATAAACGACGTGCAAATACAAAATACAGTAAAAAATAGTAGTTTATTATTTATTTTTGACAAAAAATTCATGTTTGTTAAAATGTCATCAGTTTCAATATCAATTAACGTCGACTATGTTACTTTTTGCACTAGTATGAAAAATTAAACATTTCGTACAGGCCTACCACACAGAAAGTGAGGCTTTGAGATATAATCAAATAAAAAACTCTTTCGCTCCTGCCCAATTCTAGAATATCTAACGAAAGTTTTGTAAAGGAAAAGTCTGAAATATTGAAATATACACGGAAAAAAAAATTATAGCTAGGAGCGCTATAACACACATACCAAGCAAATTATAATCGCTTATTATATAAATACAAGGCTTTCTCTTACAATTATGGCAGTCAGTGTAAAAATTTATATGAAATACTTTAATTGTTTAGTGAATAATAAAATATAACAAATAGTATGGTAGCTTAAATCACTATAATTTGCCACTGTTACCAAATATCTTATAATGTATAGCGCAGAGCCCACTAATTTCTTTCCGTGTATTTTATGAGGTACAGTAACAGCGGGTAGATAATATGAAAAAAAAAATCGAATATATCGCACTGATTTATTAAGCACTGCTTTTAAGCTTAAAAGCGTCTGTTATTTGAAAATGATTTAAAACAACAGGTTAAATAAACGTTCTGTTTTCATTACTTTAAGATACTGTGGTATCAAGATTTAGAAACAAAAATGTGTACTATACTATGTGTATATAGGTCCACTAGAAGAGGTGCTTGTATGCCGTTATAACGCGTTCTTTTCTGAATAGTATGAAGTAGGGGACCTATTATATCAAGGACATATATTTTTTTTATTGGATGAATACACAAAAATATGTTAAAATTTACTTTAAAAATTAAAATTGCATTTAATTAATTAAAAATGTTACGTCAAAATCATCAGAGGAGTAAAAATTGTGGTTCCGTTTTGACGCATATGCCGTTTATAGAGCTCGTTTAGGTTTAGGTTAAATAATAATAATTATAGATATTTTTTAATTTCCGATTCTGTGATTCCAATGAATATGTTCTTTCAATAAAAAAGTTTTTTTCCAAATTAACTTCTCTACACGTTTTCAACAAAAACTCCATTTCCAAATTAATTTCTCTACACCTTTTTATTGTTACGGGTGTCTTTGTTTCAATAACCTCGAAATTACATATTTTGACATTTTTCATATTTTGATTGATAAAGCCAAATATTGCATAAATTCTTTCAAAAACTAATATTTTTTTTTTGAAAACGGGATCAGATTAGATCCCGAAACGTTAGAAGTTAACTTTTATTCAGTTTTTCGTTCTTTTTTAATTATTTTAACGATTTATCAAGAATTTTATTAAAAATTCTTTATTTAGGCATAATTTTTAAACTTTGGTAAGGTATTGACTAATAATATTTTTAGGTAAAGAAGATATAGCAGCTAAGTATTATTTTAAACGCAATACCTTACCAGCGCATCTAGAAATAGGTGCGCCTGATAAGAACATTTTAATTTTATTTTCTGTTTTACCAGCGCATCCATATCGCCCTCCAGCGCCAAATGGATGCCCTAATCAAATGGTTCTCCAAATGGAAAATCAAAGTAAACGCCAATAAAACCAAAGGCATCCTAATCTCTAGGATTAGAAGAGGCCCACCCCAACCCATTCAGATTAATGGCCAACCCATTAACTGGGAAAATCATGCCAAATACCTCGGCATTACAATCTCCAAAAACTTGACGTGGGATCAGCACGTCAAAAACACCCTCCAAATAGCAAATTGCCGCCTCTCCAAACTCTACCCCTTAATAGGCAGAAAGAGTCCCCTATCCATTAAAAACAAACTTCTTCTCTACAACCAAACCCTAAAGCCGGTACTTCTTTACGGAGCCCCAGCCTGGAATAAAATCACCCTTAACAAAGCGCTCTCAGCAAAACTTCAGGCCTTCCAAAACAAGGCACTCAGAATATGCCTCGATGCCCCCTGGTTCATGAGGAACAACCAGATACACAGAGATCTCGAAATGCCCCTCCTAAAAACGGAAATCATCCGCTACAGCACGTCTTTTATACAAGACAATTTAGATCACCCAAACCCCCTCATCTCAAACTTTCTAGATTACGATCATGAAATACACAACACTCACAAAAAGATCAAAAACGTCCTCAACCAGTAATGGTACCCACTAATACAGGACAGATGCATTCCCAGCATCAGTGAGATAGTCTCACTCCTCCCGCACATCCCTCCTCTCCCTATCACATCCCTCCCCATCCCCCTCCCACCCACTCCACAGCGCCAAATTATGACAGATGCAACTCGCACCAGTGAGCAGAGACTCACTCCCCCCAAATTATGACAGATGCAACTCGCATCAGTGAGCGTAGACTCACTGCCCCAACTTTCAATTCAGATTAAATATTTTTTTAGATAAATGAGCCATAGGCTGCGCCTGTCTCTTAAAGACCCAAACAAACTATTGATGATGATTTTCTGTTTTAGATTTTTTATAAATAATCATTGAGGCTCAAATTAATAATAATGTGAATATGTTCTTGTCTAATAATTGATAGCCTAGCAAACATGTACCTTTTCTAACGCCCATACTCCAATATTTCCTTAAATTTCTTGCTTTTCTAAACGTTTTCGTAACGATTTATCTTTCTCCATTGCAAACGAGGTTCATTCATATTTACAAGTAAATGTTAATATATCTTGCATTATTCGTTCAAGCGTAAAATTTCGTGCTCCCATTGCTCGATAAAAGATTGATTTGTTTTTTAATGGTCACGTGTTCTTGGTTGTGTTCTTGCAGTTGCTAGTCGACCGCAAAATTAACGCGTGCCCTGATTTATACACTGCCGGACCTTAGTGACCAAAAAAAAATAAAAAGCCGTGAAGATATGTAATGCTTTGCATTCTATAGTACTCTTTACAATGGACAGTACATTGCGTTTTTTCTCTTTCGTGTTATTATTTTGACAGCAACTAGTTTGGTCGACTGGTCTAGTTCCAAAGGCCACTTATACCAAATTTAATATTTCTAAGTCAAGGCGTTTAAAAGCTGAAAATGTACGACCTTGACCTTAATTTTAACAGGCGAGTCAAAATATATTAAATATATTGTTGAAAAGATCACCCTTACCAAATTTCATGTTTCTAGGTTTAGGCGTTTAAAAGTTAGCAGGTAGTCTTGTTTCAAAGCGCATGATCCGACTTTTTCCTCTATTTTTTATATATATTTTTTTTTATTGCGCCGCGAACCCTATTGTATTTTTTTATTTTTAAAGATGTTTTTTTTTTAACAATAGGGTCGATCTTACTCTTGTAGAACTTGATTTTTACTGAAACAATTTTATGTCGAGCGTATATTTCGAGTTACTGTGCAAATGTTTAACCTCGTGTTTCCCCAAAAAATACTAAGACGGTTAACCGTTTCGATTTTAAATACGCTGCGTAAAATATACACTTGTTTGCTAACACTTACCCTTTAAATGATACCGGAAATAAAGGCTCCTATTATTTGCGGTATCGTAACTAAATTGTGGTACTTTACATATAAGCTAATACCTCAACGGTAACAAGTTTACGACTGTCGGATAGGTACTATAAAACCTCTCCCAGATAGAGTATAAAGTTGGGTTTATAATCACATACAAAACATAAATTTCTTGTTGAGAATTACTCATATACAAAATAATACTTTATTATAGTAAAATTAGACAGTGCTTCGTAATGCTTAAGACACGGTAAAATGTACTGGCCATTTCTGTCTTTCACATATTTTCGTAAAAAATGTCACAGAAATTACTCTAAATTTTATCCTAAGCTTAAAATTCACGTACACAGAAAGAAAAAATATACAGGGATATAAAGAACTTTCACTTTCGGGTTTAGACCGTGTTAATGGATTTTCACTTTCCGACGTTTCGTCTCTTACTACTAGAGACATCTTCAGGGATTAATCTGAAACTAAGTTTCGAATCAACTTGTGTCACTATTTATGACGAGTTGTGGTTATTCACCCGTGACGAGGTTTTTCCTATCATATTAAGCCTATATTTCGGTCCAACCAAAAATTGGGTCAATGTTTGACTTCAACAAAAGACAAAATACCCCTGAGTTCAGAAGGCGTATATAAAATACCCTGCTCCTGTTTACATAGGTGAAACTAAGAGAAAAATTTCTACAAGACTTCAAGAGCATGAGCGCAATATAAGAAAGAAACAAATTTCCTTATCGGCAGTAGCCGAACATGTACATGAAACAGGTCATAAAATCAATTTGTCTGAAACAAAACAAATATTAACAGAAAACAGAAAAATGCCAAGGAAGATACGGGAATCGATAGAAATCATCAAGCATCCTAACAATATCAATCGGGACACTGGTTACCACTTACCTGCAATATGGAAGTCTTTGATAGGAAAAACCTCGTCACGGGTGAATAACCACAACTCGTCATAAATAGTGACACAAGTTGATTCGAAACTTAGTTTCAGATTAATCCCTGAAGATGTCTCTAGTAGTTAGAGACGAAACGTCGGAAAGTGAAAATCCATTAACACGGTCTAAACCCGAAAGTGAAAGTTCTTTATATCTTAATGGCCGTTAAAGCTTAAAATCTATACAGGGATATTCAAAAATAAGTTTAGAGGTGATTCTCATTCAAAAATATGAAAAAATTTCCTATAAAGATTGGAAATGAGCCCTAAGGGAGCTACCATCATCCTAAGGGTTCATGTAAAAAGTAGGATTTATTTAATATTTCTGGAACCCTATAAACCACAGTAACGAACTTTTGCACATACCTTAAAATGGATAAAGGCTATAATTTCATGTAATTTTTATTTGGTAATTTTAACCAGGGACGTGCGTAATGGGAAGACGATGTCACTTTTGCCCCAAACTTTTTATCCGTAAATTTTTTGACATTCTCTCAAAAAGGTACTCTTTATGTTACACCGTAGGGCCAACCGTTTTCGAGAAAATTGCCTCTTAATATATAATGGAATGCGTACCTATCTTCACGGCTTGTTTTCATTTCATTAATTTTACCTTCTAATATAAAATGGATCGTTCTTGAGTTATCGAGTTGAAAAGAACACCTATAAATTACAGAATAATACTCTTCTTGCGAGGAGTTTGATAATACTTTATTATAGTGAAAACTAAACTCCTTTAGTGCCTTTTTGCCTGAAACAAGAAACTTCTGAGCTAATGAAAAGCTATGCGACTGTCAAAAATTAATTTTCACGCTGTTGAAGACATAATTAGCATCAATTAAGGGTTTGGAGAATGGCGTTTCTCTCCGTTTCATCTAACTTTAATTATAAGTAAACCAGGTTGTATATATAGAATAAATAAAGCAAACTATAAAATGGTGCTGCGTGCTGACAAATCAATGAATGATCTTAAAAAATCTCCAAATGGTTTAGGTTTGGTGTTAAATTTAACTGAACCTTTTTTACAGATCATTTAAAAAAAATGCATCAAACCGACAGACATTTTTTCGCGGAAATCACCCTTTTTGCATATAAATGTAGATAAAGCCAACAAAGAAATATATTTTTTTTCTACTCGGGCCTGCGGTTCTGTTGGATTTTCCTAGGGGAAAGTAAAATAGGGAAAATGAAAAACAGCACAAATGCTTAAATAGCCTGTTTGGATAGAAATGGATAAATCGTGGCTCGAGTTGGGTTTTCAGGGATTTAAAATCTTTAACTTGTACGCTTTCTCGGTCTTAGATAAAGCTTAAACTAAATCAGATACCCAGGCATTTCCAGACTACAGAATATAGGTGTACTCGTTTTAGTAAGTATTTCATATTCAATAAAATTCACTATTTTATTTATTTGAACGTAACATGAAAAGGGTTTCTCTCACTGATTTAATATAAACAATTTTAAAATACAGAAAACAAATCGACATTTGATAAAAATTTGAAATTCAGATATTTATGACAGTAAAACTTGTTTCACTATACATTGTAATGCTGTGAGATTCGGGTCAGTCTTGGCTTCATTTCATATGTAGAATAAAAACAAAAGAAGATTTTTGATATTAGTCTATTTTTTTTTACCTTAAAATAATTAATATATACCTTAAAATAAATAATTCTTTAAGACCTCGCGCATTCAATTTATTTTGCTACCCAAAATAATTAATATGACAAATAATCTAATTCTTAAATAATTTTCCATTTAAAAGTACACATATGTTTAATTTCCACTATTCGACATGAGAGACTGGAGATTTCAGGTCTGCCAACATCTAATGTAGTACTTTTTGTGCAACATTAAATGGCGCCACCAATTTGTACGCTCTCAATACAGATATGCTTATTTTTAATAAGTATTTTTAATTTTCAACAATCTGTGCGAAAGCCACCATACCAATATATGCTCACTGATAATCGCAAAAAAGCGTGAAATAGCAGCTATATGACATTTTGGTAGGGATTTTCTCATTGATTGTGAAAATTCTGTAGTAGAGCAATGCAATTTCTTTATAGATTTAAATAGTTTTACGTCATAAGGCACTAAACTTTATTTTTTATTTAGTTTTAACATAAGTTTTCTTGTTTCTGCTATAACTTTTATACCACTAGACAAGTAAATATTGGTTCGACAAGTAAAAACAAAAGAATTTTTAGTAGATATTACCATATTTTCTCGACAGATACTCGAGACTTTATTCCTTGCGAATGTGAAAAGTTTTTCGTGAAATTTAGGCAGCACAATCGTGGCCTGAGGTCACGCGAAGCCTCTTAGTAAAACCATCTGCGATGAAATATAACCATCTTAAACTTTTTTTTATCAACATGTGTCTAGATATTTATCATCTTATGTATCGTGCAACGGATTTTTTTATTAAAACTTTTTTATTTACTGTCTCACGAACATATGACTGCATAAACCGTAATTTCGCGTATGACGTTTTAGTTTTATGGTATTTAATATTAAATTTCAAAGTATTGTTTACACGAAAGTAAATTAAACATAATATGCAATATAAATAGTTCTTTTCCCAAAATTATTTAAGTTACGCTTGTCTCGGGTTAGGGAAAAGTTAAATAAAAAACAGTATTAGATCAGCTTACCGGTTTCGGGCATATATTTACCCTTCTTCAGAGCTAGAATATAAATGGTACATTTTAGAAAGCAAAGAAACATTAAGAAAAAAAGGAAAAAACAAAAAGTTAAATAATAATTTAAAAGCTAATAAACACAAAACACAAATGTTGTACATGAATTATTGAAAATCAGAGAAAGAGCAAAAAACTCTAATATTATAAATTATAAACATACTGTATAGTAATAAGAAGTATTGTTTATTATTTGATTTTCAATAATTCATGTACAACATTTGTGTTTTGTGTTTATTAGCTTTTAAATTATTATTTAACTTTTTGTTTTTTCCTTTTTTTCTTAATGTTTCTTTGCTTTCTAAAATGTACCATTTATATTCTAGCTCTGAAGAAGGGTAAATATATGCCCGAAACCGGTAAGCTGATCTAATACTGTTTTTTATTTAACTTTCCCCTAACCCGAGACAAGCGTAACTTAAATAATATGCAATATTACAAAACTTAGTAAGTACCCTTAAGGCGATAAAACCATCTATGTCCAAATGCAAATTCATTTTTAAAATTACATGACGTAATACATATTAGTTTTTTTACGTTTATTTTTATACTAGGGAACGTTCAAGTATTACGTAACGCTCCTAGGAGGAAGGGGGTGGGGGTCATTTTGGAGTGTTAGGCCCATGTTAATGGTATAGGAAAATGGCGTTACGGGGGGGGTTCCAAAATGATTAAAATTTTCGTTACGTAATAATTGAACGTTCCCCTATTCACAGACTTTTTCGAATTTCTCAAAAAATGTCCTAGATAAAACATTCTTGGATACAAATGTGTTTCATGAAAAAATAAGAAACTTTGAAAATGTCCGTCTGTCGGTCTGATGTCGCGTGTTTTGCAGACATGATAACTCAAGAACGAATAGTCCGATCGACTCCAAATTTTCAGGAAAAGCTCCAAACCGAACTAAGGGTCTTGCATTGGGGATTTTGCCTGCCTAGTGCCTGCCTCGGTGAATGCACCACCCACCAGAAGCACAATGTAAAAAATAAATGTGTAATTACACATGAATCTGCATGTAAATGTGATTCAATGTAAATGCATGTAAAATTTACTAAATTTTACATGTAATTTTACAATTTTATATGCAAAATAAAAGTAAAATTACATGTACAATCTAGTACACTCTAAAAATTGTTTTGAGAAATTACTAATAATATCGTTGGTTATTTAATGCCACCGATTTTGCTAGTAATATTACATATCAACTTTGTAATTTAACTAAACTGCGTTGTAATCTTGTAAATTAATAAAAATTATTTTTTGTAATTTCACAACATTTGCCTGTGATATTACATAATAAATTGTGAAATTATTTCGCATTTTTACAATATTACAACACGTCTTTGTAATTTTAAATGTTTTTTTTTTGTGAAAAGCTAACACATTTTGTAAAATGTTCAAGTATTTTCGCAAAATTTATAAACCCACAATAATATTGTGTTTTTATTAAATTAACTTTTGATTTTACAATATAACAATATAAAATCTTTGCAATAATGTTAGTATTTTTTTGTAAAAATACCAACGTTTTTTTCAGTGTAGCTCTGTTCACTCTGGTTCACTCTAAAAAATAAACATGTAAATTTACATGCAGAATCATAGGTAATGGGGTTGCCATGCACAGACAAGTAAAAATTACATTTAATATCTCGTAAATTTTACTTGTACCTGCATGGGAACACATTACCTATAATTCTATTTATTTTTTAGAGTGCAGGGCAGCAACCACTCTTGGCTCGGTTTGGCGTGACCCTCTCGCGAGTTATGTTATTAAAATTAAAACTATATAATCTTCTGCATCCGCCAAAACATATTTGTCAACCTTATATTGTACATAATAGGTCGACAAATGTTTTTCAATGATGCGAGAAATCCGTTTATCACAATTTGGTCGAATCGAACTTCGATTATCAAAGTTAAATGGTTTTAACCTGAAGGCTTCATTAACGCTGGAAAAATAAACTTAAAAAAAGTGTATTGATACTTTATCTGTTTAACGTTATCTGTGCTATTTTAGAGCACATACAATTAATTTAATGGTTAATATAGGGGTTCTGTTAAATGATTAATTCATTCTCATAGGTGAGTGTACATACATAATAAATACATTACAATTTGACTAATCCTAATAAAGCTTCATAGATTTATAGCGTTTACCAAACTAATTTGTACTAGCACGGATACAGTAGAGCATTTACAAAACAATATCCCCTTCGTACATCGCTTAATATTCCAATTTCTCCGTTTTGTGGTAAATTTTCTGCTCGCTATTTTATTTTCACGCCGAGTTCTCTACGGTTTGACGTACATATAATACATTGTGTATACAACTATGAAATATTAAAGTAACACTTGTAACAGAACCCATAAAATGTAAGTAAAAATATTATATAATATAGAAACCTATATTAATAGTATATTGTTTTGCTAAGAGGAAAAGTAAAGCTTTTTTTACTAGTCTGTAGAATTTACGGAAGACGCGAAGCTAACTTTTTTTTACGGCGTATAACAATGAACTCATTTTTGTACTGTAAAAAAATAGATAACTTCTATCTAGTGTGTTCATATTTTATAACTTCTATGTTCATATTTATAACTTCTATCTAGTAAACACACTAGTTAGAAATGATCTATTTTTGTACAGTAAAAAAATGAGTTCATTGTTGTACGCCGTAATAAAAAGTTAGTTATCAAAACCACCACTGGCGGCAACACTCTTCGACTTTGATGACAACCATACTTCAAACTTGCTTGTTTATTTTGTAAACAGGTGGTTGACTCGAGATTCTGTGCAAAAACCTTGTGTAAAATTGATTAAAAATGATTGAAGAAGAATATATGGTTTATACACCTACAAATCTCTCCGAAATTACAAATGATACATTAGACAAGTTACCATCGAAATCGCGAAAAGTGTACGATTTAGCCTTACAAAAAAAATTTTAAATGAGCTAAGGAAGGTTTAAGTTTATTTCGAAAGGGCTTTATTTGCCTATTTTAATAAAAAAAAACATACTTTATTACTGAATAAATTAAACTCAAAAATTAATATTTAAAAAAATATATGCTTGAAGAAAAAATAGTATGTTTCACTCAGAGGAAAAGTGCTTTTTTTACTCGTCTGGAGTTTCCGGACTCCGCTTCGCGTCGTCCGTAAATTCTACTGATTTCACAAATAATAAAATTTAGTTTGACGTTTCTTTTTTTTCAATTCTTTGTCTAAAAGAGTGAGAGAAATTTAAATTATCTTAATGTGACCCTAGCAACCATGAAACCAATCAATTTTCTTATTTATAATGGCTACGGTGTTTATAAAAAGGTATTAGATGGTATATATACAACCCATCAAAATTCAAATGATTGTTTCGCTAAAAGTATTAAATTTTGTTTTCTATTGCATTGCATTTTTAAAATATGCGAATTTCATTTGCTTTCTGCAATTAAAAAGGCGGTATTTGTGATTAATAACCCTTTTTTTATTGTAGTACGAATTAATTAGGTAATTTAATTAATTACGAATTTATAGGTTTGCCCAGTGGAATAGTCTAGCCATGTTTTTAACAATTTTTAAATTAACTAGCTTTAATTCTGAACTATTTTTGTTACACCATGGTGGTGTAGTAAAAACGATATTATGAAAAGTACTTTTCCTACGATCCTCTATGAAAATGACATTTAGCACACTCTTTTGTTCTTTAGAAAACGCATCATATCGCACTAGTTTGATATTTTTATATCACACTCGTTTGATATTTATGTATGGAGGTTTGCCTAATTTTATTTAGATATTTACCTTACGAATTTTATTCACCTTGTTTTATAAACCATTTTCCACCTTTCACCACAGCGTTTTGTATCTTTTAGGTGATTTAATCCAAATATTTCTGTTTTTCATGTCAAAAATAGAAACTATAGTTATAACGTTACTATTTTGACCATTACTGTCTAGTCTAGACAGTCTAGATCTTATAAAAATTACTTAATTTTTTATTTAGTTACCTTACATTACATAAAAAAACATCAAAATACAGTTTTATTTCTTATGAAATGTAAAACAGTACAATTTTACTGTCATATGGCAGCATAACTACAGAAATCTAATATAATAAGTAAACTCAAGTTTGCATTTATTTAGGAATAGGTAACCCATTAAACCGCTATGTATTGTATTATTAAATATAAAACCAAGAAAAATAAAGCTAAATGAAAATCATATTTCCTGTTTGACATACCTACATATATAAATTTGTATGCCCTTTATAATTATTTTGTGCTTTGCTTTTATTAAAAATTAATAAAAATTAGAAAATTTTAAAATAAGAAACTTCATATTTTTTCGGGATCGTAGGAAAAATAGTGTAAATAACTCGTTGGAAAGTGTATTTCATACACTCGTGGGGTTTCCCACTCGCGTGAAATATGTCACTTTCCACGCTAGTTATGTAATATACTTTATTTTTCGCATAGTTTTTACTTACGTTGATATTTTTGCCAAATGGTATATTGTTTTATTAGGGGTAAAAATAACGCATTTTATCGAGCATTTTATGGATTGATCGAGCATGGAAATGCAGGCAATTACAGACGATTCACACATTATTAAAATGTTGCAATAATGGTTTCAGCTTTTCTTTTATCTTTAGGACAAAAATAAGTATGTAGGTTAATAGAAACATTTGAAGTGTAAAGAAATAGTTTATTTTTTAACCACCTTAGGTATCTTAAATAGGTATCTTCCATATTCAAAAATATTTTAGGCATAGAATCAATATTGTAGAACAAAATATTTTACATAAAACGTCAAACTGCAAAAATACCTTTCAGTTTAACTCTAAGTAAAGAAAAGAATATTGTTTTTATTCCTTTTAACGTACGTCGCTATAAATAAATGCTTTCTAATGTAATGCATAACCTAAAATCTGCCGTATATATTCACACAAATTGAAATTGATTATTCGCGATTGACAAATTTTGGATGTAAAACGTCCAACTAATTACGTATATCATGTGTAGCAGCGGCAGCAGCAGCTCAATTTCAATGTAAATTGTATAACAGTAGCTATACCGTCAGAATACCAAGTAATGAGAATGGGTTAAATATTCCTATCAGGAGTCGTACTCGTGCATATTGAATAAACTATTTTCGGGAAATTCACTCAAACCAACCAAATTACAGAGATAGTTGTTCGATATGTCTTTATGATCAAACATACATGCATCTTCGATGGTAAACATAGAGTAAACTAGATGAAACGTTGCAAGCACCATGTCAAAACATCGGCACTATTGGGAAAACTAATAACATGCTATTTTTTCTGACCTGCAATAATTTTACAAACTCTGATTGTCTAAAAGTCTTATATAGCTCTTTTGTAAGATCCAAATTGGAATATGGTTGTCTCATATGGTATCCATATTACGACACTTATATAGATGGTATTGAATCTTTTCAGCGCAGATTTATAAAATTTTATACCTCAAAAATTGATGGTTTGGATTTAAATTACTAAACACGCGAAGGAAGATATACTCGGTCACTTTTTTGTACAAGTTGCTACATAATAAAATTGATTGTAGTGATCTTTTGTCTCAAGTGAGGTTTTTGATTCCGAGTTCTACACGTCAAATGCCTATAACCTTTTTTAATGCTAGAGTCAATACTAATATTATATTGAAATCACCAATGTACGTTATGTGCGAAAATTTTAATTCAATATCTAATTGTGATATAAATTTTTCAAAATTAAGCGTTATTATTAGTTTTATAAGTTAATTATTAATTATTATATTTGAATGTCCTGTTAAGTCTGTACTGTTGGGCAACAATAAAGTTATTATTATTATTATTATTATTATAACAGGGTAGCATAACATAATTACAATTTTACTACTACTCCTCACTGCACAAACTAACTTGTGTAATATTTATATTAAACTTTAGCTTTTTTCGTACACTTAATATATAATTAAAATTATTAATAAAAATATATTTTTACTTGAACTTATTAATTACAATTTTTGATTGATTTTAAAAACAAATGATTGGAAGCTTAAAATTTGTACACTAGAGACATCTAGTTTGCAAATTTCAAACTAGGTGTTTTGTTTGATTTTAAATTCTGTATCTTTAAAACATTATATTCTAGCAAAAAACTGAATATAACATTTTTTATAGGGCTTAAAAAGAGCTTTTATTTAAAATATAATTTTTTGAAATCGGGTTATAAATATGTGAGATATGCTAAAAAAACCTTTTGCTGCTTTAAACGCTAATATCTCGAAAACAATGCGTTTTAGGAAAACGTTGTTTATAAAATTTTTAGACCAATTTAAAATTATCTTTTATATAAGTGCTAAATTAACCAAATACAATAATAATTGCTTTAATTATAAACAAAAAACGCTAAAAATAAGAGTTTTACCCTATTTTTACCCCCTTACCCCCAATCATTTACCCCCAAAATGTAATCAGCTCTTCGGAATACATTAAGAAACAATATGCAAAAAAGCGAAAGTCGATATCTCATGTAGAAATGGAGTTAGAGTTTACACCCAGACAGACAGACAAACGGACGCAATTTTTTTTTTACTGATTTCGACTCAGAATGGTCTAAAACGTCAAGAAATGTGAAAAAACGTGGTCAAAGATTTTGACTTTTCGACGATTTCAATACATCGGCACTCTTAGTAGCACTAAGTGCCGATGTAAAACAGAACAATAAGATATGATATCAAAGGCCAGGTCTTATTTGCATTTTTCCATTTCGAGTTCTATAGTTATGTATAGTATGGTTTGGATACAATGAGGTCGTTAGCATAATAAAAACTGTATAATTTTTTAATCTAATTTCCTAATAACGTTATTATAATACAGTATTTTTATTAGGTAATATTGTTTACTTAATTTAGCCTTTCCGATTACTAGATTGAGATATATCAAGAATAAAAATTCATTGAGGTAAAAGCCTGAAAACTAAAGATTTTTAATTTTAAACTTATTCATAAAGATTGTTTGTATCATCCGTACAGAAATCTATCGAAATATTTATGCTGTTTTGGATCAATGAGCGGACATACCGACATCTGCCACATTAACAATTTACAAAGGGCCAGGGAGGGCATAATAGTCTGCCTTCATTCGATTGATTTTGATATTTCAATATTTTTATAATTTAGGGTTATTTGTGATAAACACTCGGAAATGAAGCAAGTAAAAACTTTATTGCATTACATAATCATGCCAACGTTTCACCTAATATTTAGGCTTCTTCAGGGCTAAAAGACATAAAAATTATAAAACTTTTTGGACCTAACTTGGACATTATAAACTGATTTTTTGGAAAAAAAATGTATATAAACAAAAATAAAAGAAAATAAATTAAAAACTTACCTAAATTACTAAATATGCATTAAAACAAACAAATTAAACAAAAACATTACATCCAACATTGTTTAATTTGTTTTTGTTTAATTTGTTTGTTTTAATGCATATTTAATAATTTAGGTAAGTTTTTAATTTATTAATTTCTTTTATTTTTGTTTATATACATTTTTTTTCCAAAAAATCAGTTTATAATGTCCAAGTTATGTCCAAAAAGTTTTATAATTTGTATGTCTTTTAGCCCTGAAGAAGCCTAAATGTTAGGTGAAACGTTGGCATGATTATGTAAGGCAATAAAGTTTTTATTTGCTTAATTTCCGAGTGTTTATCACAAATAACCCTAAATAAATTTCAAGAAGCATCCTGTAGGAAATATTATTATTTTTAGTTTTTCTGTTATATGATTTTAAAAAGGCATTTGATATAGTATATTTATTTCGTTTTAACTTTTCTGTTAATATAAGTCCAAATCTTTTGTAAGATTATATAAGTTTTATTACTAAATAATAATAAAAAAAACATACTGAATTTTAGTAAATTGTTTTATTAGGGTATAAAAGCTTGTATATTTTTTATTTTATAGACTCTCGAAAGCCTACTTTAAAAACCTAATAGTAATCATTAAAATCCTATTATATTTTCTACCTGACTACCTATATGTATAAAATACGTTCCTTAATAATTTTTGGCGTCAGCAGGTCGAAGTTATCCACTTAATGAGATGTAATTATGCTTCTTTGGATATATTCGAATACATTTTCCAATTAGTAGGCAAGTTATTACTACGAACATTATCTGAGGCCCGAAAATACCACGTAAATTAAATGCAATTACCAAAAACAAATCAGTAGGTATGGAAGTGGGCACCTTTATAGTTTTATAATTTGTAAGCCTTTTACTTATATAAGGAAGTTGTATAATAGTACACTATTTTTCAGTCGACAATTAGTTTTAATAGATATGCTAGCAATCTGTGGGAAATGTACATTATTGTCATAAAAATTTAAATACGATTTGCACAATCATTATATCGTTATACCACAGCATTAGCGAAATTACTAAATCGGTTGTCACTTTTCTTAGAGTCATTTCAGAAGTTTTCTTAAAAACGTCCAAACCGATTAACAAGAGAAACAAAACGAACTAATAAAGGAAGGACAACAACCGATGACCCTTACTTTTTCTGACGTAAAAAAATGACAAAGGAAAAAGTTTTGTTTATTGTAGGTGCTATATGTCTGTGAATTGAGAAATCAAAACAAACTCTTTCTTCAAGCGTACTAAAATGTTCATATTTTTAACACTAGTTAGAAGTGATCTATTTTTTTACAGTAAAAAAATGAGTTAATTGTTGTACGCCGTAAAAAAAAGTTACTTAGCAAAACCACCACTGGCGGCAGCACTCTTTGACTTTGATGACAGCCATACTTCAAACTTGTTTGTTTATTATGTAAACAGGTGGTTGACTCGAGATTCTGTGCAAAAACCTTGTGTGAAATTGATTAAAAATGATTGAAGACGAATATATGGTTTATACACCTACAAAACTATCCGAAATTGTAAATGCTACATTAGACAAGTTACCATGGAAATCGCGAAAATTTACGATTTAGCCTACGAAAAAAATTTAAAGTGAGCTAAGGAAGGTTTGTTTATTTATTTCAAAAGGGTTTTATTGGCCTATTTTAATAAAAAAAACATACTTTATTACTGAATAAATTAAATTCAAAAATTAATATTTAAAAAAATATATAGGATGCTTGAAGAAAAAATAGTGTGTTTCACTCAGAGGAAAAGTGCTTTTTTTTACTCGTCTGTAGTTTCCGGACTCCGTTTCGCGTCGTCTGTAAATTCTACAGACTAGTAAAAAAAAGCTTCTCTTTTCCTCTTAGTAAAACAATGTACTATTTTTAATCATATTGACAAACAAAAATAATACCTTGTGAAATTTAAAGACCCTAGTTTTTAATAAATAAAATAAAAAAGTTATTTTTGCTAGCATATAACGTTTTATCTTTTTCAGAACTATTAGACCACCCTATGATGGCTAGCCGCCTATTTGCCATCTGCCGTTACCTACCAATATGCCAATTCATTAATCTATAATAAATTTTCCAAAAATAAAATAGGAACCACTTAATGTTATCTGATCTAACTAGAATTTGTATGTTAGAATTATACTATGTATATCAAATTTCATCACGAGTCGTCAGCCCAGAAGTCGCATGGTTTTAAATTATCGGCAAGTAGATAATTTAAAACCATGCGACTTCTGGGCTGACGACTCGTGATGAAATTTGATATACAATAAACAAGATTAACAGCAAAATGGTAATCATGTATTGGTACTAGACTTTCTTGTCCTCTTTCTTGAAAAGAGATAAGTGATGATTTCCGAATTAAAAAAGTCCACCGCGTCTACAAACGCAAATTACTATTTTAAATCTTTTAAAGCCTTATTTGTTCGTTGACAGACTTACAATTCATCGTGTGGTAGTAATAATGCAGGGATAAGCTTTTCTAAAAGGGCTTATCCCTTTCGACCATTAGAATATTTTATTTTGTATACTTCTTAAGGCACATCCAGAAGCTTGCATAAGAACATAAAATATAAGAATGCGATGCCGTGATTGGCTTACAAGATACATGGCTGCACATCAAGCCAATCACGGCATTTTTTGTTTTATGTTCTTTTGCGAGACTGTGAATATGTACTTATACATTGAGTTTTCTGATTGACATATAAACAGTAGTCAGAGAATTTTCAGTACTCGCGTCGACTCTAGCGTCGAGGCGAGGTTTTAAATATTTACATTTTTATTTCTTTTTATCCCGATTTTTTTTAATGATTCCATTTAAACGAGTAAGGTGGGAAAAAAGTTATCGACAAATAAAAGTTTAAAACTTTCGTTTGTGGGTAACAAATTAGTCGTCAAATGTTTCGATTTATAGAAATTTCCCTCATAATTCGGCAATTCATAACTGAGTTTACGCCGAATAATGCATATAAAGAAACTACTAATGCCGCTTATTCAGTCGTCACAATCAAGGCTTAAATAGTATACCGTAAAATATTGTTATCGCGATCGTAAAATCAACGTTTGAAATAAAATACAAAATATTTGTTTTGTTGTTCTAAAGCGACTTGAGATTTTTGATTATAAAACAAGCCGTGAAGATATGTAATGCTACGCATTCCATTATATACTGTTCAGAGTAAATGGTATATTGCATTTTCCCAAATATAAAAAAAATAAAAAAAAATATTTTTTTGAAAAAGTCCAAACTTGAAAAAAAAAATTAAAAAAAAAATCAAAAAAAATTTGCAAAAAATTTTCATTTTTTTTTATTTTCTTTTTGCAAAAGACGAAAAATTGTTGATTTTTTTTTTTTTGAAAAGAGTTTTTTATTTTTTATAAAAGTTTAACCGCCTATAACTTTTTTGTTCTTGGGGGGATTACTTTGAAAAATAATAGAGATCTTTCCCTCATTGAACTTGATTTTTCCTGAAAATTCGAGTCGATCGGATAATTCGTTCTGGAGTTATCGTGTATACAAAATCATGACATCCGACGGACGGACGTATATTTTCAAAGTTTTCTTGAAACACATTTGTATCCAAGAATTTTTTGTCTAGGACGTTTTTTGGCGATTTTGGGAAATTCGAAACTACCGCATAATTATTCTAGCGCAGGCGCTGTGAATAATATAATAACAGAACAAAACAAAGGATTTATTTTAGCCATATGAGGAAGTTGTTTTAAAAATCGTAACCATAATAAACATTTATCCTACGTCTAGAAGATATGAACCCAGTTTGTCAATATTACTGACAGGGTATATATATAAATAATGTTAGGTACATTATTCGTTTGCTGTTGCTGTCATAGGAATACTATGATATGAAGGGCTCATGAGCTTCAATTTTCTAAAAGTTTTGTTAATTTCTGATAAATTAGTGACATTAAACCTAAAGTTTAATGCACTGTAAAAAGTAAACTGATTATTCAGTTACAAATACATATTTAATATAAAAATAGCTTATTATGTCGCGCATATAGTGACCTACATAATTACATATAAATAATGTAAGATAGATAGATAGATAGATATATTTATTGTTTCCAAAATTTATACAATTTTATAACAATGAGTGAGGTATACATTAGAATTTATGAATAATACTATGAGAAAAAAAAATACATGTGTTTTGTGATGAATGAAAAAAGAAAAAAAAAAAGTAAGTTAAGTAATAAAGTTAACAAAAAGAAAGTACACTTAATTATAGAAACAGAATTGAGAAAAAAAAAAAAAAATATATATATATATATATATATATATATATATATATATATATATATATATATATATATAAATAATGTAATCTAAAAACTCTTAATAAGCTGTGTTTTAGTATTATTAAATACAAGATCATCTTATGTTATTGAAAAATTGAGATAGCACAATAGCTCAAAATACTAAAATAATGTGACAAAATGAAACCATTATTCATTATAGACTTAGAGTTAAATACTGATTCTTCATTATCAATTTTTTTTTATTATCCTTGTATTTATATAGTATATATAATATACCGAGTGCCCCAACTCTATTTACCCAACAATTTTCTCGAAAACTTAAAGAGAATCAAATTCTGCGAAAACCACCTTAAATAAGACAACTTAAACTATCTTTTAGCGTATATTTGATACGTTCAGCTCTCAATGTGGGCAGGGGGGCATATTTTTAAATGGAAAGGGGGGTCGTGTGATACATCTTTTTAAAGCTTATTAAATTCTCCATTTAACTATAGTTTTTAGTTTTTTAAACATTTTTTTTTGTTTAAAATAGGGTTGAAAATGGGTATTTTTGTCAAAATTACTAAAAAAATCAATTTTTTTTAAAAGTTATTAATTTCATGATGAAAAAACGTAAATTATACTTTTAAACTAACTTAAATTGACAAAAAAAAATACAAAAAAAAATTTAAAAATCGCATTTTTTAGCACAAATTAATGAATTAAAACCTTAAAAAAAATATTTAAAAAATATACATTCCAATAGAGAATTTTAATTGCTTTAAAATTATGTATCACACGTCCCCCCTTTCAATTTAAAACAACTCCTTCCCATGCCCCCTGCCCACATTTTAAGAGCTAAAAGTATCAAATATATGCTAAAAGATAGTTTAAGTTGTCTAATTTATGATGGTTTTCGCAGAACTTGATTATCTCTTTTAGTTTTCGAGAAAACCGCTGGGTAAATAGAGTTGGGACACCCGGTATACAAAAATAATTATTACATAAATTATAATTTAAATATTATATACGTAGATACTTGCATACATATCTGACAGTTACTGTTAAATTCAGTGTAGCTATTTTCGTTCAGGAGACATATCCCAGAAATTATAATTAGGCATGAGGGATCGTTTCTGCTAGACGTACACATACATATAGGTGGGTACCACTTGGCTAGGTACTTGAACTTGGGATATAGAAGTGGGTACCACTATGTTGCCAAAGATAGTTGCATTTAAAGTTTAAAAAACATTATACCTTATAAAAATGAAATAAGTTTTAAGCCGTTTTCTTTTGCAGCAACTTTGTATGTTGATTATAGTCGAAGAAAACTAAAGGAAATACTGTACAGTAAAATTACGTGAAATTAAATTATTATTTTCGGTTTTGTTTTAAAAAACAGTAGAAAATCTTGAAATCTTAAAAATAATCGTTTTTTAAGGCTAATTGATACGTTTTATAGTAATTTTAAATCCCCTGCACGTCAGTTGTTTTTTTAACGGCAGGTGCTCAATTGACCTCCGAGATGATCTGACAACGTCGCACGAGGCTAGTTTTTATATTCTAGAAACCGGTTGGCTCGTAAAACAACGTTGGGTTCTTGTTCTGATGAAGCATAGAAGTCTCCATCTCATTTTAGCTGTTTTCTTTTATCGTATGGGTAGTTCTGAAAAATTAACTTATTTCCCGCTTTTTCTTTTAACCTAGGATTATAGGATTGTAGTCGCCGTAATTTCAGAAAATAAGTTACTTTTTCTGCAATCATTGTGCACTTTTAAACAGACAGAGTTAAATATATCGGTTTACGCTATTTTTCTAAAATTTTGCTTTTTTCATAAAAATATTAAATAATTAAATAATATAATAGTAATTTAAACACATACTAAACTTGGAAACACACAAAAACACATACCAAACAAAGCCTGAGTTTAAGGGCATATCCACACCGGTGGTTCCCTCTACTACTAGCCCACACAATTCCTGGATTTAGGGGATGCTTAATTAAGTAGAATAGTACGAGGTTAAAAAACAAACAAACAAACAAACATAACGTTATAAGCTAGCGCACAAGATACATGATGTCACAGAACCCCTCCTCCTCCCTCATCCTCCTCCTCTTTTTTCACTAATTTATGACAGATGCAATTCCAGAATCAGTGAGCTGAGACTCACTCCCCCAGTATTCTTTATTTAAACTCATTCCTACTAAGATAAATGAGCCACAGGCACTAAGCCTGTATCTTAAATATCCCAAACAAACTAAATGATGATGATGACGGCACATCAGCGAATCACGGCATCGTATATTATGTATTATGCTAGTAATGCGAGCCTCTGCAGAGTTAAGGCCTGGCCAGATCTAGCTAGGCCTTAACTCTGGTATCAGTCATCGCTACTATTTGGTACACACCCTGTTCAATACAAATCTCATTTGGCGACGAAGTAAAATCTTCTGTACCTCTGCCAAAGAATTCTTTATTAAAACATATGTTTAATTTTTAGTGTTAATAGAATTACCCATATATGCGCAGGTTTTGACGGTTAAGGTCATGCCACCTCTTCAATTTTTAACGTCTTCTATAATGGTTTATCTAACATCAAGTTCAATGTTCAAAAAGGAAACAATTGCATCGTTAGCTTCGTTCAAAAAGGGCGTATCTCCATATTTTTATGATTATCAAACCTTTTTATAGAAAAGAAAGAAATGTTGACTTGATTCGAAAAAAGATGTTTGCTTGTTTGGAAAAAGAAAACACACAACGTTTTAACTTTGTACTTATGGTAAAAATGACCTTTTTAGTCGGTATAAGATTAAAGACCCATTTTGCAAATCCCATATGTTCCCCAATATTTATTTATTTTTTGATCCCAACTTATTTATTTTTAGAAATACAAAGTTAAAAAGAAATATTATTCGTGACTAACTTGGTCTTCACCAAAACCTCTCGTCCTTCTGCTAACAAGATTTTGTTACGAGAATTAACTTAAGAGGTTAGAGGTTGGTTCACCAAATAACACAGGTACACGCAATCTGCATTGATTGGAATTTTCTGCTTACCAATTCTTTTTCTACGACTGCTTTAGAATGTAAGCAAATACACACACTTTTCAAACACAGAATGATTCCATTATAGCTCTAGATACGGTATGAATATTCAGTATCAAGTGTTAGAATGAGCACATGTAGTGCCATCTCTTGTTTATAAAAGTAAAGAAAACTGTAGCAAAAGTAGCAAAAATATATATATTTTACCATGAAACATTGAATTTAATGCAATTTAAAGTTTTGCGTTAAAATTACAAAAAGTTTGTTAGTTTTTCTTAATATTAGAACAGTTTTTTATCAATTTAGTTTAAAAAATTAAAACTGCTCCATCTATTGTTAAATATTTAAACCTGATATCTGTCACAACAATCTGACATAACGTTCAATTTTTGCATTATAATTTGTAAATATGTGCTAAAATTAAATAAAAAATTTTTTTAAGTACTGATTTGATAAAATTATTAAATAACGTTGATTGCTTTATTTAAAAATATGTGTTTTGTTGAATTTACAATGTCGAGTCACAAAAAACATCGTTTTTAACCTTGTCCGCAGTTTAAAGCCATACAGTGCTTCATATTTGCAGTCGAAGAAAAAGTATGGTCTACAACACGTATGGAATAGTCATTCCGCACACGCGGGACCGTCATACTCGCCTGCCGGCTCGTATGACAAACTTTCCGCTCGCGCGGAATATTGTCTATTCCATACTAGTTATAGAATATACTGAATCAATGCAGATTTCGACTATGCTCGATCAATACTACAATGCTATATAGGTCGCTTTTTTGGCTCCGCACATTTATTTTTTTTTGTGCTTGTGTAATTAACACCAAACTAACTAAGAACCAACAAAATGAAATGTGGCAAATAAATCTCACATTTTATTGGTTAAATTATTATTATTATTATTATTATTATTATTATTATTATTATTATTATTATTATTATTATTATTATTATTATTATTATTATTATTATTATTATTATTATTATTATTATTATTATTATTATTATTATTATTATTATTATTATTATTATTATTATTATTATTATTATTATTATTATTATTATTATTATTATTATTATTATTATTATTATTATTTATTTATACAACTACAGAGTCATAATAAGCTTTTGGCTTGTGCTAGGGGCTCTCCATTATTTTTTTACATATATTCCAAATTCTACGAGTTTAGTTCACAGTAATTTAATTTTCAAATTCCATTTTCTTAGTTTAATGTTACTTATTGGGTAAACCAAAACAAAGGCAATTATTTGCTTTGGCTCAAAACTTTTGGGCTTGATAACATCCAAGACCGGCTTGGAGAGCTTTACCCAAAACAGTTCCCTATGCTGGAAAGAGTAAATTTTTTTGTTATTTTTATTACCATCGTTTTTTAGACTTTTAACAACGCCTAGATTATAGTGCCATGTTGAACCAACCCTTTCGAAGATCTTATCTTCTACATTTTTAAAAGGAATAGTTTCCTTTTTATTTTGAATGTACTAAGATGTAGATATATCTGTTTTAAATATATAAATTTTACCTGAACCCTAATTTAAAACACGTCTCGGTTTATAATTAAAAATATAGTTTTTTTTATCTAGGGCCCTAAAGGTGATTATCATCGACTTAATTAAAGAACCTATATTTTAGTTTTATAAGTTTTTAACCTGATTTATTTAAAT
Source organism: Brachypterus glaber (assembly GCA_958510825.1). Classification (NCBI taxonomy): domain Eukaryota; kingdom Metazoa; phylum Arthropoda; class Insecta; order Coleoptera; family Kateretidae; genus Brachypterus; species Brachypterus glaber. Next base: position 67,154,909 of record OY294044.1, on the reverse strand, counting down.
ATAGCTTGGTAAATATTTTTATTTTATTTTTCGTTTTAGAAAGGTAGCTAATTGACTGACATATTTCTGATTTCAATTTTCTGGCGCATTTCTCTGACACAGATCCGTATGTCACACTTACTAAGTGCGAAATCTATTAACTGTCACTTATTAGATTTCGCTACCTAAAACAGGGTTAAATATGCAACAGGCGCTGGAACTACTCACTTTAGTGGGCCTCCTTAGCATATTACCATACGCTAAATTATAAACAACATAAATGTATATTTCTGGCTTTTGACATCTACTTTAAATGAGTCATTTTAAGATCGTTTATTCACCATATTGTTGACTCTGCCTTTTATAAATAGTAAATCTTATTTTGGATGGATACATTATTCAAAATTAAAATATAAAATAGCTGATTATAGAGACCTAACTTACGGATGCTTCAGCGATGGTGCGTGAATTTTTTCTAGTGAGAAGCGAAATGACATACTTTGAGCAAGAATCAGTCTATTCAAAGAATTATTTATAATTATTTCGTTACTTTATATTAAGTAACGAACTTCTCATATTAAAATTACTTCAATTAATAACTTTATACTTGTGTTCATTCTGTAGAAATGCCTGTTTAGATAGGAAAACTCATATTTATATAATACTGTTATACCAGTAAAAAAGTTATATTAAAATTTTATTATTTATTTTATGATTTGCTGTATTTACATATTATTATTTATTTATTATTTACTGTAAATACATTGTTGAGTTCATAAAAGTCGTATTTGTATATATTTTTTATTGTATTTGAAACCATCTTTTATCATGTTCATTAATAAAAAATATGGATGCACGGAAAGAAATTAGTGGGCTCTGCGCTATACATTATAAGATATTTGGTAACAGTGGCAAATTATAGTGATTTAAGCTATAGATTATAAGGGACACAATAACTAATAATGTTAAAAATAAATTGGAAACGATTATATATATTACAGACACGATTATATTTATTACAGGCACTATTATAAATTTACAGAAATTTTATTATATTATAAAAATTATTAGCACGGACAATAATTAAATCTATTTAAGCTATAAATGCCATACTATTTGTTATATTTTATTATTCAATAAACAATTAAAGTATTTCATATAAATTTTTACACTGACTGCCATAATTGTAAGAGAAAGCCTTGTATTTATATAATAAGCGATTATAATTTGCTTGGTATGTGTGTTATAGCGCTCCTAGCTATAATTTTTTTTTCCGTGTGGATCTACAGATCATTGGTTTGAAACCGAAATGTCCGGACTTCTTTATTCACTTCCCCGGATCAAGATTAGCAAGAGATTTAAATGACATAGGTTTCCTTACTGACGTCAAAAGAAAAAAAAAAGAAAATCTGGAGGAGCAGAGAGATTATAAGTAATAAGGTACTTGCGGCACATATGGCCTAGCGGATAATATGGCTTAAAGTCAATATCGCAAAACGGCCACATTGTGTTATTCTCTATGATTATTTTAAGTAACGGTTTTCTCCCCACCCTAAATTAGCCACGCGTTTAGAAGGCGCGCTTAGTTTAGTTTTGGAAACTCCGTTTTTATGTATTGCTATAATTTTATGTTCTATTTTAACCTATGGTAAGATTTAAGATTTTTTAATATTGGGTTACCTATAGGATTAACTGTTCTAAGAAAAAAAGTTTGTATAAACATGTATCTAAATTGCTGAGTTTTGGAGATATGGACATTTTCCCAGTAAAATGCACAGCGTGGGACTAGCTGGATAAAGTTTAAAGTTTTATTTAATTATAGTTCATAAGTTATAATATTATAAAGCTATGGTTTCATAAGACTCAAGAAACGGAACTTCTTATCTTAATTGCTTGAGTTGGATGTTGCTTATCCTAAGTCTTGATTTTCGATAAATTAAATTGATCTTGTCTTGACCATTTCTCGACATTGTCGATTGTCAATTGTCGAGTCGACAATTGACTTGACTTTCTGCAGGGTTGGTAGAGTCAAGTCTTACTTTTAATTTAACTTGCCCGTTACACTAAAATTTTGTAATATTAGTCCAGTCAAATAATAAATGTACACGGGTTGAAATGCATAATACAGAAAACTTATAGAGAATTTCAAGAGTTTGCACATAATCACTTTTATCCTCTGATGAATAATTTGGCTCAAAAATCGAAAAAAACAGATTCACCCCCAACATGGCCATTTTTGAATATTTGTAACGCGATTGTTATTAATATATTAAAACATGATCCAAACAAAAATTTTTGGAAATTTTCTTAACAAAATTGGTCATATGCATTTTTATCCTAAGATGCATATTTGGCGATATAACCGCACTCACCCCTAAAATTAAAAGTTACCCGAAACCCCTTACAAAAATCACCCGGTGAAAAACTAACAGGAGTGTTTTGTTACAATCCACTACTACCCTTTAAAATATCAGCCCGTGTACATTTATTGCAATTTGACAAAGGAATTTCTCGTTATTTGACTGGACTATATAGGAGCTAACCATATTTTGTAATATTTTATAACATAAATTTAGAATTAAGAGGTAAAAAACACAAAATGTAATAAATACAACAACAAGTTTTATCTTATGTCATAGTACTATACTACTACTACTATCAGATAACCAGTTTGGATTTAGGAACGGTAAAAGTACCCAAGACGCGTTAGTTGCTCTTACATTAGAAATCTACAATAGTGTAGATAACTCTAAACCAGCCATTGTTATTTTTCTTGACCTCGCCAAAGCATTCGATACGGTTAATCACAAACGGCTATTGGATAAATTAGAAAAATATGGGTTTAGGGGTACGCCACTGAGTCTATTAAAAAGTTATCTTTCTAATAGAACTCAGTCTGTCAAAATCAATGATAACATTAGTGATCCATTAACTGTAACTTGTGGTGTTCCCCAAGGTACCGTGCTCGGACCTTTACTTTTTAATATTTATGTCAATGACCTCTTTTTACAACAAAATGATGATAAAATAATAGCATTTGCTGATGATACTGCCGTTTTTATTCAAAGCGAAACTTGGGTCGAGGTCAAGAAAAAAGCTGAAAACATTCTGAAGATTATTGGGGCATGGCTAGACAGTAATCAACTAAAACTAAACAGTGAAAAAACTAAATTTTTATGCTTTACTTCCTACGAAAAATATTCACCAGATTATACAACGCTCAATTTTCATAATTTTAAATGTAACACAGTCGTATGCAATTGCAATCGTACAATTCAAAAAGCTTTTAAAATAAAATATTTAGGTGTAATTGTAGACAGTAACTTAAAATGGAGTGAACACGTTAACCATGTCAACAATAGACTGAGAAAACATATGTACGTCTTTAAAGTCTTAAAACATTTTTTAAATAGACATTTGTTACGTAATGTATACTTTGCACTTGTGCAAAGTATTTTATCATACGGAATACTCGTATGGGGAGGAGTATACAAAACTACTTTAAGCAATTTAAACACTACACAAAACAAAATAATAAAACATGTTTTAAATAAACCCAAAAGGTATTCTACCTCCCTGTTATTTGAAGAGCTTAATGTTTTTAATGTGCAAAAACTTTACGTATTGGATATTTTAAAATATTTCTACACTAATAAATCAATAATAAGTACTAATCAACATAACTACCCAACGAGGGCATCAAATAATCTCATATGTACAGCCCCTAAATCCAAAAAAACATTGTTACAAAAATATTTCCCCTATTATTTAACTAAAATTTATAATATTTTACCAATGTCAATTAAAACTTTTGTAGGTACCAAGAGCACATTTACTCTTAAAATAAAACATTGGATACAGGAAAATTCGAATGCAGTTATTGATATATTCTCCTAATAGCATAAAAAAATAAATAAAAATAAAAATATTAAATAAAATAAAAAGAAATGAAAATAAAAACATACTCTTATATTAGTTAACATACATTTATAAATAAAACTATATTGTTACGAACAAACCATCGGTTTCTGTGACAATCTTTTAATAATTTAGTTTAGTACAATAATTATAATTTCGAGCCATTTAGAGTAGTATTAGTCATAGTAGTAGTAGTAGTTAGTAATTATATGTACAAATTGTTTTTGAAATAAAATAATAAAAAAAAAATATATACTATAGTACAATTTGTGGTTGACGCATATACAGAGCGGTCCAAAAGTCACCCCCCCCCTCTTAATTTTTGAACGAGTTTAGATATCGACTTTAAATTTAGAACTTTTAAATAAGACAACTTAAACTATCTTTAAGCATATATTTGATACTTTTAGCCTTTAAAATGTGGGCAGGGGGGCATGGGGCGACATTTTTTTAAATGGAAAGGTGGGTCGTGTGATACATCATTTTAAAGCTTATAAAATTCTCGATTTAAATGAATATTTTTAATTTTTTTTAAACATTTTTTTTGGGTTTAAAATAAGGGTGAAAATGGGTATTTTTGTCAAAATTTCTCTAAAAAATCCAAACAATTTTTAAAAAATGCCTAATTTCATAATGAAAAAAAGTAAATTATACTTTTAAACTAATTTTAGTTGACATAAATAAAAATTAACAAAAAAAAACTTTAAAATATATTTTTTTAGCACAAAAAAACTGAAAAATCAAAACCTTAAAAAACATGTTTAAATTTTTTTAAAATGTATGGTTATATAGAGAATTTTAAAGGCTTTAAAATGATGTATCACACGACCCCTCTTTCCATTAAAAAAAATTTCCCCCCATGCCCCCCTGCTCACATTTTAAGAGATAAAAGTATCAAATATATGCTTAAAAATAGCTTAAGTTGTCTTATTTAAGAGTTCTAAATTTGAAATCGATATCTCAACTCGTTCAAAAGTTAAGAGGGGGGGGGGTGACTTTTGGACCGCATTGTATAACATATTACTGAATTAATAAAGCTATAATTCTATTAGTGTAAATGCATAACCAGTTCAACACTAACTTTACCACGTTTCTTGTAAAGAAATCATATAATCATATCTGCAAATAGCTGGCTACATGTAGGTAATAGTTTTATATTCTTAAATCTATATTCTATATAGATAAACTCAAGCTTTCTGTAAGATTTCGTTTCAGAATGTTACGGAAACGATTACTCCAATTTGTATTAAATGTGACTTTTTAGAGGTTATAAGGTTTTATCTGGGATTTTATTCCTAATAATCTCTTATCCCTTTTAACAAAAGAACAAACATTTCATAAAATAAATACAGAAAATAAAAACAAAATTCAAATATATTTATATATAATTTCAAACTGCAATTCTCTACTTATTATACACTCCACAGCACGAATGCACTAGAAGGTTATAATAGTAAAAAAAGCCCTTAGACAAAAAAATATTTTTTACAAATGAAAAAATAAGAAACTTTAAAAATGTTATGGGGGGTTAAACTTTTAAAAGAATCGAAAAAAGCTGAAGCAAAAGTTGGATTGACGGAATTTTTTCAGAAAAAAAAAAATTGTTAAAAATATCAATCCAACAAATTTTCAAAAAAAAAACTGTTTAAAAATAAAACAATTTACATTGGCGCAACTTGACGAGATAATAATGTTTACTACAGAAAATAATAAAATAAAGACGCCGATACATTAGTTAGTAAACGACGATTTTAATTTTAAAGGTATTTTCTCGAGTTCGAATCCCACTTATTTCTTTTTTTTTTTTACTTTTTAATTCATGTTGCGTTTTATATAACTTGCGTTTAATAAGTATTTGAAAAATGGAATATACCACTCACCATGAAGAGTATATTATAGAATGCGCAGAATTTTATATCTTCACGGCTTGTTTGATATTTACCAACGTGAAATGATACAAAATAAGTAAAAAACTTATTTTACGCTTAAACTTTCTTAAACTAAATCTTTTTTTTTATAAAAAAGAATTGAAAACTTTTATAATAAATAAAAATGTAAGTGAAATAAAAAAATATAGCTATAACTATTCCTTCCACGCCATTAACTTCGATTTATATGCAAAATGTTGCACTTTAACTCATTTTGCATAAAAGCAATACTCATACGAGGTTGATCTTAAAAATGTGAAATCGTTAAAAAAAATATTAGAAAAATATTACATAATGAGTACGGAAAGTGATTTATGTCGCGAATACAAGTTATATACACTACACTATAATATTATTTTTTTTTTAGAATGTCAATCTTTAATTTATTTTAAAATATAATTACTTAAAATAAATATTATTTTTTAACCCCTTCCCGCATACTGTGTCGTTTATGGTACGAACCGGTACGAACTTTTTATTATGAATACTGAACCTGTTATAGATATCTAAAAAAAATCCGGCCACCTAGAGTTAATTAACAGAACTTTTATTAATATTCTTAACAAGGATTTTGTGTGTTAGCTGAAGACTGTATAACCTAAAAATCCAAAGTAAAATCAAAATTATTTGCCGGTCTAATTGTGCAATATAAAAAATATTGTGTTATTATATAACACCCAAAAATGAATAGAAACAAAAATCCGTTTTTTTTTCGTACATAGAAAAAACGGATTGCTTAAACCAAGGACACGTGTCTTTGGATATGTTCAAAGCCATATTCTCTTGTTTCAAGGCTGGCATTTTCTTGAACCAAAGTCAATGTCCTTGAATAAATAGCGCAATTTTTATTCCAAAATCCGTGCTCTTCATTCAAGGACATTTACTTTGGTTCAAGAAAATGCCAGCCTTGAAACAAGAGAATATGGCTTTGAACATATACAAAGACACGTGTCCTTGGTTCAAGGAATCCGTTTTTTCTGTGTAGTTACGAAATTTTGTCTTCGTACGGCAATATAATTAATTGATAATTTCTACATAATACAGTATAAACAAAATACAGCTTTTTCTCAGTGTAAACGTGGACAGATTTAGAAATCTTATTTATAATAAACAATTAAAAATCATGATGAAATTTCTAGTACCTATATTGTTATAACAATATACATATTTGAGAAGTAAATCAGTTTTATTATTATAAGCGTACTGCACTCATAAGCTTAAAAAACCCAATTCCAATAAGACAAGTTTTAAGATTAGCAAAATAACAAACCAAAAAGTCCAAACGATTTTTATCTTTTAAGAATACGAAAGTTTTTAATTTTTATTTATCGATAACTTTTTTTCCCACCTTACTCGTTTAAATGGAATCATTAAAAAAATCAAGATAAAAAGAAATACAAATGTAAATATTTAAAACCTCGCCTCAACGCTAGAGTCGACGCGGCGCCTATGCGAGTACTGGAAATTCGCCGAGTACTCTGCCGTGCTAAGATGAAAGGTCCTATCTACATAGGTTTAACATACACAGATAGGACCTTTCAGCTTAGCAAGGCAGTACTGGTTATGAATCAAACTGTGTCAAAATTAATACTTCATAAAAATGTGAAGTTAGGGGTCTTAGGTTTATGAGGGCATTGGCAAGATCTTAATTTGAAAGTATTTTTCTAACGCTAGACTGATTTCGTTAATGAAAGTACAAAATGTAGCATTATTGCAGCATGGAACTTTTTGTTTTTTATGTGTGCAATTAAATTTAATTTAATGTCGTTAATAATGTCGTTCTCAGAGTGTGAATAATTTCAGTAATTAGAATTTTGAAATTTCATATAAAGACCAACTTCATCTGGGGAGAACGTCCCTGAACATGCTGCATATTATATGCACCAAGTAATGGGGTTTTGGAATACACTGTAAAATAATTGACTGAAAATCGCCTACAGCTGAAGTCGAGTACTAGATAGGTAGGTTTCTTAGGGCAGGGGGGTAGTTTGCTTGGTTCCGCAAGAACTACCTACCTAACGGACCTACCTATCCAGTGCTCTCAGATGATGCTGTATAAGTTATAATTTATGCTTCAATTTAACTAAAGTAAGTAGGTATTACCAGTAGTCGGCGTAAACTCAGTTATGACTCATCAACGTTGAAAAAAAACACAGAAACATAGGCTTACGGAATAATTTTGCCGAATTATGAGGGAAATTTTTATAAAGGTCACTAAATCGAAACATTTGAGTACTAATTTGTTACACACGACAATATGGACTATACATATTAACTATACATATGTATATATATCGGTGTTTTTCAAAGTAAAAACCGACATTCGATTTTTTTCTTTTAAGAATACGAAAGTTTTTAATTTTTATTTATCGATAACTTTTTTTCCCACCTTACTCGTTTAAATAGAAACAATAAAAAAAACAAGATAAAAAGAAATAAAAATGTAAATATTTAAAACCTCGCGTCAATGCTAGAGTCGACGCGGCGCCTATGCGAGTACTGGAAATTCGTCGAGTACTGGGTATTACTAAATCACTGGATAGGCAGGTTTGTTAGGGAACATTCAAGTATTACGTAATGCAAATTGTACCAAAATTCATACACATCATACCCCGGTTCTCGCGTTATTATAGATTATAGAGATTTCATATTTTGGCTACCCCCCTAATAGGGGGTGTGTTAGGGGGGTAGCCAAAATATGAAATTTCTACAGCCTTGAATAAGGCGAGAAGCGAGTTATGAAGTGTATGAATTTTGGTACATTTTGCGTTACGTAATACTTGAACGTTCCCTTAAGTAAGTATTTTATACTCTACACAGAAGAACGGAACCACTCAGACTACCCAGAGCACCAAATTAAAAAATTGATCAATGAAGTTTCAGATTCCTTCATGTTATTGGTAAAATTACAAACTGGTTGATTTAATTGTAAACAACCTTAAACAAGCCTTTATCCTTTAAATTTTAAATTTTACTTGGTGTGAAAAGAAATTAAAACATTATTTAAACCTTGATTATTTTTTTTTTTTTTTCATAAAAATAAGTTTTTTTTGGTTGATTAATCATTTGATAACACATTTTTCAATCGTATTCGGGCCTGGAAAAATAGTTAACTAGTTTCCAATTTTAAAGTTTTTAATTTTTGGTAACTAAAACCTAACGTACCTTAAAAAAAGTTAAAACACAAAGTTAAAACCTTAATATTCAGGTATAGGTAGATATGCCATCATATAAATTCCCCAATTTGCAAGCCCGTAATAAAATTTAATCTTAAATTATGTCCCAAATAAGTGCCATCATTAAATGTAATTTGCAATGATTAAATTCTATGATTGATATTTTATTATACCCCTCGCAGCTTCACAATAGAGGAGTATTATAGGTTTAGCTCGGGCCCCCAAAAAAGAAAAGTAGCCAAAATCAAAAAAAAATTGTACCAAAGTAAATTATAAACAACTTTTAAAAATGTCCATGCGCTGTCACGTTTCTTGTTCACAAGATAACTCAAAAAGAATAATCTGATCGACTTCAAATTTTTAGTCTGAGATGCCTAGGCAATCCCGCAAAATTAATAGAGGTATGGAGAGACTAATTATTTTAAAAGATCAAAAATAGTGAAAGAAAATGTCCGATCAATTTAATTTTTTAGGAAAAATTACTTTTATTAAAAAGCTCAATCGTACCAAATAAAAAAAAAAACCCAAAAACAAAAAGTTATAGGAGGCAAACTTTTTCAGGAAAACTTTTATTAAAAGGATTACTAGTAAAAAATTTAAAATAAATTACCCCAAAAACAAAAAAAAAGTTATAAAAGGCTTAACTTTAAAAGAATTAAAAAAAAAATAAGGCAACGTGCTATCAACGTAATTCTTTCAGGAAAAATTACCTTCATTAAAGATTAAAGGTGTCGGTCATACAAAATTAAAAAAAAAATCCATTTAAAAATAAAAAAGTTATAGCGATGTGCCACTTAAAAATTAAAAATATCCCAATACAATTTAAATAAGTTAACTTAAACCTTCACCAGGAAAAATCTACTTGCAACATTATATATCTTCATGAATTCACGGCTTGTTAATAATATAATATGTTATCTCCATCCGTTTAGTGCGTCAACTTCTTTACAGTTTGATATCGAAACAAAATCAGTTTGCAGGGAGTTTTCAGTATGTGGGACAGTGTTATATGCGTATATTATGTAAAACGGTCCCAACAAATCAAAAAAAAGTCGGAAAATCGCGATATTTGTGCCTCTATCTAGACATAAATCTTGGAATACTTGCTTTTATTTTCAATTTAGTAGCTTTTGTCATCTTTTATAGTAGTCTATACGAAATAAATGGATTTTCTTGGTGTGCCAATAACGATATCACAAATGGCCACCCACTTTTGATACGATCAGCAATCTTTTTGAGTCACGATTCTGTGGAAACCGCAGACTATATCAATGTTGGACCCACACGTTAAGGTGGTACTTATTTTTTATGTTTATTGTAATTGGTTTCTTGGAAATACGATTCAGTCATACAATGTTAAATATTTAACAAATTTTTTTTAACCGTGGACATCATTAACCCTTTCAGACCCATTTTGTTAACCGTGGCGTAATAGTAGAAACCGTATTTATGTTTTTGATAAACTTGATTAAAAGAAAAACGTAACTCGGTTAAGCTTCAAATTTAAAGCACAGCATCAAGCAAATTCATGAAGTACTTTTTGAGTTGACTGAAAAACTTATAACTTTCAGGAAAATCTTGATATCTCCTAAACCAGAGGTAGAAAAGTAAAAAAAAAATAAAAAAGAAAATATTCATTAAAACTGCGGCAATAAGAAAAACTTTAATAATTTGATAAACAGTTGCAGTGGCGTACCATGCAAGTCCTAGAAGATGGGTTAAGAAACATAGTTGTACATTATTTGTTGCTGTTAATACGAAAAAAAAAAATTAATCATTCTTAAAACAAACAAAAGTAGAGAATGTTTAAGCTTCAAAACAAAAAAAGAATCAGTCAAATCCATTAATTAGTTTTCGAAATATTTGAATTTAAAAAATGTCAATTTTTTAGGTGTCCGGAATTTAATGCGCGGCAGTGTATTTGGGAAAATGCAACATATCATTTACTGTGAACAGTATACAATAAAATGCGTAGTATTACATATCTTCACGGCTTGTTTTCATTCTTTAGTTGAAAATTTAAACGTATAAAAATTTATTTTACGTATTTTTAACACTTGTTAAAATAGCTCTTTGAAGTGGTGTTTTTTTGATATTTACATTTTAAATTAAAATAAGCGAGGTCTAAGTAAAATGATTTAAGGATGTTATATTTTAATTAAATTTGTAAGACGGACTCTTAAATTAAGTTAAAATTGTTAATTTATTAATATAATCTAAAGGTGTATTTAACTAGAAATTATATATTTAATCTTAAATGTATTCAATAAACTGAATACCATTCACGAAAATTAGTAATTTCCATTCGTAGCGTAACACAGAAAAGTATTTAAGGGTGTACTATCAAAATTTAGTTTTTAAAAAACGGAATAGCATAGTCTAGTCAAATAAAGAAAAATTCCCATGTTAAATTGCATGAAATGTAAACAGGCTGATATTTTAAAGGGCAATAGTGGACAGTAACAGAATACTCCTGTTAGTTTTGCATAAGGGGTGTACGCTATCTTAAATTTTAGAGGAAGCGCTAAATATGCATTTTACGATAAAAATGCATATAACCAATTTTTTTAATGAGAAAATTTCCAAAAATTTTTGTTTGAATATTTTTTTTTTAATATATTAATAAAAATCAAGTTATAAATATTCAAAAAATTACCATGTTGGTGATGAAGTTGGTTTTTTGGATTTTTCAGCCAAATTATTTATCGGAGGATAAAAGTGGTTATAAGCAAACTTGTAGCTCTTGAAATTCTCTATAAGTTTTATATATTATTCATTTAGTAAGTATTTTGTTACGATTACAATGGGCGCTGAAAGTAGAGTTGCGCCCTCTGTAACCGTACCAAAGTACAGAGATCTTCTCCATACAGAAATCACCCGCCAAAGAAACCAAGACGACCAAGCCCACTCTAACCCCCTCAAATTTCCTCGACTAGGATCACGACCGACATTCCAATCACTCAAAAAAAGATTAAAACTATTCTCAACCAGTAAGTCTAATATCAGTAGGCTAGCCTCTATCTCCCCAATCTCCATTTTATTCAATCCCTAATGAGGTCAATAGGCTTTAAGCATATATCTTAAGTAAACCAACCAATCTAGTTAGTACTGGTTTGTTTGGTTTATATAAAGTCAATTTTTTGTGGTAACGCCGGTTAACCAGTATGTTACTCTTTCTCTGTTTAATTGATGAGTTAAAAAGAGAGAGAAATACATATTCCTCTAACTTGGTTAGTAACCGCTGCTCCACAAAAAATCGGCATAAGAGACATGCCTAAAATCAGTCAGTCCTTTCGATTTGTTTACATCTCCTCTAGGATTTAAAGGAGGATGCTTATAATGGGGCCCACCTTACTCACAGTTCAGTCGTCGTATATTTGTAATGAGAAAGAAGAATACTCAGGATTCGAAAATAATTATGTAGGTAAGTATAATATACCTGGTAGGTATATTGAATTTCTTTGAAAAAAGATTATATCATGATATTATTTTCAGCCCTGTTATTTTCTCATAGAATATATTTTCTTAACACACTATTCTCTTGTAGGTACTTACTTTTATAAAACTAATATAAAGTTGTAGGCACTATATTTTATCTCTATACGTAAAGGAGAGCTAAAAGATATTTATATTAAATTAATTAAACTGAAATTGAAAGATTAGGTTTTATTAACACTTTGCAGAATAAATTAAAAATCATGTACAGTGCAATTCAGAAAAAGTGTTAAACATTTGTAGGAATGACATAAATAAACTCGACCAATTTAAGTAAGGAGTTTGGTGTAGAATCACCCTCTTAAATTAATAATAATAATAATAATAATTTTAATTTTTTATTTAGTTTATTTTTTAAATAAAAAACAAATAGAATTGAACATTCCTGAATCAAATGTTAATTAATTAATTAAAACGGTTTTATTAAACCTAACCCTTATTTATTATACTAAAAAGTCAGTTTAATATTAAATTTTGGGTGAATTACCATTTTTTCAGATAAAATACAAAAAAGGATAATTAACCCGTTTTTATAGATAAATCAATTTATTCCATTTGGCGTAACTCCGATTAATTATACAAGGATAAAATGAATAAATATTCATTAGTTAACAAAAGTAATATACATGGATATCCGAAAAATCTGGAGTTAAAATACACCTATATCATACAAATATCCTTCATACTTTCAGGTGATTTGTATATGCTTTAAAAACAAATAATTGAAAAACACTTTGGAGATTTTGGAGATTTTAAGCTATACATGTATATATTTGATATCGGTAGCATATGTCCCACGTATAAATAGGCTGGCAGAGCGGGATATTTTTAAGGGAGGACAAAAAATTGAAAGATTTAAAAAATGAGTGTTACAAAATTAATGTATTGATTTAGGGAGATACACTGTAAAAAAATGTGTAAATTTACATGCTAAATCAGAGGTAATATGTTGCCAAGTAAATTTTACGAGATTTAACTTTTTACAATTTTATAGGAATATTACATGTACATGTACGTAATATTCCTATAAAATTGTAAAATTACAAGTTAAATCTAGTAAATTTTACGTGCACCTACTTGGTAACATATTAGCTTGTAAATTTACAATTTTTTTTTACTGTGTAGGGATATGTAAAGTATCAATATATGTAATGAAGAAAAGCCCTTATCAAATAGTGTAAAGTTTCTGGGACTATACATAGATGAAAATCTAAATTGGGGGGCACATACAGATCATTTGCGAACGAAACTTAATAGAGTGACATACTCCATGCTTGCATTGAGAAGTTATGTTGATAAAAACACTTTGAGAATGGTTTACTTTTCTAACTTTCAGAGAGTCTTCTCAGATATGGTATTTTGTTCTGGGGTAAGACCAAAGATACTGAAACCATTTTTAAATGTAAAAAAGCACTAAGAAAGTTGTTATGTTTGCATTATAGAGCATCTTCTAGAGGTTTATTTAAACAACAACAGATACTCACATAGGTCTATACATTTTTGATTCTGTTATGTTTTTAGTCAAAAAGTGACATTTGTTTGAAAGCTTTCGCCTGTTTCAAACAGGTCTTACATTTACAATGTTCCAAAAAACAGGTTAACTACCTATGAGAAGGGCTCATATTATTCGTGTGTGCAGTTATACAACAAATTGCCCTTAAATTTAAGGTCTGTTAGTCTTAACATTGTATTTAAAAAGGAACTGTTCAAATATATTTGTAGTGTGGAACCATATTCCCAGGAGGAATTTTTTAATATATGTAGTATGGTATAGTAAGATAATAGATTTATTATTATTTATTACCTACTCCCGTATTGGCTTTTTTATTTGAAGTTTAATTTAAAAGACTATATTTTTTTAATAGGCACAATTTTCGATAGACCTATAAACGAATTCCCCTCTGAAATCGATTTCGTAAAAACTGACGATGGCTGGGATTACTCCCAAAGGCTTTAATTGCTTCATGATAGATGACGCTAATTTTTTTTTACTGTCACTTTCAAGCAGCATTATTTTGAAAAGACGTTTTAATTGGTTTAGTCTGGTTTATTTACGACAAGTAATAATAATTCATGAAATGGTGTGAATCTTTGTAATAAAATTTTAAAAACGGTACACAATCGTGATAAAAATCATTTTTACTCGTGTTAAAAAGCCATTTTCAATCTCACCTGTCTATAATGTATTATCATTTGAAGTTTAATCACCTTGTATGTGTATTAATAAAACCAGTAGCTATGAATATCGTGGAAAAACTGTAACTATATATACATATAATGGAAGCCATTTTCTCACATTACATTACAAGTTTGATGCATAAAAACCTGTTACATTTTGTTACACTTTTTTATTGCATGTATCCCCGCATACAAAATATAAACATTAAAAATTCAAGGAAGATTATATATAAAGCAACTTTTTAAAGGTTATGTGTTCCCAGAATAAAACAAACCGTGAATATATATATATATATATATATATATATATATATATATATATATAATGCTTCGTATTCTATAGTATACTCCGCGCAGTAGTTATTCCATGTTAAGTTAAACTTAATTTTGTTTTTTTTTTATTTTAGCCCCCTATATATTTTTTTGTTTCTAGGGTTTTTTTATTTGGTACGATTGATCTTTTTAATGAAAGTAATTTTCTTCCACTGTTATCGATTTTTTTAAAATGTTTAGTCCCCCATACTGTCTTATTTTTAGGTTTTTTTTTTTTTTGATTTGAATACGCTTTGTGTCCTCAGCAAGATTGATATTTCCTGAAAATTTGAAGTCGATCAGATTATTCTTTCTTGAGTTAACGTGCGGACAAAAAAAACGTATCATACGGACGGAGAGATGGACGAACACTTTTAAAAGTTATTTAGTATTGTAACCTTGGTACAGAAATGTTTGATTTTAGACAAAACATTTCTCGTTTTGGGTCCAAAAAACGTATAATACTCCTCTGGTTTAAAGCTGCCAAGAGTATAACAAGAGCAATAAACGTGTGGCAACAACAAATAAAGCCCGAATTTTATCACTCAAATTTATCCAACGAATCATTTCTTTTTTGTTAGATCTAACAAGATTTTTTTATATATTGTAACTTTTTCGAGAAGGTCACCTCTTATACTTTAATAAAAAATATATATTGACTTGATTATATATTTTTTCTGTTCAACAAGAAACATAATATAAGAAGTATTTTTGATGTCCGGAATTAATTACGAAAGAAAATATTAGTGGACTATCGGACAGAAGACAAAATTAGAAAAAAAGTCAGGTCTGGATTCGAACCAGAGTCCCCACGGTTTCCGGCCTGGCGCTCTACCAACTGAGCTACCGAGACTGCCGTTCGAAAACCAACTAATTGGACATGCCTTTTTTTCTATTCTTCTCAAATTTGTTGGTTGGTAATTAAAGGAAAGATGGTTAATTTTGTTAATATTTTCTTTCAATAAGAAACATAATAGTTATGTATTGTGGGTTAGGTTTTTGGGGTATCGGGGGTATTTAATTAAAAAACTTCTTTTCTCTAAATTGTGACGTTTCGATAGGGCCTTTCTATCGTTTTCGAACCTTTAATTAATAAATACTGAATTAGCATAATTAACAACAATAAATTAAGGCATGAGCAAAACATTTTCTGCCATTATGCAAAAAAAATAATTTTTATACTTACAAATTAAAATTATACTACGGGAAAAAATCATTTAACATAATAGTTATGTATACAATAAGTGAGTCCGGAAAGAAATATAAAAATAATTCAGAGAAAAATGTTGTGGAATTCATCTTATTTATTTTCACTTTTTATTTACTGATTTAACTTAACCTGCATTTAATTACCTGATATTGGTACCACAATTTTAGAAGGAGCTGCAAAATCGCCCCACTCCAATATAATAAATAAAATAAAACAATTCAAAATAAGTTTAAGTATGAAAAGTCTTTTACGGACAAACAGACAAATAGACAGACAAATATATAAGTTTATAAAAGTGGTATTATATCTGATGATATATTCTAATCAAAGTTTTCATTTGTTTTGAAAGCAATTTAGTTGTTCTAGTCTGTTTTGAGATGCCTTATTGTAATAGGTTTATTAAAATAGATGCAAGTTATCAAAATCCTATTACAAGGAGTGTTGGTTTAATAATAATAGTAGCATACTAATGACAAAATTCATCTACAATGTTAATTTCCTTAAAGGTGTGGTGATAATTTTCTTAAAACGCTAGATAAACTCGCCTGGAGAACTGATTTAATTTGCTTGTAACTTCCTAAATACAAAATACAGTTGCTAAGATTTAATATTATTTTCTAAAGAATGCATATTAAAAGAAATTACCTGAAAAAACGATCTGGTTGGGGCAAAAAAATCAATAGTTAAATACAGACCAATTTTTTTGACGTTTATTGCAACCAGAAATCTGTAAAGGCAACAGCCGACTTTTTGTGGTTTTCGCTGCAGGTACAGTTAATTTCAACAAAACTGGAAAATTGGGATTATAAAAAAAAATTACATTGTGAACTATCTTTCATTTGACAAATATTTGTTTACTTGTT